>CM017327.1:18650402-18749627 GCA_006937295.1 Carpinus fangiana | reverse complement strand
CAAAACGACGTCGTTTTGGGCGAGCCCAAAACAGCGTAGTTTTGGAGTGAAGGGTATCATGGGCATATATATATTTATATACCCATTATACCCTTAAAGGGTTGTAAGCGAGAAAAACTAGAAGATTGGGGGGGGGGGGTAAGTGAGAGTTTTTTTGTATCGGGGGGGATTATTGTAAATCGGTGGAAGATGGGGGGGTGTATCTGAAGTTTCCCCAAAAATTATTATTAATGAACTGTTGGATTTGATCCAAAAATTTCAATTTTTTCCTAGTGTACTACATGTCCCACTTATACATTTAAAATATTTTGATCCAATACGATTGTGTCTAATTAAATCTTGTGTAACCCTTTAAGATAGTCCATAGATTATATAGAATAATTTATTGATTTTATTTTAATCGTTCGATCAAGTAATTTTAGCAAGCTTACTCTGTCTCGCGGAACACCAGATCACTCTCACGCTGGGCATGGTTTATAGCTTTCATCCATTATATTGATCCAACGGTTGCAACTTAATCACAAAACAATGGATGGCTGAGATGCGAGTCAAACCTACCAGTCTCGTTTCTCATGCGTGTGTGAAGAAAGAGAATGGATTAATTGATCCACCGCGTGCATGAGTTGGATTAATGGATTTCATCTTGACCATTTATTCTGATATTGATTTTTTAATTTATTTCATAACATTGGATTAGTGAGCCCATGTGTTCTTTCGGAACACCAGATAATTATCACGCATGGGATTGCTTTACAGTTGTCTTCCATTTTCTCAATCCAACGGCTGAAGTTCAATAAAAAATAAAAAATAAAAAAATGGACAGTTGGGGATAAGTCTTGCATTACCAAGATGAGTTAGTCTTATTTTCCTGTTCGTGCATGGAAAGAGGTAAGGCCGGAATTGATTCTCCGCGGCATGACTTAGTGTATCCGATTCCATTTGTGCACATGATTTGTTTTTGACCGTTGAGTTTGATCTTAAATTTTCCATTCAAGTTAGGACTGTTCGATTACAAAGCTCATGGTGTCATGCGGAGCACCAGATAAATATCTCTTTGGGGTGGCTTACAGTTGTCGTCCACTTTCAAGATCTAATAGCTACGGATTAATGCAAATTAATCAGACAGCTATGATCAATCTAGAGAAACGTTCCAATTTTTTCAAAAAAAAAATTAAAAAAATTAATTATCTCGTATGCTCAGTTACAAGTGAGCTCGCCTTTCAGTTATCCCATAAAGGATATAAACCGTTGATCTTTAATAAAAATTTTAATCAATTAAGTCACAATTGTTTATTTAACTTAACAACAGTGCAATAGTACCCTTAAAAAACTCTAAACATGCATTCTTAAGTTTATAGCATTATTAGCATTTATTTCACAATACCATTAGTTAACAAATTTAAACACTACTTAAAAACTTAAATACTACTTAATACAATTTTTTTTAAATGAATTTTTTAAAATAATACCATATAATTTAATTTTTTAAATAGCCACACAACTGGGGGGAGGGGAAGAACAAAAGTCCTCTCCCTTCCCCCTCCCTTCCCCGACTCTTTCCTCACTTTTCTTTTTGCTTACATTTCTTTTGTTACCGGCTCAAGCCCCACCGCGTCGGGGGTGCTGTCCACCATTTCTGCCATGTCGTTTTTCAGGGTTAATAGGGCTCTTAGATTGAACTGTTCAAAGCTCGAGCTACGTCCCTCTGTCAAACCCACCTAGACACGCGCACAGGCCCCACCCGTTTCCAACGGCACCTACCTCTTTTGTTTCTGGCAACCCTTTGACGGATCGTGACTCGCACACTCTGCACGTGACTTTTTCATGCTCTAGCCAAAATCATCTGGCGACCTTCCTCTGGTGGTATTTTGTTGGCTTTTGTGCCTTTTCTTTATTTTCATGTATTTTCCGTTTTTCCATTTTCTCTTATTTTGTGGTCCTGGCCTGTTGGGTTGAGGATGTGAATAATTTCTTGACTTGCGAGTCGCAAAGGATGAGTTTCGGCAGGAGGATGTTGTTACCTATGTATCAGATTGAGTTTGTTTGGAGCATACATGTTGTTAAAACTAAAAATTTGTCACGGGTTAGCGGATTTTGATGTCAGATAGGGCTTAAATTTTAGATTGTTATATATATATATATGACTTGTAACATTATACCTTCGGCTATAATTTTCTTAGAGCTTTTGCTCTGTAATGTTAAAGTTTTATGCTCATGATCCTTCATCAATTAATGAAATTGGAATGATTTCCCCTAAAAAAAAAAAAAAAAGAAAGTTGTTCATGTAAGACTTAAGTTATAGTTATCAGTTATATAACCATGTCAATGTTAATTTAATAATTGTTACACAATTCATGTAGCATATACTTAGAGTATTAGACTATTATTATTAAATGTTAATAACTAAATTTGTAGCATATATTTAATAATATATACTATAACAATAACACACAATATTATTACAATAATGTGTACGCCATAAACAAATAACAATGATTTAAAAAAAAAAATAGAAATCTTTATTGATAAAAAAAATATCAATTAAATAGGGGCATAATGCTCACTAAATACAATACCGTTAATACCATTAAATTATTAACACATAACAATTATTACATATATTAATAATAGGGGTTTGCTAGGGGTTCTCCCCATAGTGTTTTCATGGCGTTCTCCCAATCTTACGTAGAACATGATTTAAGAAAAAATAAAATTGTAGTAATGTTTTTTTGCCAACAGATTAATTTTTATAAGTTAATAGTTAGGTTCTAATAGTTTAAAACTTGTTTTTTTATTCAAAACTAAAATCTAAGGGTGAAAGGTTAACCCTTTAGGGATGATATCACCCAAAATTGATTTGATTATCCTAAATTTGGTACTAATGCCTCAAATTTGATGTTAATACCTTAGATTTGGTGTTAATGCCTAAAAAAACCGGTAGTGGAAGCCACTACAATTTTATTTTTTCTTAAATCATGTTTTATGTAAGGCTGTGAGAACGCCAGGAGAACATATGGGGAGAACCCCTAGCATTTTCCTTAATAATATGACGTATTGAGGGTTAAATTGTTAGACTCATATACCGTTAGTTAGTTAACTTAATTTCATAAATAAAAACAAATAAATAAATAAACAATGTAATAACTAATAAAGCATCAATAATATACTAACTCCGTAGGTTACTAAGTAACTAGTAGTTTATAATGTCTAGTTGTTTTAGTGTTTTAAGTCTATCACTAAGACAAAAACAAGTAAGTAACCTATATAGACTATAGTTCACAAACATAGTTACATTACATGTTAAATTTGAAATTTGTAATTAGTATATCATACATCAATACATCATATATATAATAATTTATAATCAACTTTCTCCATAATGTTACATGTTTGTAAATTTGTAATAATTTCAAATCATATTGATTCATATATGATATATAATATATGTAATAATTAATATGTTAAATTGTTGGGAAAAGTATACTTTACCCCCCCCCCCCCCCAAAGTTTGGGTGGATTTCAATTTGACCTCCAATGTTTCAATTTTTGTAATGCACCCCTCAAACTTTCAAATTTTTGCAATTTGACCAATTTTATCCCAAACTTACCATATTGACCCTAATTTTTTATATTTTTATAAAAAAATTTTAAAAAAAAAAGGTGGCCGTAGCCCCCCCCCTTTGGCCATCTAGCCATTTTTGCACCCCTATTTTTTTATAAAAAATAAATAAAAAGAATTAGGGGCAATATGGGAATTTTGGGATAAAATTGGTTGAATTGCAAACTTTGGAAGTTTGGGGGGTGCATTGCAAAAATTGAAATATTGGAGGTCGAATTGAAAACCGCCCCAAACTTTGGGGGGGGGGGGGGTTAAAGTGTAATTTTCCATAAATTGTTACAATTAAATTATAGTACCTTCTATATGGATTGAGATCCCATATAATTCCCTTTAAATTTGATATTCTTAAATTCATAAATCTCAGCTGTACATCTCATCTAAAGGTCTAAAATAAGCCATGTTTCTGTATTTAATAAAGAAGCTACTAAGCCTATGTTTCCTTGAGGGTAGCTTCCTCATTAAATTTCCTACTAAATGTTGTATATATTCTTAGACACTATTAACTAGCAACAAATAACATAATATAATGACCCCGATTGGAGAATCAATTAACTGGTAATTGATCTCATAGTTCATCTCACAGCCCTAACCCTCACAGTATAAGACTCAGGGATCATAATCTCTCCTAAACGGGAGAATTCAGTGGAAGACTTCTAAACTATAGGAAAAGAGAACAATAACTAAAATAATCACACATTCATACAACAGACTAAACATAACACCTCATATCATAAAGATAAGTCATCAAATATATCGGTCACTAGACTATCATTAGGAATAAAATATTACAAACCCATAACATAATTGTCTTGTAAAAGATCAACAGATGATTATAAACTTAAGTGAGGCTAAAGAGATAACAATTTTCACCATTCTGCTTGGGTGGTTCCTCCATCATCCCACATGGATTTCAGCCACATAGGTCCATGTCTTTGAAGATAACTCTAATCAAGTCCTAAGCAATCACCCAAGTCAGGTCCAAAGGCATCCTCGCCTATGCTAACTAAACTGCGCAATAATTTATAATGGAGGGGGAAAACATAAAAACAAATAGGGCAAGTCCAAGGACTTAGTGAATGTTAATGCACATAATACTATGCCAGTTTAGTGATTAACTCCGAAGAATGCAATAGTTTAGGTGTGACAGTTATCCATAAATGCAATACATATATAATACATACTTATAATCATGAGTAACAGTGATAGTTCAACAATATATTTTACCCGAAATATTACATTTTTCTCAATAGAGTTGGCGCTGTCCCGAGTGACCTGTAATACAACACCGGTGTCCCGGATATTGTACGCTACCATCCATAATACTAGCAGCATGGCCAAGTCCGACCTCGGGTGGCCCACACTACTAGTGATGTGCGTTCTCTAAACCAGTTTGAAGGAAAGTGAAACTGTCTCAAGACCGGTGGGGGTTTCCAACTTGTTAACTTGCTTCCATTAACCCACACACACACGCACAAAAAACAAAACAAAACAAAACCAAAAAAAAACAAAAAAAACCCTTCATTTACTCCTGAATTACGTAATACCTTTTTAATGTCATCTTCAAACTATCAAAATTTGCAAATAGGTTTCGATGTATCAATTTTTTTCAATCACCGATAGGATTTTCGGTTAAATCGTAGGCAGTCATGCATGCACAAGAAGTGAATGTTGAAGTTCAATTTGACAGAAACCCACTTCAATATCCTAGAACAAACGTTAATCATCTCATTCTAAGCCAAAAACCGAAAAGAAATCAATCTAGCTCTGCCTCGTCACTGACCCATGACCACGCCGTGGGTCATCTTTTTTATTTTTAGTTTTATTTATTTTCTGTTTTTATTTCTATTGTTTGTTTTAAATTGAGTGTATTTGTATTTTTATAACTTTTATAGGGATGTAAGAGATATTTGGCCAGTTCTGTTTTAGGTCATGCACAAGCTTGATTATGACATAAGTGAGGTCAGGAAGGTGGCAAGGGAAATGCCTCTAATCGCTTCAAATTATATCATTGCAGGAGATACTTGGACATCTTTTTTTTTTAGTTTTATTTATTTTCTGTTTTTATTTCTATTGTTTATTTTAAATTGAGTGCAATTATATTTTTATAACTTCCATAGGGATGTAAGAGATATTTGACCAGTTATGTTTTAGGTCATGCACAAGCTTGATTATGACATAAGTGAGGCCAGGCAGGTGGCAAGGGAAATGCCTCTAATCGCTTCAAACTATATCATTGCAGGTGATACTTAGACATCTCAATTTCACTAAAAGCATGTGAAAAATATCTTCCATTTGGTGGCACGGTCCTCAACTCCACACATTTAGCGTCTAGAGACCTGGAAAGTTGCCAAATTTAGGAAGATACGAAGGAACGTGGGTTGTGTTTTGGCTCCATTGCCTGGCATGTCTTACGTTAGAAACAAAAAACAAAAAACAAAAAAAAAAAGAGGCAGACAAAACAAACATGAGATTAGCCAGTTGAGAAGAGAGGGCCAGGGAAACCTGAGTCAAATTTATGTCTTACGTTAAAAGCAGACAACAACGAGAGAGAGAGAGAGAGAGCATTCGCCAACATGGACAAAGTTATGACAATTCACAACTAGAGATGCCGAAGTACAGAAAAAAGAAGTTTTGCCTCTAAAAGGCTACTTTCAGTAATCTTCTCCTTCATCTTCCTCATCAACTCCTTCTGCCCCGACCTCCTCATAGTCTTTCTCTAGAGCAGCAAGATCCTCACGGGCTTCCGAAAACTCACCTTCCTCCATGCCTTCACCAACATACCAGTGGACAAATGCCCTCTTGGAGTACATAAGGTCAAATTTATGGTCAATTCGAGAGAAAACTTCAGCCACCGCCGTATTGTTGCTTATCATGCAAACTGCACGCTGCACCTTGGCAAGATCACCACCAGGTACCACTGTCGGGGGCTGGTAGTTAATACCACACTTGAAACCAGTCGGGCACCTGAAAGTACACGTATACTGTTTAGAGTAGTTCTATCATATATTCTTCCCAATAACCCTAAATATATATCACCACCACCACTTAATATGTATGATTCCTACCATGTTACTTGAAAGCAAACCTAAATTAACATATTTAGAGTACATATCATCATCAATGACAGGAATCACACTCAAAAAATCAGCAACTGAGTTCTTCTTCACCAAACAGATCTCAATTTACGTTGACCCACCAGTCACAATGTAAGAGACCTTTTGGATTTACTTGATCTGATCATCTGCTAAAATGACAGTTAAAAGTATTGAAGTTTCCAGTAAAGCAGCTTTTTGTCATATTGTTTTTAGCAATCATCACAAAACAACATTTCATGCATATACCTAGATAAATAAAATAACTTTAGATTTCGTGCATGCAATGCATGGCACTTTCATAAGGAAATGGGGCAAAGAACTGGCCTACTGCTAGATTAGAGAATTAGGGAACAGTCAAGTCTGCTTTGAGTAATTTTATGCTCCTAAATCAGTGAGTAGGCCACCTTCTAAATCAGGAGATTTCTCCATCGCTACATCAGGAAAAAATCAAGTTGATTGTGCAAATATTCTTGGTACCAATAACATTCACAAACACTATATTGGTTCTTGGCAAGCTATTGCTAACACTCTCAAACTAGAAACTGAACACTTTAATGGGCTATAAAGGTTCTACTCTGCGTTTTCCCTGCAGGGATAATTTATGCAAGAAAACTTGTTCTCCTTCCATCCCATATAGTTTGTCCAGAATTTCCAATTTGGACGTCCTAAAATATTGTGTGTGTAAGAAAGCCAATGAACACAATTTTAGTCACTTTCCTAACTTATCATTTACTCTATTTGAAAAGTAAATTCTTCATTTGCATTTAAATTAAGGAGGGTGATTTTAGAAACCAGGAATCTTTTTTCGAAAGACAATGCATTAAATGATGTCCCCTTAAAATGTTAGATTTTCTAAGATGGACAAACAATTTGGGATAGAGGACATAATTTGCAAGCTTTGATGTGTAACATGTTTCTTTGTAAGCTGCTTGCAGCTTTGTAAACTGTTTGGATACTTTTTGGTCTCTTTAATGAAAAATAAAATAAAAAATCTTTACCAATCCAACAACAAATAAAGAACTGACCAGTCAACAAATTGAACTGTCCGCTTCGTCTTAATGGTAGCAACGGCACCATTCACATCCTTGGGCACAACATCCCCACGGTACATCAAGCAGCATGCCATGTACTTCCCATGCCTTGGATCACACTTGGCCATCATACTTGAGGGCTCAAATACTGCACTTGTGATCTCAGGAACTGATAACTGCTCATGGTAAGCCTTTGCAGCTGAGATCACTGGGGCATATGATGAGAGCATAAAATGAATACGAGGATATGGTACAAGGTTAGTTTGAAACTCTGTAATGTCCACATTAATGGCACCATCAAACCTCAAGGAAGTGGTCAAAGAAGAGATGATTTGGGATATTAAGCGATTCAAGTTAGTGTAAGTTGGCCTTTCAATATCTAAGGATCTCCTGCAGATATCATATATAGCTTCGTTGTCAAGAAGCACAGACACATCTGTGTGTTCAAGTAGAGAATGAGTAGAGAGAACACTGTTGTAAGGTTCCACTACAGCCGTAGAAACCTGCACATTTTACAAAGAAAAAAATTGCTGTATTAGTGCATAGCATGAAAACCGTACAGCAAAAGAGAAACTCAAAAAGAAGAAATGATGTAGCATTAACTTTGAAATTTGTCAGATTTGAAAATAGCTATCTCCCCTAAATTTCTTAGCATGTCCTGTTTCCAGCCTGACATTATTTAAGTATTTTAACACTCTTCAAAATTCAGAATGCACCTTACTTAAAATCTGAAATACTCTTTTTATACTCAGATTATCGAGAAGGCCATTTCTCATATTAGTAACCTCTCCATTCATATTTCGATCAGGGAGGTAAACACAACAGTTTCTTTATGCATACAGAAAGAATCAGGTGCAGCATCAAATTTAGGGAGAAAAACTTATAAAATATGTTTGGTTTACTATCTCTAGGAGCCAAACATCCCTCCATCTGGCTTTTCCTGTATTTTTCCAAAAGGCTTTTGAGGATGTACCTGAGGAGAAGGATAGATGGTAAAGCCCAGTTTTGACTTCTTCCCATAGTCTACCGACAAGCGTTCCAAAAGTAATGAAC
The DNA here is from genome assembly GCA_006937295.1 of Carpinus fangiana. Classification (NCBI taxonomy): domain Eukaryota; kingdom Viridiplantae; phylum Streptophyta; class Magnoliopsida; order Fagales; family Betulaceae; genus Carpinus; species Carpinus fangiana. The sequence goes on along the minus strand of CM017327.1, from coordinate 18,740,829 downwards.
CCAAACCAGAGCCGGTACCACCACCAACAGCACTAAATACCAAAAACCCTTGCAAACCAGTGCAATTATCAGCCAATTTCCTTACTCGGTCAAGGCATAGATCGACAATTTCCCTCCCAACTGCAGCGTACAACATGCAATAAGTGGTTTATAAGCCAACAAAATTATTATTCTCAAAATTTCCATACTTGACAACACAATAGAAATGCTTATACCAGTATAATGTCCTCTGGCAAAATTGTTAGCAGCATCTTCCTTGCCAGAAATAAGTTGCTCAGGATGAAAAAGTTGTCTGTAAGTTCCAGTCCGAACTTCATCAATGACAGTGGGTTCCAGATCAACAAATATAGCTCTAGGCACATGCTTGCCAGAACCAGTCTCACTGAAGAAGGTGTTAAAAGCATCGTGTGCAACACCTACTGAGGTGTCACTGCATGAACATATTAATGGAACTCATTAGGTCAAAAAAGAAGAGCAAAAGATCAGAAACAAGAGAGATCTGTTCAAAATCCCGTACAGAATTTTCTTTGTTTGGACAAATGAGTTTTAAAGTTAATATCTACAAGTACAAACAGGACAGTCTGTAGTGGCACTATAAAGGATTTCTAGAAAGATGACTTTATGACGATCTAACCAATCATCCAATATACAACCCGAAGAAGAGTGTTGTAAACGTCCAAGTTCAATTAATCTTGGAAGACAGGACCCCTCTTGATCTCAAATTCCAAAAGCATACTAGCAAATAGGAATAATTGGAAAAATCACCCACTACCAGAAGCAGCAATAGCTTTCAAAAAGCCAAAAGGATAACGATTCCTCCATGATGAAAAGACAGAAACACTACTTCAATGAAAAACAACAGAGAATCGTCATCCATCAATGAATTTATGCCCTAACATTGCTAAACAACAGATTATATGAGTTCTACTCGGTAAAGAACAGAAAATTAAAAAACTATATATATAACCTAATTCATATCCAGAAATATCGAGCAAGAAACATTAAAGTCAGACTCAAGCGCTAAACCAAGCACAACCATAAAATTGCTCTATAATTCCTACGACCAAGCCAAACCAAGATCAATCGAGCAAGGATCACATAAAGTTGCTCACTATAATTCCTAGGACCAAAACTAAAACCGTAACTCCGGACATAAACATTGATTTCGAATTCCAAGAGATTTGAAATTTCTTCTACTTCTTCTCTCAAAAAAAAAAAAAAAAAAGCTGAAAAGCCAAATCGATAGAAAAGCCTGTAACCAAAGAAAAATGAGCAATAGAGAGAAATAGATGTACCTGGGCATCGTTCCGTCAGGTTGAATTCCATGTTCGAGGCAGTAGAGCTCCCAACAAGAATTCCCGACCTGAATCCCTGCTTGTCCAATGTGTATGCTTATGATTTCTCTCATCTCTCTCGAATCGCCGGCACGGAATTGGAAAATGGGACAAGCAAAGGGTTAAAGAGAAATGATATGTTGATCGGAAATAGCACAACTATTATATATATATATATATATAAAAGAATAACCGCTCAATGATTTTATTTATTGATTGATTTAGCTTAACTGCTGTAAAGAATTAATATACAGCACAATATGCTTCATATTTTATTTTATTCTCTTTCTTTTCTGTATTAGAAATTTCAACGATTCAGATTTAGTTTGGTTTCTCTTTAGATTTAAATCTAAATCATTAAAAATATATATATGTGTTGTATTTTTATTTTTTTTTAAGCACCTGAATCAATATTTTTAGGGATCTGTGAGTTGGAGCCGGCGGATTAATGTTATTGATTGAAATATTTAATGCCCCGTTTGGGAAAGATTGGGGACGGTTGTGGGTTGGGGACCGCCATTTTGAAGCTAGCTGTGTCGTGGGGTTCAGCATTTCTTTGTTTATTTTTTCTTTTTTTAGTAATTTTTCTTTCTTTTTTTTTTTCTTTTTTCCTGAGCACTAATGATAGTTAAGATACTTTAACCAACTCTATTTTGAAGAAGCACTAAAAATAATTTTTTTTTTTTTTTTTAAATGTGGTATATAATTATTAAAAAAAACTTTTTATATATAGCTCCAATTTTTGTTACATGCAAAATGTTGAGATTCTAGTGTTGATTTTTTTTTTTTTTTTTAAGTTTGTCGAATATTACATGTAATTAATGTAAGATGGAAAATTTAATTTAAAAATATTAATTAAGATTTAAGAAAACGAAATTCTTTTAAGAACTTTAATATATTGTAATCCCAAATTAGTATGGCTTGGCCATCTTTCCGCTAGTTAGTGATGGGGTTCTCCTTTTTTCTTTTCTTTTTTAATACATCCACACAAGATAGAAAAAAATGATTCAAATTAGTAACTTCTGTTTCATAAGACATGGTCTCTAGTCAATTAAGTTACCTCTTAGAGACGTTACTAATGACGTGATTTGCAATATCTATCCATCTATTACTAATAATTAGCTAAATTTGCTGGTTTATTTATTGAAATGAGAAATGATATTTAGTAAACTCTTATATCATTATTATACAACTATAAAGACATGCAAGTCATTGGTTTTTTTTTTTTTTCTTTTCACATGTTATTATTAATCTACAAGGCTACTTTTTATTGTTATATTATAATAATTATATGACAGTCATATAATAATTTACTACATAGTATTATTGGACTCGAAATAAGATATTCTTCTAGTCAAATGCTTATGATTCATTCTACTGTCAATTTAAAATAAAAAAATAAAAATTATTGTCCATTCTCTGGGTCTCTCTTTCAATTCCCCATTCTCTCAAGCTACTCTCAACTTCTTCTTTTTTCTTTTTTCTTTTTTTTTCTTTTTTTTTGCTATGTTTTAGCATGGTTGTTTCATTTGAATTTTTGTGACGTTGACCATGTGTTAAATTGGCAATGCTAAAGATTCTGATATTATATTGAATTGGGATTTGTTTTTTGTGTTGAGATTCTCTCAAGTTGTGGGCTTGTACTTGTATTTTTTTAGCTGTAAAATATGTTTTGTTTTATAATTAACGGTAAGTTCGAGGATGATTAGGTATGGGAACAAACACCTCTATTGACAACCTAGCTGGAGAGTGGAGATGGTAGAGTACATGTGGACCCATGAGTACTTTTCTTGGGCTCGTGTACACATGGTATTGTACCTTTCTTTGAGTAGGCAATGATCTAGACTTGGGTTGTGATATTCATCTGTTTGATTCGGTGATTGGTCCTAGACCATGACAATTAATGAGTATGTTTCATTTATGATATGCTATTAGCAAACTTTGGTTATTACTCATTTATGGAAGGGTTAAATACCCCATTAGTCCTTAGGGTTTCAAAACTTTTTTTTTTCCTCCCTAAGGTTTGGAAAGTGACCAAATTAGTCCTTGTGATTTTGAAAAGTGACCAAATTAGTCATTCCGTCAGTTGACCGTTAGTTGACTTAACGGATTAACATGTGAACCAATTATAAATTGACACGTGGTCACTTAATTAATTTTGTTTACTTTTTTTTTAAAAAAAAAAGAAAAAAAAATTGGGGTGGCCGTAGGGTACCAGTGGCGACCGTGGCCGGAGAGAGAAAAGCGCTATCTGGAAGCTATCGAGGATTTTGAAAGCGGTTTTGCGTGGGTCGTCCTTGGTTAGTACTTTGATTGTAATATTTTCTCTGTTTATTTATTGTTTTGGTTTTTGGGTGATCATGATATACTCTGTTTTATGGATTTTTATTCTCTCTGTTCCAGTGTTCCTGCATTTTCTTGATTATATTGTTGTTTTCAGACTTTCCACTTTGCACAAAAGAGAAGACCCATTACTCGGGAAATATCTAGACTAGGTCGATTTATTATATTCTTTCTTTCTTCGTTTGGATTTAGTTGATTGATCAATACATATATACTTAATTTATAAATATTTGTGAAACTGATAATCCATACATTGTCTTCAGCGGCGGGCGAAGAGGAAGAGGAGCAGTGAAAGAAATCTTGGACAGAGCAGCTCTTTCTGGTTAGAGACATCGAACTCGATGAAGGAATATCTGGCAAATAAACAAAATAATTTGTCCGATAATGAAAAACTCAGAGTTCATTCACGTTGCTATTCTACGCGACTACGCCCTTCGCGTCCTTTGCCCAGAAGATGCAACTCGTTTAACCCTTGTTGGGGGTGGTTTCGGCCACCCCTTTGGCTCTATGATTTTTATTTTTATTTTCTCTTTTTTTCTTTTTTTTTGAAAAAATATATATTTTTGATTTTTTTTTTTAAATAAAAAATTTAATTAGGTGGTCATGTGTCAACTTATAATTAGTCCATGTGTCATCTGTTAAATCAACTAACGGACAACTGACGGAATGACTAATTTAGTCACTTTTCAAAATCACAAGGACTAATTTGGTCATTTTTCAAACCCTAAGGAGAAAAAAATAAAGTTTTGAAACCCTAAGGACTAATGAGGTATTTAACCCTTTATGGAACTATAAAACAAGCTATCTTACTGTTTTTTTACTGAAAAAGCCTTTTTATGTGGGCTCTTTGGTGAGACTGAGAGTCTTAGTTCCATTGGTATTATTCTCTGAGCAATTAATTTTCAAGGGCGTTATAATCTCAAACCACCCAAATAGCTAAATCAGTCACACATTAATAACATAAGATTTTGTTGACGAAATAGAAATTCTTTGAACGCGTAAAAGATAAAACTACTCCAAGGTAATCAAGCCCAGAAAATTAATATAATGTAGAAGATTCAATACATACATAAACACTTACAACCATTTGTAAAGTTAAGACTTCGTATGATAACAAGCTCCTTGCTTATCTCCGCCCTAACTTCCTGTTAGCCAATCTTTTTCAAGTGTCTATCAATAAACTTCTTTGGTATTGAAACATGTGTACGATATGATTTGAACAAAACAACTCCAAGATATGTAGCAGTGGAAGCTTAATACCAAAGCCCTCTTGGCTCACAACAAAGAGAAGGTTTTCTAAGGGCGTAGGTTTGTCAATGGCTTGTAAAGCTAACCATAATCAAGAAGGCTTAGAATGTTCAGGCTCAAGCATCTATGAAACCTCTCCATAAAAGCACAAGAACCTACCTCTCTATCTCTTAGAGCATTCACAGTAGGCTCAACAATTGGGCCTTTTGGCCCAATTGTTGAGCCAAACCACTAAAAACGTCCTCCAGCAGGCTCAACAAACCAGCCACCAAATTGTTGAGGAGCTACAGTAGTCATCAAGTTTGCTCACCTACTGTAGCTCCTCAACAAAATAAAATACTCTTTTATTTCTCTCTCCTCCAATAAAAAACTATTTTATCTCTCCTTCTCCCTCTCTCTTCCCGTCTCCGTCGTCTTCCTCTTCCCGTCTCTTTCTCCCCCACTTCCCTCTCAACTCTCAACTCTCCTCTCCCAAACCCTCTCCTCCCAAATCTCCGAAACCCCTTCTTCCCTCCCGCTCGTCTCTCCTCCCCATCCCCTTCTCCTCCATCGACGCCCACCTCCGCCACGACTTCGAGAAGGAAAAGCCCCCCGACGGAATTGTCCTCTACCTTCTCAATCTCGGCAACCAATCTAAACCCTACGCCTACACCTACTCCCATGGGGACTCCTCCCCTGGCTTCACCAATTGCCTCGGCACCCTCTGGATTGCCAAGGATCGCTACCTTTGGATCGACTTGGCTGTGGGACAGCTCGATTACGGCCCGGCGTTGTCCGGGGACGGTGTGCTCCCCCATGGCGAGTTCCACCGGCTCGCTGCCCTCCACGGCCGCCCCAAATCGCAGAGGGCGCTGCTGAGGGACCTGGCATCGTTGAAAATCCCTGATCTCGGGCTCTCGGCGCCGTTGAAGAAGAAGAAGATAAGAAAAAAATAAATATAAAAATATAATAAGGAAATAATATTAAAATGATAGAAAAAGAATATTTAAATGGGTGTAAGGTTAAAATGCTGAGCCTGATGTGGGTGTTTTAAAAAGGTAAATAGTTCAAATAAATAAAGGTTATTTTTTTTGGCTAAAATAGCCAAATATTAGATGAGCCTACTGTGAATGCTCTTACTAGTCTGTTTTTGGGGCTTTGAAGCCCTCTAGTTTTGAAGCTGGTGGGTAAAATAAATCTGCAATTTGAATAGGACAAAAATTTCTTATAAATTGGATGGTAGTAATTCATGTAACTCATCTTTTAAATAGTAAAAGGTTCTTTTTAGCACATAAAAAAACATATATAAATGTCACATTTGTGTCTTTGTTGTGTCCACTTAAAATTTATGTAACTTTTAAATTAAGGTTAATTATTTTTTTAGTACCTAAGTTTGCATATATATATATATATATATATTTTCACTTGAGATTTAAATCCTATCACAAATGATATCTGACTTAGGGGAAAATACCAACTTACTACTTCTGTTAGGTTCCATTAGCCAAAACTAACGAAATGACATATGACGTGTAGAAATAATAAGAAAAAAAAAACTAAACCCTATAAAAAATTTAAAAATAAAAATAAAAATAAAAATTAATGGGGTGACCAGCCACCCCATTTTGGCCATTGGGAGTGGCTCCGCCCAAATGGGGGGCAGGCCACCCCATATATATATAGGGGAAACTTCAGAAAGCCCCCCCTCCCCCCCTCAACTTCTGGCCTTTTACGCAAGACACTCATGAGCGAAAAAAACTCTGACATACCCCCCCGATCTTTCGTTTTCTTTAATTTAGAACCCTTTTGTTAATGATATGCCCATTATACCCTCACTCCAAAACTAAGCCGTTTTGGGCTCACCAACGACGTCATTGTGCCCAAAACGGTGTAGTTTTGACCATTAAAATTAATATTTTATTTAAAAATATATATATTATTAAAAATAAAAAAAAAATAAAAAAATAAAAAAAAAAGAAGGGGGAAATCGGGAGTGGCTGAAGCCACCTCCACGGCCAGTCTGGGGGTGTCAAACCACCCATATGGCCAAGGGGGTGGTTCAGCCACCCAAAAAAGTCCAAGGGCTTAGGGTAGCTTCGGCCACCCCAATAGGCCGTAGGGGGTGGTCAAAGCCACCCCAGGCCCTTGGAGGTGGTCAAAGCCACCCCCAAAAACCCAAAACCTAAAACCTTTTTTTATTTTTTGGCCTTTTGGGGTGGCCAGACCACCCCCTTGGCCATAGGGGTGGTTCGACCACCCCCAGATTGGCCGTGGGGGTGGCTTCCTTCTTTCTTTTCTTTTTTTTTCTTTTTTTTTTTTTTCCTTTTTCTTTGTTTTTTTTAAATAATAATAATTTTAATGGTCAAAATTACATTGTTTTGGGCAAAATGATGTTGTTTTGGGCGAGCCCAAAATGACTTAGTTTTGGAGTGAGGATATAATGGGCTAATCATCGGATCACATCTCAAAGGACTCTAAGCAAGAAAACGAAAGATCAGGGGGGTAAGTGAGAGTTTTTTTGGCTCATGGGTGTCTTGTGTAAAAGGCTGAAAGTTGGGGGAGCTTTCTGAAGTTTCCCCATATATATATACATACATATATATAAAGGGAATTTATATTAGAAAGGCATGTGTCAGCAGTCCCAAATTTTTAAATCCTTAAGTTTTTTATTTTGACAAAATACTTCTTGGGTACGTCGAACCTGACAATAAAATTCACCCATTAAATTTTGTTAACTATCGTTACCTTATTTGAAATGCACCATTTTTTACCCATTAAAATATTAATTTTTTAATTTAATTCTAAAAATTAAATCTTAAAAAGAAACCCAGAAAACAGGGGTGGCCGAACCACCCCATTGGGGGCTGGCCACCCCCTGTTTAAAAAAAAATAAAAAAAATAAAAAAAAGGTGGCTGAACCACCCTATAGGCCATGGGGGTGGTTCAGCCACCCTCAGACCGACCGGTCTAGGGGTGGCAAAGCCACCCAGATGGCCTAAGGGGGTGGCCGAACCACTCCTTAGGCCATGGGGGTGGTTTCGGCCACCCCCAGACTGGCCGATCTGAGGGTGGCTCTATGGAGTGGTTTGGCCACCTTTTTTTTTTTTTTTAAACAAGGGGTGGCTCGGCCACCCCCAGTGGCTCGGCCACCCCTAGACCGGCCGGTCTACCGGTGGCTGAACCACCCCCATGGCCTAAAGGGTGGCCAGCCACCCCCAATGGGATGGTTCGACCACCCCTGTTTTCTGGGGTTTTTTTTAAGATTTAATTTTTAAAATTAAATTAAAAAATTAATATTTTAATGGGTAAAAAATGGTGCGTTTCAAATAAAGTAACGACAGTTAATAAAATTTAACGAAATGATTTTATTGTTGGATTCAATGTACCCAAGGAGTATTTTGTCAAAATAAAAAACTTAAGAATTTAAAAATTTTGGACTGCTGACCCATGCATTTCTAATATAAATTCCCATATATATATAGCGTTTAATTTTTTAATTATTTTTTATTAATTTTTAAATTTTTAATTTTTTAGGACACATGACATTTTTATGTGATGACACGTGTGACAGAGTGTAACAAAACCTAACGAAGGTACTATGTTGTGTTTTACGGTAAGGCAAGTACTATTTATGATACGATTTGAACTGCAGGTGAAAAAAAATAAAAATATGCAAATCCAGGTACTTATAAGTTATTTAACCCTTTAAATTATCATTAAAGGGTTAAATCCAGGTACTAATAAGCAAATAAATAATGTTCAACAAGAAATTATTGGCAACACTTGACAAGAGACACTCTCTTCTCTCTCTTCCACTCGCCTTGCCCGTGAAGGCGCGTGGGTGGCGCATGAAAGTTTGTGGGTTGTTCGGTAGGCTGGTTAACATCATGGAAGGTACTAGAAGATGGTCTGTGGAATCAAAGGGGTTTGAGATGCGGATCAAGGGGGTGCCTTAGGGGTGAGGATTGTCGAGAAAAGCTACAAAAAAACAGAGGTCCATTTTTGTCCAAAGGGATGAGTTAGCTTGGCTAGTGGGTTCAGTGGAGGTGGTGGTGGACATGGAAACATCTGAAGTTTTCTAGGACCAATCAATAGCAGGTTATTCACGACTTATAGCCCAAAAATGTTCCAACAGACATGGCCGATTTTTTACTATTGAGGAGTTCGATGGAAGAAGACGCAACGGCACCATTTTAATCCTGGAAGGCCAATATGGCCAAGGTTGGGCTCGATTGATATCGGAGCTAAAAATGGTGAGCTCGTCACTGTGGAAGGGACGTGAGGTCAGGGAGAAAAAAGTGAAAAACGTGGTCTCGGGTAGGCGGAGCTTTGCAGAGGTGGTGGGTCTATCAAAGCCACCGGGGGAGGAGTGCTTCTACGAGTACAAAAAGCCCATTGCCAGGGTCCCCCGGTGGCTGAAGGAGGCGGTGGTGGCATTGGAAGGTCAAATTCCGGCGACTTCGTGCGGTGGCCGAGAGAAGTTTCAGTCGAAGACCCACTCCCAGACGGGGATGACGCAAGCTTACGTGGAGCCTAGAGGGTGTCTCCAGCTTGTGGATGGCCTAACAGGGGTGCCGAAAGGAACGTCGACGGTGAATCAGGGGGTTCAAGCGACTCAGCCACCGGACAAATGCACTATGGGGGTGGGAGTAACTTGTTCGGTGAACAAGGACATGGCGATGAGATGTGAGAAGAATACATTTAATGCAATTCAGAAGCTAAGAAGCTGTAGGGCATGGCTGAGACGTCTAAAAGGAGAGATTGATACAGGCCTACGAAGATTTGATGCGGTAATCAAGGAGATGGAGTCATCTAGGCTAGGTTAAGAAAGCAATGTATCGGGCGGGCTGTCCAAATCCATAAGTAGACATGAGACTAAAGAGAAAACTAAGTTGAAGACATTTGATGCGGGAATGGGCCCGGGCGTAGGCCCAAAAATTATTAAGTCCAAGGTGATTCTAAAAAAGCCATCCGCTGCAGGGGCTTTAGCGGGCATGGGCCTACTGGCAAGGTTGGACGTTGGTTGCCTGGGTTTTTTGAAAACCGTAGAATCTGGGTTGGGATCCACTTTGCAGTAGGGAACCATGGAGTTGAATCGCGAAGCACTGCCAAACTCCGGGACTGGTGATCCAACCCTTACGAAGTCAATGCCGGAGGGGATGCGAGGGGAGTATGGGATAATCGTTGGTGATATGGGCTTGTTGACGGGGGAGGGTCTGTAAGTTTCCATTATTGTCGATGTCACGCGGGGGGGATGGAGTGCACGTGAACCCAGACCGAGTTATCACAGATAGAGTGTACACGCGCCATTTTTCGGCTTCAACCAATTAGCTTGGGTCCCCCTAGGAAGAACAGTGGGTTGCCGGAAAGAGCTAATCATGGCGTAATGGGTGTGTTGACTCGACCCAAGAACTCGTGGGTTGCCGACAAGATAGGCTTCGGTCCTATTGTCTCTGGGAAGGCTATGGGGTTGTCCAAACATGCCATCGAAGGAGTGGGCATCTCAGCTCTGGTGGATTTCCTACTAACCAATGAACTTTTGGCTGTCGCTATAGGAGTTGAGGCTACCTCAGTTGGAGTGGGTGATTGTGAACAGAATTCCTCAATGTGGGACACAGTAGCTATTATGGAGATGTACCGTAGGAAGGATGGGTTGATGTTGAAGCCTCTGAAGGGTCCCATAAAAACTAACGGGGCAAAGTCGTCTCTGATTTGGGCTTCGCTGGATTCTGAAGTGCCGAATGGAATAGCTTCAGAGGTGGGCAGGTGGAGAGCTTTGTGGAGGATACGGTCGAGGACTTTGGGCATGTTTTGTTGTCATCGAATACGCTGGGCGACGTTGAGCTGGAGGCATCGCCAGTTACGAAAAATTTGAGACTTGTGATGGAAGTGGGCAATTTAGTCGGTCTCTCTTGTTATGGGCAGGAAGGGATGCAAATGAATTTTTTTGAAACAGTTTGTAGTTGAAAAGCAAGAGAAAGGGGTGGCAATCTTTATTTTGTTGACCAATAAGAGGAAGAGAGTAATGTACGGAAGAGGGGTAACTGCAGTGATTATAAAGCATAAGATCCTTTCGTGGAATATTAGGGGCTTGAACGACAGGGACAAGCGCCTAAGGATCAATAACTTAATCAGAATTTGGAAGGTAAACATTGTTTGTTTCCAAGAGACCAAAATGGAGAGTATGTCGAACTGTTTTGGGCAAAGCTTGTGAGGTTGTCCTTATGTAGATTGGTGCCATGTGGATTCTAAAGGAGCTTCGGGTGGTATTCTTTTAATGTGGGATCGTAGGGTTGTTTCTAGAATCGATTCCTGTTTGGGCAGATTTGTGGTGACATTTTAATTTTAGAAATGTGGATGATGGTTTGGTGTGGGCTTTTGTGGGAGTGTATGGCCCGAATAGGATCATATTCGATGGCGGCAGTGGGAGGAATTAGATGGGCTAATTAGTTTATGGGAAGTGTCGTGGTGTATTGGAAGGGACTTTAATGTCACACTTTTTCTAGATGAGAGGTTAAGGGGTGCGGTTCATAGGTCCGCGGTGACAGACTTTGCGGATTTTGTTGCGGAGAAGGGTCTTCTGGATCTCCCCATGGATGGAGGGGATTCTACTTGGTCCAACAGTGTGTCGTGGTCAAGACTGGATAGGTTTTTAGTTTCTCCGGAGTGGGAATTCAACTACCCAGGTCTTATGCATAAGAAACTCCTCCGGGTGTGCTCGGATCATGCACCAATTCTTCTAGCCAGTGGTTGCCCGCAGTTTGGTAAGAGAGCTTTTAAGTTGGAGAATATATGGCTAAAAGATAAGGGTTTTGTGGAGAAAGTTAGGAATTGGTGGGACTCATTTCAGTTCTTTGGGTCTCCCAGTTTTGTTCCAGCTAAGAAACTCAGAGCTTTTAAGTGGGAGATCAAGAGATGGAATCTAGAGGAGTTTGGTGATGTGAGGGAGAGAAATAAAGCCAGTTGTGAGGAGTTGAAGGCTTTGGACAGAACAGAAGAAGGGAGACGACTAATTGATGAGGAGAAGGAGAGAAGGAGAGAGATTACAAGAGAGTTGGAAGCCTCTCTTCTCCAAGAGGAAATGAGCTGGAGACAAAAATCAAGGATTAGGTGGTTAAAGGAGGGGGACAAGTGTACCAAGTTTTTTTCACCAGGTGGCTAATGCTAATCGTAGGAATAACTTTATCGAGTCCTTGGTTGTGAATGGTACATCTACCTCCGACCCGGTTGTCATTAGCGACCATATTGTTAATTTCTATGATTCTTTGTTCATGGAGCCTCTTAGTTAAAGACCGAGATTGGATAACCTTGAGTTCGACATGCTTTCTAATACTGAGGCCTCGAGTTTGGAGGACCTGTTTGAAGAAAGGGAGGTGTGGGAGGTGATCGAAGGGATGGATAGAGACAAGGCTCCTAGTCCTGATGGGTTCTCTACGGCTTTCTTCCAGGAGTGCTAAGGTGTAATCAAGGGGGACTTTATGGCGGTTTTTACCGAATTCCATGACCGAGGTGAGTTCGTTAAAAGCATTAATTCTACATTCATTGCTCTTATTCCAAAGGTTCATGGTGCTAAGTTGATCAAGGATTTCCGTCCTATTAGTCTTGTGGGAGGGATTTACAAGATTATTGCTAAGGTCTTGGCTAATAGAATGAGGAGAGTGATGGATAAGGTCATTTCTAAGCCCCAAAATGCTTTTGTTAAAGGTAGACAAATTTTGGATTCGGCCCTTATAGGGAATGAATGTTTGGATAGTTTGATAAAGTCTGGGGATCGAGGGGTGTTGTGTAAGCTGGACATGGAAAAGGCTTATGACCATGTGGATTGGAATTTCCTTCTCTATCTTTTGAAAAAATGCGGCTTTGGGGAGAGATGGTGCTCTTGGATTAAGCATTGTATTTCGTCGGTTCGGTTTTCTATTTTGATTAATGGCTCCCCGTCCGGTTTCTTTGGAAGTTCGCAAGGGGTAAGGCAAGGTGATCCGCTATCTCCCTTCTTATTTGTCTTGTTCATGGAGGCTTTTAGTATGATGATTAGTGCTATTTACACTAGAGGCTGATCTCGGGTTTCTCCGTGGGCTCTAGGGAGCATGATCAAGTGGAAGTTTCTCATCTTCTTTTTGCGGATGATACCTTGGTCTTTTGTGGGGTTGATGCTAGCCAAATTAGTTACATGGGTGCTCTTCTTGTTTGCTTTGAAGTGGTTTTGGGGCTTAAGGTGAATTTGACTAAGTCAGCATTGGTTCCAATTAGTTCTTTGGATGATGTGGATCAGTTGGCTAGCCGTTTGGGTTGTGGCACTGCTGACCTGCCTTTAAAGTACTTGGGTTTACTGCTAGGGGCTTCATTTAAGCTCAAGGCTATGTGGAGGGACTTGGAGGATTTGATGGCTCGACGGTTGGCCCCTTGGAAACGTTTGTATCTCTGCAAGGGGGGAAGGGTTGCGTTGATTAAAAGCACCCTTTCTAATTTGCCTACTTATTTGATATCCTTGTTCCCTATCCCTGCAGATGTGGCTAAGCATATTGAGAAGCTTCAACGAGACTTCCTTTGGAGAGGGGTGAATGATGAGGCCAAGCTCCATTTGGTCAACTAGGACATGGTATGCTCTCCCATTCCTGAAGGTGGGTTAGGAATCCAAAATATGAGGAAGTTCAATCAAGCTCTCTTGGGAAAATGGTTATGGCGGTATGCTCATGAGGAGGGCGCTTGGTGGAGATCAGTTTTGGTGACTAAGTATGGGTCTTTTCGGGGTGGTTGGCGCTCTTGTGATATTACTGAGTCTTATGGGGTGGGGCTTTGAAAGTATATTTGCATGGGGTGGAGTAATTTTAAGAGGCACTTTCAATTCAACCTAGGGGTTGGAACCAAGATCAGTTTTTGGGAGGATGTTTGGTGTAGGGAGAGATCTCTCAAAGACACGTTTCCTGGTTAGTTTAACATTGCCAGATTCAGGGGGGTGACCATTGCGGATAGTGGAGCGTTCCAACTGTTCCGCCCAGTGGAACATTGTGTTTACCTGCTTGCTTCATGACTGGGAGGTGGAGGTTCTGGCTTCGTTTTATAGCCGTTTGTATTCGTATAAGTTTAGAGGGGTAGGGGAGGACAAATTGTGGTGGGTTCCCTCGACAAAGGCTCCTTCGAGGTGAGTTTGTTCTATCGGGTTCTTTCTTCTCATGGGTCCCTTCCTTTCCCTTGGAAAGGCATTTGGAGGACCAAGGCTCCGCCTAGAGTGGCGTTATTTGCTTGGACGGCTGCTAGAAGCAAGATTCCCACTATTGACAATTTGCGCCGGAGAGGCATGATTGTGGTCAATAAATGTTGGTTATGTGAGTCAGATGAGGAGTCTTTGGATCATCTTCTTCTTCATTGCAGAGTGGCGAATGCTTTGTGGAATGCTATTTTTAGTTGGTTTGGACTATGTTGGGTTATGCCTCGCTCAGTTAGGGAGTTATTCGCCTGCTGGTGGTCAGGTGGTCGCTCGAGGAGTGCGGTGATTTGGAAGATGGTTCCTCTGTGTCTTATGTGGTACATTTGGAGAGAACATAATGTAAAATGCTTTGAATAATCGTTGAGGTCTTTTGAGGATATACTTCACTATTTTCTCTTTACTCTTTACACTCGGATAGTCGGTTGCTTTGCCCCGACTGTAATTAGTTTTTCGGATTTTCTTTCTCGTGTCTCCTCTCCCTCTTAGGTTCCCCTTTGTATACTTCCTGTATACTTTGGGTTGCGTCCCTCTACGCCTTCTATATATTTTTTTACTTATTAAAAAAAAAAAAATTTGTGATAGTTTATTTGAATTAAAAAAATTAAGAAAGGAAGGAAATTTCAGTCCATTCCGAAAACTCCAAACTCCACTATCCAAAAAAGCCATCGGCAGTTACATGCGGCTGCCACTCGTAGGATTTACACACGCAGGCCTGCGAACACGCATAACATCCTTCGGCAATGAGTGCAGCTAAAGCGGTGGTTCTTATCTCCGGGAACAGCAACATTAGAGGCTCTGTCCAGTTCATCCAGGAACCCAACGGTCTCTCTCTCTCTCCGCTTTGTAGGCTTTGTTGAATTTGTGTTTTTCAGCTGATTTTTCATTTTTGTATGTTGTACTTGTAGGCGCAACCCATGTGAAAGGAAGGATTACAGGGCTCTCGCCAGGCCTCCACGGCTTCCATATCCATGCCTTTGGCGATACCTCCAATGGTTGCAACTCCACTGGTATTCCTCTCTCGCTGGATTTTGGCTTGATTCTTAATCTTTCGCGCAATATTCTTTTCTTTTATGCCCATGATATCTTATCTTTGTTAATGGGTATTGTTTAATTTGTGGGTGGATGCTATTTTTTCTAATTTGGATGTATTTTAGGCCCTCATTTCAACCCCCTGAAGAAGGATCATGGAGCTCCTACCGATAAAGAGCGCCACGCTGGTGATTTGGGAAACATTTTTGCAGGCCCAGATGGTATGTGCAGTTTATGTTTTCTGCAATATGTAATATGATATTATAGATGAAATGAAGTAGCTTCTCATATATACCTTAAAACTCTTCAGGAGTTGCTGAGGTTTCCATAACGGACAAGCAGGTAATAAATTTAAGTTCTAATATCGGGTTCCATATACCAATTCTATCAAATTTCTTCTTTTTTCTGTTTCTTTCCTTCATTTCGTTACACAAATCAGATTCTTTTAGCGAATAATAGGTAAAGAAGGCGATTTACTATCCTAAAAATCCTGTATTTATACAATTTGACTCATCTATAATGCTAGGTAAGCCACAATGGGATGAATTTATGTTCTTGGAAGCTGCCTTTAAGTTGTATCCTCTGAGCTTTTATCATTACTTGGTGTCGTTATGGGTTTTAGTTTACTTGAGAGTTGTTTTCAAGTATCTTAATTTCCCCTCTCTCGCATTACTATCTGTAGATTCTGCTCACTGGACCTCATTCTATACTTGGGAGGGCAGTTGTTGTGCATGCTGATCCTGATGATCTTGGTAGAGGTAAGTATATATATATTTTATGCAGTCCCAGCTGGTTGAATAACCTGACGTGGGCCTTGCACATGATGAATAGAAGATATCGCTAAATGAGGATTTCTAGTATTTGAACTAATCAAAAAAGAAAAAAAAAAAAGGATTTCTAGTATTTGAACTAAACAACCTTTTGTGAAACCAAAATCTAAATCTATGTTAGTTATAATCAATCCCAAAGCTTAAGCTAGTAGCATGTGGGCAAAAAGTGTATACCAAGGTAAAATCAACATTATGCATAATAACATGGTTACTCTGTTATAGTGGCTTTATTTATGTAGAATATGTAGACGTTTGAGAAAATAAGTACTTGTCTGGAGATGCAATACTGGGTACTCTTTCACTCTTGAGCCAAAAAATCTCAAGTCGTGAAAGCAATCTTCTAAGGCATTTGAAGATATGTTCCTTTGTGTCATAAATATCTGGAGGTTATTATTGTGGACAGAAAGTTGAAGCACTACTTGCACAATATTAGGTTTAGTTCACAGTTCACGTGTGCACCCAATTTGTTGAATTTATGACTTTGATGATGAGGGTAGAACTCCTTGCATGTGATCCTGGATTTAAATTCAAATCCATAGATCCTAGTCATTTTGTGATTATTCCACACTAGGAAAATCACAGAAAAAACACAACGTGGAGTTTTCAGCCTGATGCCTTGGAAAACAGGTTTATCTCCCCCGCCCCCTTCTCATTCTGTTTACACAATCTTACAAGTTTTTGTCACCCATGCAAAACAAATTGGTTTATTTTCCTGAGTGATTAATGATTTTGTTGGTCTTATCAATGAAAATTTCCCCTTGGCCTGTTAAAAAAATATCTGTCTAACTCTTGCTCTAAAGTTCTTTTCACCTAAAATTGTTTTCTCTTGGATTTCCATTATAGCAGAATCACAGGAGAAAGAAACATCCTAAGGTTTTAGGGCTTCGTTGGAAAATATTTAAGAATGGAAGCTATTTAGGAATTCATATGGACTATTTAAAAAAAAAAAAAAAACTCAGCTCTTTTGGAAAAAGATATATGCCTCTGTAAGAATAATAGAATTTTGGAAAACCCATGAATAGAGTAGTTTATGGGCAATAAAAAGGGTATTCTTCTTTTGGGTAATCTTCAAGGATGAAGTATTCATTACTGTTGAAGAATAAATTATGAAATTCATACTTGGAAGGATTTTGAGTTTTCTGATGTATAAATAGAATGGGAAGGCTCTAGTCGTGGAGAATCTAGACATGCTGTAAAAGTTGTTTTAAAATTTGAAAACATTTGTGTTTGTTAATGGTTTTTGAATTTTTTTTTTTATTTTTTTATTTTTATATCTGATATATAGTTGAGAAGTATTTTTGGTGGGGTTTACATTTGAGATGTTTTCTGTAGGGTCCACTTAGGAAAATTGTTTGGTTAACTTTTTGGAAAGTGTTTTTGTGTTTTCAAAAAAACAAATACAAAACATACTTATTTTAAGAAAACACAACTAGATGTGAAGCTGACTTCTTATAAAAATAAAAAAATTTAAAAGATTTTTTTTTTTTTTAAAAAAAAAGAGGGTGGTCGTTTGGCCACCCTCAGTGAAGGAGAGGGGTGACTGCATGGCCACCCCTATCCAGTTATGATGACTACGCGACCACCACTATATTGTGGTGGCCACACCCCCTAGCCTATTGTGGTGGCTGCGCAGCCACCGTTTACCAAGACAGGTGGTCGTACGGCCACCCCTCTCCTCTGTTGAGAGTACCCATGCAACCATCTTTGTCTCTTTTTTTAAAATATACATATATCATACGTCAGCCCTTACACCTGAAAATTAAGCACTTAATTTCTCAAAATATTCCTACAAGAATGTGTGAAAAGTTTTCTTAAAAAAAAAAAAATTCTATGTTAGGTGGCTCACATGCTCCATCATACATTGTTCTGTGCTTCACCTGAACACATTGATACATTTGTGTGTGTGTGTGTGTAAACTGATAAGCTCAGGTTTTTCGAATAAAACAATACCTTAATACATTTTCATCCACATATTTATGCATATAACATATGCATAAAAATCTTCCCACAATTGGGGCATCACTATGTCAAATCTTCTGTTCTTAGTCCTTCTTAGTCTCCTTATATGTTCTCTTTTCTTCCCCTTATGTCATACATTTCTCAGTCTTAGACTATAAATCCCGTTGTTTATTTCATTATTAAGAACCATTTTACAATTAATTGTTAAAGTTGGGACCACCAGTTTTGGGAACTGAATTGTGAATACACAATGAATCGCATGCACGATCCAGATTTCAAGTTCCAGGGGTTATAGGAATCCTTTATCTAGATGTATTTTACTCGAGATTTAATATCAGGTAGAGCAGTCCTAATATCTATATCAAGAATTTGTTTATGATGAAATATTTGAAAGGAAATCAGTACATTTTCAATACAATCTTGATAGATGTTGGTATTGATATGTGTTCTATGCCAATATTCTACTTGTTTAAATAATTCCATGGATTAAGGTGCGAATATGCACCACTCTGAAATACTGTTAAACATGATCAAGGATTACCTTAATGCATCTGGTTTTTGGTTGGAAGAGGCTTTGCCTGGAAGAATGGTATCATTCACAGATCCAACGCTCATGTTTCTGGAGTGAGAAGCGTTCCTTTCTCCCTTGCTTCTATGCATGCTTTTTTATAGAGAGAAAGGAGACAGCTTACTTAGCCTTCTTCCCCATTACTATTTTAGTATTAGTACAATTTCAAACATAGGAAAGGAATAGTTTATTCGAATCTTATATCATCTGTTGCTAGATAGGGCTGATGGTCCCCGGTCTTTTAAGGATATTGTAGAGAGAGTGGAGGCTCTCACTTTTTCTTCTCGGTAACAAGCCACATGGGTGGATTTGTATCTGATTTCTCCGTCGAGGTTTATGCTTATGGAGTTCTAGTGCAGAGTTGCAGAAGGGTGCATATTAGTGCCGAATCGTCAGAAATTGAAATAGCGTTAACGGTGTCTGCTGAAAGGGCCATCTGATGTATCAAATGCTGCTCTTGGGTTCCAATTTTGGTTCGAGGCGTTTGAATGGCAATTTGTCAATCTCGAATGTTTATCCCTGGATTCCAGTGGTTTTTTTAAGCATTTGAACGCCCAATTGAACAAATTTTTTGAATGCTGGTCTTCAGAATTCAGTGTTAAGTCTAGCACTGGAAAGTCCGAACAAATGCGATGCCAATCGTTTTCCCGTTTAGGAAATGTTTGGTTTGGTGTTTATGATTTCCTTGGGTTTTTCTATAACTATTCACAATATTATAGCTGTTAGACAGCTTATCTTTGAATTGAATAACAAGTTGAGAGGGTTTCTCTTTCACTCCAATTGCTTTGCCATTCTTTTGAATCAACAAAGTTATTGATGTCCTTACTTCTGTATTGCTTCAAGAATCGAAAGGGTTGAGGACGACTTTATTCCCGTTGATCTTACAAGAAATAATGGGTCCAAAGATTGAGTTGCTTTTGGTTGTGTAAATTTTTTCTTTCTCCTACATGCTCCGTGCTTTAAGTTCGCTCTAAAAGGTGATGTATGAAATGGAGGTCTTTTAGTGTAGAAAATAGATATCTGAATGTATGTTTGGTGGGGTGATTATATTTTTGATGCGTTGGAACTTGTGGAGATAAGCTTTATAGTTTGATTTGCTTAATGGTAGGAGAAAAGAAATGAATCCTATGGGCATAGCCCCTCCGTTTAGCAAAGGAATTTTCAATGATCCAGCTGACAATCTTTCACATCCAAGTGATTGGGCCAGAAGCTCAATTGATGGTGACAGCACCACTACCATGTTCATCATATTTCTGTGTTCAAAACCTCTACTTCCTTGAACATCACATGCAAGTGTGTATTGTCCAGTACAATACATCTGCCTTGAGGAATCATGGCACTGGAAAATCACTTGATGGGATTGATAAATAGAGATTAAAATATGGCAAACAAGTATAGAAATATGAGCAAGAAAAACTAGCTACAAAAGGCTTCTTCTTCACTACGATTCACCAAAAATAATAATAACAGAATTTAATGCAGGTGACAAAATGACGTGGGAGAAACTCAAGCAACTCTTGTGAGCGAGAAACACCAAGAGTTTAACTGAGAATTTAATATGTGCTTGGAATAAGGAATAGTTTCTGGCATAAGTCTTTCCTATATCTGCTTGAAGTAAAGCGATGACTTATAGTTTGAAGATTAGACTTTTTGGTGGCCTGGACCTCTTTGCTTTAAAAATGTTTTAGTAGGGAGACAAGTTTTTGGAAACATGCATAAAGTGGACAATTTTCATCCTTTATTGTCTATAACTGACAGAATTATGGGGACATGTCAACTAGACCATCAAGAATTTCTAAAAGATTTCAAAAAATCATGTTTGGTTGTCTTTTAATCACCGACTCTGACCGTTTCACTTTTTCCTACAATTTGCTTCCTAGTGCACAATGGTCAGTGCTGTGGTTAGTTATTTTTGGGTAAAGGAAAATTCTCAACATAGCTGTCAGCATATTTATGTTTACATGTATATCATCACATTCTTCTTGGAATTTAGCTAATTATACAGACTAATGTAACAGGTGGACATGAACTCAGCAAGACTACTGGGAATGCTGGTGCAAGAGTTGGATGTGGTAATTTTTGTTCTTTAGCTTTATGCTTTTACAGGCAATTTCTTCAAATGGTAGTGAGCAAAACTAGCATACTTAGATGGGCAGGTTAAGGAATGCTTAGTGTAACCCTATGGTGGCAGGTTCATCACACCTTTGTTTATTTGAGCTTTCTACCCATTCCTAATACATACAGAATACTGACATTTGTTTATCAATTTTGGTCAGGTATCATTGGGCTTCAATCATCCGTCTAGGCTCGTTTGCTAGCAGATAATTGGTAAGTTCATAAAAGATACATTGCAGATTCTATGGAAGTTGGCTTCAGTTTACATGACCTTCTCTTTTCTGCTTTTGGCTCAAAAAGAGAGGGAATCAGATTGTTGGGGGTTCTTAAAGCCAGGCCAGAATATGGACCGCCCCCAGCATCTGATTCACTCTGTAGAGAGTTAGGGCATCTGGGTTCCAATGTTATTTGATTTTCCAGTGTCAGTATAATGATTGCGCAAGTATCTATTTGGAGCTTGACCAAAAAGCTGTTGCCTGTAACTTCATTGTAGATACCAACGGTTAAGAGTGTTTATCTATGTTTATTGTCGTGTACCTGTGTATTCCAGTATCCATATATTTTCTTCTCCTGTACTTTGCTCTGCCTTTTGGCTAAGATAAAGTGCTCAGTCTGTCCCATTACAAGCGAATATGCAGAGAAACTATTCTTAGGACATGTTTGAGTGTGCTTTTGAGGGAGCTTAAAAGTGCGTTTAACGCTCAAAAAATCTGATTGAAAAAAAAAAAGAAAAGGAAGTGCAGTCTAAAAAGTCCAAAAATTGTCAAACACACTTTTGGTAAGAGCTTTAAAATAAAACTTTTGCCAAAAAAATGATTTTTGACTTAAAATATTATTTTTCAAACGCAATCTCAAACATGATTTTAGCTGATTTTGATAGGTTTGGGTACATCGAAACACCAAATTTGGAGGCTCTCGATGCCATTTGTTCACCTCTGCAACATACATGCAATTTGAATTGGACCTTTTTACCCTTTTGTTCGTGCATGGAATAATCACATAATCACCCCAATCACCCCATCGTTCAGAAAACCTTCATTTTGGTCAACCCTAACCTCTAGAAATCCTAGAATGAGAGAGAGAAAGGAAAGGAGTTAGAGAGGACCTATACTTGAAGGAATTGATCCTCAAACCTTGAGAGCTTCTACCTTGAGGTAATTATCTCTATCCATACCTTTAATCCTCTGTTTTCACACTTGCCCATAATGTTTAATCTCGTATATGGACATGCCTAGTTATTTTCAAAGAGAATGAGAAAGAGAGCTTTTTTGCTCAAGGAAAAATTCAATTTCATTATATAATGATTTGTCTGTTTGCCTCTAAGAAATGTCTGCTTCAACGTCCATTGTCCAATCTGTTTGCCTCTGTTTGTTAGGTAGAAACAAGTGGAAAAACTTCATGCAACCTCTTTGAACCTTTACGTGTTTTGAGAGTTCAAAAACTCTCAATTAAGAGTATCAAAATTACATTTAATTTTTTGCAATGTCCCATCCTCTAAGATTTCTGTTAAATATTTTCAAAATCCCAAAATACTCTTATTTTCCTTTTATATATATATATAAAGAAAAAATTGCAAAAATTCAGTTTAGGCATTTTTGCAAATTCTATTTAATCATGACAAACGCCTAATCTTTGCAATTTTTTATTTTTTATATTTTGAAAATATTTAATGAAAAATTGTAACGGATAGAGAACATTACAAAATATTAAAAGTTGCAAACCCTAAATTGAAAATTTTCAAACTTCAAAAAAGTACTTTAAAACGAGTGCAAGTTCAAGAAGGTTAATTAAAGTTTCCCTAAACAAATCTTGGCCCTTTATTTTTTCTACAGCAAGCAGATGCGTTGTAGTTTAAACTACATCATTGAAGCCAGATCCATAGATGTCCATGTTTGCTCGTGCATGCCCAAATTTTCAAGTGAAACAAATTTGGCAGTACAAACTCAAAACCTAAAGTCTAATCATTCCCACAATAGCATGTCTTATGGGACTCTTACACGTGAATACGACATGGTCCTATTTAAGGATTTAAAGAACAAAATGGAAGAAAAACTTGGCATCCACCACAGGCGCCATTTTACATTTACTTGCTACATTAGCACCTAGATGTATGTAACAAACGAAGATATGCAAGATACCATTAAATTCATTATAAAACCAGTAGTTAATATATGAAACTGATTGTAAATTCAGTTCAGATGGGGTGTTCTTGCAGTTGAACCTGAAGGATTGGCACCAATACACAGCCCGCATAGTTGTTAGAATGTAGTGCGGGATTAACTGATTGCAATCAGTGAATCAACATGTTCTTGAAGTGAAGCCTCCTCTATTGCTCCTCTGGTTGCATTATGAGAGAATCCAGCACAGAGCTTACCCTCTCAGCCATGTGTTTCTGTATGATGAGTTGTCACGCAGAGAAGCATCATGAGGCTTGTATTCCATAACATAGCTGTGAGGAAGCTTTAAGTGCCGTTTGATTGCATCTCTTAGAGCCATTACAGCCTGGTACGAACACAGCAAACCAAGGTCAAGATATTACATGACCATTTTGGGGAGAGACAGAGAGAGAGAAATTACAAACCACCAACCTGGTGATCGGATGCATTGCGGTTCCACACGCTTAAAATATCCTCGTTGAAACGAATGCTTAGTACCGCACCACATATGTTATCTCCATAATCAAGTTGGTCACCTACTAAGGCAAGAACCTGCATAGGCAAGCAGGACTAACTTACAAACTCTGACTTCCAAAATAAAGGAAAATTCACTTATTGGCTAGAGGACGAAACCAAGGACGAAACCAATAAGGAAAATTCACTTATTGGCTCTCTCTCTTACTTTTCAAAAAAAAAAAAGTACAGACTCTAGCATCTTTACATGGTTTAAGTACTAGACGCGCACTGTGGAAAGAGCACTCACAGACATTTTAGGAGCAAAAAGGAACTATAAGATCTACTAATCCATTGTGGCTTGGCTTCACAGATCAGTACGCAGAATACAAGGTAGGTGATCAAATTCAGAAGGCCAAATCAGAATTTGAAGCCATAAGACCAAGCTCAAAATTGATAAATTATGTTTATAAGGCATTCAATGCCAGAGAAGCACGGCAGAAAGAGCACTCACATGCTCTGGTGGAGCAAAAAGGAACTATAAGTTCTATAAATCCATAGTGGCTTGTAGGATATCATTTATTGGGAGCCAACTTCAGAAGGCCAAATCAGAATTTGAAGCCATGAGACCAAGCTAAAAAACGCTACACTACGTTTCTATTTAATCCAAAAATCAGAGAATCAGAGCACTTCACATTTGCCCATCAATGCCCTCTTTTTAAATTTCATGATAAGTCCAGTTAGCTCAAACCAATGCTGCTTGTTGTAAATGGTCACAAGGAACATTTTTGTCATCAATGTTCTATATGCACTATCCAAAATGACTGGCACAACTGAGAACTTCCTAATCATTAAGTACTTTTGTTTGGATAACAGGAACAGGAACAGGAACAACTGAGAACTTCCTAATTATCAAGTACTTTTATCAAAAAAAAAAAATAACAGGAACAGGGCTCCAAAGATCAATTTCAGTAATTTTCAAAATCAAGAATGAAACTACTAAGTAAATCATATTTTCAATCAAACAGTCAAAATAATTGGAAGTCAACACCCCAAATTTACAAAATAGTTCAAATAAAATAAAATGTTAACAACACACAATAGCAACTTATAGATAATATGAAATCACAGCAACAACTGAAAAACATAGAATCAAAATAGAGAAAATTAACAGTTAATATGAATATAGCATGGAAAACTGAACACTTATGAGAAATAAAATTAATTTCAGTTTTTCTCCCCTTACCAGATCTTCCCAGAATCGACCTGACACAACCTTTTTGAATCGTATTATCCACTTACCACCATTGCAGTTAGCAGAGTCCTGAGAAACTATTGAAGTTAAGCATATTGTTGATAAAATTCAAACTTTTATAACTCCTGAAAAATCGCAAATAAAAGGAGAAGAAAGAAGGAAACAAATAATTCAAGCTTAGGCTTTAGATGCATACCTCCCATAGAGGGCGGATTCCCTCCTTGAAAATATGCAAATCTGTTGGGCTTGGCAAAGAAGAAGGGCGGGCCAAGTGGCAATAGCAGACCCAAAAACCTTCAACCTATGTCCACATAAATGTTCAAAGTGCAAATGAAAATAATGAACCAAGAAAGTGAGCTTAAAATGAGGTAAAGATTCAAACTCATCAGCTATCTATCAAGATCTTACCGTACTGAAGTCTACAATTTTCTTTATGTTGTCCTCGTATGATGTTTGTGTTCGAACTCCAGGGGTTCGACGAGTGTACCAAAACACAAACTTGTACTGATCATAAAGATATCAAAGAAAAATAAGTGCTAATAAACCATTGTGATTATAAATTGCACAAAGAAAGCTTTAAATTCCAGACAAAAAAAGAATAACTATACCAAATATAAATACTTTATCGAATAACCATAGCAAACATTTACAAGCATTCAGTCAATTTATAGAATAAATCTCACCCCTTAAAATAATTTGAAAATTTTTTGCAGGAAAGGTAATTGTAGTCAAACTAAATCTCTAAGGTAGCCAAAACATAATAGCCTAAAGGAGATGCAATAAGGAGCCACCTTAGTTGCCTCACAAGACTAAGGGACATAAGATATTTCAAAGACTGATCACGGTAAAATTCCTATTTCAGAACTGTCATTAGTATGTTTTTTAATGATTAATTATTTTTTTTTTTTTTAATGATTAAAATTTACTTGCTTCAAATAATAATAATAATTTCATTCTATGTCAGAGCTGGAAGAGAGAGAGAGAGAGAGATGACACTTCCAATAGTGGACAGAATGACAAGAAAGAGAGTAGAAGACAAACTAGTAACATGGTTTAAATGGTTCATATGTGGCTAAGCATAATATATCCTTGGATTTTGTTCATAAGCTCAAGCATAACAGCAGAAGTGTCAAACAAAAATGGGTTAAATACTAGAAACCCCCTAGGGTTTGAGGTCTTTATTTTTTGCCCTCTAGGTTTTCATTTCTATCAAAGGAGGTACATGTGGTTTTCATAAAGACGGAAATAGTACCTCTATTAAAATTCCATCCAAAACTTAACAGAACGCCACGTCAGCACCAATCACAATGCACCACGTGTCCTATAATTAATTTTTTTTATTTTCTTTAAAAAAATTATTTTTTAAAAAATAAAATAAAAATTCCATCCCCTTGGCCATTTGGGGGGTGGCTGGCCACCCCCTTTGGCCATGGGGTGGCCAGGCCACCCCCATCTGGCCGATTTGGCCACTCTAGCGCTCAAGAATGAATGTTGGAAACTTTTTGATGACATGTTCCTTTGAGGGCACGATTCCTTAGCTGTGGCCATTTGATGTCTATAAGTGAATATTGGATGGATTGGCTGATGAAAGACATCCCCAGAATGCCCCCCTTTTGTGCCTATCTCACTTGTTTACAGCTCACAAAGAAAAGAGGCAAACATCTAGCTAACAGCTCCTTGCTTTGAGGTGCATCTTCCGATTTCTCCTCCTCAGCCCGCTGCTTCCTCAACCACGGTGATCTCACCTTTCATTGCTATATCTATCCAATCCACTTCAAACCCAAAACTTTAAATCGAAAATAGTGATAATTATGAAGAAAAATTGAACCCCAGATGAAAGTTAGCGAGGAATTTCGCAAAACTAGGGACACCCAGCAGAAATGAAGTGAAATGAAAATTACAGATAAGAGAAGAAAAGGGTTTAAGAGAGAGAGCAAAGGATATACTTCCCGAGAGTTTAATGTGATTGCTATGTTTTGAAAAAAATTGCAACGCAAATCAAAAGAGGAACCGCTCAAAAGGGCTAAAAGGAACCCCTGGGCTCCTTGGGGGTGGCTAGCCACCCCGCAAATGGCCCGTAGTCACCCCCAAAATTTTTAATTTTCTTTTTCTTTTTTTGAAAAAAAAGTAACTTTTAAATATTTTAAATTATTTAAAAAAAAAAAATCAATCAATGAATAAATTATAGGACTCATGGCGCAATGTGATTGGTGCTAATGTGGCGTTCTATTAAGTTTTGGATGAAATTTTAACAAAGATACCATTTTCCGCCTTAATGAAAACCACATGAACCTCCTGTGATAGAAATGAAAACCTAAGGGGCAAAAATTAGACTTCAAAGTTCAAACCCTAGGGGGGTTTTTAGTATTTAACCCAAAAAAAATTTCCCCACCCGAGAGTCACATGTAAGCCTATAGAAGGGCGACAAATGCCTATGTTCTTTTTCAATACGCAAACACACAAAATTGAGGATGGTTGAAAGAATAATTAATTAAGCTCATGATGCAAATGGCTGGAAGCAACGACTCCTTACCTGCTGCATGTATATACACTACATATGCTAAAACAAAAATACTGGACAAATATTATTCTGATAACAATTCATGTCTGGCCAATTATCAAGAAAAGTTAATTTTACCCATCATTTCTTATCTACAAGGCAGGGCAAACCTATAGCAGACCATCTACTCTAAATTTTACATACCCCTTCCAGTAATTACAGCCTTTAAAAGGTTATTCCAGAACTGAAAAATGATTTGATAAGTTAAATTCAATTTAGTCCAAACATATTAAAAATAACCTTAAAGTTCTAGTTCTGAGAGTAGGGGAATTTTAGTTTATTTATGAGCTTCATGTACCAAATGTAAGGCAAAACTCAGGGCCAAGGGTTTTTTGCCTTATGTATGGAACGGGGTACACATCTCTAAAAGCATCAAGAAATTGATGTCTATCAATGCGTGTAAAGGCTCATCGTGCCATCTCTCGACTCACCAAGATAAACCTTCACATTCCATAACACATGCATGAATTCCAAAGCTTCCCAACTCAAGCAGCTTTCAACTGCTCAAGATTTAAGACCTAAGCCTCACATAATTCAAACAATATGTTTACACAAAAAAATAAAAAAATAAAAAAACCTTTACATTTGCCTTGACCCACTTTTGAGTTTTCGAAGAATTTGGTGAGCTTAATTCTTCCAACAAAAAGGGAAAATCTGACATTCTTTCTAAACCAACGATACACTCTCCTCTCCCTCTATCTATCTTAATATAGATGACAATTCTATTCGAAAGGCACAGGTCTCCCAGTCATCAAGGTTCTTCTAATCTTAAAATACTAAAACTATGTTTCTTCATCCACTCGATTAGCAAACAATCGAATCAACATCCTTAATTTCTCATGAATCTAGTAGCATTAGTCGAAACCATACAATCACATATCATATCCGACACTATCCAAAAGCACCAAAAGAAATTCATTACAATGTATGTATGTATGTATGTTTGTGTGTGCGTGTGTGCAGCGAGAGAGAGAAAGCGAGAGAGAGAAAGAGAGAGAGAGAGAGAGAGAGGAAGACCTTGAGGGGATGAAGGCCAGCTTTGAGGTCGCGAGCTTGGCGTTCACGGAAATCTCGGGCTTCCTTGTTGTTGTAGTTGCTGTTGGCATTGGTGTAATCTGACACTGAAGAAGGAGAAGACGAATCGAGAATTGGCTGGGCGTCATCACCGTTGGTGTTGTTGTTACTCTCCAATTCCCTCTCTGCTACCGACTCCATTTTGAGCTTCTTCTTCACAAAAGCCCTAGCTCTCTCTCGCCAACCCAGGAACCAAGAAACGAAACCTTTGGAGGGTTTTTCCTTTCTTTCGTTTAAAGAGAGAGAAGGGAAATGACGCGTGCTGGACAGTGAACACTTCACACTTGCAATTCAATTTGATTAGACTTTACCAAATATCTTTATTTATACTGCTTTTCTCACATAAATAAATAAATACAAGTTTATTCAAGTGTAATGTTATATACTTAATTTTTATTTTTAACGTGATCATGTTTATTAATTTTTTATTAAAAATTAAATACATAAAAAATTGGACACTGTCACATTAAAATGGAAGTGAGCTGAAAATTTAGTACTTGAAATGAGAAATATTGTTTTTGAATTCTGGGTTATATCTTGTGTACATTTTGTTGAATTAACATGTTTTTATCTACTATTAATGTTTTTTGTTATTTTTAATTAAGAATAAATGGAACATGAAAACTCAACAAAATTGGACGTGAGACGCCCAAAAAAAAAAAAGATTCTTATTCAAAATTACTCGCCTTTAAGCCTTTCTCTTTTATTTTTGGTGTTTTATTTCCATCTTGTTTATTGACTTTTTAAAGAAAAATGTAAAGTATTCTTTTGGAGCTCTCCTACTTCTAAATAGGTATTATTTTCTAAAAATTAAGAGAAAAATAAAAGTCAATTTCTTTTTTGCTTTTTAAAAAAATAATATCCACTTAGATTATTGCATAAGCTCAGTCACACCTTCACTAATTCCAATCAGACAAGAAGTGGGTCACAATGGACCCTAGGGCGACTTCAAAAAGATTATTGCATAAGCTCACAGATTCCTCAATGATTGAATTTTCTCAACTACTTTTTTCTTTTTCTTTTTTTATTTTTTTCTCTTTTGTTTTGTTGTCTAAAATCTCTTTCCCACAATAACTTTTATTGTATTCTTTAACACAAATCAAGAGATTATAGTGGTGTGAATCCAATCCTCCTCTATGTCACGCACCCCTGCCTTGGGGGACGCAGGCCTCCCCTTTTTCAATTTTAACTTTTTTAGTCAAAAATTTTTAACCCTTTAGTATTATTTTTTAATGAAATAAAATATTTATTATTTTAATAAAACGTGACAAAAAAGCTGATGTGACTTAATGACCGTTTCTTTATTGGACGAAAAACACAAAAGAAGGGGCCATTTGAAATCCACGAAAAAACTAAGCAATTAAATTCAATTTTTAGAAACTCGGGGAATGATCTCAAACAGCAGGTTTTCTTGGTAATTTATTTTAGATTTAGGGTAAATATATAATAACTTCTTGGGTCAACCCTTCAGAATTTTAAAATGCCTAGGTTTTTTTTTTCAAAAATTTACTTCATGAGTCATTGAAAACTACAATAAAATTCATACCGTCACTTATTTCCTAACAACCGTTAACTGCCATAAAACGCACCGTTTTGGGATATGCCACGTCAGACAAGCTCGCCAGGTACGATCCAAAACGCACCGTTTTGACACCAGCCAAAACGGTGTGTTTGGCTTAAACGTGGGGGTTTTTCTTAAGTCCCCCAAGTCCACTCGTGCGAGGCAGAGTCCTCACCCCCCAAACCCATCTCCCCCGACATCGTCTCCCCCGACACCCATCCACCGTCGCACCGACCCAGACTCCGGCGCACCACCGGCGTACCCATCGCCAACACAGATCGTACCGACGGTCCACCCGCGACTGCGGTTTAGGCAATCCACTGGCGGCACACATTCCGACGACTAGGGCTCCATTTTTTCCTTCTTTTTTTTGGGTTTCTTCGAATCCAAGCTGGTATCTCCGAAATTTCTTTATGGGTTTTGTTGTTTGAAATGTATAGAATGTTTATATTGTAGTTTTGGTTGGTTGTTGGTTGTTTCTGAAGTTTTGGGAAAACCCTCCACCCCACACGCTGTGTTGCATTTTATCATTCTTTAAATTTATAGACTTTATTGCATGACAGACTGTAGTTAAAAGGGATTGGTAGTAGGTTTTGTGGTGGCCCTGGAAAACGACAGTTGTGGTCCCGAATGCTGATGAAATTTGTTTGTTATACTGTTTTTTAGTGGTCCACTGGTGGGTGTGTTGTGAACTTTTTGTCCGCTAATTACAAGGAACCGACAGTGGTTAAATTTTATTGCATAAAGAACTGAACAAATTGCTTATTATTGATATGTAATTGATTGTTTTGAATGACTGATTTTCTGTAAGTGTATATTTTAGGGTTTAGAAGGAGGATTAGTTGTAAGCTAAAGGTGCAACTCCTTTTGCTTACCCTGTGACTTTGTAAGTATGGGGACATAGTAATTTTATTTTTCTTTCTTGTTGGGAATAGTGGGTTTGTGATGGATACAATTGAAATTATATAGGCTAACAAGTTAAAAGGGTGTACTTTTAGAACATACATATCAATTAATTTTGTTGGATTAATTGATTGCACACCTATATAAGCAATAAATTTCGGGTAGTAATTTGCAATATCCTTGTGTAAACGGCTAGTTGTTACATATACCATTTATTTGGTAAACTTGATTTAGGGTTCCAAATTTTCAAAAAATGGAAATATACCATTTATTAGTTTAGAAAAGAAAAGAAGGAATAAATGGCTTATGGTGTTCATTATCGATCACAGTTTTGGAAGCACGGGAATTCATTGAATTTTGATTGAGATGAGAAATTGTTATTATTAACTCCCACATCAATTGTATATTGTTAGGTCCCGGTAATAAGATGAGCAGAATGAAGAAAATTATAAGTGAAGCAATCAATGAAGACGAATTCTACACTAAGAAGCTGAAAAAGGTTTGTAATTTTTACCTTAGTTAAATCTATAAGATGTTTGTTTTGGTTTGCTGCTAATGAGTTAGGGTTTTATTGTAGAATGAACAATCATCGTCATCTGCAGCTGTAATATCGTCGGTTAAAGAAAATATGGAACCTGTGCAGTGTAGGTGTGGCCTTACAACCCCAATTATAACATCCACGACTATTAGAAATCCCCGGAGGCAATTCTATGGTTGTGCTATGTATGACCATAAAAAGGTATTCTAAGTTGGCTAATTTGGTGTTGACTTATGGTTTTTAAATCCTAATTGTATGTAAGTATTTGAAGTTGTCAACTTTTTTTGCGTTATGACAGAAAGTTGAACAATGCCGTTTTTTACAATGGTATGACAACGAAACTTGTGCGCGCAGAAGGGATGTCCTACCTGGGTTGTATAAACAACTTCACTATCTAAATGGTGAAGTGTCATCACTTAGAGTCAGACTGAGAATCCAAACATATTTGTTGGTTTTTTTGTTAGTCGTTTGTGTTATTGTTTTGTCTGTTGTTGATGAGTCATTGAGGCATTGAAAGGATATGCTTGTGGGCATTCATGTATAACTATCAATTGTGTATTTCATATCAGTAGGTCAGAATTAACAAATATTGTATGACTTTTAAATTTGTAGAACAAGTGTGTATATTAATGGTTGTTATGATTTCAGTGTTAGCACATTCTATTTGGTGTCCTAATTGCACGGTGATTGATCTAGTGTTTGCTTACAACCCTATTTTTATTTAGTGACAACATACCAACATGACATTGAAAGTATTTAACAAGATTTTTCAATGCAATGAGATAGTGGCGGTTCATGGAAAAAAATAATTGCATGAAATTGCATTGATTTTAATCTAAAAAGAAATATACATACATACATTTTTTTGGATAAGTAAGTTGGGGATGATAAGAAATGTTGCCAAATTTTGTAGAATGGAACAATAGTCTTCCAAACTATCTTCATTCAGTAACTTCAAATTGGCTCTAAGAAAAATAAATATAGATACATACATTGATGTCATTATATATTACATTCAATATAAATGAATATAACATATTGTTCTAAACCCTATTACAACATCATCAAATAACAACGGCACGTTACACAAAAGCGCCACCGTTGTAAGTCATTGTAGCGTATGGTCAAGAATCAACCAATTAAGCAAAACCACCAACATTGTTATTGCATTGGTCACGCAACATTAAAACACCAACTAACCATGCAACATACAAATCAGGTGTGAATAACATATTGTCAAGTTATGGGCCCAACCCCACGTGGATAGAAGAAGAAAAAAAAATGTTATTGAAAAACACATCATTGTGTTGCACTAAATGTTCAGCTCCGCGATGATCCCGCATTTCCTTCCGCCTGCGGGTCATGAAAAGTAAAATATTAATTAGTTAACAAAAAACATAACAACGAATAATAGTTTGGGAATAATTGTGCTTCATACAATAGGCTCTAGTGTAGGTGCGGCCAAAAAGCTGTTAAGCAAAGTGAAGTTGCACTAATGCATAAATAATTTGAAGAAATTAACTAGTTATTAATTATTTGAAATAGAGTCATCATTATCATGATCTCCACCAAAAGTACACGCCATAATCACAATAGGGCTTATATATTCTTCCTCTATCATAGATAGAATTCTAAGACCATTAATTCTTAACATCACTAACCATCAGCTGCAATAATCAACAAAAATCAAGAAGTTCCAACAACCAAAAGTTTCAAAAATCAAAAAGTTCCAACAAAAATCAAGAAGTTCTAACAACCAGAAGTTCCAAAAATCAAGAAGTTCCAAAAATCCAGAAGTTCCAACAACCAGAGGTTCCAACAAAAATCAAGAAGTTCCAACAACCAAAAGTTCCAAAAATCAAGAAGTTCCAACAACTAGAAGTTCCAAACAACCAGAAGTTCCAAAAATCAAGAAGTTCCAACAACCAGAAGTTCCAACAAAAATCAAGAAGCTCCAACAACCAGAAATTCCAAACAACTAGAAGTTCCAAAAATCAAGAAGTAATGGTTTTACCTGTAACTGTGTCGCCCAACGTGTACGAACACCTCGTTGTGACGGCTCCCCTTTTGTTCCTACCTGTGGTTAAGCTTATGATCCCTACAATGCATTAACCAAAAAATTAGGCAAAGATGTTTAATTATTTCACATTTTATATGATTTTGATGTGGATAGGGGAGGGCAAAGGACATGAAGTGAACAAGTAGGTGTACAAATTGGAATAAAGATATTTAAGTAGTAAACATTTTATAAGATTTTCATCTGGAGAGGGGAGGCAAACCACATGAAGTGAAATGTAGGTGTCAGCTTTTTGTTTCCCTTAAGTTCATACCAATTTTGTAAAAAGATATTCTAAGTTTTGATTATGAGTTATGCTAAAACTTAGAATATCTTTTTAACTCATATCATTATGAGTTATGAATATTTTTTTGGAAGGGTTTAAAACTTAGAAAAAACATATATAATAATTTATACATGTGCTTCGTTGCTTGGCTAGGCTTGGCTGCCATCTTTCTTANGCAATAATCAACAAAAATCAAGAAGTTCCAACAACCAGAAGTTTCAAAAATCAAGAAGTTCCAACAAAAATCAAGAAGTTCTAACAACCAGAAGTTCCAAAAATGAAGAAGTTCCAAAAATCCAGAAGTTCCAACAACCAGAGGTTCCAACAAAAATCAAGAAGTTCCAACAACCAAAAGTTCCAAAAATCAAGAAGTTCCAAAAATCAAGAAATTCCAACAACCAGAAGTTCCAAAAATCAAGAAGTTCCAACAACTAGAAGTTTAAACAAAAATCAAGAAGTTCCAACAACTAGAAGTTCCAAACAACCAGAAGTTCCAAACAACCAGAAGTTCCAACAACCAGAAGTTCTAACAAAAATCAAGAAGTTCCAACAACCAAAAATTCCAAACAACCAGAAGTTCCAAAAATCAAGAAGTAATGGTTTTACCTGTAACTGTGTCGCCCGACGTGTACGAACACCTCATTGTGATGACTCCCCTTCTGTTCCTACCTGTGGTTAAGCTTATGATCCCTACAATGCATTAACCAAAAAATTAGGCAAAGATATTTAATTATTTCACATTTTATATGATTTTGATGTGGATAGGGGAGGGCAAAGGACAGGAAGTGAATAAGTAGGTGTACAAATTGGAATAAAGATATTTAAGTAGTAAACATTTTATAAGATTTTCATCTGGAGAGGGGAGGCAAACCACATGAAGTGAAATGTAGGTGTCAGCTTTTTGTTTCCCTTAAGTTCATACCAATTTTGTAAAAAGATATTCTAAGTTTTGATTATGAGTTATGCTAAAACTTAGAATATCTTTTTAACTCATATCATTATGAGTTATGAATATTTTTTTGGAAGGGTTTAAAACTTAGAAAAAAACATATATAATAATTTATACTTGTGCTTCGTTGCTTGGCTAGGCTTGGCTGCCATCTTTCTTAGTCTTCCTCGTTTTTTACTTTCACCTCTTCCGGTTTGGGTTCAAAGGTTGCTTGCAACTTTTATAATTATGTCCTAACCCTCCACAATTTCCACATTTGACCGTATATCCACTACGGGTAAGCTTGTACGGGTTAGTCGGCTTGTCTGCCTCTCTTCGCCTAGCTATATTTGGTCTACCTGGAGCCCTTCTAACAATAGATGGCATAATGAGATCGCATGGATCATTAGCTAGCCATGTATTTGGCCCTTCCACGCCAAAGACTCTAGGTGCATATCCTTCCATGTACTTATCTATTGGGTAACATGTATCCAAGTAATCTTCTGGCTTTTGCTTATGCATGTATATTGCAGCACAAGCATGAGGACAGGGGATCCCATTCAATTGCCACCTCCCACAAGTACATGTGTTTTGATCTAATCTGACAATGCGACGTGCATCGTACATGTGGTCCACCTCGAACAACAGTTCATTTTGCCAACGACTTATGCAATTCCTAGCATCACTCTTTGACCTTTCCAACTTCTTTTGAATTTTTGGGTAAATGATATAATTCGTCGACCGGATACCATTCCTTTTTCTGTTGGAAGCGTACCATTATTTGCCGACGAATATCTTCAAGCATTGTGAGAATGGGCTTACTTCCTGACTCTTTGATCCAGGCATTGAATCAAAGACTCAACAAGGACTCAACAAACACCATAATCATCAAGTGCATCACAATGAAAAAAACCCTAAAAAGAAATAAGATAGTAATCAAAAAATTATAAGATAGTAAACCTAAACCCTAATAATAATAATAATAAACAGACCATATTAAAATCACTTTAGTAGGTAAGGGCAAATTCTTAAACACAAACATAGATGAAGTCACTTTGGTTGCCCGTGCATAAGGAAGTCAATTTATGAGATAATGGATAGTGATAGTAATACCAACACAATTGTCAAATGAGACCTAAGGACTTGTCAAAGCAAAATACACGAAACCCCAATATGGGACCACAAACCAAAGCCAACAAATATATTCTCTTCTCCCAGCCACGACAAAAAACAAAACCAACCTATATATATATATTACTAAAACCCTAAAAGAATATGCTGCCAAAACCAATGTAACCCTACGGGACCACTAAAAGTCTAAAACTGTGCTTTACACTTCAGAAATTTCTGAATCTTTCATCACCACTGTCGGTTCCTTGTAATTAGCGGACAAAAAGTTCACAACACACCCACCAGTGGACCACTAAAAAACAGCATAACAAACAAATTTCATCAGCATTCAGGACCACAACTGTTGTTTTCCAGGGCCACCACAAAACCCACTACCAATTCCTTTTAACTACAGTCTGTCATGCAATAAAGTCTATAAATTCAAAGAAGGATAAAAGGCAACACAGCGTGTGGGGTAGGGGGTTTTCTCACAACTTTAGAAACAACCAACAACCAACCAAAACTACAATATAAACCTTCTATACATTTCAAATAACAAAATCCATAAAAAAATTTCAGAGATACCTGCTCGGATTCGAAGAAACCCAAAAACAAAATTGGGAAAAATGGAGCCCTAGTCGCCGGAATGTGTGTCGCCGGAATGTGTGCCGCCGGTGGATCACCTGAACCGCAGTCGCGGGTGGACCGTCGATAGGATCTGTGTTGGCGATGGGTACGCCGGTGGTGCACCGGAGTCTGGGTTGGTGCAACGGTGGATGGGTGTCGGGGGAGATGGGTTTGGGGGGTGAGGACTCTGCCTCGCACAAGTGGACTTGGGGGCCTTAAGAAAAACCCCCCATGTTTAAGCCAAACGCACCGTTTTGGCACCAGCCAAAACGGTGCATTTTGGATCCTACCTGGCGAGTTCGTCTGACGTGGCATATCCCAAAACGGTGCGTTTTATGGCAGTTAACGGCTGTTAGGAAATAAGTGACGGCAGGGATTTTATTGTAGTTTTCAATGACTCAGGGAGTAAATTTTCGAAAAAAAAAAAAAAAGCTTAGGCATTTTAAAATTCTGAAAGGTTGACCCAAGAAGTTATTATATATTTACCCTTAGATTTATGCAAAAAAGACAAACAAAAACAAAAAACAAATATATGCAATGCAACCAAAGGTGTCTATTAGAATTTGGATATGGGTGATTTATTCAAGTTTTTTTAGTGAGTTAAACCTCATAATATGTTTTGGCGTAAAATATTTCTTTTTGGAAAATATTTTCAAGTGTAATCATTTTTCAAGAAAATGATTTCAGTGAAAAATATTTTTCATTTGAAAAATGATTTTAGCCGAAAACATTTTCCAACATTCAATCATATTAACCTATAAATATCAACTTTCATTCGTAACATAAAAATATTAATATAATTTCTAACATTACTCTTTCGTATAAGTTAAGGAGCAGTGAGGAAGAAAGCGAGATTGTGAAGAGGAGTTACCAAGACAAAAAAAAAAAAAAAAAAGGAGGTAGTAAAGGGTGAGATTGAGATCCACTGCAATTGTTTGTACATATTGCTTGCAAATTGGATAAACAATTGTGAGAGGACCATGGTGGATATATATATATATATTTTTTTTTTGAAAAACAGATAATCATTCTTATTCATAATCATAGAATTAAGAGTACAAAACTCCTAAGAATTAAGAGTACAAAACTCCTAACAATACAGCTCAAGTAAGATCAAAGAAGAAAAAACATCGCGTCCCACCTTCCCCTCTCTCCCTAATGGAATACAGACAACAACAAGAGCCGACCACAAAGACTACACAAGTTGCTGCCCCCTAGGTTTTTTTAGAGTGGAAGCTAGAACAAACCTCATAAAATATCTCAAAAAATCAGCTACCCCCACCAGATGGAGCAAGTTGCTCCATCCTAATAATATCCTTAATACAATCAAGAGGTTCAAAGAGCCAATGCATGTCCACAAAATTAATTGTAGCAAACTTGGATAAAGAATGGGCAGCACAGTTCCCTTCTCTAAGTATATAAGACATCCTCCATTGCTGAAAACCCTGCAAACTACGCCTGATATCCTCCACCAATAAACCGACATTGCTCCAATCCTCGCTCGTTGAATTGACGGCATTAACAACCTTTTGCGTATCCCCTTCGAAATGGACCCTCATGAACCCTCTTTCTCGGCAAAGCTGGATAGCCATCAAAGCTGCTCGGGCCTCAGCAACAGTCGGATCAAGAAAGCCTACAAAAGATTTACACTGTGCCGCCAACACCATCCCTGTCTCATCCCTCACTACTACTCCAAAACCCATCCATCCTTGGTTCTTCGAAAAAGATGCATCCCAATTTACTTTCAACCATCCATCTTCAGGTGCTTTCCACGTTTTCTCTCTCGTCAATTCAGCATCATTTGGCAGAAAGATATTTGTTTTCTCTGTTGCAGACACAAATTCTGCCACATACTCCTTTGCAGCCTCCACCAGAACATCCGGGTGTTGGAAAAAATTTCCAAACACAAAGTCATTTCTACGTAGCCATACTCTGCGTGCAGTTTCAGCAAACAGTTGGATTTCCTCAGGCTCACATTTATCGAATACTTTCTCAACTAAATGGAGAAAATCTCTGCTATCCGAGGACCATTTCTGCAATTTTCTACACCCTACACTCCACACGTCTGCTGCTGACGGGCACTGCCAAAGAACATGCAACACCGTTTCTTCTTCCCTTCCACACAGTGGACATAATGCATCTTCAACGATTTTCCTTGTATATAAATTAACCCGAGTGGGCAAGATTTCATGACAGGCTCGCCATAAAAATTTTTTTCCGGAATTTGGAAGTTGTAACTTCCAGATCTCCTACCACACCCTACTGATCCCTCTCCTAGCTGAGGATTCTGCTTCTTCTTTTCGTTCCAATTCCTTTTGAATAAAATAGGCACTTTTAACAGAAAAAAAAAACCCATTTTTGGTACCCCTCCAGATTTGTTTATCCCCTTGGTTAGCTACACTAATTGGTAGAGAAAGAATCAAATTAACCTCCTCTTGAGCAAAAAGATTCTTAAGCATAGGAAGATTCCACCACTTCGTATCTCTATCAATTAATTCACACACCAAAGCATTCGAATCAAGCAACATCGGTGGAGATTGGATCATATAAGTAGTTGGTTGGGGAAGCCATTTATCTTTCCAAATCCGCACTTGTGTACCACTCCCAATCCTCCATATTAATCCCCCCTTGATCAAATCACGAGAACTGTGAATGCTACGCCAAGCGAAAGAGGGTCGGGATCCTAGATTAGAATCTAGAAAATGACCCCCCCCATAGTACTTAGCTTCCATTATTTTTGCACGGAAGCTGTTGGGTTGCTGCCACAACCTCCAACCCTGTTTGGCCAAAAGGGCCTTATTGAAGCACCCAAAGTCTCTATAGCCCATTCCTCCATCCACTTTTGCTAAACCCATCCGGCTCCAACTCATCCAATGCACCTTGGACTTATTTTGATATCCCCACCAAAATTGTTGCATTAATGAATTTATTTCCGAACACAAAGTTTTAGGCAATAAAAATACACTCATGCAATATGTAGGAATAGCTTGAACTACCGCCTTAAGAAAAATCTCCTTACCAGCTTGTGAGAGGAATTTAAGCTTCCAATCTTGTAATCTTTTCCAAACTCGATCCTTAATACTCTTAAAGGCCGCAATCCTCGATCTACCCACCATGGCCGGCAACCCCAAATAGGTGTCATATCGTTGGTTTACCGGTATGCCTACCACTTCCACTATTGCATTTTTAACAGCTTGAGCCGTATTGCCACTAAAGAATATTGCAGTCTTGTTATTATTCAGTCTTTGGCCCGAAGCATCCTCATATAGTTTCAGAAGATTTGTCAAATTATTCCATTGTGAGATGCTAGCCCTGCAAAAAAGTAAGCTATCGTCAGCAAAAAATAGATGACTTACCCGGGGTCCATATTTTGAGGTAGGAACCCCCGACAATAAGCCATCCCTATTTGCATGAGTCACCATGGAGCTAAGGACTTCCGCACACAGGAGGAATAAGTATGGAGAGATTGGATCTCCCTGTCTAAGACCTCTTGAAGGTTTAATATTCCCACATGGTTCTCCATTCACCAAAATTGAGTGTTTTACCGTCGTCACACACATCATAATTAAATGTATCCACCTTGGAGCAAAGCCCATCCGCCTCATTGTTTCCTCAAGAAAGCCCTACTCCACCATGTCATACGCCTTACTCATATCCAACTTTACCGCCATAAAGCCCTTCTTACCCTTTATACGTGTATGCATAGTATGTATTGTCTCATAAGCGGCCAAAATGTTGCCCGTAATGAGTCTACCGGGTACAAAGGCACTTTGAGTAGGGGCAATGAGACCAGGTAAAACTCGTTTCAGACGATTTGCCAAAACTTTGGAGATTAGCTTATATAACACGTTACACAAACTAATAGGTCTGAACTCAGTTACACAAATGGGAGTTGTTACTTTCGGAATCAAAGCAATATGTGTAAGATTTAAATTTTCAGGCATCACTCCGGAATTTAAAATATCAACAACAAGCAAAGCAATCTCACCACCCATAGTCTTCCAATGATTTTGAAAAAATCCCGCAGGGTAACCATCCGGTCCGGGGGCTTTTAAAGGTCCCATCTGTTGGAGCGCTTGAGTAACCTCTTCACTAGTAAAAGCTTTTAGCAAATCACTATTCATCCCATCCGTTACTCTTGTAGATATATTTTGCAAACAAGGAACTATATTTCCTCCACCTCCAGCCATAAATAAATTAGTAAAATAATCAACAAAAGCTACCTTTATTTCTTCTGGATTCTCCCATGTTGCTCCCCTTTCATCTTGGATCTTTAAAATCTGATTCTTTTTCCTCCGTTGAGTCGCACTAGCATGAAAGAATTTTGTGTTACGATCCCCAAATCTCAACCAGTCCACTTTAGCCCGTTGTCTCCATTTCATGTGTTCTTGGTCCAACAAGCAATTAAGCTCCCTCTGTATAAGGATAGCTTCTTCCCCTGCCCGTGAATTAACACTACCCTGTACCTCATTTAGCTTTTGCTTAAGGCTATAAATTTTTTGTTGGGCCCCGCGTTCAATATTTCTCCATTCCAAGATTCCCCTTTGACAATTAGTAAGCTTTTGTTTTACTTGGACCCATCTATCATTCATTGCATCTCCATGATTCCATGCACATAGAATAATATCATGATAGTCTTTTACTGCATTCCAACTAGCCTCATAACGGAACTTTTTCTCTTTTCTTCTAAAATGCTTGTTTCCCCGTAAACACACCTCCAATACCGCATGATCAGATATTGTCGATGCTTCCACAAACAATTCGGCCTCCGAAAAAATTTCACACCACCCAGAATTTACAACTCCTCTGTCAAGTCTTTCTTTAATAAAAACTTGATTTTCTCGATTGTTACTCCATGTAAATTTGGGTCCTTTGAAACCCATATCCGACAATTCACATTTTTCCAGTGTTACTTGGAAATCTCGCATCTGCTTACTAGGCCTTTCCCTACCTCCCCATTTTTCCGATTGAGTCAAAACTTCATTGAAGTCGCCTATACAAAGCCATGGTTCCGGTGCAAGCCTAGCCAAAAATTGCAAAAGACCCCAAGCTTCTTTGCGTTTATTTACGTCCGGATGTCCATAGAACCCCGTAAATTTCCACAAAGTTGCCGAATTTTGGTTTTGAATAATTCCGTTTATATTACGTTGACTATAATTTTGAATATCAACTATCACATCCTCCTCCCAAAATAATGCCAATCCGCCACTTTTTCCAATGCTATCCACAACAAACAAATTTGGAAAACCCACCTTCTGTCGAATTAACTCCATTTTTGTTTTCCGTAGTTTGGTCTCCATTAAGAAAACCATCATTGGGCGCTTCTCCTTCACCATACGGCAAAGTGCTTGAACTGTCCGAAGGTTCCCAAGCCCTCGGCAGTTCCAACTTATGATCCTCATTGCGGTCAGCGGGGCTGTTCAACAGCCTCCGCCAATCCCGATCCATTTTCAACAATAACTTGGTTCGCAACAGAATTTTTCGCCGGTGTTTCACTTTGTGCATCTAATCCTCCAATTAAATCCCTTTTCTTACGAGCTCCTTGTAGCGGTGTGTCTATGTCCCCATTTGACTCCTTTTCTTCTCTAGTCTTTCTCTTCCAATTTGTAACCTTACCCCCACATATGCCATTGTTTATCTCCTTTCTCTCAGTCGAAAGGCCCTTCTTTGCCAGCACCTTTTTTTCCACATCAGCCAAAATAGGTCCAGAAAACGATATTTTGTCTTAACGTGGAGTTGAGCTATTACAAATCGGTGACTTACCACCAGATTCTAGTTTACCACCACGTGTCTCTCTAGCCTTCTCTTTTCCAGCCTTTACATGCATTAAAGTGTCATTTAAAGCTGAAATATCTTTCTCATTTGAAAAATTGAAAGAATTCACAGCCTTAACAAAACATTCCTTCTGTGTTTTCCTGCCATCTAGAGCATTATTTTCTTTCCATGCTTTCCGCCCATCAGACTGGAAAGTATCCGTTTCAGACTGAGACTTAAAAATAAAAGATCCTGACATACCTCCTTGATTTACGCCTGGATCTCCTCTCCTTTCCTTCTGCGCCCTTGTTCGTTTTGAATTTTGAAAATCCTCACCGGAACCACCTCTCTCCTCCTGACTTTGGCTGGCACCACCACCATGGAAGGTATGAACTCCCTCCTTTCCATCATGGTCATAATGATTGCTCATCCCCTTCTTTACCGTCCCCCTTCCTAAGCCTCGTTCCTGCCGGCGAGGAGGAGAAGGTGCTCTCAACCAAGGACCATATTCCGTAAACTTCTCCTGTTGGCGTAAGTCAGTTTTCACCGGGCAACCCCTTCTCCCATGGATAATGACTCCGCAATGGAAACAGTATTTTGGCAACCTTTCATATTGAAAAGGTATCCAATTTGTTTTTCCTTGTAGCTTTAGCATTCTTCCCCTAGCTAGTGGCTTCGTTAAATCCATACGAATTTTTACACGAAGAGATTCACCCCAGGCAATCCCCCTTCCATCCGTATCCACCGCCTCTACCACTCCTACGGAGGATCCCAGCATTCGCCCTGTCTCGTGACCCATACAAGCTAGCGGTAAATTCGCCATTCTCACCCAAAACGTTGCTTTGTCGAAAGTGAGATCTGCTATGGAGGAGTGCCAGTCAAAATCTTCAACCAGGAAAAGGCTACCTTCAAAAGCCCAAGGTCTTCCGTCTAGGATACGTTTCTTATCCCCCACGTCCGTAAATTCCACCATGAAGACATTCTCGCCTAGAACTTTGAATGAGAAAGTTTCCGTCGGTAATTTCCACCACCGCGAAAGGGTTTTCTTGATGGTTTCCTTACTCACGAACCGGTCTCCAATCAATTTTCCCACCACACAGAATTTCCCATGTGAAGAGACTTCCTCCCATTCCTTCACTGGTGCTTCCCATTCAACGATCTCATCTTCCTTTAGAGAAAGATTCATCCACATCTTAGCCAAATCTTCCGCCATCTCGAAGTAACACAGCTATCAAGTAAATCGTTATACTTCCACTGACTCAAAGAGACATGGAAAACTTTTCCTTCTCTACTAGGCTTAGGATAGAGAGAAAACGAAGTTGTTGGAAGGCTTCAAGGTCAATTGGTGTAACTATATTCAATGGTGGATATATTTTACATTTGAAACAAACGGGCCACCGAAATTGTTTGTGAAATTATTATCTTCATCGGCCGCTCTCAATACAACTAGTAATTTGAGGCTTGCTGATGAGAGGATCCCAGTGCTTTGCCCTCACCAATGTTTTTTTTTCTCTGGGTCAAAAATTATACCGTCTGCCACTGAAGAATATATATTCATCCCAAGTACTTAATATTTTATTGCTTTAGAAAAAAAAGGCCAATTACCTCTAAATAACACATGTACATCACAAAGAAATAGAAAGAGACTTGTATTTTTTTAATTGAAGAAATAGAAAGACACAAGGACAAGCGCCCCAGCTATTTACCTAAGCAGGATGCAGCTCATTATTTCAACTTACATAAAAAGCGTTTGCCGGATTTCCACCCCATAGATTTTGGGAGCAAAAACAACACCCATAATGTTACAATAGTGGAGCAGAAGGTGCTGCCAGTTCCCTTAGCGAATTGGAACAAACTCCCCAGAATTGAGGAACTACATAACACGCAATGCGACTTCATATCGATTGCGGTCGTCCAGATACCTCATGAGCCGCAGCATGCTGATTTCGCCGAAGCAGCAGTTGAGCTTGTGGCCGGATCAGGTTTGCTGATCTTCAGAGTTTGGGGCTGCACGACGGAAGCATATGTCAAACAAAATCTGCAATATCGCTCTGCGTTCCCGTTGAAAGTGCAGGAAAACAAATCTTACCTCAGCTTTGGAGTCAGTTTCTGCAAGTCTTTG
This sequence comes from Carpinus fangiana, assembly GCA_006937295.1. Classification (NCBI taxonomy): domain Eukaryota; kingdom Viridiplantae; phylum Streptophyta; class Magnoliopsida; order Fagales; family Betulaceae; genus Carpinus; species Carpinus fangiana. The sequence continues at coordinate 18,696,833 of CM017327.1, read as the reverse complement.
CTTTATGTCCCTGGCTATTGAAAAGAAGACCTGCTCCACATTGAAATTTGTTTTTGCACTCTACACAAAAGTGTTTGCAAAATGTTAGCATACCATAAGGAATCATCTCCGCGCCCCAGTGGCCTGAGGCTTATAAGATACTTTTCATGCCATTGAAACTGAGTTTCATGAGACTAGAAAAGTTAAAAAGTAATGATATATATAGGCTTTGTCCCAATGTGGCCATTCCACAACATACACACTTACAGTCTCGAAAAATTTGATACCATATTCATCAGCCAATGCTTGTCCCCTCGCTGTTGGTACAGCCTACAAGAGAAATTCTACCTTAGTGATGAATATGTCAGGAAAAGAAGAGACTCCCAAGAAAATTTTTTTTAGACAAATGTCAATCATTACCCTTTTGCTCTCATCCATGTCAGCTTTGTTACCCACCAATATTTTGTTGACATTCTCAGAAGCATGCTGCTCAATGTTCCTGATCCAGTTCTTGATGTCTACATAAATATTGGATCAGGGATCATGAATATGTAAAGTTTCATGTTTGCCATTTTTCTTTTCCAGTTAATCTGGCTAACCAACACTAATTGAGCTACAAAAGCCTGATAAAAGGAGCAAGTGAGAGGAAGAAGAAAAAAGGAAATACTATTAAAAGATGATTCATCCGTTACGTCGTAGACCAGCAATATACCCATTGCTCCCCTGTAATAAGCTACAAGAAACAATTAACATCATCAAAAATTAAACAAAGTGATATGTCACGAAAAAAAAAAAAAAACTTATTTTCTGAGAGAATCTAGATGATTGTTGATGTTGAAATGAGTGTCATTTTCAGAAACAGGCACGTGAGAAGGACACATCATCTTGAAAAATATAAACCTAGAACACAACAATATGCATGACATTGTGAATCAATAACATTAAATACCACATCTTATGTTTAAATATAAATTTTGCACGCAAGAGTACAACGGAACTATGTTTGAGCTTCTTAATAAAATTTGTCAATACATTTAGGGTCCAAACAAGTACCAATCACAAGTTGAACAGTTTACATCCTCAAGTCTCTGACAGGTCAAATTGATGATAGAAATCTTCTAAAAATCATAGTAAAAGAGTATAAAACCAAAGTTCAGACCTACCAATACTTAACACCTAGCATATAAGTAGGTCCTGCTCCCTGAGCAATATTTCCAGGTCTTTCACAAGAAGTTTGTTTTGGAATCGATAAGTTACTAAAAGAAAATACTTCATCAGATAAGTATGTACCTGTTGTAATTGTACGAAAACGTTCTTGGCCAGCAGTATCCCATATTTGTAGTTTGATACGCTTCCCATCAAGCTCAATGGTCCTAATCTTAAAGTCAATCCTGATAAAGACGTTAAAACTTCAGGAAACTGCAAAAACTATGAAATAATAAGAAAACAAATTTTAAGGTTTTGCACACGCACCCAATAGTGGTAATGAAACTCGTTGTGAAAGAATCGTCAGAGAAGCGTAATAGCAGGCAACTCTTTCCTACCCCTGCATATACAGAATAATAAGTGATTGAAAGAGGGAAATGGCCTAACGCCATATCTTTATCATGATGACATGGAAAATCTAAGAATCTGCTGTGAAAGAGAAGAGGATCAAGATTAAAGGCTATGTTAACTGCAGGAAGGTAGCTATAGAGAATATGCAATTCAACAAACTTAGGGGAAGAAATTGTAATAATCATATTGTTAGAATTTGCAGTGCGCACAAAAGAAAAATATCAACGAAGAAGAAGAAGCAAGAATTAAGACACAAAAATTTAATGTGGTTTGGCAAGATTGCCAACATTCACAGGCAGCAATAGTGATGTTACTTCCTCATTAGTATAAAGGAAGAAAAAAATACAATGAACCTCTCTCCTTCTCTCTTATGAAATCTCACACTACCTCTAGGAAACAATATGTATAGATGTGTCTAAAGACTAATGATATGGGCTTTCTTTACAGGCAAAAATAATCCACTCCTAAAGAAACTAGGATTCATAATAGTAAAAGAATAGGACTCAATAATCTTAGTAGGATACATAATCCTACCAAAAAGGTATTAGGATTTCTAATCTTATAACTACTAAAATTCCCACATTCTCCCACTTGAAGGCTAGTTTCAAGATTACCACAACGTAAATGCTGCCTTCATCACCATTTATCAAGTGACAACAAGCCTGAGAGAAGCTCTAGAGCAGAAAGACTTCTCTCTTGCTTTCGTCAAAATATCTGCAATACTCTCACTAGTATGGATCTTCTACAATACAATCAACCCATACTCTAGTGTCTTGCGAAGGAAGTGATATTGAACATCAATATGTTTAGTCTGTGCATGAAACATAGGGTTTTTCGCCAAATGCAATTCACTCTAACTATCACAATGAACAATCACTCTATCTTGCTTGACATCCAATTCACCAAGCAATCTTTTCAACCAAGCAGCTTCTTTACATGCATGTGTAGCTGACATGACTCCGTCTTTGTAGCTGACAAGGCCACTACAGACTGCAATTTTGACATCTAACTACACCACCAGCCAAGTTGAAAAAGTAGCCAGTAGTGGACGTTCACTTATCATGAACTCCTGCAAAATTTACATCCACAAAACCAACCAACTCGATATTCTAGCCACCATAACAAATAACATCTTTCAAGTTGCAAAGAATCCACTTAACTGCAGCCCAACGGTCTCTGCTCAAATTCGCCATGTGCTTATTGACTACTCTCACTGCTTGTACAATGTCTAGTCTACTGCACACCATAGCAAACATTAGGCTCCCTACCACGGATGCGTATGGTACATGAGACATATTTTCCTTCTCCACTTCAGTTGCTGGAAAATGATTACAAGAAAATTTCAGCCAACATGAATATGGGTACTAACAAGCTTCAAGTTTTGCATATCGAAGTGGCATAAAACTCTTTCCGTATAACTTATTTGAGTTATCCAGATTTTCTTGTTTACTCTGTTTGTATTTGTGCACTGCCCTCCAAAGCATCTGATTAACCGCCCCCAGATCCTTCATGTCAAACTCTCTAGTTAAATGAGCTTTTAATGCTACAACACTTTGTTTGCTTGTGCCTGCAACAACCATATCATACACAGATAATAGCAAAATAATTTTTTTGATAAATAGGCGCAATGGTCAGCTTCGCATCTATGGAAGCCCAAGCTCACAATGAAGGAAGCAAATCGCCCATACCAACATATAGGCATATAGCCACATGTTTCAAACTGTAAAGTGATTTGGTCAATTGACAAACCAGATGCTTCTTGTTTTCTTCAATAAAGCCTTCGGATTGAGTCATAAAAATTTCTTCTTCGAAATTCCCATGCAGAAACACAGTTTTGAAATCTAACTGCTCTAGTTCTAGATCAATTATTACTGCCAACCCCAACACAGTACAAATAGTACTCAAGCGAACAACAGGATAATGCTTTATTGAAGTCATTGCCTGATTTTTTAGCATAACCTTTCACTACAAGACAAGCTTTATATCTATCAATATCACCATTTGCAACTCTTTTAAAGCTTGTATGCCCATCTACAAGCAATAGCCTTCCTTCCTTCAGGAATTTCAACTAACTCCAGAGTTTTGTTTTTATGTAGAGTTTCTATCTACTCTCCAATGATTGGAATCTATGGATTGCCAAGCTTTTTGATATGAAGATAGCTCACCTTGTTCTGCAATATAAGCATAAGATGTTTCATAATCTTGAAGCCAAGCAGTAGATCGATGAACTCTCTTAGGACAAATTTGATCACTTTGAGTTTCAGCTTCAGAAATATGCTCAACATCGCCAACAACTTCAATTGACTCACTATCTCCCCTTGCTGACACATCTTGAATCTTCTGAAAAAGATTCAACTTCAAACTTTTTATTAACTGGATCTAGCTGTACTTTCTCTTTCTTCAATGAATCTTCTTTAAACACAACATCTCAGCAAATAATGATTTTGTGGTTGGTAGGATCCCACAATCTATAGCCCTTTGTTTCATTTGCATAGTCAAGAAAAATACACCTTTTGGATTTTGCATCCAACCAGTTATCTGATCTTTAGGAATACTGACATAAGATGTTTCATAATCTTGAAGCCACCCTTAGGACAAATTTGATCACTTTGAGTTTCAGATTCAGAAATATGCTTAACATCACCAACAATCTTTATATCTATCAATATCACCATTTGCAACTCTTTTAAAGCTTGTATGCCCATTTACAACCAATAGCCTTCCTTCCTTCAGGAATTTCAACTAACTCCAGAGTTTTGTTTTTATGTAGAGTTTCTCTCTACTCTCCAATGATTGGAATCTATGGATTGCCAAGCTTTTTGATATGAAGATAGCTCACCTTGTTCTGTGATATAAGCATAAGATGTTTCATAATCTTGAAGCCAAGCAGTAGATCTATGAACTCTCTTAGGACAAATTTGATCACTTTGAGTTTCAGCTTCAGAAATACGCTCAACATCGCCAATAACTTCAATTTACTCACTATCTCCCCTCGCTGACACATCTTGAATCTTCTGAAAAGATTCAACTTCAAACTTTTTATTAACTGGATCTAGCTGTACTTTCTCTTTCTGCAATGAATCTTTTTTAAACACAACATCTCAGCAAATAATGATTTTGTGGTTGATAGGATCCCGCAATCTATAGCCCTTTGCCCTTTGTTTCATTTGCATAGTCAAGAAAAATACACTTTTTGGATTTTGCATCCAACCAGTTATCTGATCTTTAGGAATCCCGACGTACGTCTCACAACCAAATACTCGGAGAACAGGATAATTCAGAGGCTTCTCAAACCATAACTCTTTAGGAATTTTACCGTTAATTGCAGTACTCGATGAGTGATTAACAATTTAGCAAACCATGATAACAGCCTCAGCCAAATTTTTTGCTTTAACCCTACAACACTTAACATTTTTTTTTTTTTTTTTTTTTTATAAGTAATAAGGAGTTTTATTGAAAAAGGAAAAAGAGAAAAAAGAACTATACAAGAAAGAACCCAAAGCACACCCACAAAAGAACCCCACAAACCCACCCAAGAACCCTAAAAAGCACCCAAAAAAAGCCCCTACAAACCCAAACAAATCACTATATCACAGTGATCTTGCCCCTCCTTGTCTAGGATGGCCCGAGAGCAAATACCATAATTAATAGAGCTTTCTAAATTTAACAGCTCTCTCTTGCCCTTAAACCTAGGTTGCTCGACCAATTTTCCACCTAGAAATTTCTTAATCTGCTTAAAGTGAAACGCCAAAATAGATTTCCCCTCCTCAGTGGACAGCACCCCATCACGCACACCTTTATTCACCCGAAGAAAAATCTCTTCGATATGCTTCAAAACCACCTTAGTAGTATCATTGACCTTTAATTCTTCCCTCAGGCGCTCAATCAACCCTAATTGGGTATCGGTCAACTCAACAGAAGTGGTGTCAATAGTGCAAAAATCCAAAGGAGAGGCCCCTACAGCACACTTCTCAGGATCCGGATCCGGATCCAAATCCAAATGCCCATCCTCAGACTCCGTCGGACCCGCGCTCACCATCGCAGGGGCAGCAAGTGCCTTGGAGGTGCCACTGGAGGCCAAAGCAAAAGACGAGGTAGGAGGAGCAATTTTCAATCCTTAAAAACCCCGCCGGATCATGCCCTTCACCAGGAAAGAGTGACGATTTAAAAATAATAATCCTAGCACGATTCAAAAAAATACAATTCATACGTTTTGTCACACCATTTTGTTGTGGTGTCACAAAAGTTGTATATTGTTTGAAAATTCCATTCTCACAACAAAATTCTTTGAATTCATTCACAATATATTTGGTTCTATTATCAGTTCTCATACACTTAATCTTCTCCCTATTTGGTTCTCAACCAAAGCCTTAAAATTTTTAAAACAGGAGAAAGCGCTGCTCTTCCTTTTGAGCATATAAACCCAAACTTTTCTAGAAAAATCGTTAACAAAAGAAATAAAGCAATTCGAACCACCAATGGATTCTTCAAAAGACTCCCATGTATTAGAATGAATTAAATATAATACATTTTCACTTTTGATTGTAACTTAAGTAAAGGATGTTCTATGATGTTTACCAAACATGCAATCTTCACAAAAATCCAAATCAACATATTTTAATCCTAGAATCAAACTACGATCCAAAAGTACCTTTAGTCCTTGCTTACTCATATGTCCCAAACGCTTGTGCCATGTCATGATTGACTCTGTCACTGCATTAGTCACAATGGCATTGCCAACCACGACAATACAGTATCTCCAATCAATCAGTACAAACCTCCAATCAATTGGCTAGCAGAATGAAACAAGTGTTGGGATCGCTCATTTCGAACAATCAGAATGCATTTATAGGGGGGAGACAAATCCTAAACTCAATTCTCATAGCAAATGAGTATCGGGACAGCAAGTTGAAATCAAGAATTCCAAGTGTTATTTGTAAGCTAGATTTGGAGAAAGCTATGGCCGCGTCACCTAGGAGTTCCTCCTCTATCTCTTTGGGTGTCTTGGCTTTGGTTCTAAATGGAGGAAATGGATGTCTGCTTGTATCTCCATGGCTCAATTATCTATTCTAATCAATGGTAGTCCTCATGGTTTCTCCACCAAGGGGATCCTCTATCACTTCTCTTCTTAGTGATTGTCATAGAAGCTTTCAGTAGAATCCTCTCTAAAGCTATGGTTGGTGATTACCTATCAGGATTCAGAGTAAGCATTCAAAATGCGGCCCCGTTGGAAATATCACACCTTTTGGCAGATGATACGCTTATTATGTGTGATGCAGGTTGTGATCAAAATGCTAAATCTCTGAGTAAGCATTCAAAATGCAGCACGAATGAGATGTTGCCGCATCAAGAAGAGCTGGCCAATATTCTCAATGGCAACATCTCCTTTGTGCCCTTGATTTATTTGGGACTTCCATTGGGTGCTTTTAAGTCGAAAGCCATATGGGACGGGGTAGTTGAGAAAATGGAAAGAAGATTGGCTAGCTGGAAGAAGATTTGCTTGTCACGAGGTGGTCGTCTTATGCTAATCAAGGGCACGTTATCCAGCTTGCCTACTAACTTCTTGTACTTTTTTCCTTTACTAGCCGGTGTAGCTGTGAGGTTGGAGCACCTTCAAATGGATTTTCTTTGGAATGGTCTAGGAGGTGCACCAAAGTTTCATATAGTGAAATAGAAGACTATCTGCTCCTCAGTTCCCCATGGAAGGTTGGGAGTCAAAAACCTCATACTTGTTCACTAAAGCTTTACTTGGTAAATGACTTTGGAGATTCGTGAAATAGGAGACTTCTCTATGGTGAATGGTGATTGTTGAGAAGTATGGGTCCAAAGTGGGGCTTGGTATTTGGAGGAAGCTCAAGGGCACTATGGGTATGCCTTTTTCCTCAAAACCCTTTATCAATGGACAACCATTGCTGTTTGTTTTCATTCTTCTGGCTTTCAGGATTTTCTTAATCTTTCTTCTTTTTCTATTTAGGTGTCTCTCTTGTATACTTCATGTGTACTTGGATTGTGTCCTTTTGCTTTTTTATAAAATTCCGATTACTTATCAAAAAAGAAATATTAGTAATGGCTGGGAAATCTTCTCCAATTTTGTCAACTTCAAGGTTGGGAGCAAGTATGGTATTCAGTTTTGGCACGATGCTTAGTGCGGTGAAGATGCTCTCAAATTGTCTTTCCCAAAACTGTTTATGATAGCTCATGACAAAGGCCTTGGTGTTGGATTACTTGAAATCCTCAAGAACCTCTATTCATTGGGATCCAAGTTTCATTAACGTAGTCTAGGATTGGGAGTTGGAATCTCTTGAGTCTTTTCTCACTCAGTTATTCTTCTGAACTACCCATCCATATAGATTGTTACGGACCCTAGCCAGCAACCATGACTTTGCAGTGAAAAGCTATGATAACACTTCATACTGGAGAGCCATGCTCATTCCCCTGAAAAAGTGTTTGGAAGGTTAAGGCCCCACCACGCATTGCATTCTTTACATGAATGGCAGCTTGTGGTAGAATTCTTGCTGTTGATAATCTTAGAATGTGGGGTTTCACTCTTGTAAAGCGTTGTTGCCTTTGCAAAAAGAATATGGAAGCTGTCAATCACCTACTCATCCATTGTAAGTACTCTGGCAATCTATGGCACTTGGTTCTTCAACTTATTCAGAGTTTCATGGGTGATGCCTTGCAACATGCCAGAAATACTTCAACGTAGGAGGACTCAAGGGTGGAGACATCCCAAGGAAGCAATTTGGAAAGTTATTCTGACGGAGAACTGCAAATCTAACGTGGTTCATTTAAAACCCTCTTTTTGAGATCTCTCTTGAATTGGGTAGTAACTTATGTTCCTAATTTCTCCTCTTCGAATATTTTAGACCGTGTTAACTTTATAGATTCCAAACACCTTTAGGGTAGTTTTTTTTTTTTTTTTTGTATACTTTCGTGTAGGAGGACTTTGCTTTTTAATAAATTATTATTCATTAAAAAAAAAAAATCAGAATTTACCCAAGCATTATCATATAAAAGTACAAAATATTCAAGAACAAGCAACAGTGGTCCTCTCCCTAAATTTAAAATAAACCCAAATCCAAACTAACCACAAAATTCTTGAAATAGACGGTAGCACAAGAAAGTAGTTAGATATGATCGGAAAAGGTCATACTACTACGCATAAATAGTCATCAAAATAATAGTATTGTCATAAATTTCCCACCATCAATACCCAACTTATTCACCAAAGTCAAATACTGGTAATATGATGATCAAAAACTTTACCACAATGTGTAAAGGCCCTTCGAAAAATTAACAGGCTTAGGAGACAAACAAAATTCAAAGAAAAAAGAGAAAAGAACCAAACTTCAAGAGTCATTATCATTCTGAAAATTTCGCTAAACATGCGATCCACCCTCTTCTCCAGTGCACTTCCCCTAACGTTAAATCCCACATAGGTTGCAACTATGATAAAACGTTCTAATAATTGGTTGCCTAAGAACTTGAAGAAAAATAATTCCCATTTATTTTTCAAAGTAACGAAAACCCACTTAACCCACTTAATTCCCATTTGTTCTTTCTCAGCCCCCAAACAATGGCTAATCGAATAACTCAAAAAAAAAAAAGAGATCTCTTTTTTTCCTTTTCTTCGTAGCAACCAAACAAATAACACGACTACATATTAATTAAGCTCGATCTGGGAACCAGATTAAAGAGCTTAACAAACAGTAAAACTAGATAAAACAGAAATGAGTAAGTTAGAAATTATATTAGAGACTTACCACTATCGCCGATGAGGAGGAGCTTGATTAGATAATCGTAGTCGGCTCGAGCTCTAGCCGGCGCAGCCGCCATTTCCGAGCCGTTTGTTCAGCCCCTCCTATTGCTCAGCAGGCTCTCTCTTTGCCTTCCTAGCTGAAACCCTCCCTCTGAGATCGACCAGGCTACTTCCAACTCAAGCTCGCACTCCCTCTCTCTCTCTATCTCTCTCTCAACCGGAGTCTCTGGCTATGACAACCCAACCAGAGTTAAATCTGAATCCGTCTCTCTGCTAGGGAGTAATCTACTGTGTCTCGGGCGAAACTTTGGGACAGGCTGTTTGGATTACGTGGCATTTATTTGGTCTCTGATTGGTTGCGTGGGCCTTTCAGCTTGTAGTGGCCCAGCGAGGTTCGGAAAGTGTTGAATGATGTGGTTCGTGCTCCTTCTCGTGCCATCTCTTGTTCGACTTCTCTAATGGTTTGATTAAGATCGTGTTTGAAGGGTATAAAAGTATATTTAATGTCTAAAAAATTTGTTTGAAAAAATATATATATTTATTTAGTAAAAAAGTTAAAATCACTTTTAAGGGTTCAAAAAGTATAAAAATTGTTAAAACGTATTTTTGGCAAAAATTTAAAAATGAAGTTTTTGCGTAAAACTATTTTTGACTTAAAAAGTCTATTTGTCAAACTCAATCTTAAATAGACTCTAACTACATTAAAACGGAAGCTATTATTTTTTACATTTTTTAAGAAAATATAAGATCGTGTCATTCATTTGGCACATTTTCTCTTATTTTACATTTCTTTATGGAAAAATGTAAAATTAGTCTATGTAGTTTACCTGATTTGTAATTAATTCCATGTAGTATCAAAATGAACTCAAAAGTCCTTAAGGTATGCAAAAAAAATAATAATTTAATCCCTACAGTCAAATTTCATTCACTAACTTAACAGATTATAATAACATGAAACGTTAGACCCAATAAAATTGTTATATATGTCATATTTAAGTAAGTGTCACACTAACAGAATTTGTTAAATTAGTTGACGAAATTTGGTTGTTGGGACTAAATTATTTTTTTGACATATATCATAAACTTTTGAGTTTATTTTAATATCACAAGGAGTTAATTGTAAATCAGATAAATTATAAGGACTAATTATTCATTTTTCTTTTTTTGTAAGCACTAATTTAGTTATATGGAGATTTATTATTAGATTGTCCAACCTTTTTTTGTTTTTGGTTTTGGTTGTGTTTTGTTGTATCCATTCCCATTCCCCTAAAATAATTTTTTTAAAAAAACAAAATTAAAAAAAGAGAAAAGAAAAAGAAGGACAGGAAGGCATGTAGGCATTTTTGTGGTCCAATTATAATGAATACGGCAGTTGGCTCTGGTACGGCAGTTGGTCGTTCCGTTAATCGTACAAAATTGTGATTCATAATTTCATAGGGGATGATTGGCAACATTACTTTTCCTTGTTTTTATGATAGCCATATTTTAATTTTGGTAAATGATATTGACAGAGTACACCATATTATTGTCTCCATTTGTCATTGGACAGTTACTGTTTAGTGGATAGAAAACTAAGACAAAAATTTATTGAAGCGAGAAAAAAGTAAGAATATTTTGTATGAAAAAATTAAAATATATATATTGTAGTAATTTTTTATTTGAATAATAATAAAAGTGATTAATATGATATAAAAAATAAAAATATTGAGAATAAATTTTTTTAGATGTATAGTAGCAGGCTCTTGCCAAACGATGCCCATTATTTGATCATGGATTTAAAAAGAACTCCAACATGTGAATAATTATTCGGTGCCAATTATAGATTTTAGTATTTTTATTTGTGTAATTATTTTACAATATTGACGTAGTCTAAATTAATTTATATATTTTGAAAAAATAATTAATTAAAGATTAATTGATACTACTACTATGTCAATATTGTGGAATAAAAATGACGTCTATAACATTACTCTTTAGTAATATTAATTAGAGGTGCCCATTAAAATGCAAACTAATTCAATTACTAAACCTTTGGCCAGTGCTCATCATCTTTTCCACTCTGATCGTTGCTTTTTTTTTATGGTTGTATTTCTTATTTTGTTTGTTTAGGATAAAGACTGTTTTGGATCGAGGTGGAGTAGATCTAGTCTTCTAAGGAGCAAATTTGTGCTTTTTTTTTGGCTATTTTTCTATGAGGGTTAGGTTTTCTCTGTTTATTTTTTGTAATTTTGCTTAAATAAAGATTGTCCAGACTTTTGGGTTCTAGATGTGATATGTTTCCTGGCTCTCGAGCTTAGGAGGATAAGTTTCAGCATGAGTTTTCTGCTCCCAAGGCCCAAAAAGATGAGCACCTATGCATTGAGTTGAATATGTTTAAAACACATATGATGTGCAGATATTATTTTCATAAATAAGTTTTGAATTTTGCTTTTTATGTAAGCATATATAACTTACAATCTCGTAACTTCGGCTATGATTTTCTTAGAGTTTTTTATTCTTTGATGTAAAAGCGTTTACGCTCATGATTCTTCTCCAATGAGACTTGAATGATTCCCTTTCAAAAATAATATTAATTAGAGGCATTAGTTGGGGTAGGACAAAATGGCCAACTTAAGAGGGTCCCGGCTTAAGATTTTATTTTGTTAACTGTATAGATAATTGCATGTGGTGAATATGTTGCTTTGACGTTTAAAATTTTTAAATAAAGTTATACCATTAAATGTAACAAAATAAAATATTAACCATAACTTTTCTTCATTTCAAGTAAAAGGGAGAGAAATTTATTCATTCCCCCAAAGCTTTCGTGTCCACTGTTTTGCTGAGACAAAAGGAGTGAGACAGAGGAGAGAAGCCACATAATTATTGGACTATTGCCCTCTCTCCCATGACCAAAAGCATACATGTTTCATGCTTTGTTGTTTAATATGGCTATTTATCATTTAATTTCTATTTTGAAGGCAAGTAGGACTTTCATCAATTTCCTTCCAATTATGACCATCATTACAAGACAATTAGGACTTATGAGGAGACTATCATTGATTTATGTGAACTTATGTAAATCCCACATAAATCAATTACTGAAACTTCTGTTCTGTCAAATGCTCCACTAGACCTAGTTTGGACCAGGACGGTAATTATACTTGTCATTCAAGCTAAAAGGGAATGATTGATCAGGATCTGACAAAATAATCAACAAATATAATCAACCGACAAAAAGGGCTCATCATTAGACATGATATTTGATTTGCCTAATGCAGCTCTAAAACCAATATTAGGCAATGATTGATCAGGATCTACAAGATCTGTTGTTACCTACCTATATAGCAAAGAGACCAACAAGAGCAGTGCCACAATCTTCAAAAAAAAAAGAAGAAAAAATTTGACATTTCTGCAAGTATTTGGTAAAGCCTACTCGCATGCCGCAGCACCAGCAGCAGCTTCCAGAATACTCCTAGCTTCTGTGCCTGGCTCAACTAGCTCAATTGGGGTCTGCCGAAGTAACGATTAACTATAAACTCAGACAAGGAAGAAACTCTGCCGAAGTAATGATTAACTATAAACTCAGACAAGGAAGAAACTAACTTCAAACTTCCACTTCAAATACTAACCTTTCCACAAGTGTTTGGTTGTGTAAGAGAAGCCCCAGAGGATACTAACAACCTTATAACACCAGCGTGCTCACCTCTTGCTGCATGATGCAGAGGCTGTAAACGTAATTTCAATATGATGATAAAAAATTAGAAAAATTAAGGCCAGTTCGAGAAAAATAAAATAAAATAAAATCTGTGAATCTTTGAACAGTGCTTTCTTCTACGTCAAGCAGACAGGACTGATGATTTTAACAAAGGTGTCACCAGCCGGTTAAACAGTGGAACCTCTCGTTAAAACTACGGAAGAGTGTTAGGTTTGATATATACTCACAGTATCACCTTCTGCATCAACTGATTCTAACATCCTCTTTATGCACTCTGGGTCATTAGCAGTATTCAACAGAAGCTGGGCTATGTCGACAAATCCTGCAATAGTCGGTGGAGAAAAAAAGAGAACAAATAGAATTGACATCAATATACAATCGGTCCAGAAAAAAACAGTTTTGACATGATTATTAGGAAGTGGTTAAGCCTAACCCCCTGCACAAGCATCATGAAGAGGAATTGCACCATCTTCATCCTCAACCTCTATGTTTGCTCCTCTTTCCAAAAGTAGCTGTATTGGAAAAGAGAATCCATATTTTTTACAAGGGTTTATTATGACAGAAACATAAATAAAAAAAGAAGTAACACACAGAAATAAGAGCAACTGACCCGGACACAGGGCAAATGGCCATAGAGACATGTCAGATGCAGAGCTGTGTCCCCATCTTCCACAGGTTCATCAATGCTACCAGTCAAGTTATCTGAACTCATTCAAAGATAAAAGAAAGCATTAGCAGAAAGCTGACCCAAACAGGATATTTAAATGACAAGCAAAAGCAAAACCATGATGCTGTTCTTCATAGCATTTGAAGACACAATTCCCTGTGATAGGATCGTTTCTAGAAATTGAAAGAAGTTTCCTACCTAATACTGCCTAGACTCTTGTAATAATGTCATATCTAACACACATCAAATGCTGCAGAAGAGTTCGAGTTCCAAAGGACACCTAAACATTCTAATTTTATTCAATGTAATCACAAAAAAATTAGCAAAAGGATTTAAAACATAAAACCCCATTTAACTTATATGACAGATTGTCAAGTCTGATAGACGAACCAGTCAACCACCAGTCCATATTTGTTTCTACTATGTTTATATTTTCTACCTGAGAATAACACATTTCCAAAGTATATTTAACACATAACCACTACATTTTCAATATATAAATAACTCATTTGATAGTTGAATGAACAAGTGAGTAATGACTAATGCAGCAAATAGTAATAACAAATGAGCTTCAATGATGAATCCTTTGACAAAGTAAGCTATTAGGTAATGCCCTAGTTCAGGCCCTGATATCGAAACATGCTCAAGTCAACAATACATACTGCATAATTTTAATACTGCAAACCTTTGGGTCGGAGCAAATCCACCTATGTTGTAAAGCTCCTTCTGGGATCATACTTTTCTTTTATAAGTAATTCAATCTTAATAAAGTGTAGTGGGGCGCAACCCAAATACATAGAGAGTATACAAGAGAAATATTGACTTGGAGAGAAGAAAAGGAACACAAATTCAGAAATTCTACAAAGTTAGCAAAGGAAGAACTATTGATAGCAACCATCCACCCATAAAAAGTTTTGAACAATATGTCTTTTAACTCTACCACTGTTCCTCTCACAATCTTTAAAGTTTCAGGAATTGTGTTCTTTATAAATGCACCACGTCACAAATGGGGATTTTAGGGTTTATTCCCTAAAAGTCAATTCCTATTGCATGACATTTTGATTTATTAAATAAAGTTGTTTATTTTCTTAATTATATGAGAACATTGGGCATCTTATATTTTACATGTGCATATTATTTTGTATATATACATGTGATCCTTAAGTTATATTGAATATGGTTTAAGGTGTGTTAATGAGATTATCACACAGAAGATTTAAACCATAAACCTTGTAACTTATAAACTATTGTTCATAGTCAATAATGGAATTGAACATTCTAGTTGATAAGACTATAACATATCAATCATAATAATCTATTTTGATCATGAAAGTGTAGCCCTTTTTTTTTTTTGACATGTCCGCACAAGAGAGGGGAGGGGGATTCAAACAAGTGACTTTCACTTCATTAGGCGTAGTCCCAACCGATTGAACTACCTCTTAGGGACTGTGGAGACTTCTTATTGATATGTCATCATGGTAACAATGCACTGAACGCACCACCTAAGTTGTTATTCTATATATAATTGGTGTCAATAAGTATAATTTAACTCATGACAGATTATAGTATTGACACTTAATCCTGAAAGGAATGTGAACTCAAATGTCAAGTAGAAATCACTTTGATATATTTAGGAGTGAAATCCTGAAAGGAATGTGAACTCAAATGTCAAGTAGAAATCAATTTTTTTTAGAGGAAAAATTGTAATCTAAGAAAAGTCATGAGATGAAAAGTGTCCTACGCCTATTGGAAATAGTTTTATTTTCCTTTTAAGTTCCTTCTCAAGCTGATTATTATCCCTTATTGGGCTTAATCTAATTACACAGGGAAAACCCTAGTGACCGTGTATCTAGGTTTTCCTAGTCCTGGTTTGATAAGGAAACCTAGTCCTACCTTCACTTAGAAACACAAGCCTATTTAAAGGGGTCTTGTGTTGAATTAGAGCCCACTCTCATGGTCTCATAATCAAAATTGAGGAAAAGACTTAGAGGTCTCCAAACACTAGTGCTACACGTGTGGACTAAGGAGAAGCAAGAGGAATCAAATCAGCCACATCACCAAGGTTGCCGACTTTGTGCAAGGTAGTGTTCTAGCCTTTGCAAATTTTTGTTTTGCTTTTAATCTTTTACTATGATGTCATGATGCTTGTTCTTGGGTTTTTTTGCTATATCATCGAGATATAATCCCAACAAGTGAGCCATTTTTCAAGCTTCTAAATTATGGTGACTACCAAACTGGCGACTCCAACTAGCCAAAAACTTCACCACCTGATTGAGCATTACCCACTCTACTATGAAAAGACAGAAAACAGATATTCACAATTCTCTCGCAACTCCGCAATGAAGCAAAAGATGATTGACAGATTGCCCATTGTTCCTACACATGCAACACTAGACCATCACTATTATGTGCCTCTTTCTTAAATTATCCAAGGTCAGGATCCTCCCTAACACTATTGTTCACACAAAGAAAGCCACTTTTGTAGGCACCTTATTTTTTCATAGTTCTTCCAAGGGAAGGAAAAACCAGTAAAGGGCTAAGCACATGATAAAATAATCTGACCTTGAATGTCTGCCTTTTGGAGGGAAGCCAGAAAGATCCTATCCTCGCCACCTTGATTCAACCTGATAGAGTACAGAAGATTGAAGAAATAGGAGGCCATCTCTATCTCCCAATCATGCATGGATCCAATAAAGGTGATATTGCACTGACAAGTGTCATTCACAACAACATATGGTCTACCATCGAGGCCCCCTTGAAATGGGCAATACTATGTAACACCAGGAGAGCTTCCTTCAAGGTCTGGTCTCTACACCATATGTCATGCTACAATCAAGTCTTAAGCCCATCTCCCACCTCATCTTACAAATCTGAAAAGACTCCCCCTCCCTCCCACCCCCAACAAATTTTTTTCACACCCCTACACCATAGGACCTGTACACCACATTGGAGCAACGCCCTCCCGCATGCTTTCATATTTAGCTTCTAACACCGATTTCCACAAAGCCTGCCTCTCTGTTACGTAACACCAAAGACATTTTGCCCAGAGAGCTAGGTTAAATATAATCAAGTTCCTAACCCCCAAACCTCCTGAGGAAATCAAAGTACAAATCTTGAACCAATTGACCAGATGGAACGTAAACTCATCCTACTTTGTCCCACGGGAAATCCCATTGAATTTTCTCAATACGGTTAGCAACACTAAGTTGAATGGAAAAAAAGGGACAGAAAATACATAGGCAAATTGGAGAGAGTACTTTTAATTAGAGTAATCCTAGCACCTTTTGACAGATAAAGCCGAGTAATGCTATAAGTCCCTCTTATGTCATTCTTGTGTCCCTCCAAGAATGATGTGTCTTTTTTAAAATCATCATTCGTATTGTAATTGATCATTATTGAATTTTGATCAAATGGTAATTTTAAAAGTCACCTTACTTTTTGAGAGACACAAGAATGATATACGAGGGACTTCTAGAATTACTTGATAAAGCCACTTCCAAACTACCAAACGAAGTTTAATAATGCCATCCCAAATAGATTTCGCCCTAAACGGAGCTCCCAATGGCAAACCCAAGTACTTTATAGGCAAAGAGGACACACCCTAAAACCAAGGAAACTAGCCAAGCCTCCAACATCTTCAACGGTGCCCACGAGAACTAATTCTGATTTGGCCAGGTTAATTTTCAACTATGAGACAGCTTCAAAATACAAGAAAAGACAGCCCAAATTACGGAGATGATCAAGATTGGTCTCACAAAAAATTAACGTGTCACCCACAAATAAGAAATGAGACAAATGAAGCACGTCGTTATCCTTAGACCCCACCAAAAAGCCCGATAAAAGCCCCCTATCCACAGTGGCAGACAATATTCTACTCAACGCCTCCATGACAACAACAAACAACATAGGGGATAAAGGGTCCCTTGTTGAGCTATCAAAGAAGCCATATAGAGATCCATTAATTAAGATAGAGAACCGCACCATTGAGATGCAATGAGCTACCCATCCATGTCATTTTTCCTTGAAACCACATCTCCTCAACATATAAAATAAGAATTCCCAATTAACATGATCTTAAGCTTTCTCTATGTCTAGTTTTCAAAGCACTCCTAGAACCCCTAATCTAACTCTACTATCGAGACATTTATTTGCAATAAAGACCGAGTCTAAAATATGTCTCTCCTTGATAAAAGCGTTATGAGACCTGGATATAACCTTTTCCAACACTACTTTCAACCTATTAACTAGGACTTTGGAGATAATTTTATAGCCACCACTCACAAGATTGACAAGGAAAAAGTCCTTAATATCCACCTCCCCTAGTTCCTTGAGAATAAGGACAATAAAAGAGGTGTTAAGACTCCTTTCAAACTTACCCTAGGCATAGAACTCATGAAAGACATTCATTACATCTTTGAGAACTTCCCTACAAGACCAGAAAAAAGCCAAGGAAAACCATCATGACCCGAGGCCTTTTCATTGTTTAGCACTTTCACCACCTCCTGAACGTCACTCTCCTCAAAAGCTCTTTCCAACCATAAAGCATCATCATCCTCAATAGAATTAAAGATAAGATCATCCAGCTTCAACCACTAGCAGAATTGTTCTAAATAAAGACAAGTGTAGTACAGCAGTATATGCTCACTTATTTCTGTAGCATTACAAAAAACGGAGCCATTAATCACTAAGAAATCCAATGTTGTTCCTTCTATGCAAATTTGCCACACAGTGGAAAAGCTTGGTAATCCTCTCACTCTCTCAACCAAAGAGCCCTCCTTGATTTCTATCTCCAGCTCCTTCCAAGAGAGTAGTCATTTCCAATTCAGTAGTAATCTCAGCCTTTTCTTTCTTTTTCCTCAAGCAAAAGAGATGTTTCTTCTGCAATACATCAATACCATGAAGTTCAACCAAAAGAGCCAACACCTTCTCATTCTATTTTTTCAAATCAAGCGTCAAAGCTTTTAATTTGACCACTAAGACAAAACGAGGGAATCCTTGAAAACTATAAGATAACCACCACTGTTTCAACTTCTCCACAAAACCCTCAAACTTTAGCCATATATTCTCAAACTTAAACTCTACTACTAACAACATCATTTTGCAATCAAGCAATAAAGGAAAATGATCCAATAAAACTCTAGGGAGCCGTTTCTAAGAAGCGTTAAGACAACGGGTTTCCCAATAAGGAGAAAGAATAAACCTATGAATTTTGGACCTCAAAGGATCTCAGTTATTAGACCATGTGTAATCACGACCAACAAGAGGGATGCCTAAGAGCGCTTGTTCAAAAATGAACTCGAAGAACTCCAACATAGCTGGGATCATGCCTAACCATCAAAATGTTGGCAAGCATGGATTTTATACAAACTCAACCAACGCTTTCCTAATTTTTTTGTGCATCCTTGCAACCCCAACAAGTTGTACCACATCAATCACCCTCGTAGGCACAACCACTCTAACCAAATGGGTAGTTAATCTTTCTCTCTCTCTGTCTCTCTCTCTCTCTAATGAAACCAGTCTCAGCAAGTCTGGCCAACAGCTTGTGCTTCCCCCCATAGTCCATATCCAAAACTCAAGGGCTAAAACAAATAAAAGGCAAGGTATAATAACAAACCAGTATTCTACCACTACAATTGCTGGGTAAAAGGGAAAAAGACAAAAAGAAATATTAAGGCTCTCTATTTTTTTTTTTACGCAAAACATTTTTGCTGTCAACCTGAAAAACATTTTCTTATTTGGTTCACACTGCAGAGGTTTCCAGAAAACATTTTCTGCAAATGGGGGTGGCTCCAGCAGGGTTGGTACCCATGGCAGAGAGGGTGGTCTCTGGGGTGCGACATTATGTGTGTGTTCTCCAAAAGGAGAGGTTTGAAGAGAGGAGCTATGGACAAAGGGAAGTGCAGCTAAACACTGAAAAATATTGAAAATGTTTTACAGAAAATAAATGAACCTTGAATACTGGTAACCATTTAGCTCATCAATAAATCTTCTATACTCACCAACTTTTAGTGCCAACCACACCAAATGAATCACATCAAGAAATCTCCGAACACAACAGACTCAGTTACACAATTAACCCTCCCCCACCCACCCCCCCCCCAAAAAAAAAAGAGAAGAAGCAAAGAAAGCACACAAGACATGAACACAAGGGGTATACAAGTAAAAAGAATTTTTTGGTAAGTAAAGTTTTAATTAAAGAGATATGTGCCAATAGCGTGTTCCAAACGGATTCCGGATTGAGATCCCCTCCCAATTACTCAAAATTGGAAATTCTTATGTTACGAAATTGTGGCCCTTCATTTTAAATCCAATGGTCTATAAAATGCCAGTTGCTTTTGTATAACCGAGACATTAAATTTTGATTTTAAGTTGGCTTTTGTTTTACCGAGGTTTAAAATGAAGAGCCGCGATTTCATAACATAAGAATCTCCAATTTTGAGTAATTGGAGGGGATTTCAATCCATTCCAAACACTTTTATTTGTCTTTTATTTTATTCTCTTCAACCCATTTACTTATCTTGGAACTAACCTTGAATAGTTGGCACTATCCGTTGGGATACTAAAAGTTTTTGACATTTTTCACACTAGAATTTTACACTCCCACATCTTTGTAACCGTTGGATTTTAGCTTATTTTGTAAGCTAAGATTCTCTTCTATAAATCCCACCAAAGAGCACTTGAGAAATTATCTCACAAGGAAAATAAGGGTTATTCTAATAGCCTTTGCTCTTTAAAGTACAAACACTATAGTCTAATACTGAGAGATTGCATGTCAAGGGATCCGATCGCACCGAGTTAAATGCTTTGGAAGGCATAAATCAACCACTAAAGACAATGCTTTTGCCTGATTCATCTCTTATATTTTATTTATCTTATGTTAATTTTTGTATTAATAGTATTTATTATCAACAAAGAATTTTTGCATCATCAAAATAATTTCCAACAAATACCATCAATCTATCTCATTTCATAATAAATAATTGTGGTAACGCTGTGATCATGTACGGAAAAAAGCAGCTCTACTCATTAAACCAAACAAAGTAATGCATTTGGCAAACCATGTAAATTTTCCAAAAGCGAACTGAAGGAAAAGAAATAAAAAATCCCGAATCAAATTGCAAGCCTAATTTCTCATTTGGTTAACTTTCAATTTTCTTACAAAACCAATAAGAATTTCTATTCTCTTTTTCCCAGTTTTCCGATCAAAGAGACAGACCAAAACCGTAGGCTTTACGTTTAGTTAGAAAACAAGTAAAATTAACTAAAACAGCACAGGCGATTGAACCAGTCTGATAAACTATACTACCAAAGAAGAAGCTAAAAACACGGTCGTAGAAGAAAAGGAAGAAGAAGAGGAAAAAGAGTAAGACCGAGGGCTAGGCGGAGGGCGTCGAGGTTGCCGAGCTCAGAGGCGGCGGCGAGCTCACGGAGATGGGGAGGCGTGTCAGAGTCGCGCTCGATCAGACCCTCTTCTTCGAACAAAGCATTGTCTTCGTTCTCGTCGTCGTCTATCATACCGTTGCGCCTTCCAGGAACCGCCATTTTCTGGGTTTGCTCTTCCTGCTTTTTCTTACGAGTTTCCAGAGGCTTGAGGCTCTACGCACGCGGGTAAATATGTTAGCAAATGAAGGGTTTAGGGGACTGCGCGTGGTAGTCTAGTATTAGGTTTTCTTTTTTCTTTTTTCTTTTTTCTTTTTTTTTTTGTTTTCTTTTACAAAAATTTCATCAAAACCGTAGTAACGAAACATCCTTCCACCTATTTAAAATAATATTAAATTTTTATAAATATTTAAAATGAGTATTAAATTTTTAAAATTATTAATAGCAGTTACAATATGAAGTAGTTGTGCAATAACAATGGGTATATAGCATTGCCAATATATTGCAAACCACCTACAGTGACGGTAAGGGGATTTTCATGTGCATTTTCAAGTAATTGATGAAGATTATGCAAAACAATAGTAGATGCCAAACCCACCACTTGCCTGTTGATTGTTTGAATTATTTATCTCAAAATGGTTTGAGTATATCCAGATTATTTTGTTTCTTCTTCAGATTTTTCTTTCCCTTTTCTCATAATCCATGATGCTCTAATGCCACTGTTAGAAAATAGTTATAAGGATCTAATGTAGAAGGATTTTGTCCGGTTATGGTAGAAATCCAATGGAGGACCAAAGACAAATAAAAACATAAAAGTCTATTGTGTCAAGATGATTCTTAGATTCTGTTTTTTCACATACATATGGGGTAATTATTTTTTGTCCATATGAACTGCAGAGTCTTGACATTTTTTCTTCATGAACTACCAATTATAACACTCAATCCCATCAAATTAAACTACCATCTTATGACACTTTTTCCCATTCCATCAGTCAAAGGAATTAAAATTAACGATCAACGGTCATGCGACTTGCATGTGCTATTTGAATTTTTTTTTTCCTACCAACTATGACGCTTATACCCTCCTAAACCCTAATCCAACACATAAGGAGTGAGGGCAAAAGTGAAAAAAAAAAAAAAAAATGGCACATGCAAGTCATATAACCGTTGATCGTTAATTTTAACCTCTTTGACTGACGGAAGGGAGAAAAATGTCATAAAATGGTAGTTTGATGAGGTCAAGTGTCATAATTGGTAGTTCATGAAGGGAAAGTGTCTAAGGTACTATAATTTATGGGGAAAAAGGTAATTACCCCCATACATATAGTAGTGCAGTGCAAATTCAACTCTTCATGAAGATTTGTATTGTTTCTCTTTTAACTATAACCTCTATGGAAGACGGGAAGTTATCACCTTCTATGGGGATGATTGGGTGTGGGGATGACTACACTAATTATGATGTGATTGCCCCTAGATCTTCAAGTTCATGGTTATTGATATAGGTATGATCACACCATAACAAGTGTGGTCATCCCCACATCAAATTATTCCCATGGAAGGTAATAACTTCCATGGAGATTATTGAAAATAGACACAATATAACCAAGGGCGGATCCAGGAATTTCTTACTAGTCCCTGTCCAAAATCGTATATATATATATATATGTGTGTGTACTTATGTAAAACAAGAAAGACAATTACAAACCTTAAACTTAATTTTATACTAAGTCATAAGTCATATTAACTGAATACAAAAGTTATATGTCTATAAAATCATCTTCAAAAAGAAATTTCCTTCTGAATATGAAATTACTACTGTAACGACTCCGATTGGCAAATCAATTAACTAGTAATTGACCTTATGGTTTGTTTCTCAGCCATATTCCTTATGAGACAAGACTCAGGAATTTCAACTTCTCATAATCGAGAGAACTCAGTGGAAGACTTTATAAAACTATAAAAAATAGAGAACAATAAATAAACAACCACACAATTATACACTAGAGTAAACATAATGCCTCATACCATAAAAATAGTCATCATAGTGTACTGGTCAATAGACCATCATCAAAATAAGGGTTACAAACCATAACATCATTGTCTTAACAAAAGATCAACAAATCAAATCTTAAGCTTAAGTAGGGCTAACGAGATTACAAACTCGATCATATCAGCACGGATGGTTCCTTCGTCATCCCTCATATACTTCAGTCATACAGGGTCTATATCCTAAAAAATGACCTGAATTAGATCATGTGCAATCACCCAAATTTGCTACAATGGCATCCTTTTCTAAAATAGCTAAACCACACAGATATTTGTAATGAAGGGGGAAACATAAAATAACGGGATAAGTCTATTAGGTATTTAACTTAAAAAATATATATATTTCTTTCGTCTCTTTACTCTTTCTTTCTCTTAACATTTATTTGAAATAATATTTAAATGAATTTCTATTTTTCTCTTGTCATTTATTTAAAAGAATATTTTAAACGGTATAGAAAAATGATAAAGGAAGCTATTATGAAACTGATTTGAATATAGAAACAAAAAGTAGCTTAATTTCCAAATTTGTTTTTTTTTTTTTTTTAAAAAAAAAAAAAAAAAATCTAAAAAAAAGTTAGTGCCAGTGCTACAATATTACGAACTTGTGGTACATTTAAGTGGGCCTTTGGTATATTTATTGTATCATGACCACTTTCAAAGGCCATTTGAACCCAATTGTAAACAAAGGTATAAGAGTGTTTGAACGTGTTCTCTATGCACTTTGAACAAAAATCCAAGTAATTCTAAAAGTTCTTTTCCGTATCCCTTAAAAAATGAGATGAGTTTTAAAATTAACATTTGATCAAAATTCAGTAATGATCAATCACATGTTCCGTAGTGATTTTAAGAGGCACGTCATTTTTAGAGGGACACAAAAGTGACTTATAGCGTTATTTAAAAAATCATTTACCTCCCTTGATGGACCTAACTAGCTAGTTTAAATGTCACTCATCTCAAATGCAGCATTCTAAGCTGTATATGGATGGATATTGCCTTAAATCATCAAATACTTATTAGTTTAACACATTGCTTGAAGTCTATCCAAACACCATTAGAATAGAACAAAAAATTTGAATTTTGAGTCCCCTTTTTTTGTTCGGAATTTATTTTATTTAGGGTGTTTTGACTTTTGAGAGTTTTCTTTATCTAACGTGTACGTAGTCGTAGCTAGGCATAATTAAGAATGGTTATTCAATTCTGTAGTGTAAATTTGTTTGATTTAGGGTTTTTGGCTAAGGATTACTTTCTCTATATAATAATGTGTAGACGTCATTAGGTAAAGAGAATTTTGTATATTCTTTAGAGAGAATTTGGATTAATTAGCAAGAGGAGGAGGGGAAGAAGAAGAAAGATAATTTAAAGTCGTAGGTACAATATATAGTTTAACGGCTATCTAGCTATATAGCTAGCACCAGCACTTGAATTCGTGGCACTGAACACGTACCAAAAGTATATGCCGTTAATAATTAGTTGAACAAGAAAAAAATCAAGCTCTTTTCAAACAACTAACGACAACATTAAATGTAACCGTTTTCATGAGCCTCTCATTATCAACTGAGTTTAAGCTCTCTTTTTTTGTTTGTTGGTTTTTGAATCAGTGTAACCACCATGTACATGTGCCAATTAATGTCAATCATATGTATTTGCATGTCTCACGCAAAGTGGTCTGGCTAGCTTGTCACATGCGTGGGATTTTCAACATCCACCAAATGTGCACATAACAAACGCATCTCTCAAGAAATTGCTTAGAAAGTGAAAGAAGAAGACAAATCGAACACTATGGGCCGGATATGGGTTTTTGTTCTGCCGTCATCTCCAACTTTATGACACACATAAATCCCAAAAGTTAATTAAACTGATACGAAAAGATTCATTTAATCATTACTTTAATATTTTCTTTCACGTGTGGGTTTAAACTCCTACGTGAAATATTTAATTTATAATGAGGGGTGAATTGATGGAGTCAAGGTTCGAACTCAATACCTTTGGCTTTGATACCATGTGAAATTACTAGTTATCCCAAAAGGTTAAGCTGATAGAAATAGGTAAACTTAATCATTTAATCATTACTTTAACATAAAGTAGTTATATAGAATTTAATTTGGCTTACACCCATTTAACATGGAAGAGTAATTCTAAATACTCTCAACTTTCATCCGGTTATTCTCATATAACTCAATTGGCTGATGTGGCAATACTCATCAACCTTAATTTTTTGTTTTTTTTTTGTTTTTATAATAAAAATTGATCAATTAATAGTCTACAGGCATTATGATAACAGCCCAGTTGTATAAGAGTTGAGTAGATAGAATTACTCAACATGGAATCATCCCATGTATATATGAAAATTAAACAAGCAAAATAAAGTCAATTATAGCGTTAATCATGAGCAATGCAAGAGTGACACGAAATCGAGTTAAAACCAAGTTATATAATTATATGATGACAAAGCAAAGAACTGAAAGTGAGGTGCACCAACCACAGATGAAGAGGAAAATTTGAGTAATTATATAGTAAAACAGAAAGATGGTTGTAGAGATTATAATGATGATCACATGCATCATGAGATAAAATTTGAGATCTCTTTAGAAAAAAAATGCTGCAAAAACACTCAACCTAGGACTAGGAGGCTAATTATGGCCATTGAATTTGGAGGATCGAGTAGGGTTAATAGATGCGTGTGGTATATCACTTTCTATATAAATGTAAAGCCAAACTGCACGTACAATACAAAAGAAGCGCAGTTAAGCTACTTGCATTGCTTGCCATCCGCTCGTTTAATGAAACAGACCGACAAAGACACAGCTTTCGCTTTAGCTTTCTTCATCCCTAAACAAGGAACCTAATCCACCACTTTCGGTTGTGGTTTTGGTGGTGGGAAACTCATCACGCCAACCCCCTCTATCAATTTTGATCAGAAAAAAAAAAAATAAACAAAATAAAATAAAAGAATATTGAAATAATTGAATTGAATTTCAAGAATTTAAAGAATGAACAGTTTGATTATGAACAACATGATCAGGATGATAAGTGCTAATTTAAAGTAATGTCAATAATTCACTTTGATTTGGTGAATCCATAACAAAAAAAAAAAAAAATTAAAAGAAATGGAGTTGCATGATGCGCGCGCTAGTAATGGCAATCCACCAAAGGGGAGGCGGAGAAGACGAGGACTTGTTCTTTAGAGGCGAAAGAAAATTTGGATGATTCTCTGTGATGATTATCATCTTCTGGGGCAGGAAGATTGAGATCCAATTGCAGAATATTTCTTTCTTTCTTTGCTTCAGTGCTCACGAACGTTCTGTGCCGCCTCATATGCCCCCCCAAGGCTTGGCCGGACGAGAATTCAGCGCCACAAATCGAGCACTCATGAACTTTGGATTTGTTCGTGTTATTACTACTACTAGTAGTACTACAGATAGCCCTGTTTGCGATTTGCAAAGAAAGGGTTGTGCTGGCGGCGTTGTTGAAGTGATGATCAATATCGTGTTCTTGATCATGATCATCCACAAACGTCAACGTTCTGATCATCTTCGACTGATCTTCTGTATTATTAGCCTTGGGTTTCTTGTGACTGGCTCTGTGTCCGCCGAGCGCTTGGAAAGAAGGGAAGCACCGGTTACACGTCTTGCACTGGTAAGTGTATAATCCCAAACCTGAACCCGAACCGACCGCCACCGTCACCGCCGTCTTATTGCTGGTTGTTGTCGTTGTTGGCACCGCCACCGGCTCGGAGACTTTCCGGCCGTGGCGGCCTTGAGCCAAGAGAATCAAACAGTTGGCCATGTCCTCCTCTTCTTCCGTGCTCTCAGTAAATTCGGCAGAGGTGGTTGGACCGTCGCTGGATGAGCTTGAAGCCATAGCTAGCCGGAGCGGCGACGGCAGCCTTTGCCGCTTGGTGCGTTTGCCTTTCAATATTTGCGAGAGATCCTTATACCCCACAACTTCTTCTTGGGACTTCATCATCATATATATATATCGATCTTCTAGCTGATGAAGAGTTTCTGTGTGAGAGAAAGAGAGAGAGAGAGAGAGAGAGAGAGAGGGTACGTGATGGGGATGGAGGAAGGAAATGGAAGAGAGTGGGAGTTATTATAGTGAATGATGTGAGAGGGTTTGAAGTGGAAAGAACCAAAAAGCCGCCCCCGTGAATATGGTTTGCCAGTCTTGCGTTTTTCCAAGCTTGGAAGTTATGTGTATATATATATATATATATATAGGCATGAAATACAGGTGTGCATTGTAAGAGAGGGAGAGAGAAAGATGCAATGTAAGTATGAGGAGGCGAGGAAACGAGTGAGATTCGGTTGGCCTTGAAGCAAACCCTTTACTTTTTCCCAACGATTCCTTTCTGGAGGATTGGTTTGCAAGCCTGGAACCACATAATTTGCGCTTCTCCCCTTCCTTTTTTCCTCCTAATTTTTATTTGTTTTTCTTCCCTCGTTCTCTTGTTCATTTTGTTTCCACTACTATTTTTGCTTCTAACTAACAAGTTTAACCCAAATTCCTCTCCACCCAGTACTTAAAATTATCATGTGTCTCTCATCATACGAGAATTACAAACACTTTCTCAAATCCGACATAGTCATAGACCGACTCGACCCCATCAGAATTTTCTCATATCAATGAAACCTAAAGCAGTTAACACTAATCAAGCTAGTTTGTGGATTTGAAGCCACGCCCTACTTCATGTCAAACCTCTTGAGAATTTTCTTAAGGTCACTAATTAAACCCCCACCGCCGGTAATTATAATCTCAACTCCTTTTTTAATTAATAGTAAAAACACATCTCATTTTTAGAGAGCGGTGGGTTAAAAGAATTTGTATAAAACCTAGTTTGTAGGGAATTTAAATTTAATAATAATCACGGAGCAGTGGAAAATTGTGAGGAACGGGAATATTTTAGTTAAACTTGTATTATAAAGGGTTCAAGTAATTAATGGAATTGTGTTAGCTAGGCACTTAATCAAGCGGTTCATGTGCAGTTGACCCACCCACTTCATATTAATTAAATATAAGCTGTTAACTTATTAGATGGACAAATACCCAAAAATCACGCCGGCAAAATGATCCATGATATATTGTTTGCCCTTACTCATCAATCACTAGGGCTTTGCAAATCACGAAATGATTATCACACTTAATTTCTAATTAGTAGAGCGGCAGCAGCCAGCAGAGGAATTAGTTACGTAAAGGGTTTAATCTTCCATATAGATCAAGAGTTTTCTAATCCTTAATCAAACACAGTAATTAAACTAATCGATGCCACGTGTTACAATCTTAGGAATATCCTTTCCTTGCCAAATTACTAATATCATAATCAGATTACTATGACGTAATTTATTTATTTATTTTTTATTTTTATATTCCGTATTTTGTTTATTCATATGATCACTCTACTATCAAATCAAGTCATTCAATAAATTAGATATATATTCCTTTCATACTGTTCTTAGAGGTTAGAGGTTGATGTACGCTTCTAAATTCCAGTCACTTGATCAATTTTTTGTTTCTCTTTTCTTCTTTGCTTTCACTCCTTTATACTTTATATTTTATTTTAATATGGTATTAGAGCTGTATTTTTATGGTCTCTTATAGCCCGTGTAAACACTATCGCCACACGATTTTCGTCCAAATCGGCCCAGTTTTGGATATTGTTTTGAATATGTCAAAAAAACAATGCTCACAGGTTTTGTGACTCCTAATCTACACCATGCTAAAAGAACAAAGCAATTACAACACTACACCCACCCTCACATGTATGCCCTAAGAAGTTTTGTATCCGCCATTCACATTGTGCAAGCGCCCAGAAAGAGTAATTCTATAAGTTTCTATTGTGTCACTCTTATATCCTTCAAAAAATAAGATGACTTTTAAAATCACCATTTAACCAAAATTCAATAATGATCAATCAAAAGCTCAGGAATAGTGAGTCAACTTATGTCGAATTGAATCAATGAAAAAAAAAAAAAAAAACCATACAAAAAAAGGAAAAGTTGTCAGATTTATTATTATTTTTCTTCTAAACTCATGCTTACATCTTAAGCTTGATCATATGCTAGAATCTTATGGATATTCCTTCCATATTAGAGATAATATCGGAGTATGATCATATCATAATTCCAAAATATGATTATTATCAAGTGATTTACATTTTCTATATTACTCATTCATATGACCTATAAATAGGCACTATATATCATGGACACTATATATAGTGATATGATCATAGGGTTCCATGGCTTACCTCAACTCCTATTTCTCTATTTCTCTCTTCTCTTTGCATTTGCTCCTTCATACTTTATATTTTCTGTTAGGAGAACTACACTTACCCCCACAATTGCAATGTCCCTCCAAACAATAAACTATGACAATGTACCTTGCTAAACGATTAAAGGGATTTAATACTTTGTGCATAAGATAAATTTATAAAATTAAAAATAAAAAGGACAAAATTACATAAAAATGAAAAAAAATTAAACCAAAAACAAAAGAAAAAACAAATAGCAGTGGGTCATTTTCAATTTTTTTATTTTTTTTTTAATTTTGCATTTTCATTTTTTTTTCTAAATGATTTCTTTTTCTATATTCTAATTTTTTATTTTGTTTTTAGTTTTTCTATCTTTTTAATATTTTTCTAAATTATTTATTTTTCTCTATTATTTATTTATTTTTAAATTTTTTAAATTTTAAATTTTAAATTTTTCATTTTATTTCTTTATTTTTGATTATTTTTTTCTCTTTTTTGTTCTTTTTGTTCCTTTTTTTTTTTTTTTTGTCTTTTTGTCCCCTTTTTTTTCCCCTATCTACAGGGTAGTTTTGTCATTTTGATCGGGAAAGAAAAAACGTTACCACTCCCTTGATAATTTAGCATCATACATTGGAGTAATTAATTGGTAGTTTGGAAAACATTATAATTTGAGGTGATAGTGCTTTTGGGGGTACGTAGGCGTAGTTTTCTCCTTTATTTGTAAAGAAATATTAGAGGTCAATAAGTTTATCATATTTGGCTCATATTCCCTTACAATCAATCATTGAATTTATAGACTTATATAGATTTCACATAAGTCGATGAAGAACTTATTGACCTATAGCATTTCTCATGAAATAACATCCCGCGTCCCAAACGTACATAGACAGAACAAAGTAGTGCTTGTATTTGTGCTTTTTCTTCCTCCTCCTCACCTATTATTAGGTACCCAAAAAAAAAAAAAAAAGCCTTTTTTCTGGCATATATTATTCATTTTCTTGTTTGTTTACGTCAATCTTTAAACATTATGATCATCCCAATCTTTAAAAACTAATTCTACATCGTTCGTACTCCTTAAATTCAATTTTCTGTTAACTTATTTTCTCTGTACCATACTACCATTAATTGCATATCGCACAGAGAACAAAGACGGCCAAATGCAACGTTTGGGGGAGTCTTGCCCGTTGTTGTTGGACTCCCACGTTCCAATCATCCCAAAGAAGCCGAAGATGAGGCTGAGCTGCATTATTAATTAGGTTTTTTTGGAGAGATAATTGACGTAGTAATTATTAATAATATTGTAGTTTTTTTTTTTTTTTTTTTTGGGTACTTTTTACACGTGACATCATCCAATGGGAGGCTCCCCAATTGGAGGGAGCCACTCCCATCTAATATAGCTTAGATTCATATATATGTGTGTGTGTGGGGTGAGGTGAGCAATAAATAAATAAAAATATTTTTAAAAAAATCCCTAATATAAACTAAAAAAAAGACATCAATCTGCAAGACTACAACTATGTGTCTGAAATTGAATGGGTGATGCAGAAGTGGTGATCATCGAGGTAGCAGGCTAGACTGAAATTGGTAGATATTGGAACATGACGTACTCATGAGTCTCTTTCCTTCAATTATGTGGTGCCTTTTCATCGGTAGAAAGGTTGGTCTATTAATTAAGTAGAAAGATCAGTGTGACTAACAAATTAAAAATTAAAAATTAAAATAAAAAAGTAGAAAAAATGAGTGTGGATCTAAGTATTCCCTCGTACGGATCGTTGGTAGTCGGCTAGCTGCAGTAAGTCACCTCCAGGCTTCAGTATAAAAGTCAGAAAATTGTCATAAAAGAAGGCTTCACGAAAATTCCATCCTTGTCTTATTCTTAGACCCAAAAAATAAAAAATAAAAAATAAAAAATAAAAATTCAGGAATTGATTTGCTAATATCTTTTCAAAACTTTCAATTATGACAATATTCCTCTCAACTATATATATATTATCGTATTTAGTCACGCACTTAATAACAGCAGCACAAAATAATTAAATTTTATAATTTTGATGTTTTTGTCCTTTCAAGGAAACAAATAAGGTTCTTCTTCGAGAGGAAATACGGTTTGCAATAAACAACCTTAGGTTAAGGTATATACACCAAGAAATTAACACGTACGTAGCAATATCCAATTTAATTTGTTTGCCAAACGTACCAATTCATCCTTTGCCACGCCTTCTGCTGCAGCTGTTGGATTTTGGGCTTTTTATTGCTGTTTTTATGTTTTTTACTTGGCTTATTGTACTGAAATCTGGATTTTTTTTTCTTTTTTTAACAACCTTGGGAAGGATGTTGTTGATGTTAAAGCTAATTACTTTTTTTGTTTTAGTGTTTAAACCGCTTTTTGCGGTCCTTATTGAGAGGATCGGGACATTTTATGACTTGTTTCTTATTGTTTGTTTGTATTTCTCACACTGTAACTTTCTTATAGGTATGATTATAATTGCTTTTCACAAAAGAAAAGAAAAAAAGAAAAGAAAAGAAAAGAAGAAGTGGTTAGCCCAAATTGCAAGCTAGGGCAATTAGGTTGCTACAATATTAGATAATGGTGGACGGTGGCCAAATTGGAGGGGTTTTCCTCTTGGTATAAGGTCGAGTAGGTGGAGTATGTGAAGCAAATGGAGGGTGAGGGGAAGATTCTTGGCGTAAGGAATTAATAGGAGGGGGTTGTGAGGGGCAAGTAAGAACCAAACCTAGCCTCACCACTAGCCACTTGCTACTCACCAAAGTAAAGCATCAATTTTTCAATTTTTCAAATTTTTTCTTATTTATTTTTTGAATTTTATTGGTGAAATAATTAACTCGGATTTCCTTCGTCACTCCTCGTCTCTAATACTCTCTTCTACTACTATTACTACTTTCCCACCTTATTTTCAATTGTGCCTATACTTGCCCACACCTTCCTAGGGAGGGCAACCTCCCCTCAAAGAATGCCACCCATCAATTATCGGGTAGGGATAGTCAACGGGGAAGCCAGAATTTTAGTTCACATGCAACGAGTAAGATTTATCAAAAATACTAAAAACTATAACTAACTAAATAAATAAACAATTCAACAAACTTAAAATTATATATTTCATACTAGATTAAAGGATCTATTTGCAGATTCTCTAAATCTATCTCGACACAAACTTGTTATGGATTCGACTATATCTCAATAGAATCATTATTTTCTATAATAATAATAATAATAAAATCTATAGATTTATCAACACATTAATTTAAAATAGCAATCTAGGTATAAGGTTTAGATATAGATAATTTTATTACTAAAAAGTAAATTAGTAAATATATATATCAATATAAAGATTTAATTACGTACTAGGAAATTTTCATAAGAACAAAAAAATAAAAAAATAAAAAAGAAACTATTTGCAGTAAGATTGACCCTTGCCATTTCCGTCATCATCGATTTTATTTTTTATTTTTTTTACTCTTTTTTATTTTTTGTTTGATTATCGAGAAATAGTTAAAAACTTAAAGATATTACTATTCAACAAGTTTTAGATACTTTTCCTAGACTTGCTTTTCCGTAGATAATCTTTCGGATTCCATGGCTTTATCTTGTTTCTGAAAACGACATGGTGCTCTACTTTCTAAATATATTAATTTTTCTTATTATATTAGTATATTTTATTTTATTTATGGGTAGTTCAAATTGTTCAATGTTAAATACATATGTCTACTACTAAAAAAAATATTCAATAGAACTACATTTTTGCTCTTATTCCTTAACAATATTTATATTATAAATTACTCGTATTTATAATAGAATTGTGGCAGGTGAAGATAATATAATCGGATGATTAAACTAGATAACAATCAATACTACAGAAGCACTGCGTGCCCTCTACACAACCAATTTTGGTCAAGAAATAGGCATGCAGAATGTTATTTTGGGAGGAGATGCAAAAGTAGTGGTGGAAGCAATATTTTCGACGGAGAGAAACATGACTCGACATGGGCATATAGTGACAAATATGCAACAAATTCTTAAATCTCTCATACGATGGCAATGCCTACATGTACAAAGAGATATGCCAAGACAGACGCACATCAACTTGCAAAAGTGGAAAGACATAATTTCGTGGATAAGGTTTGGTTGGAGGACTCTCTTAATTGTATCCGTAATGTAATTTTCATGGAGCAATCTACTCTGTCATTGAATTGATATATGATAAATTCAATTTCTTTTTGCAAATGTGCTTACTAATATTTTTTCTAAATTACCAAACAACCCCAATAGAGAAAAATACCCTTCATAATTTTTTTAAAAAATAAAAATAAAAACAAAAAATGAAAAACCTCCTTGGTTTTTTAAATTGGATAGTGACACAATTGATAATTTAGAAGAATATTAACAATAAAATAGTAGTTTGAAAAAGTATGTGTACTTTATTGCAAAAATATAATAGTGGAATATAATTTACAACCTCCTTTTTCTTCACCCTAGCTAGCTCAATATTTGGCAATCTATACAATTAATAATCTGAAAATAGATGTGGATTAGGTAGAACAGAAACTGATAGTAGTGGTGCAGGACTACGAGGGCTTTATTTATTGCTTTCCTAATGAACATTAATAGTCTGTTTAATTGCTTGGAGTAGGAATCAATCAATGCACTAAAGATCTTTGCTTCTTTCATATTATTTTAACATACTTTATCCATTGAAACCAAGGCTTTTGACAATCAACGGATTGTCTTCGATCTATATATATTTAGTCCTTAATTAATTTGATTCCATAAAGTAAAGTTTAAAAATAAAATATATATATATATATATATATATATAAAAAGCATCATCCCTTCTGTCTCTAATAAGCTATGGCTAGGTTTAGGTGGTCACATCACATGGAGGAATAGAGAACCTTTTATTTATATTTATTTAATGACCATAGTTTGCCTTCCACTGACACATACAATTATACAAAGCACCTAATCATGTTATTGCTAATTAATTAATTGACAAAGTTTTTCTTCAAATTGGATTGGAGAAAATTTTTTTAATTTAGTCTATATATATGTTTTTTGAACATGTGAGATACACATGCTTTTTTTAATAGCATGGACAAAGTTAGAATAAATTTTATTAAAAATACATGTACATCTTACATGTTATTAAAAAAAAATAAACACATGTTATGTTTATAGACTAAGTTAAAAAAAATTCCTTTAATTTAATTTGGAGAAAAACTTTATCCTTAATTAATTAATTAATTTGCTATGTTTTTATTCTAGCATGCTGCAACTAAAAAGGTTCTCTTTGCATCAATGGAAAGTTGACAATCCTCACGTTGCATGTCACTCTTGACTCTAGTGGATGAGGATATATATATACTTTCCATTTTCTTCTTTTTCCATTGAGCTTGCTAATTAACATGTATTTCCTCCTTTATGCATTGTTAACAGTTTTGAAAAAAAAAAAAAATATACAATTAATTTACTCAAAATTATTAATAAAATATTTAAAACACAAAACTTTTTTCAAATATTGACCTTACCAATAAAACATTTTTTTACCTTTATATCTCATCAAACCTTTTCTTTTTTTTTTTTTGGGAAAAAGTACACATTTCCTCAAATTAATGTTGAACTTGCAATGTCCCTTTAAACTAAGATTTCGTTTTAATTTGCGATTTCAAAATGTGCGATTTTAAAATGTGAAAATATTATTTTTCAAAACGTAGTTAAGTGTTTGGAAAAATTACTGTTTAACCTTTAAAATCGCAGTTTAGTCTTTAAAAGTATCCGTTTTCAAAAGGCACATCCTTATATGCGATTTGAAAACGTATATTCAAATTTATTAAAAATGCAATTCTAAATAATTTATTTTTTACAATTTGATTTAAAATTACACTTTTTGTCCATGAAACCTCAATGCCAAATACGCTCTAAGATTCCATTAATGCCCTCCATAATGACAAAAATACCCTTCATAAGAAAAAAAAAAAAAAAAGTGGCGACAAACCAATGCGCAGCAGCCGCTACAGTTAGTCACAAGATCCATTGTTTTTTCTTCAAATTTCTAGGGGGGTATTTTTTATCTTATTGAAAAATATGTTAAGGGCATTTTTGTCTTTTTGTGGGACAAAAGTGATACATTGCAAATTTTTGATAGTTTTGGAAAGAACATTAATGAAATCTTTACTTGAATAGAACATTACAAATTGATGAGTGTTAGTTTGGAAACAAATCATTTCTAGTTCAAATGCCATTAGTTATAGTGGAGATGTATTTTTGTCTTTTAACTTTTTGAGTGGATAAAAATATCCCTTCACTATAACTAGCTAGATATTATCCAGTTCAAATCAACTTGAGATGATTATAATTCATTAGTTTGACATAGAATATATATATTCCTATTTTTTCAAAGTATAACAAAAAAAAAACAAAAACCAAAAAACCAAAAAACCAAAAAAAACAAAAAACATTCTAGAACCATTATCTAAGATGCCTTAAAGGTATACCTCTTTACCATTTTAAAACGTGTCGTGGGCCTGTGAAAATGTTGTAACGAGTATCGCATCTAAACTAGTTTGGATAAGACTTAAGAGGAGAAGGTTTGTTTTTGTTGAGTTGATGAGGTAGTGGTAGAGTGAGTAGTAGTGATGATTTTGAGCAACCACTTTGGAAGGTGCAGCAACTAAAGCACATGGATCCACCTCCAAATTAAGATTACGACTTGATGCCCACTCCACCAAATATTCTCTTTTATTTACTTTTTTTTTCCCCACTAAAAAAAATAAATCCGAACTCTTGAAAGATGACGTTTAAAGCTTTAAAAAAAAAAAAAAACGCCACTATTGATGTAATGACGTTTGCATAGTGACTAAATTCAATAGTAGCTAATGTTTGTATAATGAAAACATTATTACAGTAGTGTGACATTCAAGGCCACATGTGATCACCTTCTTAAAATTATATATATATAATTTTAAGAAGGCGTATTATTTTCAAAAAATGATTGAAAATAATACAGTTGACCTTTTGACATTTAATTGGACCTAAATGTGTGAATGTGAAAATCACTTTGAATTGACTTAATGTGAAAACATAAGGCGTTTGAAATTGCGATTTTAAAAGCACTTAATTTAAAAAAAAAAATTAATTTTTTTTTGTAATTTCTATAATCAGGCTAGGGGAATGCATAACAAATATTTGATAAAAATGCTCAATTTAAACCAAAATCATAATTTTGTATAGCAAATATTTGATAAAAAAAATATTTTTTAACATGTTTTACCAAATTTTATTATGATTTCAAAAACATAATTGTTAAAATCACATTTATTGAAATCACAGTCCCAAACGGGCCTTAATAGCTTTAAATGACCCAACGAATAAGTTGCCCAAACATTGAAGACTAATAATGGTTCAAAAGAGACTAAAAATGTAGGCCCATACTGACAACCTAACCCCATCATTCGAAGCCACCAGTTTCAACTATTTTAGTCAGCTCACTTTCATAATTTCAAACCGCTGAGGTAGCATTCGGTTAAAAAACCTCATTTCAGTTATCTTCAAGCCACCCCATCCACACCCTTATCTATATTACATATCATCACGCCATTTGTTTTTTCCTCTAGTCATATAAATATCACAAATTTCTAAAGAATATAATTTTAATACCAGGTAGAGTTAATTGGAAATCAAGTAAATCATAGACATTAATTTAGAAAATGCTAGGGGTTCTCCCCGTAGGTTCTCCTGACGTTCTCTCAGTCTTACGTAAAACATGATTTAAGAAAAAATAAAATTATAGTGACCTCTACCACAGGTTTTTTAGGCATTAGCACCAAATTTGTGGTATTAGTACCAAATTTGTGAGGCATTAGTACCAAATTTAGGATGATCAAATCCGTTTTGGGTGATACTATCCCTAAAGGGTTAACCTTCCACCCTTAGGTTTTAGTTTTAAATCTAAAAACAAGTTTTAAAGCATTAGAACCTAACTATTAACTCATAAAAATTAATCGGTTGGCAAAAAAATGATACTACAATTTTATTTTTTCTTAAATCATGTTCTACGTAAAACTGGGAGAACACTACGGGGAGAACCCCTAGTAAACCCCCATTAATTTTACGTATGTCTTTTTCCTAATTTTTTTTTAAAACTTTAATACTATTAAAAAACCGTGTACTTCTTGATCACGTTTGTTGGAATTAAGATCTCTCTAATTAATTTGAATTAGATAATATCGAATTAGTTATATTAGCGGGGTATTTTTGTCCTTTTAAAAAATGAAAAGACAAAAAGTACTTTTATGGTATCAAGTTGCTGGAGTGGCACCATAAAAGTTGCTAGAGACCGGTAGCCTACTAATGGAATTGTGGATTGGACTGCTGTGATGGGCCTTGACTGAATTCAACCATGGTAGTTTGACTTGAAAACCATATACGAAGAATGGACTAGCTTGCTTGGTCGGCTGAGTGGAGAGAAAATGACCGGTTGAACGAGCTAATCTAACCCAAAAACCTTTAAAACGTCTCGCCTGATCGACTGAACTGAGTTGAGAGAAAGGGCCGGTTGAAAGGGCAAATCATGTAATAAATTTAAGTGCTTTCTTTTTCTAGGGCTAAGTTTAGAAGGACACAATTTCTCTTCATGCTAGACTCTTTCGGGTTTCCTTTGACTAACCATATATAATAGCGGCAGCACAGAACATGCTACCCTCATTTTTTGTTTTATCTGAAGGATATATGTATATTTCATAACTTAGCAAAATTCAATTTTGTTTCAAGATATTTGGAGTATTGTACATATCCTAATCGATAAGCAATTATAGAAGATGGACCATTATCAGATGATGATGGCCATGAAAATAAAATTGGGTTGTCTTCATGCATAGTGAGATGCAGCTGCGTGTGCATGCCATCTCTTTTAGATATTCCATGACCAGAAGGAACCTCTATGGCTATGAATGTGTTTTGCTTCTGTGGTGTAAACTATGTGACATAACTTCTTCTTCTTCTTTTTTTCTTTTTTTTTTTGCATCATGGTATGATATTTGTTGATTTATTTTTAGTAAAAAATTTTCCCCTCATCCTAGTGATGTCCAGTTGTTACCAAATGAACAATCACCTAAAGGGACCTCTCTTAGACTAACGCCCTTCAAGTTTGGCTTGTCTGGATAGATGCTGATAGATTTTGGTTAAGACTATGGCCGTAAATAAATCAATTTGTTCGACAACCCACTCGATGCTTATTTGGTTTAGTTCGACCCAAACTTAAGCTCAATAATATACAAACCCGCTCGTTACTATATAAATTATAAACTCACTTAATTAGTAAATTATACATACCTGACTTGCTCGAGAAAACTCAACAGGAGCTCGCGAACTCAACTCATTTAAAGCTCAACCGGATTGTTTGCCCAACTTGTTAACGCATTCATATATCTTGTATATGTATACAAATATATATTAATATATTACTAAAAATTAGTTATATAAATTAATAATTAAGTAATGTATGTTATATATGTTACTTAATAGTTAATATTTATGTGTGTATTAGTTAACATATCATCTACTTCGTTCATAAACTAACATATATCTAGTTACTTAATATTTAATAGCCTAATTGAAGTTCGAGTTGAGCCCGGCTCGGCTTGAATAACATTCTCAACAAGGTTGAATTCGAACTCACCCAAGCTTCTAACGAGTCAGTCTTAAACACATATTTCATGGCTTTGCTCAATTACAAGACCCTTTGAGCATTCATTGGATGTTAAGTGCTTGTTTGTATATTGAGCGGTGCTAAGATATTACAACTTTTATTATATAATTAATTAAAAAATAATATGACATTTTATAATTGATGAAATAATCAAGCACAAATTTTGACATATCTTAATTGTTTCATTAATGGATTTGACTTGGATTTTGTAAAAAAACTACCCAAAAAAAAAAAAAACTCCTTTAATTTTTTTTAGACCACAAAATCATTATCATCAAATCAGTTTATTTTTCACTTAATTTTTTTTTTATCAATTATTGATGATTTATAAATTATTTTGTATTAAAAGTTATAACACCCAAGCATTTTTCTTGCTTATTATATGAATGAATGCTTGCAATTGCATAGTCATTAATTTTTTTTTTTTTTTTTTTTTTGACATGTTCACTCAAGGGTAGAGGGAGGGGGGATTCGAACTTGTGACCTCCGCTTTATAAGGAGTGGTTCAAAGCCGATTGAACTACCTCTTGGGAACCATAGTAGTTAATTTTGATTCTAGAAGTTGATCATCAAGTGTTCAGACCATTTGAACCCAATAATAATAATAATAATAAATAAATAAAAAAAAACCTGTCACTCGTCTGTATCAAATATATATGTTTTCTTCTGTTTATAGTAAATATGATGGAATGTAAATTGTAAGAATATTTTATTCTTTCGATTAAAGAAGTAAAAAAATAGAGAATAAGAGGATATGTGTGCCTAGTGCCTCGGCCCTCTAAACGGACCAGTGCGTATGTTGGGCCTAAATTGATTCTCTGGCACTAAAATGGCTGTTCGGTCCACTTAATTGAGAAACTTGTTTCAAAAAACCTTCGAAATTTTTTTACGTGACAGTTTCAATTAATTTTTAGATTTTTTTTTTAAAAAAAAAAATTAATAATGATTGATTTAAGTGTTAGTTGAGACTGTCATATCAACATTGTGAGATGAAAATGTGGTTTCTAGCTTTACTCTTAAAAAAATAAGGGAATGTTTATGGCATTTTTCCCCCTAAACGAGTCGGACAAGTTGAGCTTTAAACAAGTCGAGCTCACAAGCCCCCAATCGAGTTCAATAGAGCGAGTCAAGTATGTATCGTTAGCTAATTGAGAGAGTTCCTATAGTAATGAGCGAGATTGTATAATGTCGAGCTCAAGTTTAGAATGAACTTAACCAAGCGGACTATTAAGTGTATCGGCTCATTTATAACCCTACGCATTAGCCTATGTCTAACCCAAATAGAAGATCGACTAGGCCTACCATGCAGGATTATAAGCTAGCCAAAGCAGTATTCCCAATGAATTTTCTAAGTTTTTATTTAAAATGGTTAATTAAAACTACTTTTTGTTATCTTAATTAATAATTGATTATCTATTTTTTTTTCTCTATATTACTTAGGAAGATATAACAAAAATAAATAAAGAGAAAGGGGAAGAAAAAAAAAAGACATCAAATACTTATGCATATATTGCTTCTTTACATTTGTTAAAGTCAATTGGGATGCAGTCGTTGATAAATATAAAAGAAAAATGGAGATTGGTGTTATAGTTAGAGTCTTAGAGATAGCATGGGAGAGTTGTTGGCAATCTTATCATCACTAAAAGACTATATCACCGAGCTAGATATTGCAGAGATCGTGGTGGCATTTGAGGGATGTTCAATTATGTCACGAATTAGGCTTTTATAAGGTGATTTTGAAAGACGATGCCCTCAAAGTGGTTCAAGCATTGCGAAATGAAGGTAGAAGCTGGTGTCGTTATGGACATATTATTGAAGAGGCTTGTGGGGTTTTAAACGGTTTGCACAAATGGAAGATAAATCAAGCTAGACGCACTTAAATGGAGCAGTCCATTGCTTAGCAAAGAAAACCTTATCTTTTTGCGAGGAACATGGTCTTATTTAGGAAGTCTCCCTTCGTATCTCTTATATTTTGAAAAACACTTAACTCAAATGCTAAAATGAATTTGATT
Source organism: Carpinus fangiana (assembly GCA_006937295.1). Lineage (NCBI taxonomy): Eukaryota > Viridiplantae > Streptophyta > Magnoliopsida > Fagales > Betulaceae > Carpinus > Carpinus fangiana. The sequence goes on along the minus strand of CM017327.1, from coordinate 18,655,767 downwards.
TAGAAATTCGGATAGACTCCTCTTTTAGACTTTTAATTAGTCATTTTACATGCAACTCTAAAATACATGGAAAATGCTAAATGCTCTTTTTGTGATGTTCTTCTAGTGTTATCTACTTATCTTAGTCTTAGGTGAATATTATTTTTTAAAAAAAACAAAAACAAACTTTCCTTATTTATCTCACTTTGTTTTTAAAAAATTATATCCACATAAGACGAGAAGAACACTAAAAGAACACCAAGAGATAGAATACCAAGCATTTTCCTACACACATCAACCACACAATAAGTGCTTAATATTAGCCTCCAACTCAGGCCCGCCAAACCTCCCAAGTTACAACCCTAATTCTCTTTTATCTTTCTAGAGAAGTGTTAAAAAGCTAAAGACAACCGTTAAGAATTTTTTCCAAATTCAAATGGCAGAATTATTTCCATTTTTTCCAAACCCTAATTCTCTGTATCTTTTTATATCCTATTCTCTTGCTTTATTTTTATTTGAAATTCTCGTAAAAAAAAAAAAAAAATCAGTCACAATTTTTTTGATAAGAGACAGAAGGATAAATTATCTACCTAACTCCTCTATTTTATATTATCTACCTAACAATGTATGCATCTGAAATTGAATGGGTGATGCAGAAGTGGTGACGTAGCGGGCTAGACTGAAATTGGTAGATATTGGAACATGACTCATGAGTCTCTTTCCTTCAATTATGTGGTGCGCGCCTTTTCATTGGTAGAAATGTTTGTCTTTGTTAAAAGTAATGGTTAAATGATTAAATTTATTTCTTTTAATCAGTTTAAAATTTTGGAATAACTGATAATTTAACATAGTATCAGAACCAAAGATCAAGAGATCAAACTCTGACTCTGTCAATTCACTCCCATTTAAATTAAATATTTCACATGTTAGGCCTCACCTATTAAAAAAAAAGTTTGAACCCACACGTGAAGGGAAAGTGTTAAAATAATGGTTAAATGATTAAATTTATATTTTCTTATCAATTTAAGTTTTTGAGATAACCTATAATTTAACGGGTCTACTAAGTAGAAAAATCAGTGTGAATAACAAATTAAACATTAAAAGAAAAAGAAAAATAGTAGGAAAAATGAGTTTTCCCTCATACGGAGCGTTGGTACTCGGCGGCAGAAAGTCACCTCCAGCAAGAGTGCAGCTTTATAAAAGTCAGTCAAAGAGTTAAAACTGTCATAGGAAGGCTTCACGAAATTCCATCCTTGTTTTTTTCTTAGACCAAAAAAAAACATGATTTGACAACGGTAACGATTCAGGTCGACTCAATAGTGATCCAAAGACGATTTGGATTTACGAGTCTTATTAAAATTTGTCAGTCAGTAACTTATTTTATTATAAAAAAATAAAAAATTGATTCCTATATATATATTACTCATGCACTTAATAACAGCAGAAAAACATAATTAAATTTTATAATTTTGATGTTTCAGTCCTTTTAAGAAAAGCAAATAAGCTTCTTCTTCGAGAGGAATTACAATTTTATAGGGTTTGCAATAAACAACGTTAGGTTAGGTATATGCACCAAGAAATTAACACGTACGTACGTAGCAATATCCAGTTTAATTTGTTTGCCAAACGTACCAATTCATCCTTTGCCCCGCCTTCTACTACAGCTGTTGGTTTTTTTTTTTTTTTTGCTGTTTTTATGTTTTTTACTTGGCCTATTGTACTGAAATCTGGAATGTTCTTTTATCTTTACAGTGCTTTTTCTTTAACAACCTCTGTAAGGCCGTTTTTATTGTTACCTTACAGGATTTTGAGTAGGGTTAAAGCCACTGAGCCACATATATAATTTTTCTATTTTAGTATTTAAAACGTTTTTTGTAGCCCTTATTGAGAGGATTGGGACATTTTACGACCCATTTCCTACTGTTTGTTTATATTTCTCACACGGTAACTTTTTTGTTGAGTATGTTGTTGGGGAACCTACCCATTTTTCAGTGTTTTAATCTCTGTTAGCTTTCCCTTATTTGCTTGGAAAAAAAAAAGGTACCAATTCATCATTTTATAATATATGAAACCAATTATTAACATTATAATTGCTTTTGACACACACACACACAAAAAAAAGAAGAAGAAAGAAAAAGAAGTGGTTAGCCCAAATTGCAAGCTATGGCAATTAGGTGGCTACAATATGAGATAATGGTGGACGGTGGCCAAATTGGAGGGGTCAGGGGCGGACCCACGCCTATAGTTGGGGGACCATGGACCCTCCAAAAATTTTTAAAACCCTTACAAAATATATATATTTTTATATTATATCCTTATGTTGGACCCTGCAAAAATTATAAACCAACCCCCAAGAACCCAACTTTACTAAACTATTGTTAAAAAACAATTTAATATTATCTTTGTCCGTACAAAAATAAACAAATGGAATCCTTTGGTGGAGGAAAATGCAATATACTATCCAATATAATATTGGATTCCACAAAAAATTTAATATTATACATGGTTTGTCGGCAATATTGTTCCCTTCCCACCAAACTCAACGCCACTCAATTTCTCAAAAAAATTTTTCTCTTTCATGCTAATTTTTAAATAAAAATATATTAAATAATATTATTTAATTAATATTTTAATATTAAAATAAATAAAACTCCATTTCAAAATTTGGCCCCAAGACTCGGAACCTTCTAGAAACAAATTCTTGGTTCCGCCACTGGGAGGGGTTTCCTCTTGGTATAAGGTCGAGTAGGTGGAGTATGTGAAGCAAATGGAGGGTGAGGGGAAGATTCTTGGCGTAAGGAATTAATAGGAGGGGGTTGTGAGGGGCAAGTAAGAACCAATCCTAGCCTCACCACTAGCCACTTGCTACTCACCAAAGTAAAGCATCAAATTTTCAATTTTTTACTTTTTTATTTTCTGAATTTTATTGGTGAAATAATTAACACGTATTTCCTTTGTCACTTCTTGCCTCTAATACTCTCTTCTACTACTACTACTTTTCCACCTTATCTTCAAATGTGTCTATACTTGCCCACACCTTCCTAGTGAGGGGCAACTTCTCCTCAAAGAATGCCACCCATATCGTCGGGTAGGGATAGTCCATGGCGGAAACAGAATTTTAGTTCACATGCACTGAGTAAGGTTTATCAAAAAATAATAAAAACTATAATTAACTAATTAAATAAATAAACAATTCAACAAAATTACAATTACATATTAATTTCATACTAGATTAAAGGATTTATTTGCAGATTCTCTAAATCTATTTCGACGCAAGCTTGTTATGGATTTGACTTTATCTCAATAGAATTATTATTTTCTATAAAAAAAAATTAATAATAATAAAATCTATAGATTTATCAACATATTAATTTAAAATAGCAATCTAGGTATAAAGTTTAGATAGATAATTTTATTACCAAAAAGTAAATTAGAAAATATATCAATATAAAGATTAATTACGTACTAGGAAATTTTTATAAGAAAAATAAATTTAAAAAAAAAAAACTATTTGCATTGAGGCTGACCCTTGTCATTTCCGTCATCATCATTTTTTTTTTAACTCTTGTTTTTTGTTTGATTATCGAGAAATAGTTAAAAACTTAAAGATATTATATAAATATTCAACAAGTTTTAGATACTTTTCCTAGACTTTCTTTTCCGTAGATAATCTTTCGGATTCCATGGCTTTATCTTGTTTCTGAAAACGACATGGTGTTCTACGTTCTAAATATATTATTTTTTCTTATTATATTAGTATATTTTATTTTATTTATGGGTTGTCCACCACTTAAAAAAAAAAAAAAAAATTCTCAATAAGACTACATTTTTGCTCTTTTTTTTTTTTCTAACAATAAGAGCAAAAATGTAGTCTCTCCTGATAACAATCAATACTACAGAAGCACTAGGTGCCCTCTACACAACCAGCTTTTATCAAGAAATAGGCATGCAGAACGTTATTTTGGAGGGGGATGCAAACATAGTGGTGGAAGTAATCTGTTCGACGGAGAGAAACAGGACTTGACATAGGCATATAGTGACAGATACGCAACAAATTCTTAAATCTCTTATAGGATTGTACGAAGGATGCCAATACAGCCGCACATCGACTTGCAAAAGTGGCAAAACATAATTTCATAGAAAAGGTTTGGTTGGAAGTCTCTCCTGATTGTATCCATGATATAATTTTGATGGAGCAATCTACTCTATCATTAAATTGATATGTTAGAATTAGTGGCTCATGTTAATACCAGTGGATGGCCAAGTAGATGGAAGTGGTTTGAGGATTTCTAAAATATGTTCATACAATTAGGGTTTAAGGTTTTTTTTTTTTTTTTTTTTTCTATATATATATATATTATGATGTAATCCTAAATCATTAATAGAAAAATACAATCGCCTTTTTGTGGACGTAATAGGCATATTGTCGAACCACGTTAAATCTGTGTCTATGCTCTTTCTTAATCTTTCTCTTTCAATTCTATATTATTCATTATTATTGTGTGGGGGTAACAACATGATATATGTTAAATTCAATTTTTTTACTTAAAAAAAAAAAAATCCCCTCAAACTAAAGATTGAAGTTTTGTGAAATCTTATTTCATTGTCCAATCAATCGTTTTAGATTTCATTAAATATATAAGGTCAATTACACTTTATTGGCCTACAATATCGGTTGAGTTTGATTTACCAACTAGTTATAAAAAAATTAATTAATTAAAAAAAGAGTTTGATTTTTACCAACATGTGACCTAAAAAGCTATACTCTATGCATGCAATTGAGGCTTAGTTGTATTTATTTGTAGAACATTATTTTATGTATTCTCATTATAATGGATTGAGATTATAACTTATAACCTCAATTAATATTATGTGTTTTGCTATTTCTTTTTAAAGTATATATTTTAAACATGTAAATTTTAACAATATGGGGTTGAGAACGTCTTAAATAATAAAGGATTTGACTACAGCCAATGTTCTAGAGGGGTGTGTAGAAACTTTTTTCTTTTTGCCAGGAAAAAAAAAAAGTTTTGAAATTTCTTTTGCTCTTTGTAATGATCTTTTCATCTTAAAGAAACTACCCCCACATTCTCAATGTCCCATCAAACTACTAATATTTTTTCTAAATTACCAAACATTCCCAATTGAAAAAATGCCCTTCATAATTTTTTTTTTTTTTTTAAAAAAAACAAAAAATTAAAAACCTCCTTGGTTTTTTTAAATTGGATAGTGACACAATTGATAATTTAGAAGAATATTAACAATAAAATAGTAGTTTGAAAAAGTATGTGTACTTTATTGCAAAAATATAGTAGTGAAATATAATTTACAACCTCCTATTTCTTCACCCTAGCTAACTCAATATTTGGCAATCTATACAATTAAT
>CM017327.1:18627950-18650302 GCA_006937295.1 Carpinus fangiana | reverse complement strand
AAATAAGATTTTACAATTTTTAATATTACTTTTTTTTTATATATAAATTATTATTATTATTTTAAGGTGAATAGTATTTTAAATAGACAGTGCCGTGTTAGTGTTGTTTAACAAGGACCACCAAGGAGCTTGTGCTTGCCATGCTCATCCCACATAAATAATCGAAGATATTTATCTCATAAACTGTTATTTTTATTCTATTTTTACGGCTCTTTCTCTCTCAAAATTTGCTAATACATCTCTCACCTTTGGGATGCCAAAGGGGAGTGCTGCTGCATTCGGTCAGGGCAAAAAAGGGGGGTTTTTTGTCTTCCTATCATAAGTTGACACCTCATCTTTTTTGGAAAAACACATAAGTTTAATATGAAATCAAAACACCAGATCATCAACTCAACAACCACCTAACAGACCAGAAGCCACCACCCACCGCCATCTCCGGGGAACAGACGCCGCCGTCCACCGCCATCTCCGGCGACTTTCCCGGCGAACCAAAAAAAAAAAACAGAGATAGATCCGGCCACTGGGGTGGCCACGATCCACCCCAACGGCCAGAGGAGAAAGATCCGGCCACCCCCCAGTGGCCATTTTTGTCTCCGGCGAACCCAAAAAAATTCGGTGAACCCAAAATAAAAATCCGGCTAGCGTAAAAAATCGTTTCTAATGCCTCAAAAATCGATTCTAATGCCACAAAACTCGTTTCTAATGCCTCAAAACTAAAACCTAGGAGAAAAACTGAACCCTTTTGGGATTTTATCATCCTAAAATCAAGAAAAAAACCAAGAAAAAACTAAATCCACGGCCGGCGAGACCCAGTCGTGGGTCTCGGTGGCTGGTCGTCGACTTGGACCAGAGCGACGGCGAGGTGCTGCGAGACCCATGGCCAGGAAGAAGAAAAAAAACCGTGGGTCCGGAAAAACAAGAAAAAAAAAAACAAAGCGTGGGTCTCTGTCTGCGAGACCCACAGCCGGAAAAACAAGGAAAAAAAAAAAACAATCTCAAACCCACGGCCGGAAAAACAAGGAAAAAAAAAACAATCTCAGACCCACGGCCGGCAAGATGGCGAGACCCCTTCATCTTTCATCTTTCTTCTTTCTTCTTTCTTCTTTCTCTTTTCTTTCTTTTTAGTTGAAAATCTGGTGCTGCTGGGTGTAAGAATTTTTTTGTGCATTTTTCCTTATTAGATGAGGTGTCAGTTTATTAGTGGTGGGCAGAATACCCACCCTTTTTGCCTCATCCGAACTGAAGTTATTCTCTTTTTATTAAACTTGGTCAGGCCAATTGATGGGACAGGGGAACCAATGATTCGGTTCCAATCTTTAATTATATCAATTTAGCATATGATCGATTAAACGGGATCAAATTTTGTTTTTAGAACCTTCAATCTAGACTCGACGGTGGGTAGGGCCGGCAGAGCACCGAATTGAAATATCTATTAATTTTTATGTCTAGATTAGAAAAATTAAAATCAATATGTAGATTAGAAAAATCAAACCTTTTTAAGACTTACAACATATGACTTTTCAGTGTTTGGAGTTTCTGTCCAAAAATCGTCTAAATGTCTCATAAGTGAATTACCATTCTAATGGTTTGTTTTAGAATAATGTAAAACAAAAAAAAATTAAAAGTGTTTTTAAGTGTTAAAAAAGCTTAAAAATTGCTAAAAGCGTTTTTTAACTTAAAAACTCTATTTTTTAAACCCAATAAAAAACACACTCTAAGAGTCTAACTTTTTTTAAAAAAAAAAAAAGAAAGAAGAAGAAGAAAAGAAAGTTAAGTACTTTTGGCCTAGAAGTACGACTAATGTTACAATACTTTGCAAATGAGAGAATCGACGAGTACCAAAACAACTACCTCGAGGAATTTTACGAGCTTGGTGAGTAAAGTCTCACTAGAACTTTTAAACTAAGATTTTCGAGCATGAATATTTGTTATACATTTTTATATGATGTCATGAACATTTTTTATACATGCAGTGATATGAACCCCAATTTTACAATAGGAATTAAGATTATGTGATTGTTACCACTTGATTTATAATAAATATGAGTCTCTAATTGGAAAAATTTCCTGGTTGTAGCTCAATCCAAGTAGGGGAATAAGGTCATTGAGTTTCTAGCCATGGATACAAGTCATGAGCAAAGAAAGGAAATCTATAGGGTTTTCAATTGTTTAAACAGACATTTGAAAGCAGTAGGTGATGGATCATGAGAAATCATATGGTTCACTTCGCCACAATTACTTCGAAGTAGATGGTTATGAGGAGGTTGAGAATTAAAACTACACATGTCTTGGTAGATTTAAAATATTCATTGCCTTTGCATGAAAGCAAATTTCACATCAAAACCAGGGTATATCACATCATTTACTTTTTATTATTATTTATAAAAGAAAAAAAAAAAAAACTACAAAACAAATTTTTTTCATTTTTCCATATTACTTTTTTACTTTTTTTATATCAAACATTTTTACATTGTTCCACATCAATTTACTTAGCTACAATATCTAGGGAAAAGGGGTTTACCAAAAAAAGCTTTGGGCCCAAGCCTAAAAAAAAAAATCATGAAAGATAATATGAAATGAAGGAATAGAGAAAGATACAAAGATTAAGGTGGTTCGCCAAAACAAAGCGAGTAGGAATGAAAAAATTTGTCATTTAGAATCAACCCATAAAATATGGTATATCCTGTTTGTCCTAAATCCAAGATTTCGTAGGCCTCTTCTCCATTGTTCACATCTCCACAACAAAAATAAGCAGGCGGGGACTCTCTACCTGACTCAAATTGCCAAAGGATATAAGATCCATAGCAAGAAGGCTGGCACCACGATTCACGGCATATTGCATTAGAAACCGGCATTGTTTGGTCCCAAAATGACAATTACACCTAGAACTCCATTCCACAGGTTGGTGGGTGCAGGATAGATTCGGCTGAAACTCTCGATCCTGGTGAAAACAAATCATTGTTACAAAAACCAATATGCCATTATCCGGTTGATTACGTAAAAAAATTTCCTAAAGGAGAAAAATTAAAATCATGGAGAAAACAATTAGAGGAGAAAAAAGAAGTTAAAAAAAAAAAAAAAAAAATTGCAATCTAGGATCTAACAATTGGCGTTAGACTTTTTGCTCTGATACCATATAAGATCTCAAAATATGATGAGTGTAGAATACATATAAGATATCAAAATATAATGAGTATAGAATGCGGATTAATATAAAATGAAGGAAATAAAGAAAGACACGGTGATTCGCCAAAACAAAGCGAGAATGAATGAAAAAATTTGTCGTTTAGAATTAACTCATCAAATATGGTATATCCCATTTGTCCTAAACCCAAAATTCCATAGGCCTCTTCTCCATTATTCAAATCTTCGCAGCCAAAATAAGCAAGCAAGGGCTCTACTTGACTCAAATTGCCAAAGGATAAAAAATCCATAGCGAGAAGAAGGCTGGCACCACGAGTCACGGCATATTACATATCAAATCGGCACTGTCTGGTCCCAAAATCGCAATTACACCTGGAACTGCATTCAACAAGTTGGTAGGCGCTGGATAGGTTCGGTTGAAACTTCCGATCCTAACGAAAGCAAAGCATTGTTACAAAAACCAATATGCCTTTATCCGGTTGATTACATAAAAAAATTGCATATAACATAATTAGGCCTAATCAAATTGGCTTTCATTGTTAGTTTCTTTTTCTAAGTTGCATTAACTCTGAATTAGACACAAAGCTTACCCAAAAAAAAAAAAAAGAGAAAAGTTAGACCTGTGGTGGCGTGCCCATTCCCAACTGTGTCCGTGTGTAATGCCTATACATTTCTTCCACCGATCAATCAAAATTACAAAAGATAATATATAACATAAAACAAAATTAACAAAAAAAAAAAAAAGGAAAGCTACTTTGCCGCCGGAATCCATGGGACTCCGGGTGAGTGGCAGTAGGATGGTATCGCGTAGGAACAAGGACGNTTAAATATTCCTAACGTGTGTATCACATGCAACGTTGGTAAATGACAAATAAATAAAACACAATTGCTAACGTGTGTATTACATGCAACGTTAGTAAATGGAAGCTCAATTTCTAACGTGTCTCTAAGTAGTACGTTAGGAAAGGAAACACAAAAGCTAACGTGTGCACCAAATGCAACGTTAGTAAATGGAATTGCAATTTGTAACGTGTCTACAGCTAGAACGTTAGGAAATGGAAAATAAAATCGTAAATGGAATTGCAATTGCTAACGTGTCTATGACTAAAACGTTAGGAAATGGAATTGCAATTGGTAACGTGTCTATGACTAAAACGTTAGGAAATGGAATTGCAATTTCTAACGTGTATATAAGTAAAAACGTTAGGAAATGGAATTGCAATTTCTAACGTGTATATAAGTAAAACGTTAGGAAATGGAATTGCAATTTCTAACGTGTCTACGAGTAAAACGTTAGGAAATGAAATTTCAATTGCTAACGTGTCTCTGACTAAAACGTTAGCAAATGGAAATTATTTTTTAAAAAAAAAAACATAAGCTAACGTGGCAATAAAAGTCACACGTTACCTCATAGTAACGTGTGATTTTCAGCCACGTTAGCTTTTGTTTTTAATTTTTTTTTTTTAATATTTTCCATTTACTAACGTGTGAATAGTCACACGTTAGCAAATGCTAACGTTTTACAGTATGACACGTTAGGAAATTTCCATTTCTAACTGACACTTTACCAACGTGTTAAAACGTTAGAAATAGTATGTACGGCCCATTTACTAACGTTTTAAGATATCTAACACGTTAGTAAATAAGCGTTAGTAAATGGCGCCTTTTTTGTAGTGAACTTCTGATCCTAGTGAAAACAAAGCATTGTTATAAAAACCAATATGCCTTTATCCGGTTGGTTACATAAATAAAATCACCTAATGGTAACAGAAAAATTTTAAATCAAGTAAAAACAACAATCGATTGATATAACATAATTAGGCCTAATCAAATTGGCTTTCATCATTAGTTTCTTTTTCTAAGTTGCATTAACTCTGAATTTGAAACAAAGCTTACCAAAACAAAAACTGAGAAAAGTTAGACCTGGTTGCTAGTACTGTCTCTTGCGCCACCACACTCGCAGGGGACATACATGAAGGTACTCCACATATCAACAATAAATGGGAGACTCTGTGGTGGCGTGCCTATCCCCAACCGTGTGTAATGCCTATACATTTCCTCCACCTATCAATCAAAATTACAAAAAATAATATATAACATAAAACAAAATTAACAAAAAACAAAAAAGAAAAGTTACTTTGCCACCGGAATCCATGGGACTCCAGGTGAGTGGCAATAGGATGGTACCGCGTAGGAACAAGGACGTATAGTCAGAGGGGACCATAATCATCGAGATGGTGATTAAAATGAGCAAGTGTGCCATAGAAGAGGCAGAAGAAGGAAAACTAAAAAGTCATCTAAACCAATATATAACATAAAACAAAATTAACAAAAAAGAAAAAAAAAAAAAAAAAAAAAAGGAAAGTTCCTTTGCCGCCAGAATCCATGGGACTCCAGGTAAGTGGCAGTAGGATGGAACCGCGTAGGAACAAGAATGTATAGTCATTTGAGGGGACCATAATCATCAAGATGGTGATTAAAATGAGCAAGTATGCCGTAGCAGAGGCAGAACAAGGAAAGCTAAAAAGTCATGTAAACCTCTTCCTATCTTGTTGGTTCTAAACTTGAATGAACCAAACCAACCCTCAGGCTTAAGGAACTTTAACGCAAAGTCAAACAGAAAAATAAAGTATAAGACGAAATAGCAATAATTAAACTAAATTATAGATGGCTGACCTTGGAGTAAAATGAAGTAAGGAAAAAAAAAATTTGCAATCCAAGATCTAACAATTGGCGTTAGCCTGTTTGCTCTGATACCATATAAGATTTCAAAATGTGATGAGTGTAGAATGCATATAAGATCTCAAAATATAATGAGTATAGAATGTGGAATAATATGACATGAAGGAAATAGAGAAAGACGCAAAGACTATGGTGGTTCGCCAAAACAAAGGGAGAAGGAATGAAAAAATTTGTCAGTTAGAATCAACTCATCTAATATGGTATATCACGTTTGTCCTAAACCCAAGATTTCGTAGGCCTCTTCTCCATTGTTCACTTCTTCGCAACAAAAATAAGCAGGTAGGGCCTTTACCTGACTCAAATTGCCGAATGATGTAAGATCCATAGCGAGAAGAAGGCTGGCACCACGATTCACAGCATATTGCATATGAAATCGGCATTGTTTGATCCCAAAATCACAATTACAACTGGAACTGCATTACAGGTTGGTAGATGCTTGATAGATTCGGCTAGAACTTCTGATCCTTGTGAAAACAAAGCATTGTTAGAAAAACCAATATGCCTTTATCCGGTTGGTTACATAAATAAAATCACCTAATGGTAATAGAAAAATCCCAAATCAAGTAAAAACAACAATCGATTGATATAACATAATTAGGCCTAATCAAATTGGCTTTCATCGTTAGTTTCTTTTTCTAAGTTGCATTAACTCTGAATTTGAAACAAAGCTTACCAAAAAAAAAAACTGAGAAAAGTTAGACATGGTTGCTTGTACCGTCCCTTGCGCCACCACACTCGTAGGGGATGTACATGAAGGTACTCCACGTATCAACAATAAATGGGAGACTCTGTGGTGGCGTGCCTATCCCCAACCGTGTGTAATGCCTATACATTTCTTCCGCCAATCAATCAAAATTACAAAAAATAATATATATAACATGAAACAACATTAACAAAAAAAAAAAAAAAAAGGAAAGTTACTTTGCCACCAGAATCCATAGGACTCCGAGTGAGTGGCAGTAGGATGGTACCGCGTAGGAACAAGGATGTATAGTCATTTGAGGGGACCATAATCATCGAGATGGTGATTAAAATGAGCAAGTGTGCCATAGCAGAGCCAGAAGAAGGAAAGCTAAAAAGTCATGTAAACCAATATATAACATTAAAAAATAAAATAAAATTACAAAACAAAACAAAACAAAACAAAAAAACGAAAGTTACTTTGCCGCCGGAATCCATGGGACTCCAGGTGAGTGGGATGGTACCACGTAGAAAAAAGGACGTATAATCATTTGAGGGGACCATAATCATCGAGATGGTGATTAAAATGAGCAAGTGTGCCATAGCAGAGGTAGAGGAAGGAAAGCTAAAAAGTCATGTAAACCTCTACCTATCTTGTTGGTTCTAAACTTGCATAAACCAAACCGACCCTCTGGCTTATGGAACTTTAACGCAAAGTCAAACAAAATAATAAAGTATAAGATGAAATAGCAATAATTAAACTAAATTATAGATGGTTGACCTTGGAGTAAAATGAAGTAAAGAAAAAAATTGCAATCCAAAATCTAACAATTGGCATTAGCCTGTTTGCTCTGATACCATATAAGATCTCAAAATGTGATGAGTGTAAAATGCATATAAGATCTCAAAATATAATTAGTATAGAATGCGGAATAATATGACATGAAGGAAATAGAGAAAGACGCAAAGATTATGGTGGTTTGCCGAAACAAAGGAAAATGGAATAAAAAAATTTGTTAGTTAGAATAAACTCATCTAATATGGTATATTCCGTTTGTCCTAAACCCACGATTCCGTAGGCCTCTTCTCCATTGTTCACATCTTCGCAACAAAAATAAGCAGGTATGGGCTTTACCTGACTCAAATTGCCAAAGGATATAAGATCCATAGCAAGAAGAAGGCTGGCACCATGACTCACGGCATATTGCATATGAAACCGTGTGTAATGCCTATACATTTCTTCCAAACCATGTGTAATGCCTATACATTTCTTCCACCGATCAATCAAAGTTACAAAAAATAATATATAACATAAAACAAAATTAACAAAACAAAAAAATGGAAAGTTACTTGTCGCCGGAATCCATAGGGCTCTGGGTGAGTGGTAGTAGGATGGTACCGCGTAGGAACAAGGACGTATAGTCATTTGAGGGGACCATAATCATCGAGATGGTGATTAAAATGAGCAAGTGTGCCATAGCAGAGGTAGAAGAAGGAAAGCTGAAGAGTCATGTAAACCTCTACCTATCTTGTTGGTTCTAAACTTGCATGAACCAAACCGACCCTCAGGCTTTAGGAACTTTAACGCAAAGTCAAACAAAAAAATAATGTGTAAGATGAAATAGCAATAATTAAACTAAATTATAGATGGCTGACCTTGGAGTAAAATGAAGTAAAGAAAAAAAAAATTGCAATCCAGGATCTAACAATTGGTGTTAGCCTTTTTGCTCTGATACCATATAAGATCTCAAAATGTGATGAGTGTAGAATGCATGTAAGATCTCAAAATATAATGAGTATAGACTGTGGAATAATATGACATAAAGGAAATAGAGAAAAACACAAAGATTATGGTGGTTCGCCGAAAAAAAGGGAGAAGGAATGAAAAAATTTGTCAATTAGAATCAACTCATCTAATATGGTATATCCCGTTTGTCCTAAACCCAAGGTTCCGTAGGCCTCTTCTCTATTGTTCACATCTCTGCAACCAAAATAAGCAAGCATAGGCTCTAGTTGACTCAAATTGCCAAATGATATAAGATCCACAACGAGAAGAAGGCTGGTACCATGAGTCCTGGCATATTGCATATGAAACCGGCATTGTTTGGTCCCTAAATCGCAATTACACTTGGAACTGCATTCCACAGTTTGGTAGGTCCTGGATAGATTTAGCTGGAACTTCTGATCCTGGTGAAAACAAAGCATTGTTACAATAGCCAATACGCCTTTATCCTATTGATAACGTAAATAAAATTGCCTAAAGGAGAAAAATTAAAATCGAGAAAACGATTAGTGGAAAAAAATGAAGTAAAGAAAAAAAAAAATTGCACTCAAGGATCTAACAATTGGCGTTAACTTGTTTGCCCTGATACCATATAAGACCCCAAAATGTGATGAGTGTAGAATGCATATAAGATATCAAAATATAATGAGTATTGAATGCGGAATAATATCAAATGAAGGAAATAGAGAAAGACACAAAGATTTAGGTGGCTCGCCAAAACAAAGCGAGAATGAATGAAAAAATTAGTCATTTATAATCAACTCACCAAATATGGTATATCACGTTTGTTATAAATCCAAGATTATGTAGGCCTCTTCTCCATTGTTCACATCTCCGCAACCAAAATAAGCAAGCAGGGGCTCTACCTAACTCAAATTACCAAAGGATATAAGATCCATAGCGAGAAGAAGGCTGGCACCACGAGTCATGGCATATTGCATATGAAACTGACATTGTTTGGTCCCTAAATCGCAATTACACCTGGAACTGCATTCCACAAGTTGGTAGGTGCTGGATAGATTCAGCTGAAACTTCTTATCCTGGTGAAAATAAAGCATTGTTTCAAAAACCAATATGCCTTTATCCAGTTGATTATGTAAATTAAATTGCCTAAAGGTAACAGAAAAATCCGAAATCAAGTAAAAACAACAATCGATTGATATAACATAATTAGGCCTAATCAAATAAGCTTTCATTGTTAGTTTCTTTTTCTAAGTTGCATTAACCTTGAATTTGACACAAAGCTAACCAAAAAAAAAACACTGAGAAAAGTTAAACCTGTTGGCTGGTACCGTCCGTTGCGTCACCATCTTCGCAGGGGACATACATGAAGGTACTCCACGTATCAACAATAAATGGGAGACTACGTGGTGGCGTGCCTATCCCATACCGTGTGTAATGCCTATACATTTCTTCCACCGATCAATCAAAATTACAAAAAATATATAACAAAAACAAAAAAAAAATTAAAAGTTACTTGCCGCCAGAATCCATGGGACTCCAGGTGAGTGGCAGTAGGATGGTACCACAATTGAGAGGACCATAATCATCGAGATGGTGATTAAAATGAGCAAGTGTGCCATAGCAGAGGCAGAAGAAGTAAAGCTAAAAAGTCATGTAAACCTCTACTTATCTTGTTGGTTCTAAACTTGCATAAACCAAACCTACCCTCAAGCTTAAGGAACTTTAGCGCAAAGTCAAACAGTAAAATAAAGTATAAGTTGAAATAGCAATAATTAAACTAAATTATAGATGGCTGACCTTGGAGTCTGACGATATTTAACATTCCTTTCACTTCTTATCTTGTGGCTGCGAATTCTCAATCAGCTTGCTCCCATTTGGCATATTATCAGAGAATATAAGCCTCCCCTATTGAGATCAATATACCAAAACTATTTTTTTTTTTTTTTACATGTCCACACAAGGAAAAGGGAAGGGAGGATTCAAACTAGTGACCTCCGTTTCATTAGGCGTGGTTCACAGCTGATTGAACTACCCATTGGGGACATATACCAAGACTATTTAAGTATGCCAAATTGATCACAAAGGTTCTCTGCATCAAGTAAACATAACATGTGCACTAATACTGAACCTCAAAGGAAACATGCTGCGTCAGAGACCTATCATCAGAGTTTATTAAAATAATGGCTGAACACGGAGTAGAAATGTTTGGAAGGATGAATGAAAAGTGACAAATCCAAAGAATATGTGAATCAACTTATAAACCAAAATGAACCTTTCGATAGTCCAGATTTATATGCTGCTTTCATACAGTTTAAGTGATAGATGCAGTACATCTTCTCATATTTGTTCATGTGTACTTAAAGACATCAAACACGACAAAGGTGGAATCTCACGATTATCAGTTGCTCATCTTCATAGTTCGTTTCAAAAAGATCATTCGTAAATTTTAAAAATTCTCTTACCTGCCTAATGGGGCCAAAGGAAGCTTGGAAGTTGACCTCTGGTTCTCCATAATGCCGCCTTTCTTGAGGCATTTTTGGTGGACGTATCTTTAATATCTAATTCACCTTCAACTGGTTCAGCTGGTTCAGTGTCATTCTTATGTTTGAATGGTGCAATGCCACCTGACTTATTCCTTTCACCATCATTCCTATCTGATCCAGTGATGTGCACTGGAGGTGAATTCTTCCTTGGTGAGTTTTAATGATCAGATCCCACAATAGACGTCACTTTGTCAACATCAATCTGCTCCCTGCTTGAAGCATTTTTTTTCTTTTGCACCCAGAGAACAAATTTTTGCCTCTGCTTCTGAAACAGTATCTCGATTTGAATCACTTGCATGCATTGATTGGACAGGTAAATCAGGTTTACGTTGCTGAGCATATGGTCCTGCAAATATTATGTTCTCGGGTACACTTTTTTGTTGATCAGTTTCTCCTATACTCATAATTATTGCTTTCCTTGGAGAAGTTCCTCCCCCATGTGACCCAACCAAATTCTCAGAGGTTGCAGATTTTGAAGTAGAACCATCTTTAATGAAATTAAGATCCCCTTGACTACCTATCAAATTCTCAAATTCGGACATGCCCACACTCTTGCATGCTGGAAGTTTCATGTCTAAGCAATCATCACACCCAGCATTACCTTCAGTCAGGTTTAATTTAGAACCTCGACACTGACTTAGCTCTGGAGTAACAGCTTTGCTATCTGATGTGTTAGAATTCTTATCTTCTTTCGTTAAGCTCGACTCAAAACTGAAACTATCCAACCTAAACCAAAACAGAAATGAGCCAGATAAGCAACTCTGAAAAAACACAAATATAGAACAGAATAAAGAGGTCCAAAGATGTCTTGAAAGATATGTCCACTGACACATTAAAATCACATCTTTCCTTGGGTTTTGCACTGTTTCTGGGTGAGGATAAGAAATCAAGGTCTGACATGTCCACTTTGAATGATGACAACTTGTCAAAATCATCATCCAGATTGAAATCCATGTCCCTGAAATGTAATAAAAAAAATATTGACTTGCATG
Source organism: Carpinus fangiana (assembly GCA_006937295.1). Lineage (NCBI taxonomy): Eukaryota > Viridiplantae > Streptophyta > Magnoliopsida > Fagales > Betulaceae > Carpinus > Carpinus fangiana. The sequence continues at coordinate 18,638,453 of CM017327.1, read as the reverse complement.
TATAATGCAGCAATTTCAGCCATGTACTATTGTCAGTAATATATGTGTATATTAGTCTCCAAAAACCTACCCCTCACTGGAGAACAATTGCTACAAATTAAACAAAAAAGTTACCGCCTACACTGATGAAGGGCATAATACTATAATAGTACATAGTACACCTAAAAATTACCAAAAGTTTTGAGGTAAATACTCAGAATCAGGAAACAAGTCAGTGTTGGAAAAACGTTGGCAACATGACAGTGATGAGAAGAAAACATTGGCAAAACTTCAAGAGTTCAGGTAAATACTCAGATCAGGAACCAAGTCAATGTTTTGCCAATCAACAAGCTTTTACAGTTAATACATCACCATTAAGATCAGTACTTCATGATACTGAAGATTGCAACAGCTAAAATTTTTGCAGTACTCACAATTTCTCAAAGTTGAACTTCTTTTTCTGGCCTTTGGGTACTGCTTCAAAGCTAAAGTCCATAGCATTGTCTTCTATCACTAACATTGATTTCCTGGAACTGAGAAACTCCTTTCCAATTTCCTCATCTGTTTGAAGGCGAACATAGGACTTCATGAAATCATTGTTATCAACATAGAATTAACTAATTCCTGCGAGTTGACATGCAACACTATTTCAAAAAATCTGAGGGCTCGAGCAACCAAGATATAGGATTGGCCACACTGATTCTTGTCTTCTGGTACTAGAGCTGTAAGTCCTAGTTGTGCTTCTTCAGATTTTTCCCGGATACTCTTAAACATTTCTCCTGCTCTCCATGTTCACTGAAGCCATGTACATACAACATTATGTCTACACAAAGCCACTACCTTTAAATCTGGTAATTCATCATGAGATGAAGATACGCACAGGACAGAACTTCTACTTTGCCATTTTCCTATACTATTATAGATGTGATAATATATACTTCTAAGTAAAGGCCTAAAAGGCAATGAAGAGAATACCTAGCAGTGAAGTTTTCTCTTTTGGTTTAGTAGATGGCGTCCCCTTCCGTGACTCTGCCATCTGAAAGTAAATCTTATAATTGACTTCTGCAAAGAATGATCAGTCAAACGAAGATAAGTTTTTGAAAATGACACAATGAATCAATTTTATTCAGAATAATTAAAAGAGTATACCAATTACTTTCACAGATATGTGAAAATTACAAAGAATTTTAAGGATCCGGTCTCATATTGATCATTGTTTCAAAGTGAAATGTGAAAGAAACTCACTACCAAAAAAATAATCTTCCATATAAACAGTGAAGAGTTTATGTTCAGAGAAGTTTAGTATTTGGATTAGGACTTCTATAAAAAAAACTAAAACCTGATGTTTAGTATCATATCATCATAATAGTCGCATAGTAATCTACTAATTAAGTGGCATTATATATATATATATATATATCATCTCATTATCAATTTATCATACTTAATTTTTTTAATATTTTATTTTTATTTAATAATAAATACTAAAATAGGAAAAACTGAAAATTTTATTCTATATATAAAGAACTTTAATATATGTGCTGATTTTAAGCTAGTTGTATGATAATCAGACCTTTAAAATACGTACAATTAATTTGGAAGTACAAAAAAAATTGCAAACATATATCGAACTAGTTTAATTAGAGTAAGAGTGAGGGGGGAGAGTTACGACTCCCGCCTCCCCAACCCCTTTCCCCTTTCTCCCTCTCATTTCCCGCCTCAACCATAGATCGATTAGGGCATGTGTATTAATGGTTCTTGGGGTACTTTCTAACGGCGCATGGCTGACCGGCAGTGGCGCGGTTGAACTCGTATACTGCCTGCATTGGTAATATAAAACTTCATTCAATCATTCTATCATTCAAAAAAAAAAACAAAAAAAGGCAACAAGATTAATTAATGCCAAAAAGATAAAAAAGTGAGAAGCATTTCTATGGTTCTAAGGTTCGAATCTCCTTGATCGCAAACAATTCATCAGGGCAGCTCATCGGCAAAGCCAGAATATTATCCGATTCATGTGGAGATCGTGCAGAGGTTTTCCCCCAACTCACCCATTCTTCCATTCCATCGTTCAGACGTTTTCCAATTTTGTTATTAACATCAAGCTGTAGTTGAAGATCGCCATCACTTTCCCCTGCCGCACAGATTTTTCCAAGTTGAAGTTGAAGATCGCCATCACTTTTTCTCATTCAGTTGAAGTTGAAGATCGCCATCAATTTCTCATTTTGCAGAAGAATCGTCAACTTTCTGCAATTTTTTCGTGTTCGTTGATTCGTGTTCGTCTTCACGTGTTGGCTGAAATTGGCGATGAATTTTCATATGGTTTGTTATTGCTTTGCTTAATTATGGAAAACCCATCAGATTTATTTGTAAAACGTTTTGGATGGATTTGATCGTTGCTACGATTCTATTGTTTGTAAAACTTTTTGGATGGATTTGATTTGATTTGTTGCTCTTGTATTTGGATTTCATTTTCGGTTGAAGGACAAAGTTGGGAATTTGGTTATCTTGGAATGTTTGCCTGAAGGGGGGTTCGTTTGATGAAATGCCTGTGAGACATTAGTTGTGGTTCTTCATTGGTTGTCTAATGTTGCTTTCCGTGTGTTAGTTTGCTGTCTTTTGTTCTGGTGGTGTTGCTTTATTGTGTGTTTTTTACATGGACTGAAGGTGATTTGGGTGCTGCCCACAAACAATGTGCTGAGACTTGGTTCAAGATTAAGGGAAATACTTGAGTAAAATTTTAGTCATGGATGTACCAGTTTCATGTTTAACTCCATGTGTTTGTGAAAAATTCTGAGATCTAAATTTATTTTTAGAAACCTGCAGATTGTTTCTGAGATCTAAGTTTCATGTTCAACTCCAATTCTTTATCTGGAGTTGGTAGCAAGTTTTGGGAGAATGTTATAAGACATTTCTTTGCCCCAGGGCTGCCACTGCCAGGATCAACCTGCACAATCCAAGTTGTATTATTGGCCAAAGAGTGAAAAACATTGCAACTCTTTAAACTTGTGGCAAGAGCCCTTATTCAAAAGTCACAATACTCTATCATAATCTACAATCACGTTGTAACTTTAATTGAGAAATAATAAATCTTCCTTCTCTTCAGGCTCTAATTGTAGGTTGTAGGCCTTTTAGGCCTTCCTAGTGATTTGGTGGGTGGCCCTTCTTGTGTCTCTCAATAGTTAGGCCCTTCGGGGGTTCCTTAATTCCTTTGAATGACTTGAACCGATAATCATTCATAGAAATTTGTCTTGTAGGCCCGTCGGTAATCAAGTTGTTCTCCTCCGCTAGATAAATCCATCTTTTATGGCCAACAAAATTATAAGGTATTTGAAATTTTGAAAGTTGAATTGAAAAAGCCCGAACTAAGCAAGAGAAATGTGTGGGCGAGATAAATCCGTCTTTTGGTGTGGTGTGTGTATATATATATATATGTTTGGTTTTGCAAATTGCAACAAATTATTGTGTTCATTCATTAAAAAAAACAAAAACACAAAAACACAAAGCATATATGTGTGTATTTTTGTTTGTATTTATTTGACGCTTATGGGGTTGATGTTGACGAAAACATAAAACAAAAATTTCATTGAATGCTCATTCCATATGTATATATGTATCAGAAACAACCATAAAGTGCGCGCATTTTGTGCATCCTATGTTTTGTGCCATGCATTCCAATCGTACCCTTTGTGAAAAGGCCAAGGAGGTGTAATTGAAACCAGATTTTAAACGACTTATTAGCTAGGGAATTAAAATTTTACACGGAATCACTAATAGAAGGGTATTTTTGTATTTTCACTTTTTAAAGAATTATAATATTCTTCTACCATAACTAACTAGATATTATGAAATTCATTTGAATTGGAGAAATCCTAATTTACTAAAATTAAGATAAGAATCCTACCCGCTAGAACTAGGAAAATATAATAATGCAAATTGGGTTGGTGGAGGTTTCTCCTTTGTCTCATTACCATTTTGGATATATAATAGTTTAATAGTTATAGAGGGGCTTCTGGATGGGTTTTACATGTTAATTATTGGCAACATTGTAGTTGGTCCCCCGCCACATTAGGTAATCAAGTGATGGCATCGAATGTTCTTTTGGTTATAGAAAAAGTAATTTGGAATCTTGTCACCATGTGGCTGTAGTTTAGTGGTAAGAATTCCACGTTGTGGCCGTGGAGACCTGGGCTCGAATCCCAGCAGCCACAAAAGAGACTTCTAGTTTTGGACGAATATTATTCACTTTCGTTTTTGTTTCTATTTTTGGGATAACTAATTGAGGGTCATATCCTGTCAAAAATGGTTGGAGTCACTTTTATTTTCTTTGTCCTTTTGTTGGGTCATCACTAATCATGTCAATTATTGCCATTTCTTTTTCTTTTTTTTTTGTGCGAAATTTGCCCCAAATCACTTCAAATGAAAACATATTTGAAAAGTCGAATTTGCTATTCTCTTGTTGGGGCAATGTACTATTTTTCAGACCACACACATGGCTTTGTTTCATAAGTGTGTTCCGTGTAGGCATTGTGCACGTATACACTGTGCACGTTAGATGGAAGGCAAAAAAAAGACGATTTTACCCTCATATTTGTTGTTTTCGTTGTTTTCAGTCCAGACAACCACAGAGGACTTCAACTCCAACCCAACCGCCCGAGTAATCGGTTCAACTTTCGAACATCGGCGATTGTTTTGGCATTTGAACCAAACGAAGAGGTGGAGGCAGAGGCGGAGTTCTTGGAAATTGTTGTCGTTGGGCTCGACTACACCGCTGATCTTCCCAACGAGTGCTTGGCGAGCATTTTTCATTTCCTCGATTCCGGTGACCGAAAACAGTGCTCGCTTGTCTACCACCGGTGGTTCCGTGTCGACGGTCAGAACAGTCATTGTTTCTTTCTCAACGCACGGGCAGATATACTCTCTTTCCTGCCCTCTTTGTTCACTCGCTTCAACTCAGTGACGAATCTCGCCCTCTGATGCAACCGAAAATCGAACAGCCTAAACGACGATGCTTTGGTGCTAATCTCGATCCAGTCCGGAGCCTTACGCGCCTCAAGCTGCATGGCTGCCGCGAGCTCACCGAGAAATGAGTCGCCGAGTTCGCTTAAAATTGCACGAGCCTGAAGAAGCTCTCAACTGGCTTGTGCATGTTCAGCGCAGGTGCCATGAACGCCATCCTTGACCACTGCACAGCGCTCAAGGAGCTCGCCGTGAAGCGGCTCAAAGGGCTCAATGATTCTGCCTATCCGATCGGTTGCGCCGGGTTCCTCGCGTGAAGGAGCTCATCAACGGCCAGTGCTTCGAACCTGATGCAGCCTGACTAAGTGGAAGCCAATAAAACAGTACAAGAAGAAAGATAATTAATTCCTAGGGTTTGAAACTCTCAAAAATCAGGGAATTCTTCTTCCAATTATCGAGTCTATCTATAAATCAAAGGAAAATAAAAGAAAACTCAACTCTGAGATTCTTATTTAATGTAAACTGATAAATAATGAAAATTGTTATATTTGGAGGCCATAAACATGTATATATAGCCTCAAGTTTAATAAAGAACGAAATAGGGCTTCTAAAACCCTAATACTCCTAAAACAAGGAAACTGAAAGCGGTGCAGTAAGTAAATGCGCGGAAATTAACATAGATGCCCGTGTGCGATCGATCGCAGCACGGGTGCAATTGTTCGCAGATGGGCGAACGATCAAGGCGTTCGATCCCCTGTCATCGTTCGCGTACTCAGTAGCCCCAGCACAATAGACGCTAGTTCTGCGATCGATCGCTCCCCATCGTTCGCTGGCTCAGTAGGTTCTGGACGTTGGGATCGAGTTCTACGATCGATCGCAGGTCAGTCTGCGATCGTTCGCAGTTCCAGAGAACTCTGCTTTTGGGCCTCTACCGCAGCTCTGGTCTGGGAGCGTGTCGCCATCCTCCAGGTGGTTCCACCTCGACATCTCTCCCCTTCTTCCTCATGTACTCCCAAGCATCCCCGTCTACATCATCCTCCCCAGGTTGGAGAGAATTCGTCCTCGAATTCGCATCCTCTTCTGAAGAATCGTCAATGAACGGCACAAGGTGTTTGATGTTAAAAACATCTAATGTTTTGATATGGCTAGGCAACTTCAGCTGATATGCGTTAGCGTTGATCTTCTTCACAATCTCGACAGGGCCAATCTTGTGTGCTGCCAACTTGTTGTACTCACCAAGAGGAAAACGATCTTAAGTTAAGACCGCCCACACAAAATCTCCCTCTTCAAACTCCAACGGACGCCTCTTCTTATCCGCCGTCGCCTTATATTTAGCCGTCGACTCTGTGAGATTCTTGATTGTTAATTGGTGGCCCTCTTTAATGTGTGCAATGAGATCATCCGCTTTAGTGTGTGTTCTCTTCAAATCAGGGAGAGGTGCTAAGTCCAATGGTGTCCTCGGGTTAACTCCATAGATGATAGTGAATGGACTAAGACCCGTGCTTCGATTAACCGACCGATTAAAGGCAAACTCTGCTTGGTACAGCTGTTGATCCCATGACTTGAGATTCTCCCCCACCAAACTCCGCAGTAACGCCTCCAAGGACCGGTTGACCACCTCTGTTTGGCCGTCCATCTAAGGGTGGTATGCACTACTAAAGTCTAGCTTAGTGTGCGATAGTTGCCACAAGCACCGTCAAAAGTGACTAAGGAATTTCGTATCGCGGTTGGAGACTATGGATAATGGTAGCCCATGTAGTCGATAGACCTCACGAAAATATAATTGGGCCACATTCACAGCATCGGCAGTCTTCTTACACGCAATGAAATGAACCATCTTAGAAAAACGATCAACAACCACAAAGATGGAGTCGTTACTTTTTGGGTGCGAGGGAGGCCTAGCACGAAATCCATGCTCACATTAGTCCATGGACCCTCTGGAATAGGCAGGGGCATGTACAACCCTACATTAGTTGCTCCCCCTTTTGACACTTGGCACACTCTACAACTTGCCACGAATCGGCCTACTTCCATGCGCATGGTCGGCCAATAAAACTATTCCACCACCAACTGAATTGTCTTGTCTCGCCCCATGTGCCCTTCATTATGGCGCTCTTGGATAATCCTCAGCCTTAGACTACAATCTGGAATGCATAATTGGTGCCCCTTAAAGAGGAACCCATTAAACAACCCATAGTCCAACTTTACTCCCGACATGACATTCTCAACAATGGGTCCAAAGAAAGGGTCAGTAGTCAATAAATCATTTATAAATTCAAATCCAAGTACCTCATTTTGCATAGTGACCAACAGGGACGATTTGCGGCTGAGGGCGTCGGCTACCCTATTCAATGCTCCCGCCTTGTGTTTAATGGTGAAGGAAAACTGTTGCACATATGCTACCCACTTGGCGTGCCGAGCGGAAAATTTATCTTGACTGTTGAGGTGCTTCAATGCTTCATGGTCCGAGTACAAGATAAAGTCATTATAGGCTAAATATGAGCTCCAATGCCTTAATGACTGCACCAATGCATAGAACTCCATATCATAGGTGCTATAGTTGAGTTTGCGGCCACCCAACTTCTCGATAAAAAAGGCTACCGGGTTTCCTCCTTGACTCAATACCGCTCCAATGCCGACTTTGGAGGCATCACAATGCAGCTCAAAGGGAATTTCAAAATCGGGGAGTACAAGCAATGGGGCTGTCGTGAGCTTGAGCTTGATCACTCCAAAGGCTTCCGTCGCGGCATCACTCCAAGAAAATTTCTGCCCTTTCATGCACTCTGTAATAGGTGCCATTATAGTGCTAAAGTTATGGATGAAATGTCGATAAAAGGACACTAACCCATGGAAACTCCTGATGTCATGCAACGTGCTGGGAAGGGGCCAATCTCTCACTGCTGTCACCTTGGACTCATCCACCGCTAATCCATCCTTAGACACCACATATCCAAGAAAAAGAACCGAATCCTTCATAAATGAGCACTTTGCGGGTGAAGAATAAAATTTCTCTCTCCGGAGCACACCAAGTACCTCCCGCACATGTTGAAGATGCTCCTCTTGGTTGGGGCTATAAATCAGGATATCGTCAAAATGCACTACTACGAACTTGCCAATGAATGGACAAAAGGCTTGATTCATCACCCTCATAAAAGTGCTTGGGCATTAGAAAGCCCGAATGGCATCACCAACCACTCATAAAGTCCCTCTCGCATTTTAAACGCAGTCTTCCACTCATCACCGGTCCGGACCCGAATTTGATGGTATCCACTCCGTAAATCCAGTTTTGAGAAAATTTTTACCCCACTCAATTGGTCCAACAAATCATCTAATCGAGGGATAGGGAATCTATACCTTACGGTGATCTTGTTGATGGCTCGGCTGTCTACACACATTCTCCATGTACCATTCTTCTTGAGCGTGAGCAATGCCGGTACCGCACAAGGACTCAAACTCTCCCGAACATGTCCCTTGGCCAGCAGCCCTTCCACTTGACGCCTCAACTCCTCATGCTCCTTTGGGCTCATGCGGTAGTGTGGTCGATTAGGCAAACTTGACCCCGGTACTAGGTCGATTTGGTGTTGTATGTCACGAAGTGGTGGGAGCTCATCGGGTAGCTCCACGGGAAATACATCCGCAAACTCTCCCATCAACCCCTTAGCCTCCTCCGGCACTTCTTCCCCCTTGCAACTATCCTTGCTCACCAATACATATACCACCTTTGACGTCAACATCTCTGTGATAAATTTCCGTTGTGCCAAGAGGGATTGAGAGTGACCCGCCCCCTTAATAGGTTCAGAGCCGTTTCCCAAACTTGGCAACAGGGTTATCTTCACTTTACTGAACATGAAGCTATAAGTATTCTTTCTCCCATCATGATGCGCCCCACGGTCATACTGCCATGCTCTCCCCAACAACAAGTGGCAAGCATCCATTGCCACGACATCGCACCACATTTTATCCTTATATCTACTCCCAATAGAAATAGATATTAGGCAGCGTTTAGAAACGATTACCTCATTGCCTTTCTTGAGCCACTCCAACCGGTAGGGATTGGGGTGTTTCTCCGTCTCTATGGCCAGCTTCTCTACTACTTCCTCCGCCACGACGTTCTCACAACTGCCCGAGTCGATGACAAGTTGACATACCTTGCCCCCGATCGTACACCGTGAGTGGAAAAGATCGTGACGCTGTTCGTCCTCAACTTCCGCTTTTCGAGGAATGAAGCACACCCTCCTCACCATAAACATAGGGCCGCTCTCGGCCTCTCCACTAACAAATTCTTCTTCGTCTTCTCCGTCTTCAACAAAACCTGCCTCTTGTTCCTCTTCATCACCTTTCTCCTCAAAGACTCCCCCCGAGTCAACAAGAAGTCCCTTGCCATACCTCTCTCCTTTGCGACAATCCGCTATCCGATGACCCGGTTCTCCACATTGAAAACACTTGGGACCGGTAGTCGCTCCTGTTCGACTAGGCTGTCCTGTGGTAGTGGCCCCTTTGAGTGGACCGTTTGATGGGGTAGATCCCCGATTCTGGAATGACCTTCCCGACCGGTTGTAGCTTCCCCCTCCTCATCGTCCAAAAACGCCCATGGACCCCAGCGACAACGATTTCTCAACCAACAATGCTCTTTGGTGGGCTGCTGAAGTATCCACGGGGTTAAAAAGATTTACCATGTCTTGGATTTGTATCCGCAAACCTCCAATGTACCGTGACACTAGCTGGTCATCCGACTCCGATAAATCAACTCGCGCCAATAATTTGTGAAACTCTTCCGTATACTCATCTACCGACTTCGACCCTTGGCTCCAATTTTGTAGCCTTTGGTACATAATCCGAAGGTAATTGTAGGGCAAAAAGGCGGGTTGCATCTTAGTCAATAGTTTCTCCCAACTAGTGATCTTCAATTTTTCTAACCGCACCCTTGTTTGCTTCAATTGTTGCCACTATGCTGCAGCTCTACCCCGAAACTTGGTTGCGACCAAAGAAACCTGTCTGTCTTCAGGTACTCCCTTGAAGTCGAGAATTTCTTCAACTGCCGCTACCCAATCCAGAAATTTCTCAGGTTGCATCCCCCCTGAAAATTCTGGAATATCCAATTTGAACCCGCTCTCCCACCGATTAGCATGAGCTTGCGCAGGTGGTCGACGTCCCTACGTTCGGCGCTCCGCAAAAGGGTTTGCAGATTCATAATCGCCGTCGTCTTCGTCTTCCTCTTCCTTCCGTCGGGGTGGAATTCGACGTCGTCGACGTGTGTCGTAGAGACGAGATTTGGCCAACTGTTGGGTGAGGTCGGCAATCTGCGCCCTCAACGTCGCTTGCGGGTCCTCATCGTGTCTCTCCGGTGTCGCCTCTGGCTCTTCATGAACTGAATCAACACGCTCATACGCGTCGTGCAAACTTGCATCGCGGTTGCCCCTTCTTCTTGTGACTGGTGCCATGGAAAGAAAACTGAGCTCTGATACCAACTGATGCAGCCTGACTAAGCGAAAGCCAATAAAACAGTACAAGAAGAAAGATAATTAATTCCTAGGGTTTGAAACTCTCAAAAACCAGGGAATTCTT
>CM017327.1:18540436-18627303 GCA_006937295.1 Carpinus fangiana | reverse complement strand
AAGGAGTAATGAAGCGTGAAGAAAAAAAACCATGAAATAGGAACGGCTGAGATATCACCAGTCAAGTAAATAAAACAGATGGTAGAAGGCCTCGTTGTTCTGCTAACAATGCAATCGACGGAAATTCCAGACTGGAAGGTGCGCAATTCAAATCACAAGAGATCCGTTCGCATGCAGAGATTGAGAAGAACCAACTTAATGAGGCACGTACCTTAAAAATAAGTGAAATCGTGAAAAAAAAACCACCGAGTGTAAGTAACAAAATATGTACTTAAATATCTAATCGAGTTAATGAATATAACGTTATTAATTCACAAACCTAAGTAAATATCTAATTAGTTAATATAACATAATTAAACTAAATATGAGAATAAGTTTTGTAAAAAAAAAGTACATTTCCTAACGTGGGAGTAGATGACACGTTAGCAATTTCTAACGTGTCACTCCGTCCCACGTTAGCAAATGTTAATATTAAAAAAAGATATTTTGAAAACCCATTTACTAACGTGTCTAATTTAACACGTTAGCAAATACTAACGTGTTGAATTTGGCACGTCAGTAATTGGAACGGCATTTACTAACGTGTTACATCATACACGTTACTAAAATATAAATATATTTTTTTAAAAAAATTAATAAAAAAATTAATTTTTCATTAGTAACGTGGTATGAACCACACGTTACCAATTGCTAACGTGTGGTTCATGCCACGTTAGTAATTACTAACGTGTTTAGAATGACACGTTAGGAAAATTTTTATTTTTTTTAATTTTTTTTTTTGGTCCCATTACTAACGTGTTAAAATTTAACACGTTAGTAATTGATAACGTGGGAAAAAAAGTGAACAGTAGCCACGTTAGTAAATGCCGTGTTTTTTGTAGTGTGGGTGGGTGGTCTTCTTGTGTGTCCTCTCGATAGTTAGGCCCTTCGGGAGTTCCTTAATTCCTTTAAATGACTTGAACCGATAATCATTCATAGAAATTTGTCTTGTAGGCCCATCGGTAATCAAGTTGTTCTCCTCCGCAAGATAAATCCATCTTTTATGGCCAACAAAATTATAAGGTATTTGAAATTTTGGAAGTTGAATTGAAAAAGCCCGAACTAAGCAAGAGAAATGTGTGGGCGAGATAAATCCATCTTTTGGTGTGGTGTGTATATATATATATGTTTGGTTTTGCAAATTGCAACAAATTCTTGTGTTTGTTCATTAAAAAAACAAAAAACAAAAGAACACAAAGCATGTGTGATGTGTGTGTATTTTTGTTTTTATTTATTTGACGCTTATGGGGTTGATGTTGACGAAAACATAAAACAAAAATTTCATTGAATGCTCATTCCATATGTATATATGTATCAGAAACAACCATAAAGTGCGCGCATTTATCCTATGTTTTATGCCATGCATTCCAATCGTACCCTTTGTGAAAGGGCCAAGGAGGTGCAATTGAAACCAGATTTTAAACGACTTATTAGCTAGGAAATTAAATTTTTACACGGAGTCAAGTAATAGAAGGGTATTTTTGTATTTTTACTCTTTAGGAAACAAAAATATTCTTCTACTATAATTAACTAGATATTATGAAATTCATTTGAACTGAAGAGATCCTAATTCATTAAAATTAAGATAAGAATCCTACCCGCTAGAACTAGGAAAATATAATAATGCAAATTGGGTTGGTGGAGGCTTCTCCTTTGTCTCATTACCATTTTGGATATATAATAGTTTAATAGTTACAGAGGGGCTTCTGGATGGGTTTTACTTGTTAATTATTGGCAATATAGTAGTTGGTCCCCCGCCACATTAGGTAATCAAGTGATGGCATCGAATGTTCTTCTGGTTATAGAAAAAGTAATTTGGAATCTTGTCACCATGTGGCTGTAGTTTAGTGGTAAGAATTCCACGTTGTGGCCGTGGAGACCTGGGCTCGAATCCCAGCAGCCACAAAAGAGACTTGTAGTTTTGGACGAATATTATTCACTTTCATTTTTGTTTCTTTTTTTGGGATAACTAATTGAGGGTCATAACCTGTCAAAAATGGTTGGAGTCACTTTTATTTTCTTTGTCCTTTTGTTGGGTCATCACTCATCATGTCAATTATTGCCATTTCTTTTTCTTTTTTTTTTGTGCGAAATTTGCCCCAAATCACTTCAAATGAAAACATATTTGAAAAGTCGAATTTGCTATTCTCTTGTTGGGGCAATGTACTATTTTTCAGACCACACATGGCTTTGTTTCATAAACGCGTTCTGCGTAGGCACTGTGCGCGTAGACACTGTGCATGTTAGATGGAAGTCAAAAAAAGACGATTTTATCTTCCCATTTGATGTTTTCGGTCCAGACAATCACAGAGGACTTCAACTCCGACGCAAACGCTTTTACCATACTTTAGGTCTAAAATAGAGAGAGAGAGAGAGAGTTCAACTGCCCGAGTAATCGGTTCAACTTTCGAACATCAGCGATTGTTTTGGAACTTGAACCAAACAAAGAGGTGGAGGTGGCAGTAGAGGCAGAGTTCTTGGAAAACATTGTCGTTGAGCTCGACTACACCGCTAATCTTCCCGACGAGTGCTTGGCGAGCATTTTTCATTTCCTCAGTTCCAGTGACCGGAAGCAGTGCTCGCTTGTCTGCCACCGGTGGTTCCGTGTCGACGGTCAAAACCGTCACCGTTTCTCTCTCAATGCACGGGCATATATACTCTATTTCCTGCCCTCTCTGTTCACTCGCTTTGACTCGATGACGAATCTCGCCCTCCTCCGATGCAACTGGAAATCAAACAGCCTAAACGACGACGCTTTGGTGCTAATCTCGATCCGGTGCCGGAGCCTCACGCGCCTCAAGCTGCGTGGCTGCCGCGAGCTCACTAAGAAAGGAGTCGCCGAGTTCGCTAAGAACTGCACGGGCCTGAAGAAGCTCTCAGTTGGCTTGTGCATGTTTGGCGCATGTGCCATGAATGCCATCCTCGACCACTGCACGGCACTCGAGGAGCTCTACGTGAAGCGGCTCAAAGGGCTCAATGATTCCGCCGATCCGATCGCCCCGGCGCAGCGGGTTCCTCGCTCAAATCCATCTGCTTGAAGGAGCTCATCAACGGCCAGTGCTTCAGACCCCTCATAGTCGGTTCCAAAAATGAAGGAGATATTGACAAAATTTGCCTGTGTGGTTCCGTGGGGCGTCTGTCGGTGTGGTTCTGTCGTGTCCGGAGGAGTCTATTTTTGGGGTACAGAAAGAGATGGGTCGCTATGCCTAAAACGTCGTTAGGTGAAGAAATTTGGTTGAGAAGAGTATTTCGGTAATTTAATATAATGGGTCTAATATTGTTTGTAGATTTTTTAAGAAAAAGATAAAGATAAAGATTAAAAAAAAAATTAAAAGAAGTTACAGAATCTACCCAAACAGTATCCACGCCAACCCTGTTTTCAAACACCCCATGATGGGTACTGAAAAATAATCACTTTTTTCAAGGTAAAAGAATAGCCAATGGTGATGGACGAGTAAGGTCATCCCAAGAATTCAAAACTTATAAACCACAATCATTTGATAAAAATTCTTTTCATCCTTTTTATTTAGGTTCTACGGTTTTATATCTTTTCATCCTTTTAGAATTTCTATCAAATGATTGTGGTTTATAAGGAAGTTTTGAATTCTTGGAATGACCTTACTCACCATATATATATATTATGTCCGCATAAGGGGTGAAAGGGATTCAAATTTGTAAAATCTGCTTCATGAGGTGTAGTCCCTAACCGATTGAACTACTCTTTTAGGAACTAGTTCTACGATTTTAAAGAGAGTAAAATATAAATAAAGATGGAATAAACGTATAATATTGTCATCTAATTTAAAATAACTTAGTAGTCGAGCCCCAAAAGCTTGTTGGTATATAATATGGTTCTCCAGAGTCTCTCAATTCCTTTTATTAAGGTTTACGACTTTAAAACGTGTGATTTAAATATAACAATTTTAAAATGTACTATTTGAAAACGTGATTTTTAATAACGCAACTAAGCGTCTAGCAAAATCACAGTTTAACATTTAAAAGCACAGTTTAACTTTTAAAATTAAATATTTTTTAAAAAAAAAATCATTACTTGCTATTTGAAAACATATATATATTCCATTTTCAAATCACAATTTTTTAAAAATGTAATGTCACGCAATTTGGTTTTAAATCTGCACGATTTGTTTTGATGAAACCATAAAAATATAAATTTGTCTTATTAGCTTATGAATTTTGTGTAAAAATAATGTGGCTCTTAAAATCATCATTGGGCTTATGATTGATTATTATTGAATTTTAATTAAATGATAATTTTAAAATACACCTCTTTTTTAGAAAGACACAAGAGAAACTTCTAAAATTACCCAAATAATCACGCCCTATATTTCTAGCGGATTCCATCCGTGATTGAATAAAAGGCAATGCCTTTCATTTAACTCTATATGAATATTCAATTATTTTTAGGGTACATTTAGATAAGCATTCACATCCGATGTAATAAATATTTAGCTGAATTTTTACTAAAAAACTACATTTTTGTAATATATTTATATTTGACATTGTAGTAATTTAACATTGTGGTAGGGTCAGGTGTCTTGAGTTTAAATCTTAATTCTACCATTTACCCAATTTCAATTAAATATTCAACATATTAACCTCACATTATGAACTCACATATGAAGAAAAGTTCAAGAATATAAATTATGCATCGTACCAGCTCAACAAATCTTTAACTATTTTGAATGACTAGATTTGGAGTTTTTTGAAATGAAAATTACTATAGATCTAATCAAAATATATAGCCTAGTAACTATTTTGGCTTATCCCAATGGAATTTCTTAAGTGTTGGGTCATCAAATAATATTTAAAAAAATAAAAGAGTAAAATATATAATACTGTATGAGATGGATGCTCTTACACCTACTACATGCCAAAATACTTTTCACCTCAGCTATATTAGGTTTATCTGCTTAGAAAAAAAAAAAAAAAAAAGCTATATTAGGTTTATCCTAATGACAAGTGTTCTAAATAGGGATTGTTTCTAGATCTCTCTCTCTCTCTCTCTCTCTCTCTCTATATATATATATATAGTCAAAGATCTTTTACATTTTGAAAGCCATCCTTGCCTCCTCCCACTCTTCACGTACCGTTCACTTGGTGGAATCTGAAAAAGATGGTAGTAATCATTCGGTGTTCAGTATTTTCAGTCATTAGAGAAAGGCATAGTGAAAAAGGGTGCTTCTTGTGTTGTGGTCAAAGAGTGACTAAAAACACACATGACTTTCTTTTTATTTTTTATTTTTTTTGATAGATAAAATCAAGCTGTACTACTCCTACTAATAAATGGCTTCAAGCCTTCAACTGAAAGATCACTTTTAAATAATCCAAAGTTGTCATTAATCATTATCTCTTATTCTATTTCACATGAGTTTATCCATTCAAG
Organism: Carpinus fangiana; assembly: GCA_006937295.1. Lineage (NCBI taxonomy): Eukaryota > Viridiplantae > Streptophyta > Magnoliopsida > Fagales > Betulaceae > Carpinus > Carpinus fangiana. The sequence goes on along the minus strand of CM017327.1, from coordinate 18,621,860 downwards.
ACATTCCCAATGAATTTTCTAAGTTTTTATTTAAAATGGTTAATTAAAACTACTTTTTTCTATCTTAATTAATAATTGATTTTCTATTTTTTCTCAATATTACTTAGGAAGATATAACAAAAATAAATAAATAAATAAAGAGAAAGGGGAAGAAAAAAAAAAAAAAGACATCAAATACTTATGTGTGCATTGCTTCTTTACATTTGTTAAAGTCAATTGGGATGCAGCCATTGATAAATATATATATATATATAAAAAAAAAAGGGGGGGATTAATGGTGTTATAGTTAGAGATAGCATGAGAGAGTTGTTGGCAACTTTATCTTCACTAAAAGACTATATCACCGAGCCAAATATTGCAGAGATCGTAGCGGCATTGAGGGAAGTTCAATTATGTCATGAATTAGGCTTTTATAAGGAGATTCTGAAAGACGATGTCTTCAAAGTGGTTCACGAAATGAAGATAGAAGTTGGTGTCGTTATGGGCATATTATTGAATAGGCTTGTGGGGTTTTAAACATTTTGTACAAATGAAAGATAAATCAAGTTTGACGCACTTAAATGGAGCAATCCATTGCTTAACAAAGAAAGCCTTATCTTTTTGCGAGGAACATGGTCTTATTGAGGAAGTCTCCCTTTGTATCTCCTATATTTTGAAAAACACTTAACTCAAATGCTAAAATTAATTTGATTTAGAAAATCAGATAGATGCGTCATTTAGACTTTTAATTAGTCATTTTACATGCAACTCTAAAATACATGGGAAATGCTAGATGATCTTTTTCCTGATGTTTTTCTAGTGCTATCTTAGTCTTATGCGAATATTATTTTTTTAAAAAAAATAAAACAAAAAACAAACTTTCCTTATTTCTCTCACTTTGATTTTAATAAATAATATCCATCTAAGACGAGATGAACACTTAAAAAAACCAAGAGATAGAGCACCTAGCATTTCATCAGTAATGATCATATCTATCATTTCTTTTGTTTAGTATTAGCCTCCAACTCACGCCCGCTAAGCCACCCAAGTTACAACCCTAATTCTCTTTTATCTTTCTGGAGAAGTGTTAGAAAGTAAAAAAGAACCGTTAAGAATTTGTTCTAAATTCACGTGGCATAATTTTTTTCAAACCCTAATTCATATCCTATTATTCTCTTGCTTTATTTTTATTTGAAATTCTCGTAAAACAGAAAATCAGAATCAACAAATTTTTGATAAGAGACAAGAGGATATATTATTATCTACCTAAGTACCTAACTCCTCTATTTTATTTATGTTACGAATATTTAATTAATTAATTAATTAATTTTTTTTTTTAAAAAATGTGAATAGTTATTGGAACTTGGGAGTAATTAGTGTGGAAGAGTCCAAAACGATCCGCTGAAAGCGAAACAACGTACGTGATGCCTCAGTCAACATTACTGGAACCGGATTGGCTAATGGGGGTACAGGCTGTACAGCTGTCACATCATGATTATGTCTGTCCGACCAATCACGTCGCCAGCCTGGTAGATCAACTTGCCTGATGCCTCCACGTGCCCCACCTCTACGTTCACTCTCACTCACGTGCCCGTTTCTCTCCTCATTATTATTGGTATTTTTTTATTAAAATATTATCAAATAAATTCGAGACTACATAGTTTATTATTAATTTCACAATGATTGTGTAACCAAAATATGTAATTGTTTAAAAAATGCCCTCACTTTGTCAAGGTAGAAGAAGAAAAAGTGAGGGCATTTTTGGAAAGAGAAAGCCTTGATATAAGGAATAATTTTTGTTTCAAAAATGTCCTCACTTCACCAAGTAGAAAGAGGGGAAGTGAGGACATTTTTGGAACAAAAATTGTTCCTTATACCAAGAGTTTTTTCTTTTTCCAATTGGTTTTCACGCAGGTAGAGAAGTTTATTGTCCCTTTACTGAGCGCATGTCTCTCCAACTACAGTAACTTGCCTTAAAACCGTTTATCAAACGGAGCCTATATAACGGATCACTACCATTAAAATTTAAATAAATGGTTGCAGAGGGGAATGAAATTATTATTAAGATTAAGAGTATTTGGTTAATTAGGAAAATGCTAGTTATTCTTATAGTGTATTTTTTGTATTTTTTCAACTGCGATGCGATTTTTATAATCACTAATAGATTAAAAGTCATATTATAATTAAGAGAACAATATGAGAATACTAGAAAAATACCTAACATTTCAAATTTAATTATAGTGTAAAAATAATTGTTGCCATCTCAAATTTTTATAATTAAATTTTTGTAATCTACATGTTAACTCATATTGCTCACCTTTCAAGTCATATTATAATTAAGAGAACAATATGAGAATACTAGAAAAATACCTAACATTTCCTATTTAATTATAGTGTAAAAATAATTGTTGCCATCTCAAATTTTTATAATTAAATTTTTGTAATCTACATGTTAACTCATATTGCTCACCATTCAAAATATATATATATATATATATATATTGTTGTACCTTTCAAAAAAAAAAATTGTAGTTGTACACTTTTATTAAACTTGGTCGGTCCAAATCGATGGGACAGGGGAACGAATGATTCGGTTCCAATCTTTAATTATATCAATCTTAGCCTATGATCTATTATAGCATCAACAGCAGCCTCTTCAAATTCTTCTCTTCAAAATAACAAAAAGTACACTTTTGGTTATTTTAACAGCCCACCTTTTTATAGCACACTTTTCAGCCTCTCTACTTTAACAATTCTCTATCACTATTTTATTAAAATATTATTTTTCACTTTCCTTCTCTACTTTATTTTTCATTAAAATAAAGTAAAGAAGTTGAAAAGAGGAGAGAGAAGTTGAAAAGGAAAAATGAGGAGAGATAAAATATAATTGTTTAAAGAGTAGAGAGTGAATAGTAATTGTTAAGTTTGAAGAAATACTGTTCATATTGTTAAGTTTTTTGTTAAAATAAAGAGGCTAAAAATGGATGTTTTTTGCTCTTTTTGTTAAATGGGCTCTTCAAACTAACAAAAAAGTGTGTTTGAAGAACCTGCAGTGGGTGCTCTTAAGTGGGATCAAATTTTGTTTTTAGAACCTTCAACCTAGACTCGACAGTGGGGTGGGGCTGGCTTAGCACCGAATTGAAATATCTATTAATTTTTTTGTCTAGTTTAGAAAAATCAAAATTAACATGTAGATTACAAAAATCAAACCTTTTTAAGCCTTACAACGTGTTAAATGGCAAAAGGTATGATTTGTCAGCGTTATATGAGTTAGGGGTTTTTGTCCAAAAATCGTCATGACTGTCCCATCGGTGAATTACCATTCTAATAGTTTGTTTTAGGATAAACAGATTGCGTTTAAGGAGTTTAAAAATGTTAAAAAAGCTCGTTTAAAAAAAAATATATTTGTTTGATAAAAAAAAAACTAAAAACGTTTTTAAAAGTTCAAAAAACCTAAAAATGGCAAAAAAAAAAACACTTGATAAAAGTTTAAAAATAAAACTTTTACTCAAAAGTTCTTTTTTATTTAAAAATTTTATATCTTAAACGCAATTCCAAACAGACTCTTAGAATAATACAATGATCTGTTTGGAATGATACACTCAAAAAATTCGTTTGAAAAAAAAAATACTTGTTTGGTAAAAAAATATTAAAAATACTTTTAATGGCTTAAAAAGAATAAAAATGGCCAAAAGCGTTTTTTTTACTTAAATGCTCTATTTTTCATATGCAATTCCAAAACGACTCTAAAAGTTTTAGGTAATCAGGTCGTCTTCCTCCACAAGATAAATCCATCTTTTATGGTCAACAAAATTAGAAGGTATTTAAAATTTTGGAAGTTGAATTGAAAAGGCCCAAATTAAGCAAGAGAAATGTGCGGTATATATATATATATATATATATATATGTGTGTGTGTGTGTGTTTGGTTTGCAAATTGTAACAAATTCTTGTGTTTGTTCATTAAAAAAAAACAAAAACACAAAGCATATATGTGTGTATTTTTTGTTTTTATTTATTTGACGCTTGTCGGGTTGATGTTGACGAAAACATAAAACAAAAATTTCATTGAATGTTATTCGGTTATTCCATATGTATCGATCAGGAACAACCATAAAAGTGCATCCTATGTTTTATGTCATGCATTCCAATCGAACACTGTGTAAACCTTTGTGAAAAAAGGTCAAGGAGGTGTAATTGAAACCAGATTTTAAACGACTTATTAGCTAGGAATTAAAATTTTGTTAAGAAAAAAAAAAAAAAACCAAGATTTAAATTTTACACGAACCGAAATTGGAACAAGATCCTTTCAAGTTTATTTGAATTACTTAATATTCAGTTAGTTATAATAAAATAGAATTTTTATATTTTTACTTTTTAAAAAAACAAAATTATTTTACCATTATAACTAATAAATAGTATTCAGTATATTTAAATTGAAGATGATTTTAATTCACTTAAATTATAATAACTTTGAAAATATAATAATACAAGTTGGGTTGGTTGAGGGCCTGAGGCTTCTCCTTTGTCTCATTCTCATAATCATGCAACTTTTATGACAAATTACCATTTTGGATATATATATAATAGTTTAATAGTTACAGAGGGGCTTCTGGATGGGTTTCACGTGTTAATTATTGGCAATATAGTAGCTGGTCCCCACCACTATAGGTAATGAAGTGATGGCATCGAATTTTTTCCAGTTATATAAAAAATAATTTGGAATCTTGTCATCATGTGGCTGTAGTTTAGTGGAAAGTATTCCACGTTGTGGCCTTGGAGACGTGGGCTCAAATCCCAGCAGGCACCAAAAACAGAAAAGAATTGTGGTTTTGGATGAATATTTTTCACTTTCATTTTTGGTGTGGAATTATTTGCAAATTTATTTCTTTTTTTGGGATAACCAACTAAGAATTTGTTTGGGATTGCATTTGAGAGGTTTAAAAGTACTTTTAACACTAAAAAAAATTATATTTGAAGAAAAAAGTAATCATTTGATAAAAAAATTAAAAGTGCTTTTAAGGATTTAAATAGTCTAAAAATAACTAAAAAAACACTTTTGACAAAAATTTAAAGATAAAGCTTTTATTTAAAAACTCTATTTCTTAAACACAATTCTAAACGGCTCTAAGGCCTAAGGGCCATATCCTATCAAAAATGGTTGGAGTCACTTTTATTTTCTTTGTCCTTTTGTTGGGTCATCACTCATCATGTCAATTATTGCCATTTCTTTTTTTTTTTTTTTGAGAAAGTAGCCCAAAATCACTTCAAATGAAAACATATTTGAAAAAGTCAAATTTGCTATGCTCTTGTTTGGGCAACGTACTATTTTTGAGTCCACATGTGATATGGGTAGTGAAAACATAATCCTTTTTTTAAGCTAAAAGAATAGCAATAGTGTTTGTGTAAGGTAATTCCAAGAATTCAAAACTTCCTTATACACCACAATCATTTGATACTAATTTTTTTCATCCTTTTTATTTAGGTTATACAGGTTTTTTTTTTTTTTTTTTCATAAGAGGAGTGAGAGAGAATTTGAACTAATGACCTCCATTTTATGAGGTGTGATCATTAACCGATTGAGTTACTTCTTATGAACAAATTCTACGATTTTAGAGAATGTAGAAGATAAATAAAGATAGATTAAATGTATAATATTGCCATCTAACTTAAGATATCATTTATCACTCCAAAACTTAATAAAAGATGTTGATGCAAATAATATCTACCGCTTTTTAAGGAGGAGTTTTCCCTGAAAATACGGGAAAGGTTGCTAGAAGACCCACTGGTTTGGAGATTGAATATATTTCAATGCTCAAGTCAGTAAACCTTAACTGAGAGAGAGTCAAGCAACTAGTAAAGAAGAGGAAGAAGCTTTCTTTTCAGACGAAAAAAAAAAAAAAAAAGGTGAGAAGAGATTTGCTGCTAAAAAACTCATTACAAACATTTGAAAACATATATGTGTCAAACAATTTGATTTTAAAGTGAGAATATAAATTATACATTGTAACAGCTAAAAAAATCTTTAACTATTTTGAACGGCTAGATTCAGAGTTTTTTAAAATGAAAATTGCTATAAAAGTAATCAAAATAACCTTGTAACTATTTTGGCTTTAACCCACTGTAATTTGTCAGTGTTCGGGATACATCCTTCTAGTGGGTCATCAAATAAATAAATATATATATTTTTTTAAAAAAGAGTAAAATATATAATACTGTAGGAGATGCTCTTACAGTCTAACGTACCTTCATGCCAAATACTTTTCACCTCACCTATATTTAATGACAAGTGTTCTAAATAGGGATTGTTTCTAGATCTTTCTCTATCTCTCTAGATCTCTCTTTCTCTATCTCTCTCTCTAGTTCTGGACCGAACCCAAAGACCCAAAACAGAAAGGCGAAAGCTATCCTTGCCCCCCTCCCACTCTGCACCGTTCACATGGTGATATCTGAAAAAGATGGTAGTAATCATTCGGCTTCTGTATGTGCAGTCTTTAGACAAAAGTACAGTGAACAGGAGAAGGATCCGGGGTGCTTCTTGTGGTCAAAGAGTGACTAAAAACACACATGACCTTAATTAATTTTTAGGAAAATTTCACTTATTCACTTAAATTTTTGTAGTTTTTATAAATACATTTTTAATGTTCAAAATCTCTTACTTTGATATATCAAATTTTAATTTTTTCTCATTTTATCATTTTTGTACAAAAAATATCAATTTTTTCTCTGATTCCAAAATTATACCGTTCCCAAAATGACACAGTTTTAGTTTTGGAGTCAAAGATAAAATTGATATTTCGTTAGAATTTTCTATACGGAATGAACAAAATAAGAGAACCAAACTTTAATACACCTAAATAAGAGGTTTTAAACATTAAAAAATATTTATAAAAATGACAAAATTAAAGAAAAATAAGTAAAGTTTCTCCATAATTTTTTTTAATTATGATTGATTGATAGAATAAGGCTGTACTACTCCAACTTAGTTAATGGCTTGAACTGAAAGATCACTTTTAAATAAATTAAAGTTGTCATTAATCATTATCTCTTATTCTATTTCACATGAGTTTATCCATCCATCCAAAGATATTCCACCATACAAAATTCAAAGGAATTTATACAACAATTCCCTCGACACACCCTTTCTGTTCATGTTTATCGGCTATTGTTCTTTTAATACAACAAGAAGCCGCTATCTGACTTAAAAATTAAAAAAAAAATTAATTAATTAATTTAATCCTCTCAAACTATCATCATAATGATAATTTATCTTTTAAATTATTAATTGCAACAATTTATCTCTTGAATTATCAGAACAATAATAATGTACTCTCCAAAATTCAACAAAATGACAAAGTTACCCTTACTAAAATAAAAATACTAAAATTTAATTTAATTTTTCAAACTTTTAATTGTATTTTTATCTTATTAAAAATTATACAAGAGTAGTTTCTTCATTTTACTGGCTTTGGAGAGGTACATCGTTATTATTTTGGTAATTTGAAAAGTAAATTGTCACAATTAATAATTTAAAGAGTAAATTATTATTGGAATAGTAGTTTGAGAAAATTAAATAAACTTAAAAAAATTTAAAAAAAAAAGGACAAAAAAGACAAAACAAAAATGGTAGAGAGAAGAAAGAAATTTGATTTAATAAAAAGAAAAAAGAAAAAAGAAAAGAAAGATATTGCACATCCACCGTCCTTTGATGTTACGCATTGATCTTCGGGGCCACGTGATTTATTTATGGGTGGCCGATAAGTATTGGCATGTGCCATGTCAGCGTCAAGAATGGCAAAGCTCCGATGCATCACAAACTCACGACTCCCAACTTATCCCCTTCTTTTCTTTTCTTTTCATATATTATTTTGAAATGTGTTTTTTGTTTTATCATTTTATGTGTTTGAGGAAGTTTGTAAACCACAAGAACTAGTTAATTAAACTGGATTTCCTACACTAATTACAACTAAATTGTAAGCAACAATCAGGCACACCAATAACTCCACTCAATTTATGAGCTTTCTTTTAAAATTATCGTTGAAATTCAAGATTATCAATTAGACTATCATATTTGCCCAACATTAATGAACGGATCGGATTAACCAACCAAAGTTCACTTCAGTCGTTAATCATTATTTATTGAACAGAAAGCAAAAGTATTTTTTTGACATGTCCATATAAGAAGGGGGAGGGGATTCGAATTAATAACCTTCGCTTTATTAGACGTGGTTCCAGCCAATTGAACTACTTCTTAGGAACACCAAGAGGTAGTTTTGTTTGTGAGGTTACATTTGAAAAAATTTGGGTTAATTATTTTTCTCAAAACATAAAATAAAATAACACTCACTATGTTTATCGACAAATCTTGCGGTGATCGCCGAAAGAGATTAAGCAATTGCCTAATGGTTGTGGTTGGACTATTTCCGATGACCGTCCAATGATCGACGCATATAAAAAAAATGATAATTACTCAACATATTTTCATAAAATTAATTAACAACAAATTTCTTTTGAAAAGTTTTTTTTTATTTAAAAAAAAAAAACCTTTTTTTTTTGATATATCCACACAATGAGGGAGAGAAGGGAGTCAGACTAGTGACCTCAATTTCATGAGACATGATCTACAACCAATTAAGCTACCCCTTAGAAACCTTTATAGACACTATTTGTTGAGGGATGAGATCTGACAAATTGAGTGCTCGATTCGATTAAATAAAGCAAGTTTGACTTGACTCGGTTAAACTCATATAAGGCTCGAATTGATAGTTGTTCACACAGTTGTTTACATATATATATATATATTCTAATATTATAAAATGATGCATATCCTATCTATTTGAAACTAAGTGTCTTATTATATTGACTCAAACTTCATACTCGGCTAGTCAAATTAAGCAAACGCTCATATGTAAGCTGGCTTATTGAGTCGTTTAAGATTACTTAAAGTTTAAATTCATAATATAAAAAATTAAATTAAATTAAATTAAATATAAGAGTCAGCTCAACTCGACTTATTATAAAATAGAGCTCAAGCTCAATTTTTAAGCTTGACTTGAGTTCGAGTAAAATTTAAACAAGTCAAATTCAAACAAGAAAAGCTAATTCAAGTTTGACTCGATTATGCTACTATGTAATAACTTAAAAAAGTGTTTTCCCTTTAGAAAACATAAAACCAAATTATAAAATAAAAAATAAAAAATAAAAGTTATTCGATCTTTCCAGAGGCCAAGCAAAGCAGACAAAAACACTCCACTATATACAGCACGTTACGTGGCTCTTATCCATGATGCACACGTGGCATTACTTCAGCATCCTAATGCCCGATTGCTTTGCTGTTCGAACAGGAATGGGCAGCAGATGGTCTCCCCAAAATTTGAAAAAAACCAAAAAACCAAAAAATAAATAAATAATTATTCGTGTTTTCACAGCCTGTCCACCAATCACGTTCTGAAATTATTATAATTTGCCATCCTCGTTCTTCACCGGAAACCGGATGCAGCCTGTGTGTTTGTTCTCGTCACGTTCAATATAAAGGCAGTAGAGCTTAGAAGCGGAGAGAAGAGCCTAGAACCAAAGCTCAAGCCTCAAGGTAGTGATTGTACTGTGTACGTGGCAACAACACTCATCAGACGACCATGCCGTTCAGGAATATTGCCGTCGGAAGGCCGGAGGAGGCGACCCACCCGGACGCCCTGAAGGCGGCGTTGGCGGAGTTCATATCGACGCTCATATTCGTGTTTGCCGGAGAGGGCTCCGGCATGGCCTTCAACAAGCTCACTGACAACGGCTCCACCACCCCGGCCGGGCTCGTGGCAGCTGCCCTGGCCCACGCTTTCGGTCTTTTCGTCGCCGTCTCCGTCGGCGCCAACATCTCCGGCGGTCACGTCAACCCAGCTGTCACCTTCGGCGCCTTCGTCGGCGGTAACATCACCCTCCTCCGTGGCATCCTCTACTGGATCGCCCAGCTCCTTGGATCCACCGTCGCTTGCTTGCTTCTTAAGTTCGCCACCAACGGCTTGGTGAGGCTATATATCCGTTTTCTGTTAGTTATTACAGTTATTTTCTGAGACTTTATTTATTGAATTTAATTATTAAATTAAAATTAATTTCGGATCTTGTTACTCTACTTCGCAGACCACCAGTGCTTTCTCTCTGTCCTCGGGAGTGGGTGTCTGGAACGCCTTCGTTTTGGAGATCGTGATGACTTTCGGTTTAGTTTACACAGTTTACGCGACGGCCATTGATCCAAAGAGGGGCAGTGTGGGAATTATAGCCCCCATCGCCATCGGTTTCATCGTCGGCGCTAACATTTTGGCCGGTGGCGCGTTCGACGGCGCTTCAATGAACCCGGCAGTGTCGTTTGGCCCCGCCCTGGTGAGCTGGACCTGGGAGAACCACTGGGTCTATTGGGCCGGACCTCTGATCGGCGGCGGGATCGCCGGTCTTGTGTACGAGTTCTTCTTCATCAGCCACACGACTCACGAGCAGCTGCCCTCCACAGACTACTGAGCAAGTAAATTATGGGATTCCGGGTTTAAAAGAACAGTGGCAACTGGCACGGCATTTCTCTGGTGTATTTACTTGTTTCGAGGGTTGTTATTGTGTTTAATTTAATTGGTCACCGCCGTTGATCTTATCACCATCATGATCATCTCGCCACTGTCGTTTCTCACTGAAAAAGTTGTCATTGTAATTCTCAATAGTCAAGTCAGGTTGAGGTTGTGGTTGTCATTCTGCATCGGTTGTATGGTTTCTGTTCTTTTCCCCTTCGTAACAATTTCAAACTGCTTTTTTTCTTTACTATTTTTCGTTTTTGGATTTAATTACATGCAGCAATTTCCCTATTAGTTAGTTCCTTAAACATAATAGAGAATAATGTCGTGCTATTGGGTAGCACTTTTAGCTTTTATATCTATCATTTTTATATAAAATATTTTTCTTTTCACTTTTTTTTTTTTTTAATGAGGAGACTAAAAATAATGATTTTTGTTTTATTAGGAGTCAATTTAACTACCCTTAGAAACTCTCCTCTTCTGTCTTTCATTAAATATTTTGTTAGAATTTAGTAAAAAAAAAATGAGGATGAGTAGAAAATTTATATATTATATAAAAATAATATTTAAATGGTATATGAAAAAATAAAAAAATTATTATGAAATATATTTAAATAAGGAAGCAATAAATAATTTTGTTTTCTAATTTAAAGTTGCTAGTGCTTTACCTAATTCTTCTTTCATTATCCTATCTCGAGGGGTAGCCATTTCAGAATAAGTATTTAATATCGTTTCATCTAACCGGCCAAATAATGTTGGACCAAATTGTTGAAAAGAAAACAAATAAACAAAAGCATATCAAAAGAAAAAAATAGTTTTATTTCTTAAATTTAGGAAAAATCAAACGAAAGTTGCTGTTTATTTTTGTAAGTACTTCTATTCAAAAATTTTGTTAAGTACTTCCTTTCAAACGTACGAGATTACAAACATAGAAATGAATACAAGTTAAATTGAAAAAACTCAATCACTTCTAGCACCTGAGTGAACTAGTAAGATATTATAAAAAAATAAAAGGCACTAGCGAATGTAGCTGATTAAAGCCGCGACGTTTTAAGATTGATAAAATCATATGGAGTAATAAAACTCCTAAAAACTTAAGTCTTGACAAGTTTCAAAAGAAACTGTTAAGAGTTAGCATAAACCAACCAATGAAAAAGGGGTTTCCTTCATAGCTATAGAGTTTGAGGCTCAACTGGTTTGGGTTTTGAAATAAAACACAATTTAGACAGACCACTAGCACTTCAATGACCTGGAAAGAAACTCAACAAGCGGAAAAAAAAAATGCCCTACATAGACACAGAGCTTAAAGCTCAACTGGTTCAGGTTTAACAGAACAAAACACAACAACAGAACAGAATGAAAATACATAACAAAAAGCAAGGAAAAAAAATCTAAGACTAAAAGACAACAACATTAGAAGCGGAGGCAGAGGTATCAGGCATGGAAGAGCTCCTCGCAACGCATGAGGAACACGTGCTGGCAAAGCTTGTCAGGGGGATGACGGGGAATGCCAGAAAGGGCCGACAACAGCGTGGAGGGGCGGATGAACGCCACACATGCTGCCAAGGGGCAAAATGAAAGTTGATGTTAATGCTCTAACTAATTCTTCTCACACTCTCATATTTTCACTTCCACAAAGCTGATGTGACTTTTAAAATTACAATCGAATAAAAATTTAATAGTGATTTACTTAAGTCCTCAAAAAGTATCTCAATCGGCTATATACCACACTTCATGAAGCGGAGATTATTAGTTCGAATTTTCTCTATCTATTCCCTTGTGTACACATGTAAAACAAAAAAAGAAAAAAGAAAAAAGTGATTTATTTAAAAGTATATAATATTTCTTTTCTTTGTCCGGCATACATCACTTACCCCATCTCGGGGAGAAACCGAGAAACCATTCCATTTCATAATAAGAATTTAATATTATTAAATTTAACTATATGTCATTTAACATATCTATCATGTACTATGACTTATAATATCATTAAACATAATAATATCAAATTTTAATTATAAAGTAGCCCATTTTCATTCAACCAAAAAAAAAACAAAATCCTATTAATTAATATAAGTGTGCATAAAAATTTAGAGCAGTAGTTGATTAGATCGTACACACATGATGCATATAATTAATGAAACATTAGGAGGGTAATTAAACCCTAGGGACAGAGGATTCCGATGAATCATGAAGAAAGAAACAGCAGAGCACGTGAAACTTTTGGGTCAGTGTTCGTATCAATTGGCCTTCCACTTTATGGAAAAGACACGACCTTTGTCCTTAATTTGCGTTTCCTTTTCCCCACTCTTCTTTTTCTTATCAGCACGTTCCTTGTCTAACTAGCAACCTACAACAATTACTCCACCTTTTTTTTTTCTTTCTAGAAATCACCTTTTGAAATTATTATTATTATTATAAATAGATAAATGTATTTTTACTCCACCTTTTTTTTTTTCTAGAAATCACCTTTTGAAATTATTATTATTATTATAAATAGATAAATGTATTTTTGATTCCAATAATTTCAAATTTTTTAAAATTATATATTTTAAATCATACTTTTTGAAATAAAAAATTCAAGTATACCCTCAATACATTAATTTTTTTTTTTTTTAACATTTCTAATAATACGAATGAATTTGTTCTTTGTTTTGTTATTCCAATGAGCTATTAATAACTTTTTGGGGAAACTTCCTGATTTATTGAACTTTCACGCGATTTTACAAACCCTCTTAAATTTTTAAAATCTCTTACTTTGGACATCTAAACTTTGAATTGCTCTCAATTAGAACACTTCTGTTAATTTTAGCCATTAAAATACAAAAAAAAACCAAAATTTCCCTAATTTTTTTTTAAAAATAAAAAATGTTTTAGAAGTTGAAATTTTATACAAAAGTTAAGGGTATAAACATCACGTAACGTTTAAAATCTAACTAAGAGATCCACATTGAAAGCAATTGAAAGTTCAAGTAGGGGCGTAAACCCAATCCCGGTTTCCCGTTATTAGCCAAAACCAGGAACCGGAATCGAGATATCTCGGTTAACCGAGAACCGATTAACCAACTGATTCTGGTTTGTCCGTTTGTGCCTAGTTATTCGAACCGGGTAACTGGTTTTTAAAAAATAATTTATTTTGGGTTAGTCTAGTAATTTTTTCCTCTATCCTTCACACAAACACATCATTAATCTCAAAAATTAAGGATATAGAAATATAGAAACATAGGTTCACAAGCAAAAAAAAATTATAGGAAAAACTAAAAAGTAAAAATAAAAGCAAAAAAATAATATTAATATATATAAAATAATAAAATATATTAATATATATAGGCACTCGGTTATAACCAGGTGCCAAAAACGGGAACCGAAACCGGTTCTTGGTTTTTTGTATTTTCCAACTAAAACTGGAATTGGTTTGGTTCCTTGGTTTCTTTATTTTTGGTTTCTTGGTTTTCCAGTTTTCTAGTTTTGGTTCTAATTTTTCGATATTTTTTGACACTCTTAAGTTCAAAAATTCAAAATAAAAAATTTTAAAGTCTAAAAAAAGTTCGTAAAATCACATGCAACTTTAGGGGTTAAAAGCAAAGTTTTCCTTTTAACTTTTTTTCTTAAGGAGATATTCCATCCTTATCTTTGGATTCTTTACAATCTTTTCCATCCTTCTCGGGGTCCGAGCACCATCCTTGCTATAAGATTGTAAAATCGTCAAACCCATGTCACCAACCGACCACGCGCTTCACTTTATAATATTATTAACCGTCTTATCAAATTTTATTTTTTCATTATAATTTTATTTTTTCTATTTTAACTATTTACTATTTTAACAATTTATTTTTATTTTAAAATATTATTTTTTAAAGATTTATTTATTTTTTCTCTAATTATTAAAATACGAGAGAAAAAAAAAAGACTGAATTTTCCTCCAAACTAAGTTAGAAGAGATCCTCCAACCTTCAACATAATCTGTAAAAGTAACAGTGTCTCCATTTTTTTTTGACCGAGTTTTGATGCTAATACCTCGAATTTGGTGCTAATGCCTAAAAAAATTAGTGGTGGAGGTCACTACAATTTTATTTTTTCTTAAATCATGTTCTACGTAAAACTAAGAGAACGCTAAGAGAACACTAGGAGGAGAACCCCTAGTATTTTATCTTTTTTTAATATGTGAGATGCACATGAGTTTTTAATATTATTTATTCCAACTTTATCCATATTATTAAAAAAATACGCGCATCTCACATGTTCAAGAAACACATGTCACCTTTACATATTAGGTTGGAGGAGATTCCTTCAACCCAATTTGGAGGAAAATTCGGTCAAAAATAATAATAATAATGGAGAAACAAACTATTTTTTATTCAATTGGTGAGTAAACATATTACTTCTCAATATTAATAGAGATTAGTGAGTACTATTCCATCACAAGTTTTTTATTTATTTATTTATTTATTTATTTATTGTTTTTTTTATCAAATTGGAGAGGTTGAAAATAAGAGTTTTTACCTTCCCTTTGTGTGAGTATGTCAAATATATATATAAAAGTTCCTTTTGTTTCGACATAAAATACTTTTGGTTGGAAAATATTTTCTTGAAAAATAATTTTCGGTGTTTGGCATATATATATATAAGTTCCATTTGTTTCGACATAAAATGCTTTCGGTCGAAAATATTTTCAACAGAAAACATTTTTGGCGCATTAGAAAAATCACAAAATATATATACATATATATTCTAAATTACAAAAATGTCCCGACCAAGTCTTAGAGGTATCCTAACCGAGTCTCGCAGAGATCCCACTCCGACTTGCTTGGGACTAGCCCAAACCTTGCCTAGACCCTATCGAAACCCCATTAGGATCAACTAGGGACTCTGCTGGGACTTGCCTAGGACTCGACAGTAACATTTTGGTAATAGTGTTTAATATGATTTTTCGTACACACCAAATACCGAAAAATCTTTTCAAGAAAAATGTTTTATGCTAAAAACATTTTTGACTTCCGGAACCCGAGCAGGTCCGGAGCAAGTCTTGATCAAGTCTTAGCGGGGTCCTAGTGAGTCTTGATAGAATTCATCGATTTGAGAATGAGATACTCAAACTCGGAAAAATGATTTACTGTTTTCAAAAATATAAACTATTTTCTGAAAATTAAAGAAGAATTTTCAGTCAAAGAGAAAATATTTTTCATTAACTATTATTTTACATTACACCAAACACTAAAAAATACGAAAAATATTTTTCAAAAATCATTTTACGAAGTAGTTTCAAAATCATACATTGCATAGACAAAATATATTCTCTTGACATTTTCAAACACAATTATTTTAGCACCAGTTGAAACAAATGACAACAGCATAATTTTAACAACATTAAATTAGTTTGAGGGACCATGACCTACTTTTTTTCTCAATAATTTAGAGATGAAGCTATTTATATTAGTTTAAGGACCTGCTGCATTTCCATGTAGCTCTATGTACATACGCTTATAACTTGTATATGTTTTGTAATTTGTTTTTTGAAAAGTGCTTTTAATTTGATTTATTATTATTATTATTTTTTTAAAATGTGATATAGAGTTGAAAGTATTTTGGATGGAGTCCACGATTGAAAACATGTTTTTCTATTGGATCTACTTAAAATATTGTTTAGTAAACATTCTAGAAAGTGTTTTGGATTTTTAAAGAAACAAATACTAAACATACAACAATATTTTTTAATTTTTATATGTGGAGACTAACTTTCTTACTAATAAATAATTTAAAACTAAAAATATAAGAGTGGTTACAACCACCCTCAGCAAAAGAGGGGTGGCTTCGTGGCCACCCTATTCACTCTATCCGGTTAGGGTAGCCACATGGCCACTCTTGTTTTCTTAGGGTGATCGTATGAGTAATTTTAAAAGTTTTTTTTGTATTTCTCCAAGAATGATGTGGCTCTTAAATCACCATTAGACTTGTGATTGATTATTATAGAATTTTGATTAATTTTAAGAATCACATCATTCTTAGAGAGACACAAAAGTGATATAAAAAAGACTTGTAGTGTTACTCGTGACCACACGACCACCCATATATATATAAAAAAATAGAGAGTTAAATATCTAATTACCTCATAGAATTTTATTTCTTTATTTTTTTCTCCCTAAGATTTGATTTTTATCATAAGAGATTTTTGTGGTTTTGATAAAAGACCAAATTGGTTCTTCCGTCTGTTGACCGTTAGTTAACTTAATGGAAAGACATGTGGACCAATTAAATCTTGCCATGTGTCATGTAATTTATTTCTTAAAAAAAAAATTTTAAAAAAAAAATTTTAAATAAAAAAAAAAAAAATTGGGGGTGGCCTGCCAAAGGGGTGGCCGAAACCACCCCCAAGACATCTTTCTAGCATCAGAACTCAAGCTTCCGAAGCACTACATCATCTTTCCAGCATCGGAACTCAAGTTTCCGAAGCAATTCGGGATTGAGCTCTGCAAGGGGTATCGGTGGTGATGCCGACATTGATTAGTATGCTTTACAGTGAGCTGCAATTGAGAGATTGCCGACATATGACCGCTTGAGATAATCTTTATTTGATAAGGATGATGACGATACTAGTGCTACTGATAATAATGGAAAAAAGGTGATCAATGTTACCAAGCTTGGAGCTCTAGAACGGATTTCTTCTTTCCATGCATATACAACTCGTTTTGCAAAGTTGGTATAAAATTGCCCACTTTGGAAGTGAGATAAAAAAATATGCGGGTGAAAGCAGAGTGTGAAGTAGTACATGGAAAGCCCTTTGGCCCCTTGTGGGTGGCTCGGCCACCCCCTTGGAGCCGAGGGTTTGGCCACCCCAGTCGTCTAGAGGTGGTTTTGGCCACCCCCATTTTTTTTTTTTTTTGAAAAAATATATATATATTTTTAATTTTTTCAAAAATAAATTACATGACATGTGGCAAGATTTAATTGGTCCACATGTCTTTCCGTTAAGTTAACTAACGGTCAACGGATGGAAGAATCAATTTGGTCCTTTATCAAAACTATAAGGACATTTTATGATAAAAATCAAACCCTAAGGAAGAAAAAATAAAGAAGTAAAATCCTTGGCGGTAATTAGGTATTTAAAAAAAAAAAAAAAAAAAAAATTATGAAGAAGAAGCACTTAAATAAGGTTTTAGCTTTCTCTAGAAAACAAGGGCTAAATTTCTTTTTCTCTTCTTTTCTCTTTATCATTGATGACATGGCTAGGGGAGGATTCTAGAACCTTTAAGTTTTTTACTCAATGATTGAATATGACCAAAACAAGAGAAATGATAGAGATACAACTATGCCTAACTTTTCTCTTATATAGCCATTTTTTTAAAAAGCAAAATAAAAAATA
This sequence comes from Carpinus fangiana, assembly GCA_006937295.1. Classification (NCBI taxonomy): domain Eukaryota; kingdom Viridiplantae; phylum Streptophyta; class Magnoliopsida; order Fagales; family Betulaceae; genus Carpinus; species Carpinus fangiana. The sequence continues at coordinate 18,603,970 of CM017327.1, read as the reverse complement.
AAAAAATTTCTAGAGTAATAACATCATATGTACTCTTTTTTTTCGGTTATTTTTTTTTTTTTTTTAGAATAATGACAATTTTCTGAAGAAAAATACCATTTTTTCTTTAAAAATAAAAAATAAAAAAGGACCAATATTATTACTTCAATTTTAATTTTTTTTTAAATGACCACATAAGAGAAAAGTTGAGTCAAAGTTGTATCTCTATCATTCCTCAATATCAAATAACCAATCTAGACCTTATCTTCAATTTTGTTCCGAAACTTAATTTTGAAAATATTCGTGTCTAAAAATGATAAAGTATAATAACTTGAAAAACAAGTTATAAATTTTTTTTTAAAAAAAAATTATAAGATAAGGGAGAAAGAGAAACATCAATCCAATGTTATGTGTATGAGGATATATGGTTGAAGGATTTAATGCCATATGTGTTTTTTTTGTTCAACACATTGTCAGATGTGTTTATATTGTTAGAGGTTTGTTCTAATGCCCTACCAACTACTCTCCTTTCTCTTGCTTGAGTCAGCTTTCTCTCTTTTTATTTTATTGATTTATTATTATTTTCTTGTAATTTTTGCATAAAGAGCATGCTCACCAACTTGGCAATTACTCACTATTTGGTATATTTTATTTAATGGGTAGGTGGCCTAGGGGGCTGTAGGGCTAAAATTTTAATTGGCTGATGGCTAGACACTTAGGGGGCTTACCTACTTATAAAAATTTCTTTCAAATTAATTTGAAGGAAATATTTTTTAACTTATGCTCCGTTTACTTCGACGTAAAATGATTCCCGTCGAAAAATATTTTCAGAGAAATCATTTTTCCTGAAAATATTTTTTGCAGAAAACATTTTACGGTGTTTACCGCGCGTACGGAAAATCACAAAATTTATATATATATTCATTAAATCATATTAAACTCTAAATTTACGGGTAAGTCCCGGGACTTGCCCGGGACCTGCTGGGACTTGCTCGGGACCTGCCGGGACTTGACCAGGACCTATCCGAAACTTTAATGGAACCCGCCCGAGACATGATCGACAGCTGCCCAGGACCCGCCAGGGACCTGCTCAGGACTTGACCTGGACCAGCCAGGGACTTTATCGGAACCTGTTCAAGACCTGCCCGGGACTTATCTGGGACCCGGCTGGGACTCGCCCGGGACTTGACTAGGACCTACCTGGGACCTGCTCGGGACTTGACTAGGTCCCCGTCAAGTCTAGGGTGGGTCCTGAGCAGGTCCCAAGCAGGTCTCGGGCAAGTCCTGGGCAAGTCCTGGGCAGGTCCCGGTCAAGTCCCAGGCGGGTCCCGGGCAAGTCTCGGGCGGGTCCTAGTTAAGTCCAGGGTAAGTCTCGGGCGAGTCCCGGTCAAGTCCCGGACAAGTCCCGGGAGGGTCTCGGTCAAGTCCCAGGTGGGTCACGGGTAGGTCCCGGACAAGTCCCGGGGGGGTCCCGATCAAGTCCCGGATAGGTCCCGGGCGAGTCCCGANGGGACCTGCTCGGGACTTGACTAGGTCCCCGTCAAGTCTAGGGTGGGTCCTGAGCAGGTCCCAAGCAGGTCTCGGGCAAGTCCTGGGCAAGTCCCGGGCGGGTCCCGGTCAAGTCCCAGGCGGGTCCCGAGCAAGTCTCGGGCGGGTCCTAGTTAAGTCCAGGGTAAGTCTCAGGTGAGTCCCGGTCAAGTCCCGGACAAGTCCCGGGAGGGTCTCGGTCAAGTCCCAGGCAGGTCACGGGTAGGTCCCAGACAAGTCTCGGGGGGGTCCCGATCAAGTCCCGGATAGGTCCCGGGCGGGTCCTGGACAAGTCCCAGGGAGGTCCCAGGTGAGTCTCGTTCAAGTCCCGGGCAGGTCCCGGTAAAGTCCCCGGCGGGTCTCGATCAAGTCTCGGGCAGGTCCTAGTTGGGTCTTGGGCGGGTCTAGGGCAAGTCTCGGGAAGTTTCCGGTCAAGTCCAAGGTAGGTTCCGGTCATGTCCTGGGCGGGTCCCAGGTAGGTCCTGGACAAGTTCCGAGCGGGTCCCGATCAAGTCCCGGCGGGTCCCGATCAAGTCCCGACAGGGTACGTCAATTTGAGAATGAGATGCTCAAAATAGGAGATTGGTTTACGGTTTTCAAAATCGTAAACCATTTTCCGAAAATTAAAGAAGAATTTTCAGTCAAAGGGAAAATGTTTTCCGTTGACTATTATTTTACGTCTCAGTAAATACCGTAAAATACGGAAATCATTTTCCTGAAAACCATTTTACGTCGAAGTAAACGGAACCTTATTTAAAATTTAGTGTCTTTTAAGTTTGTATAGACATTTGCCAATATTTTAAATGAGTTGAAGATTTTTTTTTTTTTTTATTTTCAAAACAATTTGAAATAAATTTTTGTGCCTTACCTATACCAACCCCCTTTCATTTGTCCCTAACCGCATGATGCATATGATAAATAATATATGTAAATGATTTATATGACTAATCTTTATTAAATAAATCAGTAAATAAATAATTTATTAACTTAAAACTAAAATTACATACAAAATAGTTGGAGCTAGGCACTATCCCTAACACCCTTCACTATTGGAAACTTAGAAGTGGCCGTGTGGCTACTCGTATCTAATTAGAGTAGTTGCTTGGCCACTCTTTTTTTTTTTTTTTTTTTTAATATATATATTTCTTTTTGACAACCACATTATCTTTGACTAAAATAGAGGTAGTCGAGTAGCCATCCTAAATGGTTGGGATGGTTGCTCGCTCTCCGGTAAGTTGTTTTGATGGCCTCTGTTTTGTTTGGGGTAGCCATGATAGCCACAATTTTTATTTTTTTTTGTTATTTTTTTTTTCCATATATATTATTTTGTGTCGAAAGTAACAAATGTACCACCACACCTAATAAATAAATAAATAAATAACGTACCTGTTTTTCCAACACACTCTCATAAAAAAAGTGAAGTTTTCCAAAAGTGTGTCATGTTTTATTTTTAAAAAACTGTTTTAAAGTTTGCTTTCTGAAAAGTATTTTGTTTTGTTTTGTTTTATTATTATTTTTTTGTGTTGAAAAGTAAATGATTTTAATTACTAAATGTTTTAATTAGATTGGAAAACTTCAACAAACATAGCATTTTTTTTTTTTTTTTTGATTTTAAAGTGATTCTAAGGATTCTTTATTATTCATTATCTTTGGAAGAGAATTAAGATTCTCTCTAATTTAAATAACAGATATTTTTGTTTTTTTAAACAATAAAAATACTCCTTTATTATAATTATTTAAAATGATCAATTTATTTAAATTGGAGAAGATACTATTCTATTCTCAGGAGGGCAAAAACACAATACTTGGAGTGTGAGAGGGGCTCATCATCCGTTGTAACTTTTTTTATTTTAAAAAAAGTTGTCCATCTCTGAAACGACCCCAGTGGAATATTGGTATCAATGAAGGGTATCATACCTTGTGCCATGGATGAAGACGTGAGAGAAGAAGGCGTGACGTGGCATAAAAGTGACCACACAATGCACCAACTCTCCGTCTCTTGAAAGCAGATGAGGGGGGCCTACCGATCACCGTTCATTTGGCATTTGGAGCGGCGGTTGTAAATAAATGTCCATTAATATTACTGTTTTTGTGAAGGATTAGACACCAGGCTCCCATGGATGGAATGTTTGACGCTCGATTCTCTGTATTTTCCGTGTGACGATGACTCTGCTCCAAATTTCTTTTTATTTTATTTTATTTTTTTGTTCTTATCTTCTCCATTTTAAAATTGGCAATGGATAAGACGAGGAAATCACACGCATCCTTATCCGTTCTATCGCATGTTCTTAGCATGGGAATTAAAAAGTGGATATATATATATATATCTCTCTCTCTCTTTGGTAAAATAGGGATGAGAGGAAGGAAGCAAAATCTTGTAGTTTTCTTTCTTAAATCATAGGAACTACGATTTGATAAGTTTGTAATGTGTATCTTAGACACAGGGCCGTCTCAATGTATTTAGGGCTTTTGGCGAAATTTTAGAGTTAAACCTTATATTTTTATAATATTATTATTATTTTCATTCATATTAATAATATATTCATTATTGTTTAATGACTTTTAAGTTTAACTTTTAAGTTCCTTCATTAGCTAGTTATATTCTATTGTATTCTATTAGGGTCATAAATATTTGTAACAATAGAGTTAGAGACATCAATAATATTTTTATTATCTTCTAAAAAGAGAATTCTTTTTGATGAATTTATTATTCATTTATAAGTTTTTCACCTAAATTATTCTCAATATTTTGTTTATTGCTAATAACAAATTTATTTAAAGTCCTATTTGAGATTCAATTAGTTTTTCTATTTTTCTCTTCTTTTATATTTCATATCTATATGCATATTTTCTAGTATACATGCTTGATTAAAATTATTAACAAATAAAACAAATATGATTTATAAAAAAAATATATATTTGGATTATAATAAACTAAATTACAAAAATAGAACAATAAAACATGTTTGAAAATTGGTAGGGATGTACCGTGGATGAGGAAAGGAAGAAAAGAAGAGAAGAAAAGGAAGAAGAGGAAGGAGAGAGAGAAAATGAGAGCAAATGACGACAGAGGAGAGAGGCTAGTATTTCTCCTTTTCTAGAAAAAAGAATCATACTTTCTCTCCTTTGTTGAGAGAGAGAAGGATTAAAAAGGCAAAAAAAAAAAAAAAAAAAACAAAATTGTTTATGTTTTGTTTATGTTTTTTTTTTTTTGTTTTTGGGTTAATTGGTCTTATTTTATAATGGGCTTATTATATTGGGGCTTTATTTTAGAGGCCTTAAGTTTTATGGGAAATTTTTTTTGGCCTTATTTAAAAAAAAATTGGGCCTTAATTTTTTTTTTTAAAAAATAATTTAGGCCTTATTAAAAATTTTTTTTGACCTTATTAATTGGGGGCCCTAGGCAACGGCCTTAGTGGCCTAGCTATTAGGCCGACCCTGCTTAGACAGAGAATTACCATATATATTGTTGATGACAGTTTTCCAAAGAGTAATGTTACACAGAATTCAAAGAGTTGTTGATCTACAAAAGAAGGAAATTAGAATAAGAGTTGCAGACAATAATAGCTCGAATGCCTAAGTCAGTAATTAATTTTAGAAAAAGAAAGCAAGAGAGCAATAATAGCTTGAGAGAGATTTGTGATTACTAAATAATGAATTGAAACTTCCCTTTTATAGGCATCAGGTAGCAGTTGTCGTTCCCCGATTCTCAGCCTCACATTTTCGAGTATTCACTGTGCCCAATGTGTGGTGAAGTGGATTGTGGGTTGTAAGCTACTTCACAATCCTGAGATCATGGAATGTGTTAGTGGGTGGCTGGGCCATGCTTGCCTGTTAGATGTGGGTTCTCGACTTGTGTTCGGGCACACGTGGCTTGGCTTGATGCTGACAGCTAGACCACATTTTGTTGAACATGGGGCTTTGCGGGGATGCATGGCATCCCACAATTCATTAGTGAACGTGGTTTTCTTTCACTTGCCGAAGAACCATTGTACCTTCGGTGGGACGATTATATCTCGGGTTGGGCCTGTTTTTAGTGGGCTTGCATATTGGACCAAGCCTAGAGGTTTGTTGGGCTTAAAGTGGCTGATCCATTACCCAACATATACAATTTCCTTTTTTTTTTGTTTTTTTTCGTTTGAATAAAAAACAAAATTTAGAGAAAGTGAATCTTATTAAAGGAAAATACTAGGCTTACAAATATATTTTATAGAAAAAGAAGTGATATGGCACAACATGATTAGGTTTCTCAAAATTTGAATTTATCTTATATCCAATCATGTTATGCCACATCAATTTATAGAAGTTTTTTTTTTAAAAATTTTTTTTTTTTTTATAAAATATGTTTGTAAGCCTAACATTCCTCGTTATTAAATTATATTTTGTGTAGTGCACATGAGTTAATAAGTAATAGGCCTGAATCATGATGTAATGACTCAATAAAAATTTTAGCCATATCTTATCATCCTAAAATAACTTGTAAATTTAAAACTTTCTTAAAATTCATTTTTTTTTTCCCTGACTCCTAATTCACGGAAATGAGTAAACAGTTTGTGGAAGAGAGCAAATGCACAAGAGGATGACGATGTACCTCATGAATATCACGCAAACCGAGTGTGAATTCCTTAGCGACTCGATTCAAGTAGGACCTGATGAAAATACTATAAAATCAGGTTCATGTTATTTATCTGATTTATAATTAATTTTTTATAGTATTAAAATAAATTTAAAGGTCCTTGATTAGTTCCTGACTTCCTAATGTCAAATTCGTGAAAACATTTGATAGATTTAGTTAAATACCTTGTTAGTATTTAATTTATATTTTATAAATTTCTCTCACTTTCTTTTTTTTACCCTCTCTCTCCTCAATCTTATTTCACACTCTCCCACACAAAATAATATATATTTTTAGTAGTTATTTTGCCTACTTTTGTTAAAAATGCACTAATAATAAAAATTAATCATTAAATCAGTATTTGTTAAAAAAAAAAAAAAAAAAAAAATTGCACTTGTTGTCAAACCAGTCTCATTTGTCACTTAATTGTCAAGCAGTCTCAATTTGAAATGGGAATCAGACAAAGGCTTATCAACTCTGGTTGCAGTATCTCTTTATCAGTTTATCTTTATCCTTTGGTTAATGTCAAAGTTAACAGTGCAAAGTAATAATTGATAGAATTCTCTTGAAGCATCTCCTGTATATTCTTAATAACAAAGTTTATTGTACTACATTAAATGCTTTTTTTTAAAAATTTTTTTTTATTCTTTTCTTTCTTTCCCTAAACAATAAAAGTATATTTAAAAAATAATATTTAAATAAAATAAATAATATGTTAGAGTTCGTATTAAAAAATAGCTAAAAAAAATTGTGTTTTAAAATAACTAAAATAGTTAACATTGCTATTAATTCAGCAGCCTTTTATGGGCTTGCAACTTGTAGATGGAACGGGCTATCCAATTATTATACGATGTTGGACTCAATAGAGTTTGGGTGAATTGCCGGACTTGATGATGATACCATTGGTGGCTTGGCCCAATTACTTTCCACTAATTATCTCCCGAACGCATTTTCCTTCCACAGTTCTCTCTCTGTTCACGTTAGGTTTCAACAATTTGGTGGAGCACAATTTTGTTAAAGCATATCTAAAAATATTTTCAATGAAAAACATTTTTTTTTGAAAAATGATTTACTATAAATTTTTTTTGGTGTTTGGTGCATATGGAAAATCACATTTTTTTTAATCTAAATATATTTTCATTCAATTATATTAAAGTTTAAATTATGAAAATGTTCAAACTAGGTCCTAGCGGTGACGTGGCTGAGTCTTGTGAGTTTTGGCCAGGTCCAAGCGGAGTCTCGACTAAGTGCTGGCGATATCCTAATTGGGTCCTAGTGGGGTTTTGGTCGGGTCTTGGACAAGTTTGAAGTAGGTCCTGGGCAGGTTCCAAGCAAGTTTCGGTAAGGTCTTGGTTGGGTCATGGCAAGGTCCCAATCAGGTTTTGGTCAGATCCTGTCAAGGTCCCGGGTAGGTTTCGTTGGGTCTCGACTGGATCTATGAATTTGAGAATAAGATGCTCAAACTTGGAAAATGGTTTACGACTTTTAAAAATGGAAACCATTTTCTGAAAATTAATGAAAAATTTGCGTTCAAACAGAAAATATTTTTCATTGACTATAATTTTAAGTGACACAAAACACCGAAAAATACGAAAATATTTTTCAAAAATCATTTTACGTCGAAACAAACGGAACATGTTTGTACCGAAAATCCATATCTTAAAAGTTGAAACCCTCTCCCTGACTCTCATATTTTTCTTTTTCTATTTAAAGTTAGGAAAAATAAATTGATTCCTTGGCTTTAACTGGTTTAAAAATTAGGAAATATAGGGCATGACTCTCTTGTGCTTTCACTTCTTTCTTTTTTAAGCCCCCAACATTTAATTTGATGAATTTAAGACATGTGTTAAGTACAAATAAAAAACAGAAAAAAAATCCCTACCACATGGGCTATTTTTATATTTAAGAGGCATAAAATTATATTTTCACATTCATTTTACTTATTTATTTATTTGACAACAAAACTAACAAAGGTCTTAACCGACAAATGTTCAAATTACAAGTCATTAAATTAGAAAATGACGCCTTAAAAGCTACAAAGCACAAAAGCATAAGAGGGTTTTGACACATTTTTTCTCGAAATTACTCCTCTGTTGTCTTGTGTCGAGTAATACTACATGCTTAACTTTCAGCCTCCTTCACTTGTGCGGCTCGAAAAATGCGCAGAAGAGTCAACTTTTGCGCTCATCATGTAGTGTATTAGGCTGCGGCTAAAGTTCATTCTGACTGCATTCCCACTTACTTTTCTCTCCCATCGTCTCTTCCCATTTATAGTGACAAAGATCTATCTCTCTCTTAATTTCAGTTTTATGTTTCCTTTCTTGTTGTGGTTTGTTGGTTTGATTGGTTTTTAATGAAAGCCTGTTTAGAAATTTAAAAAACAAAAAGTTGAGTATTTATAATTAATCATCTTAAAAAAAAAAAAAAAACCACTCCAAGTTTTATTCTCCATCAAACTTTAACTTTCCTATTCAATTTGCTGACGAGTTTGTGCCATGTCAGCTATTGGCCAAGTCATCAGCAGCCCTCGCAGTCAATTGTGGAGTGCCTCAAATTACAAACACAAATCCAATCTCTAATTTGAAGTTGATGGCTTTGGAAGGAAGCTCTTCGTAGGGTCAAATTGAACCAAGCCACGCACACCCCACGTGACCTGATTCAATTCTTAATGTTTATCCCTTTCGCTTTTCGACACGTGCGCAGCGAGCTGGTGTTTGTCATGGGCCCCATTCTGCCCGATTCTATCTATACTTGTCTCACAAAATACTCGAGCCCATTATGGCTAGAGCCCACCAGTCATTTTCGGTCCCCAAACTACCCTCTCAAGTCAAAGTTAATCCAAATATCAACAATTACTAGAAGACAAAGGCGGTTTTCCAAATAAGCCCAGCCCGCAATGCTTGACCCTTTCACTGTCCACTTTCACTTTAACATTTCCTTCTCAACGAAATTTCAGCCCAAAAAAAAAACAAAAAAAATAAAACAATTCTCAGTTTTTGTTTCTTGTTTGTCTTGTAAAACTCTCCACCAAAAAACAAAAAACAAATACAAAAAAAGAAAGAAAAAAAAAAGAAGGAAACCTATGTTTGTCGGTAGAAGGATGAACATATTTTTCTGATTTTTTTTAATAAAATAATAAATAGGAGAAAGTTCACAAAACCCCTATAAACTTTCATCCGTTTTGTTATTACTCCTCAAATTTTAAAAACTCTCAATTACGGATATCAAACTTTCAATTTCTTTCAATCACCTCATTCCGTTAAATTTTTCTATTAAATTTTGCCAAGATTCTCAATTTTTTATTTTTATTTTTTTTAAATAATAAAATTGCAAAGACCTTTTTTTTTTATTTTTAATATATATAAAAATAAAATAAACGCATGAATCTTTACAATATTTTGTTTTTCTAATAAAAAATAGGGGTATTTTGGAAAATTTGACAGATTTAATAGAAAATTCTAATGGAATGGGCGTAACTGAAAGAAATTGAAAGTTAGATTCCTTTAATTGAGTGTTTTTCAACTTTATGGGGTACTTTAAAAATGTATGAAAGTTCAGGAGGTTTTGTGAAGTTTCTTCAATAAACATTATCCTTAATTAAAGTTTAATATAGGTGTTAATTTAAGTTGGTTAATTACCTTTACAGTACTTAAGTTTTCACATTTTGATTTTTTCTCACATAAGTTTCAATTCGTATCACAAATAGTATTTGGCTTATGGGTAAATACCAGTTTAGTACATTTGTTAGCCAAACTAACGTATTGCAATGGGGGTGGTTTTGGCTACCTAGCGGTCGGGGGTGGTTTGACCACTTGATGGCCTCTGGTGGTGGTTTCGACCACCCCCTTTTCGGGCATTGGAGTGGCCGAACCACTGCCAAGGCCTAAGAGCCTTAGGAGTGATTCTACTACCCCCATACGGGCCGCAAAGGTGGCCGAAACCACTCTCATGACAGTTCATTAGTTTGGCTGACGAAATAGTGACAAAGATACTAAATTGGTATTTATCCATTAGTTATGTACCATTTATGATATGAATTGAAACCTAGGCGGGAATAAATAATAACGTGAAAACCTAAGTACTAAAAAGGTAGTTAACTCAATTTCATTTTGGATTTTCAATTTGAACAATTTACATTCTACATATTAAATAATTCTATTCACCACCTCTTTTATTCTCCTTTCATCTTTCCAAAGTTTATGTGGCGTGATCCCCACAACATTTGATTTAGGGGATTATGCCACATAGACTTTGGAAATGGAAGGGAGATAAAAAGTGTGATGTATAACATTAATCTTTGCACATAAAATATGTGGTCAAATAACTCATTTATTATAAATTGTCTGTTAAATCTAACGTAGTTAAATGTTAAATAATAACTTTATCATTTGTCCATAAGGGGTATCTCAATCGGGTATGGACCACACCCCATGAAGCGGAGGTCACTAGTTCGAATCCTTTTCTCCCTTCCTTTGTGTAGACATATAAAAAAAAAAAAATGAAAAACTTTATCATTTATTATATATATAAAGTTTGGAACAATCATAATTTCTTAATACTGTCCATATTAAAGAAAAAAGAATTATTTTGTAATTTAGATTAATAGTAAAGAGCAAGTATATCATTTAATATCTAATTCAATTTTAAATTTAACAAATAATAGTGGATTTGATATGTTATAAATCTAAGAATAGTGATAGATATAAGGCCAGTGTGAGTATACTTATGCTGGCGGTTGGCCTTATTTTAATATTAAAATATTTAAAACTACGGTTTATTTTTTTAATAATATTTTAATATTAAAATAAGGCCAACGTGAGTACCATTCACTCACATTGTCCTTATATCTAAATCTAGTGTGCAATGTGTAAATTATTTTAGTTGAAAGTACATGGGCTAAATTGACACATATATCAAAGTGAGATAGCAATATTTATTATTATTATTTTCCTGTGATAAAAAAGGACAAAAGGGGGCAACCAAGGTGGTGTTTGACAACCGATTTGTGTTGTTACTGTTTAAGTTTATACCGTTCATTTTTTTTGTCTTTTTCTGAATAAATCTATTAAGAGTATCAGACCTATTATACTAAATTACCGAAATACCCAATTGTACAAAAGAACAATTTCCCCACTTTCCTCAACGAACTCTCTGATTTCGCTGAAGATTTCTCAGCACTCCGGCTGCAAAAGCTTGCGAACCAGGGAAAAAAATGGCAAATCTCCAATCGCCCTCGCGTTCTCCTTCGAAAAGATCAGCGATTGGAGATCCACACAAGCTTGTTCCTTCGCGAACCCACTTCCCGCTTCTATGACTCCAAGCAACTGATTCTCGAGATCGCAACGACGGCCTTCTCTTTCATCTCCATGGAACTCGAATCGAGCAGAAAAGATCGCAACGACGCTAATCGGGTGGCTTTCTGGTGCTTTCATGGCTGCCAAGCAAATGTCGTTTGGTTTTTTAATTTTGGGTGGAAGTGGGTATTTGATATTGCAAGTTTGGGTTTTTTCCCCCTTAAATTAGTTATTTTCAGGTATAATTTATAGGCAATTTTACGAGCTTGATTGGTTATTTCTGTTCTGTGAATTGGGTTTATTGTCGAGGGGCTGCAACGGAGATATATAGGGAATGGGTTTACTGTCAAGGGGCTGCGACGGCGTGTGGGAAGGCGAATGAGGGACGCTGCGCGGGTCTGCCACGTTGGTGACGGTGTGGGTGTTCCGCAGGAGATGTCGAACAGAGAGGAACTGTCGAACATAGAGGACTTTGAAGCTGGGGACCGTGTTGAGGGAAAACAAAAAAACTAAGGGTAAAAACGTATTTTTCCGGATACTGACTTATGTTTTCAAACTCTAGTCTGGTCAAAAGTATCAAGCTGCACAGTACAAACACTGAACAGTAACCACGCAAAACGGTTACCGAACAAGGCCCAAATATAGTATCCCCACTTGAATGCGACCATAGTGTTGGGACACCTTTTTGATTGCTATCAAGGTGTCAGAAGCCAAGTAGACAACCTCATTTGGGCTCGAGTTCGTTATAACAAGATTTAAACTTGAACCTCACACCAACTGGGGTAGTTGGTGGCTACTAATACACCATATAATTGAGAAATAATTAAGCCTAAAATTTCACAAAACTATAAAACATATGTGAATGCAATCAATAGTCATTTTTGTTTAGTTGTAGAAATAATGCTATCATAACTTCAATAACCACAAGAATTATAACTTCATTAGTAATAATAAGAGTATGTTTAATAGAATGATAATGATTATTTCATTTGTGATAATAGGTACAGATTCAATAGCAACATTGATGAGTTCAGAAGTGATAAAAATGTCATGTTCAACATTAATAATACTGCATGTTCAATGATAATAATAACAATAGTTGTGTTCAAAAGTAATAGTACTTGAGCATTTGACCATAATAAGAGATGTGCATTCAATAGTAACAAGAATCGTGCGTTTTAGAACTAATAATAAGTGTGCATTCAACAATAATAAGAGTTGTGCGTTCATAAGTAATAATGATTTTGGATTAAGCAATAATAAGAACTGTGCATTCAATAGTAATAATATTTGTACATTCAACAGTAATAATATCTCTGTGTTCTATGGTCATAAGAATTGTTCATTTAGGAGTGATAATAACTATGTTCAGCAACAATATATATATAGTTTTTTGAAGGAGAAAACATTTCATATTCATTCATTGATGAAAAGATCGCGAGTAAAAGCTCATACAAACAGAGCAAAAAAAACTCTAAAGCATATCATAGCCGAAGCTACGAGGTTATAGACGTCAAAGATACATACATTACAATTTAACAATCAAGACCTATCACTGACATCAATCCACTAACCCATGACTAGTCTTCAGTTTTAATATCAGATCTGTTCCAAGTAGATTCAATCTAATGCACAGGTAGCTCTTATTTCTCGACCCTAAGAGCAAAGAACCCCATGCATAGGTACCTTCAAGCAGATTCAATCCAATGCATAGGTAGCTCTAATTCAATTTTAGGTAGTTCTCTATTATATAATTCGATCAACGATAGTTTAATTGGTTAGGGATCATGTCCCGTGAAATAGAGGTTACTAATTCGAATCTCTCTCATATCTTAGGATGAAATTTTTTACAAATTGGGTTATAAGAAAATTTGTCTAATTCAATCTTTATAAATGTTGTGTGTCCTTTATCACGTGAGAAGTAAGTGTTTTTTTAATAAGATTTATTTTTCGTATGCTTTTAATAATAAGAGCTTTATGTCGTGATCTTTAATAAATGAAATCCTTAGATTTCTGTTTAAAATAATAATAATAATAATAATAATAATAATAACAACAACATTGGACCGAACTGCAACTTAGTTCATAAGAAATTTATATCCATTAATTATTACATTAGTTACAACTCTATTGCATAACATGAATCACATGATGTTTTGTTTCTATTTTTGTTATATGTTTGGATATATATAAAAAACAATTTTAGCTAAAAATATATTGTGGTGTTTAGCTCGTATCAAGAATTAACAAATATTTTTTATATTTTCATTCAATCATATTAATTAATAAATATAAAATTTTATTTACAACATAAAAACATTATATAAGACAACTATAAAAAAATCAACCAAAAAATTATGTTTAAATAATATACATTGATTAGCAATGATCATATATTTTTCTATAATCTGAGGAGTTGCGACAAAAAGAGAGATATAATGAAAAGGGGCCACAGAGAACAAGAACACAAGAATTAAAGGCATTGGGAGGTAAAATTGAGATTCAATGCAATTATCTGCTTATATTATTTGCAATTTTGGCAAACAATTGTGAGAAAGCCATTGTAAGGCGGACAAAGTTTTTCTCCAAATTGGGTTGGAGGAATTTCCCTCAACCTAATCTATAAAAATGACATGTGTTCCTTGAACATGTGAGATGCACATGTTTTTTTTTTTTGGATAGAAATTTTCATCCAACCCATGTAAAATAGTGACAAGTGTTTATAAACATTTAAAAGACGCATTAAATTCTTAACCTCATTAATAGCAGTTTACTAATTTAGACTAAATTTAATGTGTTTTTTAAATGTTTATAAACACTTGTCACTATTTTATATAGGTTGGATGATATTTTCTCCAGACCGGTTTGGAGAAAAATTTTTGTCATTTTTTTAATAGCAGGGACAAAGTTGGAATAAATTTTATTAAAAACTAATGTGCATTTCACATGTTATTAAAAAAATGGACACATGTCACTTTTATAGACTAGATTGAAGGAAATTCCTCCAATCCAGTTTGGAGGAAAACTTTATCCAACTAAGGCCCACCTGCAGAAGTAAGTTGTGTTCAGGCAACCCGAGACTTACTTGAACAGGTAAATCCCATAAAAAGAACTCTTTCACAATTGCCCACTCGAGAATGTGGGAATGGAGGGTGGAGGATCGACCCCGTTATAGTGGTTTTGAGTGATTTCAACGATCAAATTGATGGTGCTGGTTGTGGAGAAGCAAATCCCAAACTGAATCCATTGCTGGGCCTGGATGACAACCGATGGACACTAACAATTGTCCATCGCTTGCCTGTCACCTGTTAACTTTCACACATATATAAACTCAACTCGAATTCGGTTCGTTTAATAAATAAGCTAGCCAATCATGAATATAAAATTAGGCTCGATTATTAAGTGAGCTATACTCATATAAACTTGGTCGACTTGTGTAAACTCATATAACTTCATTTTTATTATTTTTATTTCGTAATTAAATATATATTTTTTTGTTTTTTTAATTGTGTGCATTTGTTAGATTTCCAGTCTCTTTTTTCCTTTCCTATTTCTTCATTGCGCACTTGTTAATTTAATTTAATTGTTTGATAAATCAATTTTATTTATTGTGATGTTCTATTATATTTTTTAATAATATTGAGAGATTTTATTATTATTATTATTATTTTTTTAAAAAAACCAATTTAAAATAGCTGCAATGTTTTTGAGTTATAATGAGTGATTAATTGGTCATAGCGAAAAACATTACATTTATTAATTTGTTGAAAGAACATGGAGTACAATTAGCATAATGATCACAATGAATCATATGAGCATATGTATGGACCAACTTTGATTTATTATAGAATTTCTTGGGTATTATTGCACATATATATCACAAACACCGAAGAAGCACCATAGTCCAACCGAGTGGTTATTTTAATCAAATCTGTGGTTTAATGTTGTTGCCGCTAGTGTCGGCTGTTGTGAAAGAGGTGGCATTGGCTCTAGCTTCCCTCTCTTTTAACGGTCCAACACCATTTCCATTCGAACCTATTTTTGCTTCTTCTCTGAACTTCCTGTAAATGTCACCTTTGTAAAACTTCCTCGTCCGGAGCACAAAAACAATTGAAGCAAGGAAACCGAACAACGTTGCCACCGTGATGATGATAAAAGCCATCCGATAACAGTGCGTGCCGGTGCATGTCAGCGCATGCTCGGCCTTCCAAGTGACACCCAATGCTTAGATTTGCTTCGCTGCCTCCTTGTCATACAAACGATCGTCGACTTTCATGTTGAGAATGTATGACTCGACCGGGCTCGCCACAAAGACAAGATTGTACAAGGTGGAGTAATACTTGAGGCCGAAGATCTCGAAGATGATTGCAAAAACCAACGACCATTGTGCTCCGAAGCAGAATTCGATGATGACCGAAGCGAAGTAGAGAGAATTTGGGACGATGAAGGCAATCAAAATGTGTCCAACGGAACAAAAGAGGAGGACCAAAGTAAGCGTTAATGGACATGGGAATTTGTATTTGACTAGGAAGATTTTGGAAGCAAAACCCAACACGACTTGTCCGAGATAGTTCCAAATGCTCATGAGCGACACAAAGGTGGTGATGCTGTCAGTCGAATAGCCTTGTGATTTACCTGTAAAATATGTTTTTAACGGTCATATTTTTTAAAATTTATCTTCTAAAATCAAAAAGGAGATTTTTAAGACTCCTCTTATTCGAATTTGGAAGCCAAATGATAGAGTCACATTCAAGGAGGTGGGATCTAATCTTTACCTCGTTGAGTTTGAACATGAATGGAAAAAAAGCAGGATCATGGAGGGACGACCTTGGACGTTTGATGGATATCTTATTTCTTTGGCGGAGTTTGATGGTATGACTCCTATATCGGAGTTGGAGTTTGATAAAGAGGCACTTTGGGTGCGAATGTACAACTTGCCCCTCACTTGCATGAGGGAAGGATATCGAAATGCAGATTGGGTCCTCAGTTGGAGAGGTTGAGGATGTTGATGTATTAGATGATGGTATTGGATGGGGCAAGTTCTTAAGGGTGAAGATTGGGATTGATCTTTCTAAACCGCTGGCTAGAGGAAGAACAATAATGGTGAAGAACAAGCCGATTTGGATCTATTTTCAATATGAGAAGTTACCAAAATTCTGCTTTGTTTGTGGCATGGTTTGGCATGGGAATCGAAAGTGTGGTGGCCTGGAAGGAAGAAAGATACAAGAGGGGAGTGTGAAGAATAGTTTGGCCCTTGGCTTAGGGTCTTTCCTCTTAATAGCAGAATGAGGTTTATGGGTGCTAGGTCACAAAACTGGAGGCCGGAGAGGGCATGGGATGCAGGCCTCAAAGATGAAGGAATGCAATATCATCCCAATCGTAACCGTAGATGGGGAGAAAGATGGGAGGCGGTGGCTCAAGAGCAATCGGAGGAGCAAGCACCGCGAGGGGAGCAAACACGGCAACGAGATGAGGATTCTTTTCCTCCGAATCAGGCAATAGCGCCAGAAAAGGAAATAGCTGATTATGGGAAAAGAGTTACGAGGCATGTGGAAGACACGGATGGTATGTCGGGTGGAGAAGATTCTGAATCATGTAATATGTGGGATATGGGGCAAAAATCTTGGGATGCTATTATGAATGGTGATTTGCGACATAACGCTGAGGAGGGCAGAACCATAAACTCCCAAACCATAAGAGGATCTAATGTATACGTGGGCCAGTGGGATGCATTGAAAGAAAAAATGGTATGAGGTACAACTGATAGGGAGTATGTGGACAAAATTCAAAATAATATGACCCAACTACACAGTGATGTGGAGGGCCCAATTCATAATACTTTGCCACCTGCTACTATTCAATGACAAATAGCAAAAAAGGTGCCAGGAAGGGGAGCACGGGGCACCATGAGAGAACTGGGGACGGGAGCAAGACATCTGTATGGAAGTGCAAAGATTGTGATGGTATTGGCGAAGAAAGTACATAAGAGAGGGAATAACTTTAGCAAGGAAAAAGGAAAATTTTTTCTTTGGAGGAGGAGGTGGGTAGAAGCCAAGGAAAAAGAGGAAAATCAAATGTCTTTGTAGCAACTAGTTTGGCGGAGGCTGGGTCACAGCCTTGTCGTCAGCAATGAGTGTCCTATGTTGGAACTGTCGGGGGCTTGGGATCCCCCAAACAGTTTGAGACCTTTGCCAAATGGTAAAGGAAAGAAATCTCGTTTGATTTTTCTTATGGAGACCAAAACGATGAATAAAAAAATTGAATTTTTACGAATAAAATTGGGATTTGATCGAATGTTTGTGGTTGATTGTGTGGGTCGTAGTAGTGGTATAATTCTTCTTTAGCAGGATGATTTTCAAGTGACCATACAAAATTTTAGTCGCAGACACATTACTGCGGTGATCAAAAGAAGGAATTATGGGGTTGAGTGGAAATTTTTGAGTTTTTATGGGCACCTAGAAGCTGCAAAAAGAAGGGAGGCATGGGCTCTGTTGCGACATATTGCACTGTCTTCCCCAGTGCCATGGTTGTGCATGGGGATTTTAATGAAATAGTTCATCTTGGTGAGAAGTGGGGAGGGGGGAAAAGGGCTCGAAGCCTCATGGAGGATTCCAAAGGGCACTCACAGATTGTAATTTAAGTGACATGGGCTTCTGTGGTCCAAAATTCACATGGACCAATGGGAGGCAAAGCCGAGCTTTCACAAAGGAACGTTTGGACAAGGCTATTGCAAATGGAGAATGGTGTTCACTCTTTCCTAATGCGGAAGTCGTGGTCATGGCTAGACGAAGCTCGGATCATAACCCCATTTTTATGTCTTTTGATAGGATGGGCAGAAATGGAGGGTGGAGGAAAAAAAATTTCATATTGAGGTGAGATGGACCAAACTGGATGGGTACACAGATACAATTAAGCAAGTTTGAAGGGCAAAAGCGAGAGATGAAAATTCTTGGGCAAGGGTAAAAAGCAACCTCTCTTCATGCCAACGTTCTCTGAAGGTGTGGGGTGAGAAAGAAGGTGCTGTCCAATGAGGATTTAATTAGTAAGAAATCAGCAATTTTAGAAGAGCTACAATCTAAGCAAGGAGAACCGAACTATCAGGCTGAGGAAGCGGTCAAAGCAGAATT
This sequence comes from Carpinus fangiana, assembly GCA_006937295.1. Lineage (NCBI taxonomy): Eukaryota > Viridiplantae > Streptophyta > Magnoliopsida > Fagales > Betulaceae > Carpinus > Carpinus fangiana. The sequence goes on along the minus strand of CM017327.1, from coordinate 18,585,428 downwards.
GCACGGTTTGTTGGAACAAGAAGAACTTAAATGGAAGCAAAGAGCTAAGGTAGAGTGGTTGGAAAATGGGGATCGGAACATAAAATATTTTCATGCGTGTGCCAAACAGTGGATGAGGAGGAATCAGGTGACTTCTTTTAAGGATGCTTTTGGCCATGTGTGTGATTCGCCATCTGCTGTAGGTGAGGCTTTTGTTAATTTTTTTCAAAACCTTATTAACATCTGCCAAACCGAGTGGTATGGAGGAGTGTACCAGTGGAATTGAAAGCAAGGTGACAATGGATATGAATCAAAATCTGACAAGAGTTTTTACAACAACTGAAGTGAAGCAAGCCCTTGATCAAATGACACATTTGAAGGCCCTGGGTCCGAACGGGTTCTCAGCAAATTTCTACTAACAAAATTGGGCCCACTGTTGTCCCCGAGGTAGGCCATGCAGTTTTAAATTTTTTAAATGGTGATCATTTGGATGGAAGTATTAATGATAAAAAACATTGCACTTATTCCAAAGACTAAAAATCCTGAATGTGTGGCGGATTTTAGACCAATTAGTTTGTGCAATGTTTTGTACAAAATTATATCCAAGGTCTTGGCAAACAGGCTTAAATATTATTTCATGTAATTAGAGTGCTTTTATCCCAAGCAGACTGATCACAGCTAATATCCTAGTTGCTTATGAGATTTTACATTCGATGCATACTAGAATGTGAAGTAAGGTGGGTTTTATGAGTATAAAACTAGACATGAGTAAGGCTTGGAGTGGAATTTTTTGGAGGCAGTTATGGCAAAAATGGGTTTTTCAAAGCAATGGATTGAGTTGATCATGGAGTGTATTACTTTTGTTACTTATGCAGTGGTGGTTAATGGTACTCTAATGGGACACATCGTTCCATCACGGGGGCTAAGACAAGGCGATCCGTTATCACCATACCTATTTCTTATTTGTGCAGAGGCGCTAAGTTCGATGTTACAAAGAGCTGAAAATAGAGGAGTAATTACGGGAGTGCCTACTTCAAAAAATGGCCCACGCATTAGTCATCTTTTCTTTGCAGATGACAACCTCCTTTTTTTGTAAAGCAAATTTGGTGGAATGGAGACGACTTACAAAAATATTGGAAAAATATGAAGCTGTTTCTGGCCAGAAACTAAATAAGGAGAAAACCTCAATTTTTTTCAGCAGAAACACTCATTTAGAACAAAGAGCTGAGATTTTCACAATTGTCGGGTCTATCAACATCAAACAACTTTGATAAATACTTGGGGCTCCCAACGCTGGTAGGTAAGTCGTGGGTACAAGCTTTCAAGAGCATTAAAGATAGAGTATGGAGTTGCATTCATAATTGGAAAGTCAAGTTCCTTTCATAGGCTAGGAAAGAAGTACTTTTGAAGGCGGTAGCCCAAGCTATTCCCACCTTTTGTATGAGTGTTTTTAAACTCCTGGGGGTGTTGTGCAAAGAGATCAATGGAATGATGCAAAGATTTTGGTGGGGGCATAAAGAGAGCACTTCAAAATTCCGTTGGATGAGTTGGGAAAGGATGGGAAAAGCAAAGGCGGATGGAGGATTGGGTTTTCGGGATTTGGTGACTTTTAACAAGGCGTTATTGGCAAAACAGATTTGGCATATGTTGCAAAACCCGGACTCTCTTGTTGCAAAAATTTTCAAAGATAAGTATTTTCCCAATGGTTCGATTTTGGAGGCAAATATGGGGAAACGACCTTCATTTGCATGGAGAAGCATCCTATCTACAAAACCGGTTATAATTCAGGGGCTTATATGGCGGATTGGGGATGGCAAAGACGTATGGATTTGGGGAGATAGATAGATTTCACGATCAATATCTTTCTCCATTCAAACTCCAATTCGTGTGTTGTCGCCTCAAGCACGGATGGTGGAGCTGATTGACCAAGACATGAAGAGGTGGAATGAACCCCTTGTGGAAAGTATTTTTTTAAAGGAGGAAGCAGACCTAATAAAAAATATTCCACTTAGTCCATTTGGTCCAAAAGATCGTATGATTTGGAAATGCACGACTAATGGGGAATTCATTGTTAAGAGTGCATACCACATGGATATGGAAAAATTGGATTTGGGAGGATGTGGAGGTTTTGGTCATAGCACGGAGAAGCTCGTATGGAAAGCTTGTTGGAAATTATGGGTGCCAAATGTCGTTAAAATGTTTATTTGGAAGGCTTGTCATAATCTTCTCCCTACAAAGGCTAATTTATTTAGAAGGGGTGTGACTCCAACAAATTTATGCCCTTTATGTGAACGAGAGGAAGAGATGGTGGAGCACATCCTCTGGAGTTGCTCTTCGGCCCAAGATGTGTGTGTGTGTGTGTTGGGGGGGGGGGGGGGGGGGGNGGGGGTAGCATAATCAAGTTCCAAAAAAGGGTGTGCGGGGAGAGTTTTTTCATTAAGGTTTTTGAAGCAATGATAGGGAGGTGTGAGATGGAGGAGTTGGAACTTTTTGCTACTACTGCTAGGTAGATTTGGCTACGACGAAATAGGGTGATCCATGAAGGGGTCTTTACACACCCAAATTTGGTTGTTCGCAATGCACATAATTCCTTGGATGAATTCATGAAATCTAATGAAATAGAGGACAATATAAATGGTTCTACACAGGTAAATGTACAAAGCCTCAATTGGCAGCCTCCTTCTCGGAATATGATCAAGGTGAACTGGGATGCTGAAGTATCCAAGAACAAAGGATGAGTAGGACTGGGGATCATAGCTAGAGATTGCATGGGAAAAGTTTGCGTAGCGAGAAGTATTACAGTTGGGCAATTACTTGAACCGGTTGTGGTTGAAGCAATGGCTAGGTTGTATGCCATGATGATGGGACAAGAGCTTGACAGTGCATGATGTATACTAGAAGGGGATGCTCAACAGATTATCAAGGCAATTACTTTGATGACCCCATGCAGTAGCAGCTACGGCCATTTTATAGAAGACATTCAGAATGGGCTGTGGAGTAAGGGCAATATGAGCGTAGCATTTAGTCCAAGGGAAGCCAATTACATTGCTCACGGGCTAGCAAAATATGCTACCGAACATGTCATAGATTCTTTTTGGAAGAAAGAGATTCCACCATGTATCTATGGTATTGTAAGGAGGGAAGAAGTTATTCCTTCTCCATGAATGTATTTTTACACGATGTCTATTTGAATAAGATTTCCATTTTTTTAAAAAAAAAAAATAAAAAATTACAAATCAGTGTAATCATGAGACTGGTTTTACATTTATGCTTTAATTAAATGACCACAATGAATCATATGGGCATATATATGGACCAACTTTGATTTATTATAGAATTTCTTAGGTATTATTGCACATATATATCATAAACACCGAAGAAGCACCTTAGTCCAACCAAGTGGTTATTTTAATCAAATCTATGGTTTAACGTTGTTGCCGCTGGTGTCGGCTGTTGTGAAAGAGGCGACAGTGGCTCCAACTTCACTCTCTTTTAACGGTCCAACACCATTTCTATTCGAACCCATTTCTGCTTCTTCTCTGAACTTCCTGTAAATGTCACCTTTGTAAAACTTCCTCGTTCGGAGCACAAATACAATCGAAGCAAGGAAACCGAACAACGTTGCCACCGTGATGATGATAAAAGCCATCCGATAACAGTGAGTGCCGGTGCATGTCAGCGCCTGCCCGGCCTTCCGGGTGACACCCGATGCTTTGATTTGCTTCGCTGCCTCCTTGTCATACAAACGACCGGCGACTCTCACATTGAGAATGTATAACCCGACCGGGCTTGCCACGGAGACAAGATTGTACAAGGTGGAGTAATACTTGAGGCCGAAGATCTCGGAGATGATCGCAAAAACCAATGACCATTGTGCTCCGAAGCAGAATCCGATGATGATCGAAGCGAAGTAGAGAGAATTTGGGACGGCGAAGGCGATCAAGATGTGTCCAACGGAACAAAAGAGGAGGACCAAAGTAAGCATTAATGGACGTGGGAATTTGTATTTGACTAGGAAGATTTCGGAAGCGAAACCCGACATGACTTTTCCGAGATAGTTCCAAATGCTCACGAGTGACACAAAGGTGGTGATGCTGTCAGTCGGATAGCCTTGTGATTTACCTGTAAAATATATTTTTAACGGTCATATTTTTTAAAATTTATCTTTTTCTAACTATCATAGTTTTTTAAAAAATTTCTTTTTTCCTAACATTTATATTTTTCAAAATTTTTCTGTTTCCTAATGGTCATATGTATTCAATATAAATAAGACAATTTCCTCCCCAATTTTCATTCAACTCAACCAAAGTTTGTTTTTTTGGAGAGGAATAGAGAAATGAATATATATATATATAGAGAGAGAGAGAAATGAATATATATATATAGATGAGAGAATATAGTAAAAAATTTTAATGTTTTTTTAACATTTGGTCTCCCAAATTTTTCACCAAATTTGGGAGTATAAGGAGAGCAAAAAAAAAAAAAAAAAAAAAAAAAAAATTTGGCTTCCCTGATTTTAGCAATAGAAATAGAATGCACTTTAAATAATTAACCTTTCGGAATAAATAGAAAAAAAAACCTTTCGGAATAAATAGTAACTGAAAATTACCAATCTGCCCCAAGTTGTCAATGGCCGTCAATGTCCCGCCGAGACCGAAAGTTACGGCGACAAACAAAATGAACATGTCGATGCTGAAAAGTGCTTGAAAGATGGTGTAGTCTTCACCTCTTTCAGGCGGGTTGAATATGTTGCTCATGCAAGAATCTGGCTTCCGCTTACTTGCTGAAGCTTCTGCAGGTGACGGCAATGGCTGCTCCAATACTGACGAATTTTCAGTAACTACTTTCACATCATTCAATTTCAGGGCATGCTCTTTGCTCTTCAAAAGCTTGAGCTCTTCTCTTATAACAATGGCAACCGGGAGAAACAGAAAGACAAGAACAACAGAAGCGCTTCCGATATATGCACTCTTGGAAAAATGGAGCCGGTTTTGTATGATGATCAAAACCATGAGAAAACCGGCGAGGCCGAGGGAGATGTAGAGAAATTTGTAGAAAACGTTGAGCTCGTTCGATTGCCGGACAATTTTCTTTATCCGAACCGTTCGGAGAAACACAAAGGAAACCGCCGCCGGAACCCAAGCAATTAGCAAAATCAGAGCAGTCGAGTTATTCCCATAAAGAGCGTGGTAGAGTTGCGTCATAATCGCGCCGCTTAGACCCACGAGTCCCTTCAAAAGTCCGATGACGCTGCCTCGGCTTTCCGGGAAGTTCTTGACGCACGTGACAAGAGCGCCGGTGTTCGCGAACGCTTGCGAGTTGGCGCCGATGAATATGTACATACACATTTGCCACACCCGGGGTTCGGCAATACGGTCGGTGACGGAGAGCCATATCATCAGGTAGCCGAACAGGTTCATGATCGAGCCGATTAATAAAACCACCCACGGCGGCGTTATCTCGTTGATAAGCCCGGAGAAGATTCCGAGGCTGCTGCCCATGTCCTTGAAGAAACTCAGCAAGTTGAGTGTCGTTTGGTCGTAGCCTAAGGATGTTTTGATGTCGTTTGAGTATAGGCCGAATATGTACGTTGAACCGGAGACCGACATGATTAACAAGGACGCAAAGAACATGAACCATCGGCCTAGAATCACGCGAAAGCCGGAACTCTTCAGGCCTCTCCAACCGCCGCCGCCGCCGCAGACGCCGAACTCGGTCACCGACATCTTGTTTGTATGATGAGGAGGGGGATTTTTTCATAAGCACATGCAAATATTATGTGTGTAAAAGTAAAAGGGGTATTTAGTTAAAGGGTGTTCGATTTGGGAAATGAGAAATAATTGAGTTTCAAAATTGACTGGGAATTAAGTTGACTTGCAGTTAAATTGGAGGTAGGAATGGACGGTGGGGTTCTAAGGAATTGACATCCCCTCGATTGGGGAGAAATTAGATTATATAATTGTTAATTATGGCTCTTTATTTTAAATTTAATGTTCTATAAAATATGAGCTGTTTTTGTATAATTGAGGCATTAAATATCATTTTTTATTTTATTGAGGTTTAAATAATTTTATAGATAATTAAATTTAAAATAAAGAGTCATAACAATTGGAAAATTTTTAATTTGATTCTTAGAAAGTTTAAAGAAATGTGCAACTATTGTGATATATGTGAAAAGGAAATCGTTAAATTACCAGATTTTTTTTTTACATGTCTAGACAAAGGAATTGAAAGGAGATTTAAGATTCGAACTAAAGACCTCAATTTTATTAGGCGTGATCTATAGTCAATTAAACTACTCCTTGATACTACGCTGATAAAAAAAAATAAATTTACTCATTAATCATTACTTTAACAGAAATTATAGGTACTATTGAATGATATTGAACAACTTCTGTATCATGGCCGCTGCCAAAATTCTAGCAAGAAGGAAGCAATAAAAAGAAGAAAAAAACAGAAAGTACACATGCCATTTTATCGTCGATGTCGTCGGCTTCCCCTAAACGATCCAACAATGTAAATGGACATCCCTAAGGGCAAAAAAACAAAGATGAAAAAAACTCTAAAAAATCTTCAATAAGACAAAATATTCTAATAAATTTGGAACAAAAAACACAAACTAAAAGAATTTTTTTTTTTTTAAAAGTACATATACCACTTTATTGTCAATGTCGTCACTTTCCTCTAAACTACCCAACAATGTCAATGTACATCTCTCAAAGGCCAAAAAAAAGAAAAAAAAGACAAATAAAAGAATTTCAATAAGACAAAATATTCTTATAAATTTGGAACATAAAAACAATAACTAAAAAAAAAAATGGAAAAAATTTTAAATAACGAAGGGGGTTTCATTTTTTAAAAAAGAAAGTTGTTGTTGTTGTTTTTTTTTTTTTTTTTTAAATATATATATTAAGAATTTTTTTAAGCTTTATGGAGGGTATTTTTGTCATTTGTGAGATATTGAATTATTTGATTGACCCAATTAATATTTTGGAAAGGAGGGACAATGATGATGAAGTAATAATTTGAGGACAGTATATATATATATATTTTCTCTAAAAATAATCTAAAAATGTGTTTCAGACAGAGAGAGACAAGAAGAAGAGTATAAGAATAAATGATTAATTTCTTAGTATGGTTCCAAACAAAAACTTAATTAGCTTGTTCAATTGGCGATAGCATGTTTTGCGTCACAAATTAAATTAAATGAGGTGAATTGAGCATCAATTCAAGAAGGGTAATTACAGTTTCTACGCTTTCAAACCATAATTATTTAAAAAATACTTTTTCAAGCGATACATTTTATGTCATTTGGTTTATAATTACATGTTTTAGTTTGTGAAATCGTAGTATCAAACACACTATACATATTGATTTTTCATGTGTTGCGTAAACTACATCAATCTAAATATCAAAATACAGAAACTTAACATAACGTTTATCCCGGTAGAAAAAAAAAAGGGGGAAAAACTTTACTTTGGCCTTCTGAACTTCCATGCGATTTGACAAACCTCTCAAACTTTCAAATCTATCACTTTGGGCTCCTGAACTTTGAATTACTCTCAATTTGGTCAATTCCATTAATTTTAGCCGTTAAAAATACACAAAAGACCAAAATATATTTGATTTTTAGTTTTTTTTTTTTTAAAATAATAAAAAAACGTTTTGGAAGTTAGAATTTTATACAGAAGTTAGAGGTATAAACATCATGTAACGTTTAAAATCTGACGAAGGGTCCACATTGAGAGAAATTCAAAGTTTAGGGGTTAAAAGTGAGAGATTTGAAAGTTTGGGGGGTTTGTCAAATCGGTTGAAAGTTCAAGGGGCTAAACTGAAGTTTCAAAAAAAAAAATAAAAAAAAAAAAATTGTAGAGATATTTCATAATAAGATTCTAATTTGGGTTTTTGGATATTTCTGCTCCCTCTCTAATAGTGTAATGTCTATTTTCATTAATTGAGTTGAAAATTGTAATATATTAATAATTTATATCTTTTATTTTATTTATATTTTGTTGATATGTATAAATAGTAATTTTATTTTTATATATTAATTTAATCTTCAATCTTAATATAATTTTCATTCATTCTTTGACACGTTGATTAAAATTCCTTATTCCGTAAAAGAAAGCAATAGAAAAAAAAAAACCATATAAACAGTTGTGTTTAGTATTAATTTTTGTAGGTGTTGAGATATTTTTGTTAGATTTATAGGAGGCTCGTTCAAATCCATATGTATTAAAGTAGATTTCATTCGTGAGGAGTCAACAAAGGTAATATGAATATCTCTTGAATTAGACTTTTTTTTGTCTTTTTTCCAATTGAATCGTATTACATTGGCAATGTTTTTTTATTGGCTTAATATTCTACTATGTTCTTATAACTCAAATTTTTATTTATTTTTCATATTATTTGCTAAAAAAAAAAAAAATCTTAGGCTCCCAAGTTCCTAACCATTCTTTTCTCTTATGGATTTGTGTTTACTAACTGAAGGATTTGATTGACACAAAAAAAAAAAAAAAAAAAAAAATTAGCTGAATTTTTATTTAATTATTTATTTATAAGTAAGAAAGGGTGGTGGTTCAATGGCCCAAAATTTTTTTTAAAGTGATTGAGCATATATTAAGACAATTTTTATAATAATTTTTTTTTTTTCAAATATACTTGAGACATTCATGCGTGTTATACAAGAACTTTATGGATTTTTTTGGCCGTCCTTTCATCAATATTGGAAGCAAATTTTGGTAAATAATATATATTTTCACTTTCCGACCAAAATTTTTGATTGTCTTTCTTCTGGCTAGTCAATGTCACCCACAAACTACGTGTACCCTTCCCATCCATGAAAGGCTTATATTACCCTTAAAATATCAACTCCAAAAGGCAATGCTCTATTACATAACATGATTGAAATAAAAATTACTGGTTGGAATATCTCTTCTCTTTTTTAAAGATAGGGTAATAGTCTAAAATGTGGCCTTTAAGTAACAAAGAGTGAAATTAAAAGTCTCTAAGGGATAGCACAATCGACTGTGAACTACGCCTAAAAAAACAGAGATCACTAGTTTTTCTAATTAAAAAGGTGAGAATGGGTAACCAGTGTAATTTTTTCCCTTGGGTGTGACCATCGGGGTTCCCACCTGCTGTGAAATGTTCGGTTTGAGCCATAGCTATTGCTTAGGAAGGCGAGTCCGTCACTACAGTCCCACCAAAATGCAAGTTGATAAAGCTCTTTCTTAGTAACATTTGCTTCGTAGACTACTACCGCAAACGGGTTCGAACCTGTGACCACTAAGAAAAAAGGAAGAGAAGAATTGAACCTTATCCCCTGTTGCTTTACCAACTCAACTATCACCTTGATGGTTAGACTTGAATATTGTAACAGACTTGAATATTGTAACAAAGATCACTTGTTAAGTTAACTAAAAGTGTATTTTTAATTATTTTAGTAAGTAAAATTTGATGAGATCGTTAGGAATGATCTAAAAAAGGAAAAAAAATCGAAAGTTGCCCATTACTGAAACGACCCCCGTGGAATATTGGTATCAATGAAGGGTATAATACCTTGAGCCATGGATGAAGACGTGGGAGAAGAATGCGTGACGTGGCATAAAAGTGATCACCACACAATGCACCAATTCTCTGTCTCTTAAAAGCAGATGAGGGGGGCCTACCGATCACCGCCCATTTGGCATTTGGAGCGGCGGTTGTAAATAAATGTCCATTAATATTTACTGTTTTTGTGAAGGATTAGACACCAGGCTCCCATGGATGGAATGTTTGATGCTCGATTCTCTGTATTTTCCGTGTGACGATGACTCTGCCGCAAACTGTTTTTTATTTTATTTTACTTTTTTTGTTCTTATCTTCTCCCTTTTAAAATTGGCAATAGATAAGACGAGGAAATCACACACATCCTTATTCGTTCTATCCCATGTTCTTAGCATGGGAATTAAAAAGTGGATATCTCTCTCTCTCTCTCTCTCTCTCTCTCTCTGGTAAAATAAGGATGAGAGGAAGGCATCAAAATCTTGTAGTTTTCTTTCTTAAATCATGGGAACTATGATTTGATAAGGTAGTAATACGTATCTTAGATAGAATTACTGTGTATATTGTTGATGACAATTTTCCAAAGAGTAATGTTACATGGAATCCGAAGAGTTATTGATCTACAAAAGAAGGAAATTTGGATAAGAGTTACCGGCGAGAATAGCTCCAACACCTAAATCAGTAGTTGATTTCAGGAAGAGAAAGCAGGTGAGCAATAATAGCTTGAGAGAGATTTGTGATTACCAAATAATGAATTGGACCTTCCTTTTTATAGGCATCAGGTAGCGTTTGTCATTCCCCGATTCTCGGCCTCACATTCCCGACTATCTACTGTGCCCAATGTGTGGTGAAGTGGATTGTGGGTTGTAGGCTACTCCACGATCCTAAGATCCTGGAATGTGTTAGTGGGTGACTGGGCCACGCTTGCCTCTTAGACGTGGGTTCTCGACTTGTGTTTGGGCACATGTGGCTTGGCTTGACGCTGACAGTTGGACCACATCCTGTTGAACGTGGGGCTTTGCTGGGACGTTGGGCATCCCACGATTCATTAGTGAACGTGGTTTTCTTTCACTTGCCAAAGAACCATTGTACCTTTGGTGGGCTGACTATATCTCGGGTTGGGCTTGTTTTTAGTGAGCTTGCATATTGGACCAAGCCTGGAGGTTTGTTGGGCTTAAAGTGGCCGATCCATTACCCAACACATACAATTTCCCTTTTTTCTCTTTCCTTTGTTTGAATAAAAAAAAAAAAAATTTAGAGAAAGTGAATCTTAGTAAAGGAAAGTACTAGGCTTACAAACACATTTTACAAAAAAATGAAGTGATGTGGCACAACATGATTGAGTTTCTCAAAATTTGAATTTATCTCATATCCAATCATGTTGTGCCACATCAATTTGTAAAAGTTTTTATTTTTTTTTATAAAATGTGTTTGTAAGCCTAGCATTCCTTGTTACTAAATTCTATTTTGTGTAGTGCACATGAGTTAATAAGTGATAGGCCTGAATCCTGATGTAATGACTTAGATAAAAATTTTAGCCATATCTTATCATCCTAAAATAACTTGTAAATTTGAAACTTTCTTAAAATTCATTTTTTTTTTTTTCCTTTCTCCTAATTCACGGATATGAGTAAACAGTTTGTTGAAGAGAGCAAATGCACAAGAGGATGACGATGTACCTCATGAATATCACGCAAATCGAGTCTGAATTCCTTAGCGACTCGATTCAAGTAGGACCTGATGAAAATACTGTAAAATCAGGTTCATGTGATTTATTTGATTTATAATTGTTAATTCATATTATTATGAGTTGGCTGGATTCGTGTGAACAAAACACTTGAGTTTTAATTAGTTCTTAAATGTGCAGTGTGCAAGTTGGCATAAGTAGGATGAAATGGTTTTCCAAAAACCTTTGTCTGAATCTTCGTCTGCATGGCGTTCGGACAAGATAACTTACTAAGCAAACCCGAGAGCCTTGTCTGAAGGCTCATCTGTAGTGGCATCCGGACGAGTGAGTTGTGCAAAGAAACCCAAGAGCCACGTCTGAAGACTCGTTTGCATTGCCGTTAGGATGAGCAAGCTGTGCAAAGAAACCTGAGAGACTAGTTGTCGTAGAAACTAGTTGTCATTCAGACGAGCTTACTAGTCGTCTAGACGCTCTTGAGCTGATAAGACTTTTATGAACAGAGTTTATATTGTAGTTGAACTAGGAGTCTTTAGAAATTATATATATATCTTTATAGATCTGTATAGGTACGATTTCAGCATATGGAAATCGCCGTCGAGAGCTAAGAGAGTCAGTGACCATAGAGCATTGGTTCTATCTCTTAGAGTGATTGTTTTGTTCTTAGTTGATTGATTATTGAAGTGAAGTCAACTAGAGTTCCGGTGAAGGGAGATCACATAGAAGAATTGTGCCAGTTGTCACTGGAAAGGGATACTACAGTAGAAGGCAAGTGGGTCGCTTGTCTTATACAAGAGTGTGTCAATAGCAACGGTTTTGTGAGTATGAACATCTTGTAATCCTTTATTCTTTTACTGAGTTAGTTGATTTCCTGGGTTTGGCTACTCCGGAGAGGTTTTATTTTTAGACAGTTCTCTAATTGGTTTCTTCTTTGTAACCAAAATATCAGTGTTGATTATTGTTTGTCGTTTTATATATTTTGGTTGTTTATTAACTGTTAGGTCAGATCTATTTCCAATAGGTGTTAATTGAAAATATTAGGGTTTATCAATTGGTATCAGAGTGGGTTCACTCTATTGGGATTAATTTCCTAAGTGTGATCCTAGTTTCCGCATAATATGTGTGACATCCCACATTGCCTGGGTATGGAGATTGAGATGTGCTTATATGTATACTTACACCCTTAATGACAACAATGCGTTTTAAAGCCGTGATGGTCATGATCCCATCAGAACTCTGTAGTTAAGTGTGTTTCTGCGAGAGTAGTACCAGGATGGGTGACCCTCTGGGAAGTCTGGTTCGGGGGAGTCAAAAGCGGACAATATTGTGTGTCATTGGGGTGTGGTGTTACAAATGGAATCAGAGCCATTACCCAGCCTAAGATGGGGGGAGCGTGCACAAGCCCATAAGGGGTTGCAAGCGGGCACTCTCTGGGACGCCAAAAATGGGCTAATCCCAGGGGTGATTGTGATGTCTTACATTGCCTGGGTATAGAGATGATGATGTGCTTATATGTATACTTACACCCTTAATGACAACAAAGCGTTTTAAAGCCGTGATGGTTATGATCTTATCAGAACTCCACAATTAAGCATGCTTCTGCGAGAGTAGTACTAGGATGGGTGACCCCTTAGGAACTCTAGTTCGGGGGAACCAAAAGCAGACAATATTGTGTGTCATTGGGGTGAGGTGTTACAATATGTCTCACATAGTTGCACCTAACTCTCTCCCCATCTTTGACGGATCCAATTACACGTTTTGGAAAATTCGTATGAGAGCATATCTCAAATCTATGGACGTTTGGCGTATTGTTGAATCAGGATGGACTAATCCTGATAAGGCAATTGCCGAATTGCCAAGGAATGAAAAGATTGATTCTTCGTCGAATGACAAAGCGTTAAATGCTATCTTTACATCTATCTCCGCCGAAGAATTCGCAAGAATTTCTCGATGTGTAATAGCAAAAGAAGCATGGGAAACATTAGAGATTACTCATGAAGGAACTCAAGTTGTTAAAGCTTTAAAGCTTCAGATGTTGGTTTCCCAATTTGAAGAAATTCGAATGCAAGAGGATGAAACATTTGATGAATTTTACACTAAGCTTAGCATCATCAGAAACAATACTATAAATCTAGGAAAGAAAATGACTGATGCTAAGACAATCAAAAAAATCTTGAGATCTCTTCCTATTAAGTTCTTACCTCAGATTGCTGCAATAACATAGAGCAAAGATCTAGAAACCATGAGAGTAGAGGAACTTGTAGGTTCACTTCAGACTTTTGAGCTCTTGCTGCCTAAGCCAAAAAATTCAAAAAATCTTGCCCTTAAGATCAAGACTACTTGATGGAGATCAATGCACCACTTCGAAGGATCTCGTTCAAGTACCAATTGGGTCGGTTACGAGAGCATGAGCAAATAAGTTCAAGGATGTACTCAATGGACTCATTCAAGAGTTATGGGCTCAAGCGAATTCGTGGAGGCCCATTGAGCATGATCCACGTGGGCAACAAAGAATCGTCACCTTGATTCAAGTTCTAGAAGGATCCGGTCAAGGCTAAGAATTGGCAAGAAATATTTTGGGTTTATTCTAGAAGGATCGGATTGCATGGCTATTCTGGGCGCCACTTTCTTTTCTTTTATGTTGTCTTTTGGTTTCCTTCCATATGACTCTAGGCATCCAGCCTTTATTGCCTTATATGTCTTGTGTGTTTTAGGAAGGTAAGGATTTCTGTCCTTACCCATTTTTAGCTTTAATTAGGTTTTCTATGTTAGGGTTTTTTTTTTTTTTCCCCTTTTAATGATTAGCCCTTTAAATAGGTGTATAAGCAATATAAAAGGCAGACATTGATTATTGATAAACTTGTGAGGTTTATTCTCTTTGGTTCTTTGAAGAACTACTTGAACTTATCGGGATTTTCCGTGGCGTTCATCTCGACTTATCAAACGGAAACTTCACCACCGTTTGTGGCATCTTCCTTATACCGAGGTTCTTGTTTGTCATAAACAATGGGTCGAGGTCTTCCATTCGAATCTGTCCATAGAACGATCTTGGGTTCCCTTTCGTTGTTGGGTCTCGTTATTCTTGACGGGGTTCACATCATACTAAAGGTAAATCTGTAGATCTCTCTGATGAGGATTCTGGAGATGATGAAGAAATAGCTATGATTGCTAGGAAGTTTAGGAAATTTTTCAGAAACAATAGAAATTTTGGAAGTAAAGAATAAAAAATTTCTGCGAATCCTAGTAATGAGGTTAGAGATAATTATGAAGGCAGAAATGATGAAAATCAGAGAGATAAATTATCTCAGGTCATAAGTGTTATGAATGTGGTGGTGTTGGTCATATACGTGCTGATTGTAGGAATTTGATAAATTCAAAAGGCAAGGCCTTTAATGTGACTCCAAGTGATGAGTCAGACAATGAGGAAAAAGTTGAAAATATGACTAATTATGTAGCTTTTTGGATTTCTTATGATAGTGAACATGAGGCTAGTGAGTCTAACTCTTTAGATAGTAAACAAGGTATCTGTGATAATGAATCAGAAGAGGAGGGTGATCTGCAAAATGCTTATAATAATTTATTTATGAAATGCATTAAACTGAAGAAGCTGATTAAGCAACATTTGCAGAAACTTAAAGAAGTTAATCTTGAAAATGATCAACTGTATAGTACCTTAACTGATTCACATGCTATTTATAATACTTTGATGTCTGAAAATCACATGTTAATTGCCAAAGTGAAATCCTTAGAGAATGATCTTAATGAATCAAGAAATCATCTGGAAAAAAATTCTCTAGTGAAAAGCTAAATTGCATGTTGCATAATCAGAAACATTCTTTTGATAGAACTGGATTGGGTTTTGATAAATCTGTTGTTTCTTCTACTAATGTTGCTTCTCCTTCAAAGTTGATGTTTGTGGAACCAGTATATAAAGAAGAGAACTTGGCTAAGAAGACGGTAATGTATCCTCCAGTTTCAAGAGGTAAGAAAGGTAAGGGAATTCTAACTGATTCCTATGTGTCTCGTTCTACACCGAAACGTGCTCATATGCCAAGGAACCAACATTCTCAAAGGTTCATTCTTACATGTCATCATTGTGGTAAGATTGGGCATATTCGCCCTAAATGTTTTTAGTTGAATAATCATGAGTCAAAAAGAGACTATTTTCGTTTTAGGGATAGTCATGATGAATTATTCAACATGCTAAGGGGTGTTATCACCCAATTAAATGACTTGGATAAGATTCGCACTTCTGTTCCTAAAATGAAGAAAATTTGGGTTAAGAAGGTTGATAATGTTCACTCGTTGAGGGGGAGTGGTAGTGAACTCACCTAGTTTAGGTGGACACTTAGTATGCCTAGGATTGTTATTGCTTTTATATTTTAGTGTCCTAGTGTCATAGTTTGTTTGGTGTTTGTAATATGCCATAATCTATAACTTTGCATGTCTAGGATAGATATATGTTGATTATCTATGGTTCCTATCCTAATGTCAAAGTTTATTATGTCATTTTCTGTTTTGTTTTTATCATTGTTGGTCTCTATTTTTAAAATTATAAAAAAAAAATTAATATTTTTCATGTTTATGTTTTTTTTTTTTAGTTTTTTTTTCGTTTGAATGTTCTATACTGGTTCATTGTGCTCAATTTCATGAACTTTCAAAATCTCATGAAGTCATGTGAATTGATAACGGATCTATTCTGCATAAAGTTCTTTTGAGCTATTACTATTGCATGACCATGGTGAGTGTTTTTTTTTTCTTTTTTTTTTTTCATGTGGGATTTAGTTGTCTTATGCTGGTCATGCACATTTACGACTCAATCTATTCCTTAAGTAATGTGGAAAAGGGTTCATGGTCACAATGCAGGTGATGTATAGTTCAAGGCTCGGTTAAAATTGACCAATTCACTAGTTAAACCTAGATCCTAAAAATTCCTGTAGTTTTCTTAAAATAATAAAAAAATATTCATATGACATGTATCTAAAAGAGCATATCTGAACAAAATAAAAATGTTCAATGTCATGATTGCTGAAAGAATCCCTATAGAAACAGTCAGTGACCAAATCATTACAGAAAAATACAGTTGCTAAAGGATTTGTGGTAAATTGTGCTTATTAAGGAGTTGTATGGGATGAGGGATCATAAGCCCTAGTATCATAAGGTTTGCCTTTAACTGTGCGTCTTTACTATCATGGTTTGCAGAGTGCCCTTATAACTTTTTCATATATCTTGACATTGGAATTGACTCTCACACACTTCACTTCCCAGCATGAGTAATTTTTGTCCCATTGGATGGCTAAACATTCATAAATTATTGGTTCATGTTTGTTTTGTGTGTGTGAGCTCTTATGATTTCTACATGCACGAGTGATTCCTGTTATTTTCTTGATGCGCTTACATGTTTGATTTGGTCACAAATGATCTGTGCACAATGTATCATGATATGATATTCAGGGGGAGAAAAACTGATTGTGATAAGTGTGTGTTTTTCAACCTCGTCTGGACGAGACTGCCCAAATAAAAAACCCGCGAACTTGAAATTTGTTTTCCCTCGTGTGTTGTATTTTGTACTTCTCTCGGCTGCACTTTGGGTGTTTCCCAACATTCTTGGGTCTTACCTTCTTTGTGGATTGTGCTTAGATTTTCAAGCATCTCTCATCTATTGTGCATCAAAGGTATGAAGCCTACCCATTCAAAATGTCTCATTTCTTGGTTTAGAGAAGATTAGTTTTTAGGTTTTGAAAGTTGGGTTGAAGTTGGAAATCCAATTTTGTTTGATTGGTTGTGATATATAATGCGCGATTATCATATGAATGTGTTTCAAGATTGATTTGAGATGTTTTTAGGCATGAAATTCTAATTTTACTTGAATTTTTTACATTTCTACTTTTTCCTTGCATATCATATGTTCAATAAAATGCCTAAACGAGATACTTAAGCCATTTTCTTTCATTTTTCACTTGGATTTTCTCTTGTGTAATGTCTCTAGTGTTTAAGTTGTGGTTATGGGGAATGATGGCTTGTGTCTCATTTAATTATGCATGTTTAAAATTTCACAAGCTTTTCACATGATTTAATGACTTATCTTCAAGGCTCTCGAAAAACTAGTGCAAAATTTGAGCTAAAGTTATGTGTTTGTGTTATGGTATATGTGTTCATGGTTGTAGGATATGGCTAGTGGAGCAACTCCTTCAAGAAAGTTACCCATACGCTCAAAGTCTAAGGCTCAAAAGAGAAAGGCAGTGGAGGATGCGTCTTCAGCTTTTGCTTTTGGTCATGTTCCCACTACAGGGCCTGATATTGGGTTTAGATTTCGGCACAAGCCTACCAAGAAAGTTTTTCAAGAGAGGTTTCATGATCGAACGGTTATTGCAAAAAGACCGGTAAACCTGTCAGATCTTTAAGATAGTCAGTTCCAAATTATCTCTCAGATATTCATTCAGAGGAAATGGGAGTATTTCATTTCTCCTCTTGCACGTCCATTTTTAAATATGGTTCAAGAATTCTATGCGAACATGGAGCTACAGGAAGACTCTAATGAAAATGTTGAAGATCCTCTGCAGATCATATCATTCATTAGAGGTGTGCCAATTGTCATAACTCTTGAATTAATTGCTGAAGTCACAGGAATTCCACTCATTGAGGAGCCTGGGTATCCATATTCGACAGAAAATTTTCCTTCAAAAACTAACATGTCAAAGCTATTTGTTCCTCCTAATTCCTACAATTTTTGGCAAGATTACATGAATGTCATTCCCCTTGGACACCTCTCTCATCTGGTGAAGTTGTTAGCTCGGATTGTAATGCAAAATGTGTTTCCAATATACCATCATTCGGATCTTGGGTTGGCATGAGGGCGGTTCATCTATGGGCTTTTCACAGATGTCCAGATTGGTTTTGCATCCATTGCAATTAGATTCATGAAGGCAATGTTCACTGAGAGTTCGATTTTACTGCCATATGGAAGTTTGATTTTGCATATCATTGCCAGATTTTTTTAGATTCCAAATTCTGAACCAACTATGAAGCATCTTGGTCCGTTCTGTAAGGCTAAGGTGAGTCAATCCAAAGGTCAGTTGCGATTGCGAGGCGCCAAATATTTTAAAACTACAACTGATCCTACAGACATTGCTGAACCTGGACCTTCTGGAGGCAGTTCTACAACTGCTCCCGTTTCTTTAAAAGATATCATGGCCAAGCTGAATGTCATGCGACTCAAAAGACATGGTTTTCATCAATTCTAACAAGCTTGCAGAAAGATGTCAACGACTTGAAGACTAAATTCATGGGATCATCTGGAGGAACTAGCTTGGCTAATGAAGATAATGATGAGGAACAGTCGATGAGTGATTAACTTCCTCAAGTTTAGGCCTTTTGTCATCTGTGACAAAAAGGGGGAGTGAAGTTTTTTGTTATGAAGTTGTTGATTTTTGTTTTTTGTTTAAGCTTCATGTTGTTTTGTTTCAATTTCTACAAACATGATGAACTGGGGTAAAATCTTTAATTAGAGTTTGTTGCGTAAATTGAACTAATATTTTGTCAACGAATAGCCAAAGGGGGAGTTTGTTAGTTCATACTATTGTGACTTGGCTGGATTCGTGTGAACAAAATACTTAAGTTCTAATTAGTTCTTAAATGTGCAGTGTGCAAGTTGGCATAAGTAGGCTGAAATGGTTTTCCAGAAACCTTCATCTGCAAGGCATTTGGACGAGATAACTTACTAAGCAAACCCGAGAGCCTCATCTGAAGGCTCGTTTGCAGTGGCGTCCAGACGAGTGAGTTGTGCAAAGAAACTTGGGAGCCTCGTCTGAAGACTTGTCTGCAGTGGCGTTTGGACGAGCAAGCTGTACAAAGAAACTCGAGAGCCTCGTCTGAAGCCGCGTCTGCAACCTCGTTCGGATGAGCCGTTCCAGAAAACTCAAGTTAGAGTTTTTAACCTAGCTCCATCTGGACGCACATTATGGTTGTTCAGACAACTAGTGTTTCTCATGTAATATCTTTGTAGAAACTAGTTGTCATCCAGATGAGCTTACTAGTCGTCCGGACGCTCTTGAGCAGATAAGACTTTTATGAACAGAGTTTATATTGTAGTTGAACTAGGAGTCTTTAGAAGTTATACATAGATCTTTATAAATCTATATAGGTACGATTTCAGCATATAGAAATCGTCGTCGTGAGCTAAAAGAGTCGGTGACCATAGAGCATTGGTTCTATCTCTTAGAGTGATTGTTTTGTTGTTAGTTGATTGATTGTTGAAGTGAAGTCAACTGGATTTTCGGTAAAGGGAGATCACGTAGAAGAATTGTGCCAGGTGTCCCTGGAAAGGGTTACTGCGTTGGAAGGCAAGTGGGTTGCTTGTCTTATACAAGAGTGTGTCAATAGCAATGGTTTTGTGAGTATGAACATCTTGTAATCTTATATTCTTTTACTGAGTTAGTTAATTTCCTGAGTTTAGCTGCCCTGGAGAGGTTTTACTTTTAGAGAGTTCTCTAATTAATTTCCTCTTCGTAACCAAAATATCAGTGTTGATTATTGTTTGTAGTTTCATATATTTTGGTTGTTTATTAACTGTTAGGTCAGTCTCATCTGTCACTTAAATGTCAAGCAGTCTCAATTTGAAATGGGAATCAAACAAAGGCTTATCAACTCTGGTTGCAGTATCTCTTTATCAATTTATCTTTATCCTTAATAATTAATATCAAAGTTAACAGTGCAACGTAATAATTGATAGAATTCTCTTGAAGCATCTTCGGTATATTCTTAATAACAAAATTTAGAAAAATGATTCATGTTAATTTTTTATTTTTTTCTCATCTTATCCTATAAATTTAATAAATTACTCATTATATTTATAAACTCATGTGAATTTCACATAAATTCAATGATAAATTTATCTATCTACTATAAAAATAATTAAAAGATTGTTAAAAGATGAATTAATTATATCATTTCTCTTAAATTTAACTATTACAAATCATTATGCATCTCTACTAAATGTTATAATAAATCTCACGTGAAAGTTTATTGTACTACATTAAATGCTTTTTTTTTATTATTATTATTATTTTCTTTCTTTTTTTTTTTTTTTTAATAATTGTAGTCGCATATTATTGATAAGAAATCTGCAAAGCAGAGGAATATGCTTGCAATAGGTCACGTATACAATCTGATGGATAATAAAACCACACCATCTCCTTATCATCATAAACAGCCAAATGAGCTAAAGCATGAGCTATTTTATTTGTCTCTCATTGAGCATATTTCATCTCCCACTGTGGAATAGTCCTAAAAAGAGAAAGAATATCTCCCGTAAGTTGGCCCCATCCACCATCATCCGTGCCTCCAGAATTTACTGCAGCAATCATGTTCGTAGTTCCTCCCTCCAATTGCACTTGTCGAATTCCCATTTCATTACAGAGTTGGACAGCCATAAGAGCAGCCCACACTTCTGCTATTGAGAGATTCAGAAACCCATGCCTAGTTTGACTTTTCGCTGCCCCCGTAGTGCCATGGTGATCACGGATAATCACCCCAAGGCCCACGTGTCCACATTTCCTATCAATACCAACGTCCCAGTTTGCCTTGAACCAGCCTTGGGGAGGTGCCTTCTAAGAAGTACTAGATGGGTCTCTAGCAGGTGCTTGTTTTTTCTTCTCCCCATCCGTCAGTGCCTTCAGCAGCTCCATCTCCTATTTTGCTTGCTCAATAATGATGTTCGGGTGTAGAAAAACCCTCTCATGAATGAAGGCATTTCGTCGAAGCCATATTCGTTTGGCGATACTTACGAACAAATGGAATTCCTCACTATCACACCTTGCATGCATCCCTTCTACCACCCGCAAAAAATTCGGTCCCTTAAAGCAGCTTTTTTGAAAAATAGAGCCCCCTGCACTCCAAACATCACACGCCGAGGGACACTACCATAATATGTGGTACGCAAATTTAGGTTCTTTTTCACATATCAGATAGAAAGGGCCCAAAATAATCATATGAGAGCAAAGATTGACTTTAGTAGGAAGTGAGTCATGACAAGCCCGCCATAGAAAATGCTTCTCCACATTTTTAACATTCAGCTACCAAATGGTACTCCATATTGTATTTTCCCTACCATAAGAAAACCCTTCCACCTTAGTTGCCATATGACGATCCTTTTGGATATGATAGGCACTCTTTACCGAGAAGACACCCTTTGCCGTTCCCCGCCATATTAAAATATCCTCTTGATCTGTTGCACTAACCGGCATTGATTGGATAGATTTAATTTTGTCACTAGAAAATAGATAATTCAAGGAAACAAGGTTCCACCATTTCGTGTTATCATCAATAAGAGAACTCACGGTCGAGTCTGGGTCAAGAATTGTTAGAGGAGAGACAATCTTGATGGTTGTCGGAGATTTGAGCCATCTATCCTTCCATATGCGTATCGACTTCCATTGCCAACTCTCCAAACTAAGCCCTCCCTAATAAGGTCACTCGAGGTTTGTATACTTCGCCATGCGAAAGAGGGTTTTTTCCCACAAGCCGCCTCAAGAATCGAGCAATCAGATAGTATTTGACTTTCATAATTTTCGCTATAAGACTGTCTGGAGACTTCCATAAATGCCAAATTTGCTTAGCCAAAAGAGCTTTGTTAAAATTGACAATATCACGAAAACCCATACCTCACTGGCCCTTAGAAAGACTCACCTTACTCCAACTCATACCGCTGATCCACAAGGATTCTAGCAACTCC
This sequence comes from Carpinus fangiana, assembly GCA_006937295.1. Classification (NCBI taxonomy): domain Eukaryota; kingdom Viridiplantae; phylum Streptophyta; class Magnoliopsida; order Fagales; family Betulaceae; genus Carpinus; species Carpinus fangiana. Next base: position 18,563,487 of record CM017327.1, on the reverse strand, counting down.
CTGCATTTGGTCTTTATCACTCACAAAGGAATTCCTACTAAAGAGTACAGCCGTCTTGTTGGAATTCATTTTCTACCCGGATATGCCTTCATAAAGGTGTAAAATAGACGAAAGATGATTCCATTGTATCAGATTTGACCTACAAAATAGCAAGCTGTCATTTGCAAAAAAGAGGTGTCTAAACACCGGTCCGCCTCTCGATGTGGGTACACTCGTCAAACGACCATCCCTATTAGCTTGGGTGATCATAGCGCTTAGCACCTCTACACATAATAGGAAAGGTATGGTGAGATAGGATCTCCTTGACGGATACCCCTAAAAGGAGTAATGAGTCCGCAGGGAGTCCCATTTACCATAATAGAATATTTCACCGATTTCACACACATCATAATTAAGGCAATCCATCGCCTATTAAAACCCATTCGTTCCATCACCGCTTCTAAAAAACCCCACTCTTCCTAATCGTAAGCTTTACTCATATCAAGCTTAATCGCCATGTACCCTTTTTTTCCCTTCATCCCCGTATGCATCGTATGGAGGGTTTCATATGTTGCGAGCACATTATTCAAGATAAGCCGCCCCAGAGTAAAAGCACTCTGAGTTGGGGCAATAATAGTCGATAAAATCTTTTTCAACCAGTTTGCTAAGACCTTAGATATAAGTTTATACAAAACATTACATAAACTTATGGGTCTATAGTCTGTAACACTCATAGGATTTTTAGATTTTGGAATAAATGTGATATGGGTCAAATTTATCTCTTGGGGTATAACACCAGCATTTAGTATATTAGAAATAACATGACATACCTCCTCCCTCATAATAGGCCAATTGGTTTGGAAGAACCAAACATTTAGCCCGTCAGGTCCCGGAGCTTTATAAGGCCCCATTTGGAACAATGCGACTTCAATCTCCTCCAAGGAAAATTCCCATAGTAGGTCTGTATTCGTGCTGGCAGAAACTCGGCTTTCAATGGGTTGAAGACATGAGGCAATGTCACCCATCGACCCCCTGGTGAACAGCTTCGAAAAATACTCCACAAAAGCATTCTTTATCTCAACTTAACTTTCCCACCGCTGCCCCTTTTCATTCGTGATGAGCCACACATGGTTCCGTTGCCGTTTTGCACTTGCACAAGCATGAAAAAAAAGAGTGTTTTGATCTCCCAGTTTCAGCCAGTCTTCTTTAGCCCGTTGTCGCCACCACAATTCCTCATTGTCTAATAATACGTGCAACTCAATTTTTATTTTTTTGATCTCTGGAAAAGAAGATATATCTTCCCTGGCTTGTAAACTTAGTAATCTTCTATGCAATTTTGAAATACCCTCTTGAACGTCGTTTTTTGATCTTCTACGCCACTCCTTTGATTCCGCTACTGTAACGCCCCCAAAATTAGCCTTGGCTAATCCGGTGGAGTCATTGGCAATTTACTCGTTCTAGCCAACTTGTGACCAAACGAAAAATCACCCTTATAAAAATGTCAGAGTAAATGCAAGGGAAGGTGAATAAATCTGAGTCACTATAATTCATCAAGTAAGAACATGGAGCTACCAAATAGTAAAGACAAACCTGTAATTATAAGAAAAACATAACCAGTCAAGTTGTAACATCTCTTGCGACTTTCATAACAGTAAACCAGGTTACCTAAAGAATAATAACTGCGTAAGTCTAACGACTTAGTAAGTAAACCTCACACTTAGGTATGATATGAGCCCAATTAATGAAAGTAAACGTGCAATTTGAGTAATAACCAAAAAGAGGGCATTACCTCCGCTAATACACCATTTAATAGGTTTTAGGGTTTTTAAAGCTTATGGTGTAGAACCGGCGATAATTACCTAGGTGTTTTAATGCAGAAAAGGCTAATGCATTATAAGTCATAACTCCCATACATGATCTACCCGAGATATTACCCTTTCTCAGTAAGGTTGGTACTGTCTCGAGGGACCTATAATACAATGTCAGTGCCCCAGCCATTGCATAACATACCGTACGTAACGTTAGTGGCACTATTGAGTCCGACCTTGAGTGGCCTATACCAATTAATGACGTTCATCCTATAGTGATTGAACAATTGGGAATGGTTGCACTAAGGTCACGAAACCAATGGATCTAAAGCCCCCATATAACACACACATTTGACCATAATACGCAGTTTATATAGTAAGCCCATAGCCGTTCATACAGCACATACTGGCATACCATGTCTTACGATGCATCTTAACAATTTAATTAATAACACAGTTACCGAGTAATTAAAGAAAGTAGGCATGCTCATATCATACTTGTGGTCAGTCAACTGACATATCCCACGTTTTACGTAAAAAGGGTGTAAGTGTCTACTTACCTTGCACACTCGAGCGAATCTTCCGATCAAGCTAATTCCTATTATAACGGATACAAGACACCGTTATTCTAAGCCTTACGAAACCTAGAAATATAGCTAAGCCTAAGCATACACGTGTGAAACTTAAGAACCGGTACTTTGCCCACTGATCGTACGTCAGGCCTTGATGGCGTACGTCCGCTCAGTGTGTTGAGCACACCGCTTTAAGATTCGAACAGTGCATGTTTCTAATGGCATTCATAGACCTTTAAACCTCTTCTAAGCTAGCAAAACCGCACATGCAACGCAAGAAATCACAGCACAATGAGCCTTTCAGAAAATCCTTTGAAAACATCATTATTTTTAAAGAACGTTTAATGAACACTTGGAAAACCTCATCAAGGCAGAAATACAAGATAAAATAGTGCTAAACACAAAGGGAACAGAGCTTACCCTGAAGCTAAGCACGGACATGGTTTCCCCTCCTCGGAAACTCCTCCTTGAAGCTAACTATCACAAATTTCTCACTCAAAACTCAAGGAAAGGATTTTGGTAGCCTAGAGGCATACCAGGGGATGGGAATGGGCATGAGAAATGGGAGGTGGGACGACCTATTTATAGGAAAAGTTTGCCACCAACTCTCTGACAGAGCAACGGACGTCCGGCAATCCTAGCGTACGTCCAGTGGTCTTCGCACATTGGTCTAAAGGGTGTCTCGTACATCTAGGTATTACCTAAAGGGTACCCCAAAAAGTAGCATACGTCAAGTGGTCCCACGTACGTCTGTTGTATTATTTACAGAGCATACGTCCGATGGTCCCCCTCCGTACGTCCGTACTACAGACAGCAGCGTACATCCGCCAAACCTAGTGTACTTCTACCTCTTGAGGATCAGTGTCTGGCTTTTATTTTCTAAAGGTTCAAAGCGTGATTAGGTTAACGCTAAGGGTTTTGGGTCTCGTTAAACACCTTTATTTAAAGCCTTTGTTGATTGCTCCTATGGAAAAGATTTTATCTAGTAATTGGTTTTTTATCGAGGTGTTACAGCTACACAACCCTTAAGTTTTGATCCTAGGCGGGCCAACCTGTTGCTGCGGATAGGCTCTCCTCCAAACCGAGTTGATCATCTCCTGGCAGCTTTCATCAGTAGCCTAACCCGTTTCATAATAAAACCTTGGTTTTTTCCCATCTACTCCAAGAGCACATGCCAGATTGAGGAACAATGAAGAATGATCAGAGCAGGCCAAGGAAGACATACAAACTTCAGCATCAGGAAAAGCTCTCCTTTAGGCACGGTTAGCCACTCCTCTGTCAGACGCTCTTTGATAATGGCAGTATTGTGACGACCCCAGTGGGCAAATCAATTAACTAGTAATTGATCCTACGGCGCGTCATCTCAGCCTTGTCCCTCGCAAAACAAGACCTCCGAGAATTCACTTTCCTAGTCATAACGAGGAAACTGAAGTATAAGACTTTACTAAGACTATGGGAATAGAGACAGTAAATGAAACATCACATAACAAATACTAGAGATAAAGTACTACGTCACCATAATATTATAAATAGTCATCAATGTTGGTCATCAGACCATCATCAGGAAAATAGATACAACCCAGAATAACATAACATCATCATAGTTCACAAAAGATCAACAAATCAAAGCCTAGACTTAAGCTTAAGAAGAGCTAATGAAATAAAAATCTCTATCATATCATCACGAGCAGATCCTCCATCTTCCCACATCGTCCTAAGCCAAACGGGAGCCATATCCTCAAAGATCACCCGTATTAGGTCCTGCCCGATCATCCAAGTAATCTCTGATGGCATCTTTGTCTAGTGCAGCTAAACCGCGTAATTATTCGTAATGATGGGGGAAAGACATAAATAAAAGGGTAAGTCTAAGACTTAGTGATTTTTAACACATATAATACCTATGCCAGTTTAGTAATGAAATCGAATGTTTAATAAGCAAAAACAGTTTCATCATGACAGATTACGTTATATGTGATATATATATAATATGGTATATGCATATGATGTAAATAATAGTCATAGTTCAACAATATGGTCTACTCGAGATATTACTAATTCTCAGCAGGGTTGACGCTGTCTCGAGGGACCTATAGTACAGTGCCAGAGCCCCAGCCATTGTAAAGATGGGAAGCATTCTCAAGGGGAAGGACATCCTAAAGATGGGAAGCAAGTATCTGAGGGTAATTTGGAATGGGCAAAGAGCAAAATTCTGGCTTGACTATGCTAACTCCTTCCTTCCCTTTCTGAGGATAAAAAGTTAGAAAGGTAAAGGCCTTCCCTCTAAAAGCCTTCTAGCCTAGATTACAGCCTCCATGCAACGTAACAACGCTAAACTAACAAAAACACTAACCCAAACAAGGTTTAAAGCGAATATAAGCTAACAACTACAACCAAACAGAAATCGAGCAACATAACGACATAATTAAAAGCTAAGGATTGAGCGTTACTTCCTTGAAACAAAACCGCAAGAGTTTCGCCTCACAAACGTTTCAAAACACACAAACACCTTACACATGCTCACAAAGCACTTAAAACACTTTGGAAACACTCTAGGATTACTCTGGCAGCTTGAGGGCGTCAAAAACTTGTGCAAAACACGAAGGGGGTAGGGGTGTATTTATAGGCCCAAAAAGCAGCGGACGTCCGGCCAAGGGGCCTACGTCCGGTGGTTCCTACCCAGCAGTTCAAAGGCTACCTCGTAGGTCCAAGTATTAACCAAAGGATATTCCAAAAAGTAGCGTACGTCTGGTGGTCCCACGTACATCCGTTAGTACGGTTTGCAGAGCGTACGTCCGGTGGTCCCCCCGTATGTCCGCACTACAGACAACAGCGTACGTCTGCCAAACCTAGCGTATGTCCGTCCAAATTGCCCCTCTAGTGTTCTTAGTGACCCAAATCCCAAATTAACTCCCTTAACTAAGCTACTTATGCCTAGTTATTTATTTGGGTCACTACAAGTACCCTTTTGACAATTGCTCCAAGAGTATTCAGGTCCAACAAAACCTAAATCAGTTAAATCACACTCCTCAAGGGTTTATTGAAAGGCTAACATATGGCTTCTTTGTCGTGTATTTCCTCCAAACTTTTCGAACAAGGCCACAACTTCATTAAAATCCCTAATATAGGCCCATGGCCCGGGTCAGTTGCTCCAAATTTTTTAGTAGATTCCAAGCCTTAAGGCGTTTTGTAGCATCCAGATGTCTGTAGAAACCGGTAAATTTCCGGTCCATATCCATATCACGATTGTGAATCACTGCATTAATATGTCTATGGCTGAAATTTTTAACTTCCACTTCGCAACCATCCTCCCAAAACAAACCCAAGCCTCCATTCTTCCTGACACTTTCAACTACAAACAAATTATTAAAACCAATTTTTGTCCGTATCAACTCCATTTTATTTTTACGTAATTTGGTTTCCATAAGGAAAACCAAATTGGGCTTCTTTTCTCGCACCGTCTGACGAAGTTCGTGAACTATCCGAAGGTTCCCAAACCCTCGGCAGTTCCAGCTAAGTATAATCATTACGGTCGGCAGGGCTAGAAACAAGCCTCTGCCATCCTCGAACCATCAATGTTTGTTGAAACTTCATCTCCTATATCTCCCAAAGAAATAGACCCAAACCCCGAATCATTATCACCCAAAATTCTTTTCCTCCTTCTAGTGGATTGAAGCCTATTTTGATCATGGTTCCCCTTTCTCTCTTTCTGTTTCGTAGCCGACCCTCCTCCCTGGACACCCTGAATGGACTTCACAATTTGCTAGAACTAGGCCTAAATACTTACCCCCCGGGTTGGAAAAGATCCCTCCAAAGCCCAAGCCCTGTTGGGATCCACTCTCCTTATCGCCATCTTTACCTGCATGATCTGGCTCAGCTGGAGACACGTGAACATTCAAATTTGGTGAGGCTTCAGACTGCGTGCCCTCCTTTACTCCCACAAGATTCTTTCCATCCATAGAAGAATTAAAGGCCCCATTTAATGTAGTTGACTATTTTTCAAAACGATCCTTCATGCCTCCCATGAATCCTCCTTCCTTAACTTGCTGAGAATTTTCTTGGAAAGTCTCATTATTGTCACCACGATTTTTGCTCGGAAATCCGCATTCTCCATTCATAGCTTGTGAAGATTTACTTCCCTGGAAAAACTCTCCGTTCAGCTTGTCATCACTGGAATCTGCAGCTCTCCTTTTCCGTCCATATCCCCTCTTATTCTAGTGACCCTCTCGTTTGGTTCCACCCCCCGTAGCAAGTTGGGAAAACTTAGACAAATCTACATTTCCTGCCATACACTCATGGGTCTTTTCCATACATCGTGCAGGAGAATTTGCCCTTAACCACGACCCAAATTGGATGACCTCTTGATTGCGCATCATGCTTCGCTTTAGACAACCCTCTACACCATGGCAAATCACTTTCACAATGAAAACAAAACTTTGGCAATTGTTCGAACTTGAAGCCAATTAGAGTCGATTTTCCATCAAATTTCAACATACGTCCCCTTGAGAGGGACTTATAAAGATCAATCAGAATCTTTACGTGTAAAAACTCCCCCCATCTGTTCCCATCCTTATCCGTATCCACCTCCTCCACCTTCCCCACAAAGGCATCGAGTTTGAAACCCACCTCTCGACTCATACAAGCTAGAGGTAAGTTCATCATCCGTACCCAAAATGAGGCTTTGGCAAAAGTAAATTCCGAGGGAGATGTACGACCATCAAAATCTTCAACCAGGAATAGATTCCCTTCAAATACACATGGTCTACCCTCAACGACGCGTACCTTGTCATTTACCAATTCAAATTCGATAAAAAACAAATTCTCCGCCAGAACTTTAAAAGTGAACATTCCCTTTAATCTCCACCAGCGCATGAGCGTGGTCTTGATTATCTCCTTGTTTACCATCCTCTCCGAAACCAATTTCCCCACAATGCATGATTGCCCTCGTTGAACCACTCCTTTCACTTTAGTCGATTGGATCTCATCCTCCCCTTCCGACAAGGAGATATTTGCCCAAAGATTCAACAGATCATCACCCATTGCACTAGATTGAACACAAAAAATACTCTCAACAAACCTTAAAAAAAGATTTGGAGAAACAGTTCCTTTTCATCTAGGATTCAAACTAGAGAGAAAACTCTTATTTGGAACCAACTTCTTCCTAACAGATTACTGACAAACGATAAGCGCCACCTCAAAGGTAGCCAAAATCGATGCCACCATTAGGTTCTTCGACACTGATCTAATACACTTATGAAAGTATTGAATCCATCACACAGTTGGTTCAAAATGGATCTTTTTCTCTCTTTCCCTAAACAATAAAAGTATATTAAAAAAAATAATATTTAAATAAAATAAATAATATCTTAGAATTCGTATTAAAAAATAGCTAAAAAAAAATTGTGTTTTAAATAACTAAAATAGTTAACATTGCTGTTAATTCAGCAGTCTTTTACGGGCTTGCAACTTGTAGATGGAACAATGGGCTATCCAATTATTATACGATGTTGGCCCAATTACTTCCCACTAATTATCTCCCGAACGCATTTTCCTTCCACAGTTCTGTGTTCACGTTAGGTTTCCACAATTTGGTGGAGCACAATTTTGTTAGAGCATATCTAAAAATATTTTCAGTGAAAAACATTTTTTTTGATAGGTGGGTCCAAGTGGGGTTCTGGTCGGGTCTCGAACAAGTTTGAGGTAGGTCCTGGATAGGTTTGAGGCAAGTTCCAGTAAGGTCCTGGTTGGGTCCTAGCAAGGTCCCAGTCAAGTTCTGGTCAGATCCTAGCAAGGTCCTGGGTAGGTTCCGTTGGGTCTCGATGACGTCTCGACTGGATCTATTAATTTGAGAATGAGATGTTCAAACTTAAAAAAATGGTTTACGACTCTTAAAAATGGAAACAATTTTCTGAAAATTAATGAAAAACCGAATTTTTTTTTCATTGACTATAATTTTAAGTCACACAAAACACCAAAAAGTACGGAAATATTTTTCCAAAATCATTTTACGTCGAAACAAACATAACATGTTTGTACTGAAAATCCATATCTTAAAAGTTGAAACCCTCTCCCAGACTTTCATATTTTTCTTTTTTCTATTTAAAGTTAGGAAAAAATAAATTGATTCCTTGGTTTTAACTAGTTTAAAAATTAGGAAGAATAGGGTACGACTCTCTTGTGCTTTCACATTTTTTCTTTTTTAAGCCCCCAACATTTAATTTGATGAATTTAAGACATGTGTTAAGTATAAATAAAAAGCAAAGAAAAAAAAAATTCCCTACCCCATGGGCTATTTTTATATTTAAGAGGCATATAATTATATTTTCACATTCATTTTGTTTATTTATTTATTTGACAGCAAAACTAACAAAGGTCTTAACTGACAAATGTTCAAAGTACAAGTCGTTAAATTAGAAAATGGGGCCTTAAAAGCTAAAAAGCACAAAAGCATAGGAGGGTTTTGACACAATTTTCCTCGAAATTACTTCTTTGTTGTCTTGTGTTGAGTAATACTACATGCTTAACTTTCAGCATCCTTCATTTGGGCGGTTTGAAAAATACACAGAAGAGTCAACTCTTGCGCTCATCATGCAGTGTATTGGGCTGCGGCTAGAGTTCATTCTGGTTGCATTCCCACTTACTTTTCTCTCTCATTGTCTCTCTTCCTTTGTAGTGACAAAGATCCATCTCTCCCTCAATTTGAGTTTTATGTTTCCTTTCTTGTTGTAGTTTGTTGGTTTGATTGGTTTTTAATGAAAGTCTGTTTAGAAATTAAAACATAAAAAATGAGTTGAGTATTTATAATTAATCATCTTAAAAAAAAAGAAAAGAAAAGAAGAAAAACCACTCTCTAAGTTTTATTCTCCATCAAACTTTAACTTTCCTATTCAATTTGCTGACGAGGTTGGTGCCATGTCAGCTATTGGCCAAGTCATCAGCAGCCCTCGCAGTCAATTGTGGAGTGCCTCAAATTACAAACACAAATCCAATCTCTAATTTGAAACAGCCGTTGAAGTTGTTGATGGTTTTGGAAGGAAGCTCTTCGTAGGATCAAATAGAACCAAGCCACGCACACCCCACGTGATCAATTCTCAATGTTTATCCCTTTCGCTTTTCGACACGTGCGCAGCGAGCTGGCGTTTGTCATGGGGCCCATTCTGCCTGATTCTATCTATACTTGTCTCACAAAATACTCGAGCCCATTATGGCTAGAGCCCACCAGTCATTTTCAGTCCCCAAACTACCCTCTCAAGTCAAAGTTAATCCAAATATCAACAATTACTAGAAGACAAAGGCGGTTTTCCAAATAGCCCAGCCCGCAAAGCTTGACCCTTTCACTGTCCACTTTCACTTTAACATTTCCTTCTCAACGAAATTTCAGCCCAAAAAAAAAAAAAAAAAAAACAATTCTCAGTTTTTGTTTCTTGTTTGTCTTGTAAAACTCTCCACCAAAAAACAAAAAACAAACACAAAAAAAAAAAAAAAAAAAAAAAAAAAAAAGAAAGAAAGAAAGAAGGAAACCTATGTTTGTCGGTAGAAGGATGAACATATTTTTCTGATACTTTTTTATAAAATAATAAATAGGAGCACAAAACCTCTATAAACTTTCATCCGTTTTGTTATTACCCCTAAAATTTTAAAAACTCTCAATTACGGATACCAAACTTTCAATTTCTTTCCATCACCTCATTCTGTTAAATTTTGCCAAGATTCTCAAAATACTTTTTTTTTTTTTTTTTTCGAATAATAAAATTGCAAAGAACTTTTTTTTATATAAAAATAAAATAAACACATGAATCTTTACAATATTTTGTTTTTCTAATAAAAAATAGGGGTATTTTGAAAAATTTGACAGATTTAATAGAAAATTATAATGGAATGGGAGTAACTTAAAGAAATTGAAAGTTAGAGATACCTTTTATTGAGAGTTTTTGAACTTTATGGGGTACTTTCAAAATGCATGAAAGATCGGGAGGGTATTGTGAAGTTTCCTCAATAAATATTATCCTTAAACTTTAACATAGGTGTTAATTTAATTTGGTTAATTACCTTTTTGGTACTTAAGTTTTCATATTTTTATTTTTTTTCACATAAGTTTCAATTTGTATAACAAATGATACATGGTAAATACCCGTTTTAGTACCTCTGTTAGCCAAACTAACGGATTGCAATGGGGTGGTTTCAGCCACCCGCAGATGGGTTGCAAGGGTGGACAAAACCACTCTAATGGCAGTTCGTTAGTCTGGTTGACGAAATGGTGATGAATATATTAAATTGGTATTTACCCATAACTCATGTACCACTTATAATACGAATTGAAACCTAGGTGAAAAAAATAATAACGTCAAAACCTAAGTATTGAAAAGGTAGTTAACCCAATTTAATTTTGGATTTTGAATTTGAACAATTTACATTCTACACATTGAATAATTCTATTCATTACCTCTTTTATTCTCCTCTCATCTCTCCAAAGTCTATATGATGTGATCTCCATAGCATTTGGCTTAGGGGACTATGCCACATAGACTTTGGAAATGAAAAGGAGATAGAGAGTATGGTGTATAACATTATTCTCTACATATTAAATATGTGGTCAAATAACTCATCTATTATAAATTGTTTGTTAAATCTAACGTAGTTAAATGTTAAATAATAACTTTATCATTCATTATCTGTATAAAGTTCGGAACATTCATAATTTCTTAATACATGCGCTTTGTCCATATTAAAGAAAAAGAATTGGAGCCGCCAAAGAGAAAAAACAAGAGACGCTCTCTCTAAGAGGAGGGAAGATCTAGATCTAGATCTTCCCTCCTCCCCTTTTCACGATAGCAGTGCTCGATGTCTTCTTCAGCCAAGGCGTGTCTTCCGAAGGGATATCTACAATACCGTGCTCCTTCGCTACTGCTTGTAGGTTTTTTATTTTGGTTTTTTGTTTTGTTTTGTTTTTTATTTTATTTTATGATCCTGACCGTTGGGTTGAGGATGTGAATAATGCTTCTGGCTTTCAGTTGAGAGGAGAATGGTTTGGGTGTGGGGGTTTTGCTCATGCCTGAAAAATGGCTTCTTGTGCCCCCAGAAGGAGTCTGTGTTAGCAAATATGTTCTATAAACTGAAAATCGGGCTGGGATAGCGGATGCTTGATGTCATAGATCAGTTTTTCATTGTAAGATCTATATGTTTTTTACTTTTATGACGTGTAATATTTTAGCTTCGGCTATGATCTTGCAGAACTGTATGTTCTGTGATTGTAAGAGCTTTTATGCTCTTGACCACTATTAATGAAATCATATTGATTTTCAAAAAAAAAAAGAAAAGAAAAGAAAAAGAATTATTTTGTAATTCAAATTAATAATAATAAAGAATAAGTATATCATTTAATGTCTAATTCAGTTTGTTATAAATCTAATGTGCGGGGTGCAAATTATTTAAATTGGGTTAAATTGATACATATATCAAAGGGAGATAGTAATATTTATTATTTTCCTTTTTCTTTTTTTTTTTCTTTTTTTGGGTAAAAGGACGAAACGGGGCAACCAAATATTAGTATCCTTACTTGAACGCAACCATAGTGTTGGGACACTTTTTCGATTGCTATCCAGTTGTCAGAAACCAAGTAGACAACCCCATTTGAGCTTGAGTTCATTATAACAAGAGTCAAACTCAAACCTCACACCAACTGGTCGAGCAGTTGGTGGCTACGAGTACACCATATAAATAAGAAAGAATTAAACCCAAAATTTCACAAAACTATAAAACACATGTGAATGCAATCAATAGTCATTTTGTTTAGTTGTAGAAGTAATGTTATCATAACTTCAATAACAGCAAGAATTAGCAACAATAATGGGATGGTTTTGACCACCCTTCTGTGGGTGGTCAAAACCAACCATTTTTTGCCATTGCACATGTCACCAAATATATTCTTATTAGGAAAATTATATTAAAACACCTTGGGTCGGCCTCCGGATTTTTTTAAATTCCTAAGTTTTTTTTATTTTTTTATTTTTATTTTTATTTTTTTTTACAATTTACTCCCCGAGTAACTCGAATTTACAATAAAATTCAATCCGTCAAATTTTGTTAACTGCTGTTATGTTTAGTGAAACGCACTGTTTAGTTAGGTCCATGTTAGACTCCACGTAGGATAAAAAAAAAATTTGGAAAATAAAATGCAGTGTTTTGGCACCGGCCACTGGCACACCCACCCACCTATGTCACTCCCTCCAGCGTCGCGTCACTCCCTCCGGCGTTACTTCGCTCCCACTGGTGTTACTCATCCCCTAAACCCAGTAAGCTCCCAACCCGAATCAACCCACCCACCGATGGTGCTCCCCCAACCGGCCATCGGCGCACCCACCCAGAACCGACTCACCCACCCACCTTCGACACTCTCATCCGGTGAAACCCTTTGGAACAACCAAAAGGAACGAACCCTGATTGACGAGTTTAGTGGAGACAGACGGACGCACCCACCACCCAGCGAGCAGAGGTAATTTTCTTGCATTTTAGTTTCTGGGTTTTGTTGATTCAGAGGAATTGAAGCTTTTTATTGTAGTTTTAGGTTGCTTTTGTGGTGTTTCCCCTTTTGTACTGTTACAAAACCCCCATCCCTAAAATTTTTGTCGATTATATGTCGGATTTATGTATAACTTATTGAGTTGTTGTGTTTGAATATTTAGTAGGTTTATTGAACTGAAAGTAGATTTATTGCTACGGGTTGAATTGGTATGGTACAAATTATGCTTGTGGTGGTCCATGCATGTGGTTGTGGCTTTGGAATGAGAAAAAGTCTGATGTGGGTAAAAGGTGGAAGTGGTCCATGCATGTAGCTTGGATTGGTAGTCGGTTGTTGACTGTGGTCGTCCATGCTGTCGGTTGTGGCTTTGGGTGGGTTTTTGATTGTGTCAATGCATGTTGATTGTGTCTACAAGCATCTATAGCTATGTGTTTTTAATAATTGTTTAGGTTGTTTTTGTTTGGCGTAAACTACTCGTTTAGGGTTTAGCATGTGTGGTTTTCAATTTTAATCTACTATGTTGATTTTTCTTTTTTGATTTTTGGGTAGGGTTCATGGACATATTTATTGTTTGAAAAGAAAAAAAAAATAATAAACAAAATGCAAATGAACAAGAAGAAGAAAATTATTGGGGAAGGATACAGTGAAGCCAAATCCCACAGTGTGAAGCCAATAAAGGTTTGTACATTTTATTTTGTACACATAAGGGTTTTGGCGGATTATTGCTAATGACTTAGGGATTCATTGTATAATGAACAGTCAATGTCACCCGCATCTGTAATATCGTCATTCAATGAGGATATAGAACCTGTTCAGTGTAGTTGCGGCCTTACAACCCCAATTATGACATCCACGACTGTATAGAATCCTGGGAGGCGATTCTATAGGTGTGCAATGTATGATCGTAACAAGGTACTAGAATTTAGGTAATATTTTGTTACTTTGCACTTGTTCGTAAATTTTGTATTGATTATCTAATTTTTTGTGTAATGATAGAAAGTTGGACAATGTCATTTTTCTAAATGGTATGACGACGAGACATGTGCTCACGGACGGGAGGTCCTACCTGGGTTGTATAAACAAGTTAATTCTTTGAAGGATGAAGTGTCATCACTTAAAGCCAGACTGAAGATCCAAACATATATATTGGTGTTTTTGTTGGTGCTATGTTTATTGCTCATTTGTCATCAGTCAATAGGGCATCGAGGCATGGAATTGTTGTGTTTTGGGCATTGATGTGTAACTTTCAATTGAATGTTTTAGTGTGTAAATTGCTTTGAATATGGGGCATTATATGACTTGTTAATTTATGTACTTAAATGTAACTCTTTTATGGAGTATGTTGATAATTTATTGTTAGTATGTTGATTAATTATGTTAGTCGTATAATTGTGAGTAAAAGAATTCAAAGAGTATGACGACTTTGAAATATGAATTAAGTGATTATATAACCATTATCCACAAGGGAAAGACCTAATGAAAAAATGGAAAACGTTAAATAGTATTTGTATTATATGTTTGTCAAAAATTTGCCATATTTCGCGGCATGATTGTGGCATACGAACGTAGCTTGTCTTATATTTCATTGTTATTGCAACACAAATAGTATATGAAGTAATTCATAATGTCATCAAGTAATTTTCAAATTACAAAATTTACGAACAAGTGCGAAGTAACAAAAGATTACCTATGAAGTAATTCTTAATGTCACATAACTTAGAGTAGAGGCATAAATAAAATTATCGACATAACATGGCAAAAAACAAAAAGCGCCCCCAATGTCATTAAACAAGGGCATAATTACATTCAAATACATAAACCCTACATATTCCACCTCCCACGAGATGTTGAGAACGTGATCATACATGGCATAAAACAACATGATTTCCTGCAAATTGTAACAAAAAGCGCCTCTAATGTCATGAAACAAGGGCATAATTATATTTATCCACCTAAACTCTACATATTCCATCTCCCACGAGATGTTGAGAATGTGATCATACATGGCATAAAACAACACGATTTACAACAAATTGTAACAAAAGCTCCCCCAATGTCATGAAACAAGGGCATAAATACATTCATCCACCTAAAATAACGTGATACGAAAGAACAAAAGAGGTTAAGTGAAAATGATCATTGTTTAACTCTGGGTCGCCCTACGTCTACGAACCCACTGCTATGACATCCCCACATCTGCATCCGACTGTTGTTTAAGACATAGTACTTAGTTAATAATATTCATATGGCGTATTTTTGTGAAAATTTGGATTATACAAAATATTATCGGTTTTATCTGTGACTGGGTCGATCTACGTGTATGAACCTGCTACTGTGACGTCCTCGCCTCTGCTTCCGCTTGTTGTTCAAGACATAATACTTAGTTAATAACTCATAGGGCATATTTTTGTGGAAATTTGGATTCTACAAATTATTATCGATTTTACCTGCAACTAGGTCGCTCTATGTATATGAACCCGAGGTTGTGACGGCCCCGCCTCTACTTCCGCATGTTGTTCAAGACATAGACATATTAAGTGATTACTAATACTCATAGTGCGTATTTGTGTGAAAATTTGTATTTTAAACAATATTATCGATTTTACCTGCGTCTGACTCGCCATACATGTACGTACATGCGGTTGTGACGTCCTCGCCTCTGCTTCAGTATTTGATTCACATTAGGATCCCTACAGTTTATTAACCGGACATGTTCAAACATTTATGTGGATCGCAACATATACGAACGTTTTCAAAACAAAATACGGACCCAAAATATTTGTAGAATACTCTAATTCTATCAGCACATACCAAAATATTCCATCACCACAAACTAACTTTGTAGAATATGTCACAACCAATTCCATAACCACAGACCAAATTTGCATGTATAGAATATTCAAATTTCATCACCACATACCAAAATACTTAACGTTTTTATCAACAAAATTCAATTAAATGCAAGAAAATCAAAGATAATGATGAAAAAGTTATTAATTGTACCTTTGTTTTAGTAGCATCATTTTTTGGTGTGTACTTCGGTTTCCACCTCTTTCGGTCAGGGTTCAATGGTAAATGACAACCTTTGTAATTATGGCCTAAACCCTCACAATTTGCACATTTCACATAGTATCTACTACGGTGTAGCTTGAATGGGTTAGGCGGCTTATCTGTAGCTCTTTTACAACTTACCTTCGGTCTACCAAGGGCCTTTCGAATGTTAGATGGCAGAATTGCATCACATGGATCGCCAGCTGGCCATGTTTGTTGACCTTCAATGCCATACACTCGATTGGCATATCCTTGCATGTATTTTTTCATCTTGTAACAATTATCCAACCATTCCTCCGGTCCCTGCTTGTGCATGTAAATTGCAGCATAAGCATATGAGTAAGGGATCCCACTCACCTGCCACCTCCCACATGTGCACGTCTTCTTGTCTATTCAGATTATACGTCGTGCATCATACATGTGATCCACCTCAAACTCAAGCTCATTTTGCCATCGGTTAATGCAATTTCTTGCATCACTTTTGTATTTCTCCAACTTCTTATGAATTTTTGGGCAAATTGTGAGCTGAGTCGACCGGATTCCATTCCTTTTTTGTTGGAACCGTGCCATGATCTGCCGATGAATTTCTTCAACCATTATGAGTATGGGCTTACCTCTAGCCTCTTTTATCCAGGCATTGAAACTATCTGCCAAATTATTCAACAACATGTCGCACTTGATATGGCAGCTAAAAGCATGTCTAGACCATGATGCCTTTGGTACGTCACTGAGGTAGGCATGTGCACGTTTGTCCATTGCCAATATATTCTGCATGTGATGGTCAAAGTTGTAAACATTAGCTGCCCGTGCATCCCCCCAAAACTCATCCTTCATTGCTTTCCCCGTATAACCTCTCAATTTCATATTGATATGTAGGTGCCTTACACAGAATCAATGCTCTGCATGTGACAAGACATTGTCAGCTGCAAGTCCAAGTCCCTACACACATACGTAAGAAAATGAATAAATATAATAAACGTTTGCTGACCATAACACATTAAGAATACAATTAAAATATAACATCAAATACCTTCTGCCTATCCGACATGATAGCCCAACCAAGCCCGTCGGCTACCCCATCTAAGTCCTCCAATAATATGGTAATGAGCCACTGCCATGATTCTCTTGTCTCCGCCTCAACAACATCGAATGCAATAGGGAACATGTCGTCATTGCCATCCTTACCTATGGCACATAGCAATTGCCCCCCATACTCCCCCTTAAGATGACAGCCATCCAAACATATTACGGGTCAACAATAATGTATGAACCCCTTTTTGCACACATCCAAGCATATGTATATCATTTGAAAAAAATACTTCATCTCTCTGTATATATGCACTGCTATCAGGGTTGGTGCTATGTACCGCCATTGTGTATCTCCTTGTGAAGCGATATTGCTTGCTATGACTACCAAATACTTGACGCAATGCCTCCCTTTTGGCTCTATAGCAACGAGCAATTTGAACATTTATGTTGAGGTCTCTCTTCACCCTCTCTTTTAATGCATGTGGTGTCCACGTGGGATCATCTTTGAAGTCTTTCTTGTAAGTACGGACAAGATACTCTACATCACATCTTGCACATTTGTACTGAGCACACAAATATGAGTAGGGTAATAGGTTTTAATTTGAATACAAGTCCGAGTAGCATCTATAGAAGCATGAATCCTCCACTCGCAATGTTTTTTTTTACAAATTGCACTAACCCTACTCATGTCATTATGTTTGTATACGTAATCAAACCCTTGTTGCACAGCAAGAGTCTTCAATGCCCGCTTGAAGATATGCGTGTCTCGAAACTCATCCCTAATTCGAAACTCAATGGGAACTTTCAAGTCAAACTTCTCATTGAATTGCTTGTACCTCTTTTTTTTTCTAACATTATCCGAATCACTTCTGTCCATACTTCGAAGGCCATCGGATGAATCATCGGGTTCCTTATCCCTAAACTAGGCTTTGTTACCAGGTATATTAAGGTCAACCCTTTCCCACTAGTGAGCCGTTCCGTCCTTCTCTTTCGTGACCACATCATCATCGTACAATAGGTCCTCACCCTCAGATTCAGATAGTTCCAAGTCACTCAACAGCTCCTTTATAACTTGATCAATATCTTCAACAACTTCTCTCTTCTGTGGCCTACCACGTGCTCTTCGTTGTCCTTCACTTGTGGGCATGGCATTGACATCTTCACCCACATTTACATTTTATCCTTTGCCTGCACAAAAAAAAAAAAAAAAAAAAAAATACAAAAAACAAAGTAACATTGCTTAAATAATAAAAGATTAAACTACACTCCAAAAAGGAACAAAAAAAAAACTACATTAAATAACATTAAATAATATATTAACCATCACTACAAAAACAACTACTATTACCCTCCGTATCTCCTCGACTGTTGCTCGGTTGGTTGCTTGGTTGCTCACTTTGAGGTGCACTTCTACGCGCGTTCCTTCGCTTTGTTGGAGTTCTAATTGCAGTCCTTCCTCTTTATGAGAAAACAAACAAATAACGAAAAACATTAGTGGATTAACATACTATCAATTCAAAACAATAATACAAACATAAAAAAAAAAAAAAAAAAAAGATTATTATAATCCTATTGTAGTGACCCAAATATTTAACTAAGCATAAATAGCTTAGTTAAAGGGTTAATTTGGAATTTGGGTCACTAGAATCTGCCAGAAGGGTACTTTGGGAAATTAGACTTTTGGACCGGACGTACGCTAGGGTTGGTGGACGTACGCTCTTGTCTTTAGTGTGGACGTACGCTGAAACGCCGAACGTACACTATTGTCTTTTAGCACTGACGTACGGTGGTCCCTCATCGGACGTACGCTCTGCAAATAGTACAACCGTACTTTGTGAATAGTACAGCGGACGTACGCCAAAAGTACCGGACGTACGCTACTTTTTGGAATACACTCCGGGTAATACCTAGACGTACGAGACAACTTTTGGACCACTGTGGAAAGGTACTGGACATACACCCTTAGGACCTAACGTCCGTTGCTTTCTAGCCCTATAAATACCCCCTCACCCCTCGCCCATTTCACACCAAATTCGCCCCTCAACCCCATTTCTTCGCCCCTAGGCTGCCAGTAGACTATTTTGTGAGTGTTTGTGAGGTTTCGTGAGTGTTTCGGTGTTGTTAGAGGAGGAACTCTTGAGATTTTGCTTCAAGGAGGTAACACTCGGTTTCCTTAGCTTTTTAATATGTCGTTATGCTGCTCAATTATTGTTTCGTATAGCTAGTTGTAGTTGTTACCTTAGTTATGCTTTGATCTTGCTTATGCTAGCGTTTTGATAGCTTAGCATTGTTGTCTTTGCATGGAGGTTTCGATCTGTGTTAGAAGGCCCTAGGAAGCTTTTGTTGGCCTTAAGAGTCAGAGAATAGGTGGACAGTGGAGAGAAAATAAGGTTCTCCCTAAAAAACTTCGGAACGGACGTATGGTTTCATGACTGGACGTACGGCCCGAAGTGTCACAGCAGACGTACGACCTTGAGCTCAGACGTACGGTCAGTGTGTGACAGGAAAAATCCTATTTTCACCAGCCATCCCATAGCTCCTGTTTCCTTGTTCTAGAGTTATTTTAGTAGAAATAGAACTGATAATAGGTCTTTTCTCAGTATTCGAGGTTATGGAGCCTCAAGGGAATTACATGGAGGAGTTTTACGGCCCGGGTGAGTACAAACTCATATGGATGCTTTGTTGTTACTTTTCCTGCATTGCACGTATTTTATATATATATGTCAAACATGCATATTTTGTAACTCTCATGAAATACATTTTGGAACTACGGGTAACTCTCTTTTGTGAAATCGTGTGTCTGTTAACAAAATAATAATGAGACTTGTAAAACTGTGCATGTAAAATACAGACAAGATAATTGTATCGTATGACATGGTACACCGGTACGTGCGGTAGTAATGGCCATGGGCTTACAATACATGTTAGCTTTGTGGTCAATGTGTGCGTGTGTGGGGGCCTTGGATCCAATGACTCGTGACCAATGATGCAGCCATTCCCAATGGATGGTCACTATAGGACGGACGTCATTAGCGGTGTGAGCCACCCGAGGTTGGACTCGGTCGTGTTGCTAGTGTTACATATGGTATATTTCGTGCAATGGCTGGGGCACTGGCATTGTACTACAGGTCCCTCAGGACAACGTCAACCCTGCTGAGAATGGGTAATATCTCAGGTAGACCATATTGTTGAATTATTACTGTGACTCATGATTATAAGCATATATTATATATATATCACATGCATGATAATTTTCATCTCATAATGTTGCATGTGTTTTATAAATAAAAGAATCCACAAATTAATGACTGGTACGTCATGTGAATTTCTACTCACTAAGTCGTCGAACTTACCCTTGTATTATTTCATTTTTTCTCCATATGTACGATTATGCTATTCTAGATAGTGGATACCGTGAAGCATCCAGTTCTTGTAGAGGATTTGATCCAGGAGATGCTTGAGGACTTATTGCAAGCTTAAGCGGGTACTCATGGTAACTAGTACTTTTGAGTTATGTTGTAGACATTAGAGCTTGATGCATGCTTGCTTACATATTATGATTTTCGCTGCTTTAATGATCTTTGGTTAGACGCTTTGGTTATACTGATTAATATTTATAGTACTTTATTACTTCGCTGCTTAGTATCCTCTATTTTTGAAGAATAGAGGTCCCGGGTGTCTTGTTCAGAGTGGAATAAGGTTGGGAGATGAACTGTTGAATTAATTACCAGTTAATTAATTCTTAGGGCATTACACTTATGTACCTCCTTGACTGCTGTTCGGTTGGTGGTTTGGTTGCCCACTTTGAGGTGCACTTTCAGTTGTATTCCTTCATCTTTCTGAGTAAACAAACAAATAATGAAAAAATTAGTGGATTAACATGTTATCAATTCAAAACAATAATATAAACATAAAAAAAAGAAACATATATTATAATCCTATGTACCTCCTCGACTGCTACTCGGCCGGTGGCTTGGTTGCCCACTTTGAGGAACTTGTTCAGTCGTATTCCTTTCTCTTTCTGAGAAAACAAACAAATAAAAAAAAACATTAGTGAATTAACATCCTATCAATTCAAAACAATAATATAAACATATATATATTATAATCCTATGTATCTCCTCGACTGCTGCTCCGTCGGTAGCTTGGTTGCCCACTTTGAGGTGCACCTTTAGTCGCATTCCTTCGCTTTGTTGGAGTTCTAATTGCAGCCCTTCCTCTTTCTGAGAAAACAAACAAATAACGAAAAAAATTTAGCGGATTAACATACTATCAATTCAAAACAATATTATAAACATTAAAAAAAAAAAGATTATTATAATTCTATGTACCTCCTCGACTGCTGCTCGGTTGGTTGCTTGCTTACCGGCTCAAAGATGCACATTTAGTCGAGGTCATTTTCTTCGTGGGTGTACCAATACGGCCAGCCCTAGTTTTGACTCTTGGGCTTTTACCCGTCATACATGATTGAGGGATATCACATTCATCACTTCCTTCACAACCACCATCTTCACGTGCAGCACTATGTAATTCATCCCTGCCACTAACCCCTTCTCCTTCTACTTCTCCATCTTTATCTCCATGGCCATGTTGCCCATCTTTACCAACTTCAATAAGGAAACGTTCCTCAACCACTACAACATCGTCCACCATATGTTCGACATATAAGTGAACTTGGTCAAATTTGTAATCCTTAACAACATTTATAAAATCTATAATGTTTGAGTCATTGTGTAAAGGTATCACGGCTTGATGATTATCGCCGAAATTGTACCAGCATCTAATTTTGTTCACATATCCTAAATCGTGAACGAGCTCTTTGATTTTTCATGTGCTTATGTAGTCAATATCATACTGCTTGACTTCATGTATGTCACAACCAATGTACGAAAATGGGTTATGATGCACTATCCCTCCATGGTGGATTTTTATATTGATCAACATATCTGAATATATATGGAAGAGTATGATTAAAACAACATTAAAATATTAACAATAGTTAATTAAGTATATGGATGTATGCTTAAAACAACAACAAAATATTAACAATAGTCAATTCAGAGGTGCAAATATAAACAAGGAAAGAAAAGAAAAAAAAAAAAAAAAAGGAGAAAAACCGTATGCCCTTTATCTCCCTTTACAAAGTATGCACTATTGCACAATGGATTGCATAAACAAATTGCATACAAGTTTGTACATATATGATAATGCGCATGGAAATAATTTTATTAGTCTTTATCACGTGCTCATGCTAGCCAATAGTTGACAATTTTAATGCTAGCTACAAATATCAAACTATCATCCCTTGAAACTTTAATTACCACAAATACCCAACCTTCTATATGACCAACAACCAATTGCCAAAACAAGACAAAATTGGCAAAACAAGACAAAGCACCTATTGCTATGACAAATGACATGCATGGACCACTTTTACCTTTTACCCACATTAGACTTTTTCTCATTTCAAAGGCACAACCACATGCATGGACCACCACAAGCATAATTTGTACCAATACCAATTCAACCCGTAACAATAAATCTACTTTCAGTTCAACAAACCTACTAAATATTCAAACACAATAACTCAATAAATTATACATAAATCCGACACATAATCGACAAAAATTTTAGGGATGGGATTTTGTAACAGTACAAAAGGGGAAACACCACAAAAGCAACCTAAAACTTCAATAAAAAGCTTCCATTCCTCTGAATCAACAAAACCTAGAAACTAAAATGCAAGAAAATTACCTCTACTCGCTGGGTGGTGGGTGTGTCCGTCAGTCTTCACTGAACTCTTGAATCGGTGTTCATTCCTTTTGGTTGTTCCAAAGGGTTTCACCGGATGAGAGTGTCGAAGGTGGGTGCGCTGGTTGGGGGAGCACCGTCAGTGGGTGGGTTGAGTCGGGTTTGAAGCTTGAGTTTAGGGGATGAGTAATGCCGGAGTGACGCGACGCCGGTGGGTGGGTGCGCGGGTGGACGATGGGGGGAGCACCGTGGGTTGGGTGGGTGGACTCGGTCGGGGGGCGAAATCCCTAAGTTTTGCACGTATACGGCCAAAAGGGGGGGTTTCAAAAATTATACAACCCCCGT
>CM017327.1:18405251-18540424 GCA_006937295.1 Carpinus fangiana | reverse complement strand
CCCCCCCCCCCCTCTTTTTGGCCAAAACGCACTGACGGTGCGTTTTATTTTGCAAATATATATATTTTTTCCTACGTGGAGTCTGACGTGGACCTAACTAAATGGTGCGTTTCACTAAATATAACGGTAGTTAACCCAATTTGACGGATTGGATTTTACTGTAAATTCGAGTTACTCAGGGAGTAAATTGTAAAAAAAAAAAAAAAAACTTAGGGATTTAAAAAAATCCAACGACCGACCCAAGATGTTTTAATATAATTTCCCTTCTTATTATTACTAATGAAGTTATAATATTATAACTTCATTAGTAATAATAAGAATATATTTAATAGCAATGATAATGGTTATTTCACTTGTGACAATAGGTACAGATTCAATAGCAACATTGATGAGTTCAAAAGTGATAAAAATGTCATGTTCAACATTAATAATACTGTGAGTTCAACAATAATAATAACAATAGTTGTGTGTCCAACAGCAATAATAGTTGCTCATCTAATCATAATAAGAGATGTGCATTCAATGGTAACAAGAATCGTGCGTATTAGAACTAATAATAAATGTGCGTTCAACAATAATAATAAGTGTGCATTCAACAATAATAAGAGTTGTCTCCAAGAGGTAGCTCAATCGGCTATAATCACGCCTAATGAAGTGGAGGTCATTAGTTCGAATCTTCTTCTCTTATGCAGACATGCCAAAAAAAAAAAAAAAAAAACCCAATAATAAGAATTGTGCGTTCATAAGTAATAATATTTTGGATTCAGCAATAATAAGAGCCGTGTGTTCAACAATAATAATATTTATACATTCAATAGTAATAATATCTATGTGTTCTATGGTCATAAGATTGTACGTTTAGGAGTGATTATAACTATGTTCTGCATTCAGCAATAATATTAATAGTAGCGTGTTCAGCAGTAATAAGAATTATGAGTTAATGAGTGATTTAGCAACAATAATTTATAATGATGCATTCAACACAATAATAAAAGCTATGTGTTTAAACATGATTAATAATTATGTGTTAAACAGTAATAAAAAATGTGCATTCAACAATAATAACTGTGTGATCAGCAACAATAATAATGATAAGTCTAATTGCACTAATAAATGGTATAACCTCAAGTCGATATGGTTGAGCATTTGACAAATGTTGTGCTGGGAAAATAAGGTTTTATTTTCTAAAATTTTCTTAAGATCGGAAAATATTTAAGAATAATATGAGTGAGATAATAAACACCCCATCTCTCAAATTAGAAAAAAAAACACCACATCTCTTTGCTTGGGCCAAATATTTAACGGCTTTTTTCTTTTCTTTTTATTTTTTACATGTCCAAATAAGAAAAAGAGAGGGATTTGAATTAGTGACCTCCACTTCATTAAGTGTGGTCCAATACTCCTTGAAGACATTTTGATCCATATGGTTCCTCCCTTTTTTTTTTTTTTTTTTTTTTCCCTAAGCTGGGTTATGTTGCTGTTTTATAGGATAATGAAATGCCAAAAAAAAAAAAAAAAAAAGTGATGGGATATCACATTTTCACCTTGGGTACAGGGAAATCACGCGGGGTGAACACTTCAAGAGAAAATGGGGGAAAATGCTTTTTTTTTTTTTTTTTTTTTAACTTTACTTTGGATATCTGAATTACTACCTATTTTTATATGCCCCCAAACTTCAAAATATTTCAATTTGAACTTCTAAATTTTCAATTATAGTTAAAACTCTTAAAAAGATAAAATTATCATTCAATTTTATTTTTATTAAAAAAGAAAAAAATGAAAAAAAAGGTCACAAGGTGGCCCAACTTTGGGTCACCTTGTGATTTTTTTTTATATATATTTTTTTTAAAAAATTAATTTGAAATTAAAGATAAATTTATAATTTTATAAAAAGAATTAAGAATATAAATGTCATTGTCTAATTTTTAATGTTTAAAATCAAACGGAGGAATTTAAAATGAAAGAAATTAAAAATTCAATAGTCCAAAGTGAGATGTTTTGAAGTTTGGAGACATGTCAAAAGGCTAGTAATTCAAGGGTTAAAAGTAAAGTTTCCTTTTTATTTATTTATTTTTTACCTTTGGATTTTTTAAATAGGTAGGTAAGAAACAAGAATTTTGTTTTAAAAAAAGAAAGCTCGCTTCCTTAAGGATAAATGTTGTCTCCTAAAGCATGCAAGTATTACACTCCCAATGTGCATTAAAATACTTGAGAGTGAAATGCCAAAGCAAAAGAGGAAAAAAGAGTGATGTGATATCGTATTTTTACCTTGGGTAAAAGGCAATGACTTGGGGTGAACATTTCAAGAGGAAAAGAGAAAAAAATACACCTCTTTTTTGATTTTAACCTTGGGAGTTTTTAAATGGGTATACGAGAAACAAGACTTTAGCTTTAGAAAAAGAAAGCTTGCTTCCTTAAGCACGGTCTTTGTCTCTTAAAGCATGCAAGTAATTTTCACTCCTAAAGTGTATCAAAATACTTTAGAGGGTGCCAGGTTGGTGACTTGTTGAGGCTCGAGATATTTAGTTGAAGTTTAACCATTCAACTTGCAGCATACAATCTTTGTGTAAGATTTTCTATGACACATTCAGTGTTTGAAGCCATATAATGTGTAGTCACAGTATGATGACAATGCTTGTTAAACCACGTACATGCCTTCCAAGTTCCAAACCACAACTTCCATTTTTCTTCATTAGACAACTTAGAGTTTTGTTCATGGTTGAAGATTTTTAATTTAAACTTCAAAGTTTAAAAATTGGCAATGTACCCCTTAATGTTTTAAAAAATTTAAATTCAGACTTTCTGTTACTAATTTTCGTCTAATTGGACGAAAAAAAAAGCCTAAGAATAATTATGTAATTTTTTCATAAATTTCCGTCTAATTTGATGAAAATTAGTAACAGAATGTTTAAATTGAAAATTTTTGAAACACTAGGAGGGTATATTGCCAATTTTTAAATTTTGAAGTTCAAATTGAAAAACTCTTAAAATTTAGGGGTTCCCTTAAAGAAATGTCGGTGGAAAGCACAAAATAAGTTATGGGCAAGTGAGTTCTTGTAAGAAATAGTAATCTTGCTACTACCCATGTGAATGTTTGTATGATGTCACGCTTGCACGTATACTAGTGTTGTTTTGACTTCTTCAAAGAATAAGATGACTCATGGGTTGGAGCCCGTCTCAGGAGATATGAGTCCAATAATATATGAGGATTGTTGATAGACATCTTTTGAACTCTTTTTAATTAATTTTTAGCTTAAAATATTGATTCAGTTTGAATCGCCTTCTAAGATTGTGCCAAGTAGGTTAAGATCTAAAAAAAAAAAAAAAATTAGCCCTTAACATATAACAATCTCTACTTGCCAAGGAATCTTGGATAATCAGTAAGCATTCTCAGAATTGAACCGTAATTTTGACCCTCATATTATCAAACCTTCAATAAGATCAGGAGAGGATCATGTGAATAAACCTTGAAACATAATTTTCAGTGAGTTTGGAAGCATCCTTAAATGAGGTTTTTGAAGCCACTACGCTACAAGACTTGGTGGTTTCAACAATTGTTGTAAAAAGCAAACACGCTACTTGGATGTTACTATACTAATGTTTCCGGATCTAGTAGTTATTGAATTGACCATTGTATTTGAAAATCAATGGGTGTCCAGTGACTCAGTGAGGGAAGCTAAAATCTTTTATGACATTCAAAATCGCACTCTACAAGGTATGTTCGAAGAGCCGTCCGCGTGAATAGAGTGACACTGTTATACTTCAACAATTCCTCCCTCAACTTGAGGCTCCTATGATTCGAACCCATGACCTTAACTATAATACTATTTGTTGGATCGGACCTTTGACCATCTCATTTGAAAATCAATTGATGTCTAGTAAGAGAAGTCAAAGCTTTTTGTGATATTTCGAAATCACATCTCATAAGATATATTCTAAGAGTCTTCCACATAAGAAAAATGACATTGTTGTACATCAACCGATTGAATAAAAGTGAGGCATTGGTGAGGTATGTAGTATTTCTCAAAAATAAATTATAACATGAAAGATGTAGGATCCAAATTTATCCATATGGGCCCCGCGGCCCGTCCAGAAGTCAAGCCCAAACAGAAGGCCCGATAAAGCCCTCATCATTCGGCTTGTCTAAATATTATTTTGATTATTAGATCCTCGGTTTTTCCGAGGATCAGATCTACTGTTGAATCTTCAGCCATGTCCGAAGATTATGCCCACTATTGGATCCTCGGGAATATCCGAGGATCGGTTAAACAGTTTATGCTCACATGTTGCCGAAATCCTTGGCTATGGGAGGATTTCCTCTGCCGACCATGATGACGTCATGGGATCCCTATAAAAGGAGAGCTCCACCCTCACTTCCTAGGTATCCAATACTTCTCCCATTTCATTTGTTTTCTCCAAGTTATCTGATTATCTCTGGAGTTCACATACTGACTTAGGCATCAGAGCTCCCATCACCGGGACACCACTGGCCACTCTTATCCTATCTCTCTTTTGCAGTTAAACGAATCCATACACCAACTACACCACCAACATTCCAACGAATAGGAGCACGCCACGTCATCCTCAGAAAATCACCGGAGGACCCACTATAAGCAGGCCCAGAGAGGGGAGCGATGGAACCAGCAGACAAAGAAAAGTCCCCAGAGCTATCGGTGGAGCGACTGACGCGAGACCCAGTATCCATGTGAACAAACGAAGATAAAGGAAAGGAAAAGGGCTACAAATGTATTAAGGCCCGAAGCGCATAAGTGATATTTATAAAAGAAAATGCGTGGGAAAGCCAACATTGGAATAAATGTAAGGCGACAAAACCGGCAAGGCCACGGGGAAGGTCAACAGACATCGTATCACGGGGGTACACGTAATCCATAAATGAATAGAGCGATTCAACGTAATGATGATTCTGGAGATATGAAACGACAGAAGAAGAAATGACAATAATGGCAAATCGTCTAAATCCTTGGAAAGGCGCATCCTCAGATCTTAATGACGTACGATCCGAATCCTCAGCAGCCCAAACAAACTATTTGGCCGAAGATTCTTAGCCTCAAAGTTCTCGGCCCCAGGGCCAAAACGCGAAGCTAAATTCTCAGCAATAATTCTTCGACCACGGGAGGTGTACACTATAAAGATAGTCAGTAAGCAGTCGAGAAGGACGAATTATGTTTCCGATTTACGCTCGAAAAGACGTCTCCCCGAGATCATCCCCAAAGCAACGAGCGGAGAAAAGAAAAGTTCCTCTAGAAGTGATACTGACTTATGTTCGGAACGTACAGCCTCTGAAGTATGAGTGTTCCAAATATATAAAAAGCCCAATTAGAACTAACAGCCTCTGCAGTAGGAGTGTTCTAATCTTGTTCGGAATGTACAGCCTCTGAAGTAGGAGTGTTTCGAATATATAAAAGGCCCAATTAGAACTAACAGCCTCTGTAGTAGGAGTGTTCTAATCTTGTTCGGAATGTACATCCTCTGAAGTAGGAGTGTTCCGAATATATAAAAGGCCTGATTAGAACTAACAGCCTTTGCAGTAGGAGTGTTCTAATCTTGTTCGGAACGTACAGCCTCTGAAGTAGGAGTATTTCAAATATATAAAAGGCCAGATTAGAACTAACAGCCTCTGTAGTGGGAGTGTTCTAATCTTGTTCAGAACGTATATCCTCTGAAGTAGGAGTGTTCCGAATATATAAAAGGCCCGATTAGAACTAACAGCCTTTGCAGTGGGAGCGTTCTAATCTTACTCGAAACGTATAGCCTCAGAAGTAGAGGTGTTTCGAGGAAGAAGGGCTCGATTAAGACCAACAACCTCCAAAGCAGAAATGTTTCGAAAGTATGATCCTCGCTAGGAATGCACAACCCCTAGAAAAGGATCGTCCTAAGATAAAAGGTACTCGTAGGTTTAGCTCCACTACGCGTTTTTCCGAAGCGAAGCATTAATGCTATCCTAAAAAACACAGCCGAAGCATTCTCTCGAAGAATAAGTCAATAGAATGCAGCTACGATACAAATATTTTGTAAAGAATGGGTTTGTAGAAGAATGATTGACAAAACATTCTCGGAATGGAGAACTCAGAGATGAAAACGATAGTAATCCTAATATTACTACAAAACAAGCAACAATCAAAGAGCACTTGCAATTCTCAAAAAATATTTGTACATAAGGAAACTCTGTTCTCAAAGTAAAAAAGAAAGACGCATGCCAACAAGGCTATCAACAAAATCCCCCGAAAATTATAGCTATTAGTTGTACGGGT
Organism: Carpinus fangiana; assembly: GCA_006937295.1. Lineage (NCBI taxonomy): Eukaryota > Viridiplantae > Streptophyta > Magnoliopsida > Fagales > Betulaceae > Carpinus > Carpinus fangiana. The sequence continues at coordinate 18,534,152 of CM017327.1, read as the reverse complement.
CCCTATTAGGAGCACAATCCCATGATTCGGCAGAGGAATTAACTGACCCTGTAGAATCAACATCTGAATCTGCTTAACGTTCTACTCTAGGAGAGAGCTTTGCTACGGCTTGAGCTTCAGGGTTATATATGAGATCTGGATTGAAACCCATACGTTTAATCCCTCTACAATCAGGCATCTCCTCTTGTCCGATGGATAACGCATCTTCGGCAATCCCTTTCAGAGGCAGAAGTTCCTCGACGGAAACCTTATCCACTTTCGAGAAATTCCCGGGTTTCTTGACCCACGCCCGAAAGGTCTCAATGCCTCCCATGTAGCCCACATGAAAGCCTGAATCCCGTGCTCACGAGGCAAAAGTAAGCTGTTTGTAAAAGCTCCGAGCCTTCTCCTTATACTTGTGTAGCTACTCCTTGGCTCGGCGAAGACGTGCCTTTACATCCAGATTGGATTTTGATAAATCCTCGGCCCTGCTATGCTGTGTTGTTGCCTCTTCTAGCGAGTGTGAAATCCTCACTTCTAATGCTTTTAAATCAAGCTCGGCTTGGATCTTCACTGAAGAAAGCTCCTTCTAAATATTATGAATTGTCGTCCCGGACCTGACGTCAGCAGCAGCAAGTGTGGCCTCTAGATCACTAATCTTAGCCTGGGCTGCCAAGGCATCTATGGAGATCCGAATTTCTAGTGCGGCAATATACTCCCTCAGAAGAGAAAGCTCTTGTTCTTTCTGAGCTTGAATCAGAGCAAGTGCGGCTTCCGAGTCTTCCGCTCTCTTCCTTAAAAGTTCACTATCAGAGGTGTCATTCTCCTGGGATCGCTGAAGCCTAAAGATGTAGTCCATGCCATGCATAAAACCCTGTAAAACGGAAGAAGGAATAAGCCTATGAAGTATAAAGCCAGCCACCCGTTCGAAGCGCAAGACACTTACGTCGGCAATATGAAAGATCATGTGGTCTGAGGTCTCCTGAGAAGTTATCGCCTTAATCTCCGCCATAGTAGGCGCCGGAATTAGACCAACCAAGGTAGTGAAAGGATTACCTAACCATTTTTCGCCCAAACGAGATAGAGTTTCACTGATGAACCAACAAATAGCTTCTGGGGTTCGGCCACCCACAGAGCCGCCCCCCGGTGGAGTATCCGTTGCAGCCTGGCCAGCAATCGAACCCTCCCGTATAAGCCTCGACTCATAGTCGGCTATAGATATCGTCTGAGTTTCTCCTCTTCTAACTGTTGATGGTGAAGCATCTTTAGTGATCGCAACCTCCGCTTCCATCGTCCCACCATGCTCGTGCTGTAAAGAATTTCCTATCCCTTCTGCATCAGGGGATATCTGGGCAAAAGGTCCTTTTGCAGTCACGCTTGACAAAATTCGTTCAAGATATAGCTCAGTTTCCTTATCTGATTCTGACGATGGTGCCGCTTCGGTATGAGTATGGAAGGGCAGCATGCCAGAAAGGGGCATTATCATTGAAAGATCATGCTCCTCAATGGCAATCGCTTTCTCGAGAAATTTAGTTTCAGGAGAATCTAGAGAGGTTGGCTGTTTCTTTTGAACGAGTTGCTTCGTTTTGATCAAAGAACTTATGAAATCGACTTTCAAAGCTTCAGGCATGGCATAAGAATAACTTTCAGTAGTCATCCCAATCGGTTCAGCTTCAGTCCTTTCCTTTGGAAGGGTTTCCACCATTGCAGATTCAGTCCCACCAGCTACGACGCCCGACAAAGGGCTTTCTATGGATCCCTCCGTCGCTTCGGGAATAGTAGAGAGATTAGCTATCGCCAAAGGTGGAAGCATAGCGTCGCTCACTTTGTCTTTTCCCTTTTCTTGCTTGTCCTCCAAAGACGATCAATTGGTTGGGCAGGAGAAGTTTGAGCAGCGGTGCTTTCAGAGGGTTCGAAGACTCCTGCCAAATCAACCTCGGCGACTTGTTTGTGTTTTGGTGGAGAAGCTGGGATGGCAGCTTCCGTGATAGAAAGCTGTTCAGCAGGGAAAGGGCGAATAACAATATACTTAGGAGGCTTAGAAACCTCTTCCTGTGGATCCTCGGTGGTCCGTTTCTTCTTTTTCGGGGAAGTTGGGGCAACAGGTGGAGCAGCAGATTCTGGGATGGATGAAGAAAGTTCCTGAAGAAATTCGGGTAACTCTTCCATTTCAACCCTACTGGACGGTTTGTCCAAAGAAAGAACTGGAGTTTTTCATTTCGCTACTTCTGTTGATTGAGACTCTGAAATTTGGAGTACTGTAGCTTTCCTCTTTTTCTTCAACTTTGGTCTGACCAGCGTCCTTCCTACAACGGCACTCACGGTTGGGGGGTACTTCAAACGAGCAGCCAAGGCTGACTGAGAAAAGATGGTGTTGAATTCCATCTCCGCAACATGTCCTTTAGCTGTTCCGTTAACAAGCGTACGTGAGCACTTTCACTCTCATTTAGAACAGGCTCATCTTGTCTCGAAGACGAAAGACGATGAACCTCTCGCGGAACTCTTGGATCTGCGGTTTCCGCCGTGGCCAGACATTCCCAACCACCTTAGGCAAAGAAGAATCTCTCTTTCCAATGATTGTTGCTAGAATATCCAGATAGAAGGATGAATTTGATCTTCTGACGACCCTGAAAATTAAAAGTGTACTTGGATTTAGGATTCCTTGACGGTTTGTATAACTTCAAAAACTCTCGAACCGAGAGTTCATGTCCCTCTCCAAGAATCCTCGGCCAAAGAATCACGCACGCAAAAATGGTTCGCCAGGCATTCGGAGCCAGTTGATGAGGAGCTATCTGAAGATAATGGAGCATCTCTCTCACCACTCTCGGGAACGGGAATCAGAAACCTGCCTCAAACATATCTTCGTATACGCAAATTTTGTGCTCATTTTCACGGACCATTGTGCGCTCATCCCTCGTATCAAAACGTTGCTTCACGGAAGATGGAATGGAGTATACTTCACGGAGTCGCGGTTCATCGGCGCAAGTTATCTTGGTTCTCCAAAGCCCCGGGTAAGAAGTATCCGTATCTTCGATAGCATCAGATTCTTTTTAGCCCATTCTTACGGAGGATTCAGAATCAAGGTTATGAAAACTAGGAAAATTTCGAGATCGAAAGGGAAGATAAGAAGTCCACAGGCGAAGATGATCCAAGGAAGATAAGAAGTCCACAAGCAAGGATCAGATCTACTGTTGAATCTTCAGCTATGTCCGAAGATTATGCCCGCTATTGGATCCTCGGGAATATCCGAGGATCGGTTAAACATTTTATGCTCACATGTTGCCGAAATCCTCGGCTATTTCCTCTGCTGACCATGATGACGTCATGGGATCCCTATAAAAGGAAAGCTCCACCCTCACTTCCCAAGTATCTAATACTTCTCCCATTTCATTTGTTTTCTCCAAGTTATCTGATTATCTCTGGAGTTCACATACTGACTTAGGCATCGGAGCTTCTATCGCCGGGACACTACCGGCCGCTCTTATCCTATCTCTCTTTTGCAGTTAAACCAATCCATACACCAACTACACCACCAACATTCCGACAAATAGGAGCACGCCACGTCATCCTTGGAAAACTGTGTTCTAACAAAAGAAAAAACATACAAAAAACACGTATTGTTGGCATCCATATTATACTTATGTCTTTGCTAAGATTTTTATATATGAGTAAACCAATTGGTTGTTAATTTATTATTTGCCAATCATATGAAAAGAGTTTTGGTCTCTAGATGGGACTTCATGGAATAGCATACTTATTTATTAAAAATTGTGTTTCATCTTTTGTTTTCTCTTCTCAAAACAATATTAACTTAAAACACACCAAAAAAAAAAAAAAAAAAAAAATTATAAATTTCACATGAAATCACTTTCTCAAATTAAAAACAAGAAAACATCTTCTAAAATACATTAACAAATAAATCATTCGCCTACTTTTTATTTATTTATTTTTAGTACGGGATTATTAAAGAACTTAAACTATAATCCTTTAAGAGTCCCTACTATTAGGTTCAGGTGTAAATCAGCCATTTTACAGCATTCAATCACCATGTGACACGTTATTAATCTAAGAAAAATGCAAAAAATAAAAGTAAGAAGAACCACACCAAATCAAAATGAGAAAGAGAGAGAAAAAAAAGAAAGAAAGAAGAGAAAGTGAGAAAAAGAACAATCCAAGCCAGACCCACGGCGTGGGTCTCGTCAGACCCATGCCGTGGGTCTGGTGTGGCTGACGTGATCTATGGGTCTGGCCACCGTGACCCATCTCAAAACCGGTTTTTAATGTCTCAAAACCTATTTCGGATGCCTCAAAACTCGATTTTGGATTCAAAACTAAAACATAAAGGTGAAAGGTTAACTCTTTAAGGATTTTATCACCCTATAGGCCGAAAAAGTGAATCACGGCTGGGTCTAGCCACTCAACCGGAGTGTATTCTCTTCTTCTTTCTTTGAGTTCAAATGAGTTCAAATTTAGTGTATTTTGGTCCAAGTTATTTTTGTATATTTTTTATGTTTTTGCTTATGTATCAATTATTGATTGAAGGTTATAAAAATGGAGTTTTAAGGCTCATTCTAATATAAGTTAAACTAAAATCATTTTAGAATTATGCTACTCATAGAATTTTTAAAAGTTAAATCGTGTAATTAGTGTTAATCAAAAGCTATATTGTTTTTTTCAAAAAAAAAAGAAAAAAAAAAAGAGAAGAAGCTATTTTGATCAATAAATTATAAATCTATCAGTATCACCCCCTTCCCTTTTGGAAGTGAGACAAATAATTGGGTTGCCTCGGTATAAAAGGAAATAGATCTAAGAGAAAGGGGTGGAAATGGTATTTCAGCTTAGTTCTGAGTTATATGTAGTTGTGGATTGCATTTGCAAGCAGGTTCTTCTTCTCTGCTCCGCACCATGTGCAAGTTCCATCTTGCAGCCTGAATGCTTGTATTTCCATTCGCATTAAAATCTCTCCCCCCGCAATTTAGCCGTTTCGTTGGGGTGCGTTTTTCTTCTCAAAACCCTTTCTTCTAATTTTGCTTTCACCCGGTAAGTTTTAGAGAAAATCAAACACACAAACTGAGAGAATGGAGAGCATTTTGGAGACCCAGATGTCCTCTAATGAAAATTATCATAAGGAAGATGAGGGTAATGTGGAGCTGGAATCTGGCCATTTCGGGTATGTCCTTTTTTGTTATTTTGTTTTCCAATTTGTGTTTATTTGTTGAAGGTTTTTTCTTTTATTATAAAATTATATTACTCTATGCTGTTTTTGAACCATTTTTTCGGTTTTTGTGTAAAAAAAAAAATGAAGGTGCATGCATTATAGACGGAGATGCAAGATCAGAGCTCCTTGTTGCGATGAGATATTCGATTGTAGGCATTGCCATAACGAATCTAAGGTTTGGGTCACTTTTTCTCAATTTATTTTTCAAGTGGCTAGATTTTTTTTATTTTTTTGTCTGATAAGTTTTCAAGTTCTGTTTGAAAACTAAGTAGATGAACTCTTCCTTTGGATGATTTTGGATCAGAATTCAATGGAAGTCGATCCTTTCGATCGCCACGACGTTCCTCGCCATGATTTGAAAAGGGTTAGTGTATCTCTCATCAAATCTCTTTGGCAGCTATTTTTTGCGTGGAATAAATATGCGTCTTTAAATTCTACTGGCAAACCGTATATTCCAAGGAATCGAAAGCTGGAAAAAATGACTTTGATTTTGTCGGGTCGTGCTTTACATGGATTTGTTCATGTTGCTTTTGTTGTGACTCTCTAAAATGTTGTCCGAACCTTCTAACAAAAGATGCAGACTTCACTGATAAGAATCAGCACGTATCATTTGTTTTTATTATTTATTTTTTAAATTTAATAATGGGCTACCCAAATTCCCTTTTTATCTTCGTCTTTAGTGCTCTTGAATAATATCATAAACAAAGAATAGTACTGATTCAGTATATTTTCTGCTATTTCTCTGTGTTTCAGGTGATCTGCTCCTTGTGTGGTACAGAGCAAGATGTATGTCTCCAGAACTTCATGATAGGGTTGTGATTCTATTTGGATAATAATATTGGCAATAATGGTTTTGCTTTCTCTTTGATTGCCTATCAGGTTCAACAGAAGTGCATTCAATGTGGGGTTTGCATGGGTAAATACTTTTGCGACAAATGCAAGTTCTTTGATGACGATGTAAGCCTCTTAGTTCATTTTCTTTAAAAAGCTCAAGCCCGTTTGTAAGCTTGTGAATCGAAAATTTTTATTCTTTTGCCAGGTTTCAAAGCAGCAATACCATTGTGATGAATGTGGTATATGCAGGTTAAAACCTTCTTCAAATTTTTCTTTCTTTTACTTTCATTATCTCGTCTCCAGTGTTAACTCCTAAGATATGCATCTTACTTTAGTTGAATTTGATATTGCAGAACTGGAGGCAAGGAGAACTTTTTCCACTGTAATACATGTGGTAAGATTTTGAATTCCTAATTCATTAGCTTAGAAATTGTATCGTTTGTTCTTGTTTCGATAATCAGATTGGAAATTTTCATTGTATCAGGATGTTGCTATCCAACAATGTTGAAAGATTCACACAGTTGTGTTGAAAAAGCAATGCACCACAATTGCCCAGTTTGCTTTGAGGTAAATTTAGGAGAATGAAATAATTAAGTAGGAATTGAAAAAGCTCTATTTCAGATGTACAGTGATGTATTTTGCTTCTTTGTGCAGTTTCTGTTTGATACTATGAAAGACATTACGGTTTTACGTTGTGGACACACCATACATTTGGAATGTGTGAAAGAGATGGAACGGCATTACCAGTAAGTTCTTTAGAAAATAAAGGAAGCTGTTGACTTATGTTGATTATTTGTGAAACTTTGGTGCTGCTTTTTTTCTCAAACAGGATGAACTTTTTACAGGTACTCATGCCCTGTTTGCTCAAAATCCTATTGTGATATGTCTTGCGTGTGGGAAAAACTTGATCAGGAGGTAAATCAATAGCATGCTGATTCTTACTTTACAAAAAAGTCATATGATGTGCTTCTATGATGACCCAAAAGAGTTAGGTATTGGTTTGCTGGGTACTTATATACTTGTAGAAAAACTGGTCCCTTATGCATACTAACTTGTTTTGAAAATAAAACTCAGGTTGCATCAACACCTATGCCTCAAATGTACCAAAATAAGATGGTAAGACATATTTTGATCAATGTGGGAATGATTTGTGAAACTAGGTTGATCAACCTATAGAATATCCTGAATTTTCAGTCTCTTTCGTTTAGGTTTGGATCCTCTGCAACGACTGTGGGAAAACATCTGAGGTGAATTTCCACATTTTGGCGCACAAGTGCTTAGAATGCAAATCCTACAACACAAGGCGGACAGGAGGAGGGCCTGCTTCATGCTCATCGAGGATTACTGAGATGGTGAGATGACAGACTTATTGGCAGGTGATCAGAGGTATCTCTACCACAAGATTCATGTTCAACAGTCTCACCAGGGGAAGAGTGGGAGTATTCACTTTCTCTTCTCTTCTCTTCTTTTCTTTTCTTTCTATGTTCACTACCTCTGAAATATATGCTCTGGTGAGCTGCTTATTTGTTGGTTGAGGTAGTAAATTATCATTCCAGAGGACAAAATATGTTGAAGGTGAAATAACAAGAGTGGAATAACTTCTTTCTCAACCATAAAGGAAGACTTCTCAGCCATTGAGAGGCTGCAATGGGTCCTGCATTCAACTCAGCATACTGCAATCAAGTCAATCAATATATTATGGACTATAGATGTATTGCGATTGAAGTGCATTAACTTATTAACGGATCTTAAATTATGCCTTTTAGCTTTTGCAACGATGTCTACAGAATTATCTCCAAAATCCTTTAGGGCATGTTTGGAATCGTATTTAAGAGGCCTAAAAGTGCTTTAACACTCAAAAAGTCCGTTTAAAGAAAAAAGTAGTCGTTTGGTAAAAAAAATTAAAAGCGCTTTTAAGGGTCTAAAAAGTCTAAAAATGGTTAAAAAATACTTTCGACAAAAGCTTAAAAATGATGCTTTTGTCTAAAATCTTTTTTTGACTTAAAAATTCTATTTCTCAATTGCAATCCAAAACAAGGTCTTAATCTGGTTTCAAACCTATTCTCTGCAAGCTTTTCAAATTTTGCAATAAGCATCCACCGAAAAAATAAAAAAAAAAACACAACAGGGAGAGTGAAAAACGTGAGCCAAAGGGAATTCTCTTTCAATGCTGGTGGATCCACCAAGAGATAAAGATGACAAATCACGTTACAATAATGAAGATTTTGCACCAATTAATGAAGGCTGGGTTGACTACAATGTCTGTGTTCACTTTCGGTGATAGCAGTAACTGTGATGGTTTGAGGAGTGGGCATGGTGTGGTTCCATCAACCGACCCACATAACCGAAAGTAGTTGATGATGTTGTACGATAAAAATGTTTCCTAAAACCTTTTACATCATAAAATGAGCGAAAAAGAATCTAGTAATTGGAAGCGGTCTGAGGATCTACATGATTAAACATCATTAGAAGCTGCTAGCTAGATGTATGGGTTTGGGCCATAGAGCTGGATCTCACGATGATTGAGTTGTTGAACTGGTCTTGCATTCCTCTCAGCATACTGCAATTTAGTAAATCATGAAACAAATTAAATAGAAAAGCTTCAAGAATAAACAGATTTCTTTTCATTTGATTTTTGCCATAAATTATAAAAGAGCAAAGTTTTGTTACTTACATCATGGACAGCCTCTCTAAGTAACTTCACTTGCTCTCTTGAGACCGTCATTATCTGCAAACATTTTTTAAATAAAATAATAATATTTAATAGACTATTATACGACTATTATGAATGAATATATATGTTTAACGGGAGGGAGTGTACGTACCTTTTTACTGATAGTCCAAATAACGCCTTCGGTGCATGGAGGAATAGTGAGTGAGCCAATGTATCTGTAGTACTTCTTGCCACCCATCTTGATTTCTGCAGGATTAATCACCCCAATCTTTTTCTCATCCTTTTTATCAATCATGGAACCTACGTTTCTCATCAACTGAAATCTCAAATTATTAACATGTTAGACAACAATTTCGGAGAGACCTAGGAAAGCATCTATTAATTATAAGAAATCATCAGAAATGTGTACTCATTTTTGGGCTTCACATAATGAAAATGAACAATATAAATAAGCTTAATTTCATGAAGATGGGTGTACATGCAGGAGGATATTAACCCTCCGTATCCACTATCCGTAACTATTCGATATTTGTTATCCATTATCCACATGTACATGTGGATATATTAGCAAAAATCACTATTCACGTATGTGACTGTGGATAGCGATTTCAAAGTATTATATATCCACTATCCGTAACTATTCGTTATTTGTTATCCATTATCCACATGTACATGTGGATACGTTAGCAAAAATCACTATTTGTGTATGTGAATGCGGATAGCGATTTTAAAGTATTATATATATATATAATAAATTTATCAAAACAACACCGTTTTAGTGTTTAATACCAAAATGATGTTGTTTTGGATTTGATGTAGATTATGTTTACATTATTTTTAAAAGTGATGTGAAATCAATATATTTTCAAAACATCAAGGCTTAAAAAAATTTAAACAAGCCCAAAACACTAAAAACAACACATACGGATGTGGATATCTCAAAAGGGTAAAGGACAATTTAGACTGCTTTTAGGATCTCATTCTTTTTAAAATTTGTGAATTTGAATGAATATTTTTAAAAGAAAATATTAATTCAAAATTGTTGGAGGGTGGTGGGGTTTGCACCTTTGAGATGAAAGCATCGGGCGGGCCAACCTTGTAGAAGAGTCCAACCACAGCAATTTTCTTTACACCTGGGTTCAAGGTTTCGTGTACCATATGCAACTCCAACTCATACCTAGCTAACAATATTTAAACAAACCATTTTTATATCCAACTTGTTCAACAATATATATATATATATATAGAGAGAGAGAGAGAGAGAGAGAGAGAGAAAGAGAGAGAGAGAGACCTCCTGCCATTGATGGAATGCTCGGAAGGGGAGTGCCAGTGGCCTTGCTTGAGAAAGTAATCAGTGCCGTTGATCTGTATTGATCCTGCACGATCTCCTATCCAATGTACCTGCACCCATTGACATATAAATATATAATGTATTAGAAACAAAATCTCTACGTGGCCGGCTATGAGATTCTAATATGAATGCATGCCTGTCTTTTGGAGGAGGCAATCAATCAATTATAAAAGAAATGTGTGCATAGAAAGAGAGAAACATATAAAAAGAAAGAAGAAAAGAAAACCCTTCAACAATGAGAGATGGAGAACGAATCCAATAAAAAAAAATATATGCGTAGGTGAATATGTGGGTTCATACTAGGGGTGGTAATTTGTATTTGTGTGTTGGGTTCGGTTGAAGTATATGTAGCATTATTTTTTGTTTTTAACAATAAAGACAAAATGGGTAACCCATTGAAGATGTTCTACTGAGGGTTTTCTTTTTCTGGAATTTGGACACAGAAGTGTTGATGAAACATCATTGGGAACAGAAGCATATATAGAAAGGAGAAAAGCATATAAGCAGGAAGATTAAAATCATTATCAGAAATAGAAATCAATAACGTTTCAAACCATAGCTGGATGTGTGAAGGTAATCATAAAAAAAATTCAAAAAAGTAGAGCAGTTTTGCAATTCCTTACTGAAATGTCATGGCCCCTGTTAATGACAGTGGCATTGCAAGACCTGTAATTCCTCTTCAGCTTCCCTAACTTGGGAATCATTTTCACTCTCTCACTTGACATATCTATGGGAGATTGCATGCTTCCATTCTTGCAAGCCGCCCATTCTTCATGGATTTCTCCCCAATGGAGTGGCCCCTTCTCGCCCTCTTCTGCATAATCAAACTCTCTCTCATTTTCTGCACCACATGATTCACATATTAATAAAAGAAAAAAAAAAAAAAAACCAAAAACAAGGTACAGGCATGTGAAAAGAGCTAGGAAGATTAAAGGCAGGCATGGGGTATATATATATATACCACCTTCATGAGCTGCGGTTGATGTTAGACATGAGAAAAAAGCTAGGAAGATTAAAAAGCTTGATATAAAGGCAGCTGGTTTGTTTGGATTCTTGATGATGTTCTTCATATTTTGAAGCCGGCCAAAGAGCTTCAAGAAACGCAGTGGCCGGTGGGAGGCAGTGAATGTCTGTTGAGGATGTTTGAAAAAAGGGGGTCTCTGGTTACATATATATAGACAAAAATATAGGAGAGCTGGGCTTTTGCCTTTTGGAGATGGTATAATTAACCAAAAAAGGAAAATTTCCGGTATGTTTCCGGGGTTCAGGGTCCGCGTGTGAACCTGAGACGCGGACCCTGAGAATCAAACTAAAAAAAACACCCGAGAAATAGACGGGAAAATTGAATGGGTGACGAAATAATTCCTTACTATTTATTTGCCTCTGCAAATTCATTATAAATTTAGAAAAAAATAATCATCTTTCGACTATCTATATAGTCGATTGATGAATCTACCATTAAATTTATGAGATGCGATACAGCCATAACATAGACTCAACAAAAACTCAACTTCTTTCCTACGTGTCATTTAAAAAATTAAAAAATTAACAAAATTGAATTCACAACACCAAAATTTAATTTAATTTAATTTTTTAAATGACATGTAATAGAGAAGTTGGGTCTATGTTGTGACTTTAACATTTCTCTAAATTTATATGAGGCCTATATGAGTTCAAAAATCGAATGATTAATTTATTGAATTTCTAAATAAAAGATGGTTAAAATTTGGTTAAAAAATGACTCTAACTTGCCTTTATGTTGCAATGACACTAAAAAGAATTTGAAATTTGGGTACTAACAAGTAATTAAATAATATATGTTATATGAATTATTTAATATTTGTGTGTATGTATTAGTTGACATGCTAATTAGTTAATTCATAAATTAACATATTATCTAGTTAATTAATATATACTAAGTAAATATAATTGAATGCATGCTACTCAATACTTCTACGTATATTGCTTATTTTATTATACATGTGTGTTATATATTAGTATTAACATACTAGCTAGTAACTAGTTAGTTAATAAACTAACATATTAACTAATGTATATGATTCTATAATAATTAATTAAGTAATTGGCATTTGATTAAACAATGTGTTATTTATAATCACAATTGAAGTATTAATGTATCATCATTATAATTTACATGATCATTTTATCATATGATTAGATANTTCACAACACCAAAATTTAATTTAATTTAATTTTTTAAATGACATGTAATAGAGAAGTTGGGTCTATGTTGTGACTTTAACATTTCTCTAAATTTATATGAGGCCTATATGAGTTCAAAAATCGAATGATTAATTTATTGAATTTCTAAATAAAAGATGGTTAAAATTTGGTTAAAAAATGACTCTAACTTGCCTTTATGTTGCAATGACACTAAAAAGAATTTGAAATTTGGGTACTAACAAGTAATTAAATAATATATGTTATATGAATTATTTAATATTTATGTGTATGTATTAGTTGACATACTAATTAGTTAATTCATAAATTAACATATTATCTAGTTAATTAATATATACTAAGTAAATATAATTGAATGCATGTTACTCAATACTTCTACGTATATTGCTTATTTTATTATACATGTGTGTTATATATTAGTATTAACATACTAGCTAGTAACTAGTTAGTTAATAAACTAACATATTAACTAATTTATATGATTTTATAATAATTAATTAAGTAATTGGCATTTGATTAAACAATGTGTTACTTATAATCACAATTGAAGTATTAATGTATCATCATTATAATTTACATGATCATTTTATCATATGATTAGATAATAATAAATTATACATATATAAGTCCATGCTTGTTATAAATTACAATTCTGCATATATGCATATTGAATAATACAAATGTATAAGATCAATATTTTTTTTCTAATTTTCCTTTCTAATCATAAGATTAATCATATGATCCAATGACAATTCAAATACTTAATCATAATATTTGTGTACAATAATAATGTTGTTCATATAATATAAATTAAGTAATTGACATTTGATTAAACAAAGTGTTACTTATAACCATAATTGAAATATTAATGCATTATCATTATAATTTACATGATCATTTTATCATATGATTATATAATAACAAATTATACATATGTAAGTTCATGCTTGTTATAAATTACAATTATGCATATATGCATATTGAATAATACAAATGTATAAGATCAATATTTTTTTTTTATAATTTTTCTTTATAATCATATAATCAAATGACAATTCAAATACTTAATAATAATATTTATGTTCAATAATATTAACCATGTCCATGTTTAAACAATGAAAGTATTAATGTATTTTTTAAACAATGTTTTGACCATTTTTTAATCATTTTCATTAAAAAAAAAAAAATTGAACAATTTTTTGACCTATTTTTTAACCATTTGTTAAACAATTTCTTAAAACTGAATAATAAATTTAAGGCCAAAACTACGTCGTTTCAATACCACTATATATTCACCTCTCTGTTGCTGCAGCCGTCCTCACGAACCTCATCCCATCGTCTCTGGTCTCACTGTTTCGTTGCTGTCCTCCCTCGCTGGCTCTCGGTTTCGCTGTCGTCCTTGCCTCGCCGTCTCTCGGTTTCGCTGCCGTTCTCGCCTCTCCGTTTCTCGGTCCAGAACTCCCGTCTCTCGGTCCTCGCCTCGCCGTCTGTATACATTTATTGGTAACCGTTTCTTGTTAATCTCTTATGTTGATAACCGTTGGTGCAGCTTTGAATTTTGATCACGACCCATTATCGAAAAATGATATTAGGTGCTTGAGATTCCGTTTATTTAGTCATTTATCAACGGGTTTTAGCTTTTGGTTCTTGAGATTCTAGTTTATGTGCTTTCCTTAACAATTTTTTGTCGCACCGTGTCTTTCTCTGTTTTAGATGTACCCTGTTTTTTGTCTCACAATTTTTTGATGTACCCTGTTTTCTCTGCAGAACTCTTCATCACGCCAGATAGTCTCATCAACAACCCTGCTTACATTGTCACCGTTCCAGATAGAGGCAAAGATCTCCTATGTTTGGTTCACCGTATGTTTGGATTTTATCATTGTGATGTAGATATACTAGATGAATGAGCAATATGATAAATTAATTGTATGGGTTTTGATATGCTAGATGAATGGATGTTGAGGAAGTTAATTGTATGAGTTTTGATATTTTGTCTTCATCTCACGATTCTCTCCTCGTCTCTGTCTCTGTATATTTTTTTGGTTGATTTGGGTTGGGTTGGATTTTGGATTTTGGATTTTGGAATAGTCTGAATCGAGAACCCCTACATTTTCTCTCGATTCTTCAAGAAGACTTCAAGTTACAGTTATGTTAAATTTTCATTTTGATTTTCGTATCAATTTATTTCTATTTGTAGTTCATTTTTCAGTATATCTAAACTCGAATGTTAACATGATTTTTTGCTTTTTAACCTTTCAGGGGAAAACTGTTAAATATTTTCCTCTTTGATTTAGTTTGTCGAATCTGCAACTGAAAGCTACAAACCCGCATCCAGATTCAACAAGGTACGTACTCTGTCACTCTTAAGGTTATTTTCATTTGTTATGCACATCCAATGATTGCATACATAGAAGTATTCAACAAGGCATGCACATCCCAAATATAACAAAATGCTTTTAGTATGCAGAACTGTAAATCCAAAAGAAAAAGTAAACAGGATGATGAATCTCTGGAACATGTCAATCATGCTAATTTAAAAGAATTGGAGCTTCAAGGTGCATTAAGCCTCTGAACGGTTGTCATTACGTCAGATAGGACATACATTCCTTATTCTTAAATTACTTTTTTATGGGGAAACATGTGACGTAGATTACAAAATGCAGACATTTCATGGTACTTAGTGATGCTCCAGATGACATCCATACAAATTTTAGACCTTTTTTCGAGAGACTTGATAGCGACTAGCATTTCAGAAGTCCAAACAACTAATGACTGGAGTTAAAATAGATTCCTACTGACCCTAACAATATTGGAGGAATTTTAGCATTCTTCACTATTGATCTGCAACAGAAAAATCCACAAAAAACAAACCTTTAAGAGACCAAATTATCTTATATTTCATCTTTAAGACTAGCATATAAATTTTCTTATCTAGTTTAGGACAAGTTGGTAAAATTCATCTCCAAGTGCAACTAGGCAATGGTAATGAAGAAAAGCTTGATTTCATTGACATTCACAAATCTGAGTTTTGTGTTTAGTCCTTGGATCCATTCCATGACACAATATTAATCAAACTTGCAAAACTTCCTCTCTTGTTTGTATTTCAAATTTCAAAAAAGAAAATATCAAATAGGGATGAACGAGAAGCTTAGTTCTATAATAGTGCGAAGTCCAATTTGAGCATCAATGGATGTTAAATTATAACTATTTTCTTAAAATTTACCTGAAAAAACTATTGCCCCATAAATGGGAATCATTAATCCACATCTTGCTCAAAAGAAACAGAATAGATTCCTCGTGTGGCTCCAACTCCGAGATCTACTATCCTTCTATCATTGTATCTCACTCTTTCCCTTCATCTCATGTTTCTGAATTTATACTAAGCTCCAATCTTCCATTGTTCACAGACTTATCATGCAACTCTAGATTGATGGGTTATCCAATTGGAAGAATTAAGATATTTTATCACATGGTATGTCACAACTAATGGTGTTTATCTGGTATATGATGCAAAAGTCTATTGATTTTTGGTTTAAAGAAATGCAAAATTAATTTATAATATTATACACATGAAATCATAATTTTTCAACTCATGGTGATTAATTTAGTCAATAAGTCAGTTCAAAAGCTCTAGTATGGAAAAGGTTATATGCACCATAAAATATCAGTAAATCGGGCAAATGCTTTTGCTTAGCAAAGCTCACAGCTCTTTGCTAGAGTCCAACTTAGAATAAAGATGTAAGACACCCGAACTGAATTCAATGACTTAAAGGAAGGTGACTTGGCACATATAATGATTTGAGCTCTAGAAACTTGTTTGATACAATTAATAAGATTTTCAATTTCATGTCATCCTTCCGACATTCTCTCCCTCGGGTTCCAAGACCTACTAGTTCAAAATCATATTTTGCTGCAGTTTTTTATCTCACATATCTGTTAAGCTCATAATTTCCTATAAGCTATCCTCCATCTTATCAAACCCATTAGTAAATCAATCACTACACTATTGTTTATTTTTCCTTCTAATCTTGATCTAATTCAAAAGGCAGGTAAACCTAATGTTCATTGTTTTTCTTTATATATCAAATTTCACGCAAAAGGATGCTTCAGTTACTTCAATAAAAGTCAAGCACGTTAAGCATCAACTTAAGTAACACATCCTATGCCAATAACCCAATGCATCAAACAACTGACTCACTCTCATAATGCACCAACAAATCACAAAACATAAGTCCCATACCAAATTAAAACACCAAAACTTTAAAAAGCAGCCAAAGTAGTAAAAAAAAATTTCACCTGGTAGTATCTCCCATCAAGCTTTTTAATACCATAACCCAACTGAACAACGCCAAAGGACTTTATATCAGCGAGAACCCCATTTCTTCTGTAAACATGTTTTCCCACTCGGGGAACCAAGTCCATCAATGCCTCTTTCTTCACATGGGGTTTCAACAAAAGCATACAATCATAAAGAGGCATTTTTTTTGTTTTCTCTCTTCAGCCCCTTGTGCGGCTCAACCGGTTCTCTATATTGCTTTCACATAGTCATGTAATTTCAAAATTTAAACAAAACCGAATAATATACTAACACTGTATGCAAAACCCATGAAGAAATTAATGCACGTTCTGAAATCATAGTCATGTAATAGACTCAATTCACATAGTCATGTAATAATGGCTTGTTGGAGCTTAGTCAGTATAAATTCAGAAACACAAGAGATGAAGGGAAAGAGTGAGATACAATGATAGAAGGATAGTAGATCTTGGAGTTGGAGCCACATGAGGAACCTATTCTGTTTCTTTTGAGCAAGATGTGGATTAATGATTCCCATTTATGGGGCAATAGTTTTTTCAGGTAAATTTTAAGAAAATAGTTATAATTTAACATCCATTGATGCTCAAATTGGACTTCGCACTATTATAGAACTAAGCTTCTCGTTCATCCCTATTTGATATTTTCTTTTTTGAAATTTGAAATACAAACAAGAGAGGAAGTTTTGGAAGTTTGATTAATATCTTGTCATGGAATGGATCCAAGGACTGAACACAAAACTCAGATTTGTGAATGTCAATGATATCAAGCTTTTCTTCGTTACCATTGCCTAGTTGCACTTGGAGATGAATTTTACCAACTTGTCCAAACCTAGATAAGAAAATTTATGTACTAGTCTTAAAGATGAAATATAAGATAATTTGGTCTCTTAAAGGTTTGTTTTTGTGGATTTTTTTTGTTGCAGATCAATAGTGAAGAATGCTAAAATTCCTCCAATATTGTTAGGGTCAGTAGGAATCTATTTTAACTCCAGTCATTAGTTGTTTGGACTTCTGAAATGCTAGTCGCTATCAAGTCTCGTGAAAAAAGGTCTAAAATTTGTATGGATGTCATCTGGAGCATCACTAAGTACCATGAAATGTCTGCATTTTGTAATCTACGTCACATGTTTCCCCATAAAAAAGTAATTTAAGAATAAGGAATGTCTATCCTATCTGACGTAATGACAACTGTTCAGAGGCTTAGTGCACCTTGAAGCTCCAGTTCTTTTAAATTAGCATGATTGATATGTTCCAGAGATTCATCATCCTGTTTACTTTTTCTTTTGGATTTACAGTTCTGCATACTGAAAGCATTTTGTTATATTTGGGATGTGCATACCTTGTTGAATACTTCTTTAAATGTATGCAATCATTGGGGGTGAGAAGAAAAAAAAAAAAACCTTTTGCATTCAGAATGCCATTTACTGGAGTTTGGGGTAGCGGCATCCAGACAACTGTGTTCCATTGATTTTCTTTGTTTGATTGTGGATTGTGTGGTGTGATTTGGATTTTTAGTAACATATGTTGCATTTTCCTCGCATCCTGGAATGAGCTTCCTTACATCCGAAAGGGTGAGAACAGACTTATTTACGAATAATTAAGTTATTGGAGAATTTCTATGGACCTTTTCATGGTGATTGATGAAGGAAAGTTCGTAGCTGACTAAAGGTTGCATGTCACTAAACTAATCTTGGAAACCGTTTTTCAGGCCATGGGCTTATTCCAAGTATTTGAGCTGAGTGCTGCTGCTATACGGTTGTGGCAGAAAACATGGGTTTTCTGCCCACCAATCACCACATGCCACATCAGCATTTCAAGAAAAATGCACAAATTTAAGATGAGAACAAAACACTAAAACAAAAAACAAAATGAGGGCAGGACCGCCACCTCTGGCCACAAGAGTGGCCGCGCCGCCACCCCCAACCCACAGGAGTGGCCGCCCCGCCACCCCCAGGACACGGGGTAGCCAGCGAGCCACCCCGTGGCCTGGGGTGGCCCACGCAGCCACCCTAGATGGGCTGGGTGGCTTGCCGACCACCCCCTGCTTTCTTCTTTTCTTTCTCCCTCTGGCCGGCCAGCCGTTTCTTCTTCCTTTCTCCCTCCCAAACCCTCTTTTCTTCTTTTCTTCATTTATAAAAAACCAGAAAAAAAAAAAAAAAGGAAAACGCAGCCCGTCTCTTCTTCATCACCGGCCGGCCAAACCCAACCGGCAGACCCAGTTGTGGGTCACCATCTCTGGCGACTCTGGGTCACCATCTTAGGCGACTTTTCTAGCAAACCCAGCCTAAAAAATTGATTTTAATGCCTAAAAAATCGATTCTAATGCCTAAAAACTCGTTTCTAATACCTCAAAAATCGATTCTAATGCCACAAAACTCATTTTTAATGCCTCCACTTAATTTTGGATTCAAAACTAAAACTTAGAGGGGAAGATTAATCATTTTTGGGATTTTATCATCCTAAAATCGAAGTCATTTTATCACCCTAAAAGTCGTCGGAACCATGTGAAAAATCAAAGAAAAAACTAAAAAACCAGACCCAAACCGGAGCAAACCCATCAGAAAAAACCAAAAAATAGACCCACCGGAGCAAGACCTACATAGCAGACCCACGGCCGACGAGACCCAGCCGTGGGTCTTGGTGGCCGCCAGATCCAGGCTGGTTGTGGGTGCTGCAAAACCAGACACAGCCTTCTTCGTTCTTCGTTCTTCCTTCTCTTCTTTCTCTTCTTTTTCTTTTCATTCTCTGTTGGCCATGACCGAATCTAGTGTTTTTTTTCTACACCAGTTTTTTGCAATTTTTTTGCTTTAGATGAGGTGTGTTTCTTCTATTGGTGGGCATAAACTGGGTTACTTACGCAATGACCGAATTGCAGATATTCCCATTTGAGCTAGTCTTTATTTACAAGTTGGTCATACTGGAGTCAAGTTCAAGGACTAAAATGATTACGCTTGAAAATTTTTGCTCTTCAGTGGCTAAACTTTTGCCACTGTTATGCTGGGTTATCTTTGCAAAACACTTATAAGAAACTGTATGAAGGGAACCGTTGGCTTTAATCTTTAGCATCTTTCATTGAATTCATTGAGGGGCCAATATGTCTCAGCTTTCAAGAACTTGAATCATTCCTTTTTAACAAAGGGGAAGCTCACTTAAATCTGAAACATTTCTATGAAATGAGTAATGAAACATAGTTTTGCTTCTTTTATACATGCTACAGGTCCAACTGATGCAGATGACAATGATGGCTACACCGAACATCAACAAAGAGCTGCATTACCTGAACAAGGAAGACAGACTGCTGCGTTGGCTTTTGGTTAAACACCGGGACACAAAGTATGGGCTGGAATTTGTTAGTGAAGATGATGGGAAGGATGAGCTTAGTAAACTCTCTGGGGGCAGCATATTTGATGAGAACAGTGACGAGGATGATGAAGACGATGACGATGAATATGAGGTGGACCAAGAGGGAAATAAAGACAAATGAAGGTATCAAAATTTCTTATCTTTGTGCACTTTAAGCAAGGCCAATCCATTGGCATTTTGTTTGAACTTTGAGATGTATGCTATGTTAGGGCATTTTGCTTGTCAAAATGTATGAGATCCGTGGTGTACACGGTGTCATGTCATTTAATTAATTTATTTTTTTTATAAGTAAAATTTTTAAAATGATATGGTAACTTATGCCATTAGAACTGTAAAATCTAATATGGGTCATAAAATGCTTCGTTGTATTTGAAATTGAGAGAATTGGGGATTCATTTAATTTTAAAAGCCAAAGAAGAGCAACACCATAAGAAAGGCCTTTATATTAATGGATGTAATCATTTTTTTTTTTTTTTAAATAAAGCTATGACTTTTGTTAAAAACTTAGACGAGACATATTGTTTTGCAAGACAGTGAGTTACTGACTTTGCTTCCCTTTTAATATGATCAATAGACAAATTTTGCTTATTGTCAAGTGCAGGTTTGGTATCTTTGAGCTGCCCAAGTCGACTCCAACTTCTTCCCCCACTCTTCAAAGCTTGCACTATTTGTAATGCGTCCCCTCCAAACAATACTTTTTGTTGCAAAGTTAAGTCTTTATTGAACACTGCAGCCGTCCAAGCTGCTACAGCATTAGCCACTGTCGGGCTCAAAATATGGGGTTTTTATAGAACACATGGAAGCCAAAAACACATTTCATGATCTCTTACTATCACTCCAATGCCTATATTCGTCTTTGTTACATCAACCGTCGCATCTCAATTTACCTTTGCAATGCCAAGGGATGAACTTCTCATACCATCTATAACAACCCAAATGTATTCATGTTGATCCCGCGGTCTTGAAGAAACTTTGTGAAATTCCTCCAAATCTTTCTTGCCATCACTACCATCAACACAAAACCTTCTTCTTTCAATGTGAAGAAATATGGTGATTTTAATAGCCACATCATTCTTGGATGGACTTAAGATAGACACATGTTGGACTTGTAGCATTACTCTCCTTCTCATCGGTGTGTTACTCCCGATCAACTAGTGAGAGGGTAGTGGTAGCCATCAAATGGCATGCTGGAGTGGCCGACCACCTGGTTGGGGTCGGCTACCCTTTTTTTTTTATTAAGAAATACTGTTACAATTATTCCATTTTTGGAGGAATAGCTATTTTGAATTTTGTAGGGATGAATAAGATAAGTGCAATTAGGACCCACGTGAAGTAGAGCTGTCGAGGAAGTCGGAAGAAAGGCGCCTTAGATGATAGGGCGGGTGGAGCATGACATATGACATATTGAGTAGTAACCAATTGTGGAAATGTGTTGGCTGTGTTGTTCTTGCTATGGGGGGTTTTTTTGGCTGTTTGCTGAAATTCTGCTACATGGATGGCCAAATGGGAGAGAGATGTTTGCTAGTGTACTAGTGCGGATAGAGACCAGAGAGATGAAGATTCAAGATTGTTGTGGTGTCAAATATTAAAAATAAAATAAAGGGTAAAATAAATAATATATTAGAACTTGTATTGAAAATGTTAATAAACAAAATAGGAAAACAAAAATTCTGATAATTAAAATTATTAGTATTGTTGGAAATATGCTCCAGGAGTTGTTTGCAACTCATTAAAATGATTGATTTTGCATTTTATTTTAGAAAAAAAATGTAAGATAGTCATTGTGTAGACCTGATTTATAATTAGCTCTTTATGGTATCAAAAAGAATTCAAAAGTATTTTGGTGGGGCTGTGATGATGGACTCGCATTCCCAGACAGTAGTTATAGCTCAAACCGAACATTCCACAGCGGGTGGGAACCCCGATGGTCACGCCCAAAGAGAAAAATTACATTGTTTGCCCATTTCCGCCATTTTAACTTAGAAAAGAAAAAAAGAAATTCAAAAGTCCATGTAATACGTAAAAACAAATAATTTAGTCTTCACAATCAAATTATGTCAACTAATTTACACTTACCTAAATATGAGAATTATCATAATTTTATTGGTTATAACATTTTTCGCTATCAGAATCTGTTAAGTTAGAATATAATTTGATTGTAAAGACTAAATTATTTTTTTGGCATATTTTTTAGACTTTGAATTCATTTTTAAACAAATTAGGTAAATGATGTGAACTAATTTTACATTTTTTTTTAATTTTTTTTTTCCTTTTACTCTTCTTTTCTCACATCACAATCAAACTGACTTGATCCAAAAAGCAAAAGAAAAAGAAAAAAGAAAAGAAGGTTGACCGACATATATAGCTTTGTGTTCTTCACCAAAAAACAAAACTTTCTACTTCCATTCCATACGTGTCAACCGTGTGAAATGTAATAAAATGGGTAGAAAGTGTAGCATATATTATTCATAAAATACAAAAATGACACTACAAAAAAAAAAAGAGATTTATTGACGTGTCTACAGTAACCCACTTTTTCCCACGTTACTATTTATTGACATGTTAATTATTGTCATGCACATCAATAAAGACTTTAGCAACATGTTGAATTTGACACGTCATAAATTAGTGACGTATTAATTTTAACACGTCAATAAATAGCAACGTGTCAATTATTGTTACGTTGCTAAATTTAAATTTGTTTAAAATTTTTTTAAAAAAATATTTATTTTATATACTTTAGTGACATGGCAAATTATTGACGTGTCACATTTTGACACGTCAATAATTAATAATTAATAATAATTAGTAATATTAGGATTACTAATTATTAATAATTAATAATTCGAAAAAAAAATATTTCTAATTACTAATAATATTTCGAATAATTATACATAATGATTATTTTGATTAGAATTAAATAAATTATTGTATAGAAATTAAAATTAAATTTTTTAGGGCTTTAAATGTCGTCATATATTAAGAGATACATTCAAACCCATTAAAATTTTATAAAACTGTCCCCAATAGGTAGTTCAATTAGTTGGGACCACGCCTAATGAAGCGGTGGTCACTAGTTCGAATCCCCCCTCCCCCTTCTTGTGCGAACATGTCAAAAAAAAAAAAAATTTATAAAACTAGTTAATGCATAAAAGTCTCTTAACACTCTTATGCATTTGCTATTAAATGTTTATAGACAATGATAAATATGTACATATTTCTTGTGGTTTGTACTCTTTTAATTTATTTTGAAAAAATTATTATGGCTATATCACGTTTTCAATACCGTAGGAGTATTATAAACTAAAAAATTAAAGTGTTTTTTAGAATATTAATACATATATGTGTTTTCTTAGTCTTAAGTACATAGTATTTTTTTTTAAAAAAAAAAAAAGTGATCATATCATTTTTTTTTTTCTCTTACTATTTTCAATGTATTTTCTTGATGTGTCACATGTAAAACGTCAAGAATTTCTTGACATGTCAAATTTAACACTTCAAGAATTTCTTGATGTGAAAAAATTTCTTGACGTGCCACATGTGACAAGTCAATAATTTCTTGACATGTCAAATGTTGGCACGTCACTAAAAAAATGAGCGGGAGGTCTGTCTTAATTCAACTTTTTCCCTCTTCTTATTATTTATCCTTCCCCTCTTCTCTCTGGATGCCCAGTACCCCCCTGCTCCCTCTTCTCTTAGATGGGAAGAAGAAAAAGAAAAGGAGTAGAGAAGAAGACGAAGAAGATAAGAAGAAAAAAAGGAGAATATCTGATTTTTTTCCTGCTGGGTTTGAGATTTTAATGTTTTATTTGCTAATGGGTTTGGGTTTTTAAAGATTTTTTGGGTATGATTTTTCTAGTTGGTTTGGTTTGATTTTTCAAGTTAATTTTGAAATTGATCTTTGTTATGTGAATACGTAACAGATCTAGTAACTCGGGTAGAAACAGGGAAAGAGGTAGGATCCTACTTCTTATTCTTCCCTATATTTGCTAATTGAAACAACTAGATAAGAAAGTAGAGATTCCTGGGTCTCATAACAAACACAAGGTTTGAAGATTAAATTTGCATAACTTTTATTGAATGATCGTGCCTTTAAATAGACAACTAATAAGACATAAAGTGAGTTTAACTCCTAAACCTACTAGGATACGTGATCCTTTGTCTAATGGAGATAACTCCTTATTCGAATGGAGATAACTCCTTAATCCTCCTAATTGATAACTCCTGTTTGAATAGAAGATAAACACCTTTATCAATTAGAGTTTGAACCTTATCTAACTACTTGACAAAAAGAAGATAGAAAACAATAACATAGATTCATGCTAAAACTACTACACGTCATATCCCTAACATTCCTCCCTCCTTCAAATCACACTTGTCCTCAAGGGTGAAATCAGGAAAATCTTAACAGAATTCCAAAAGGGCTATGGTGTCTTCTTGACGACCATGGTGATCTTTTCTGGGCTCTTCCTCCTCTAGATATATACCCTCAAGAACGAATAGCTTCTTGCAACGGTGACCCGAAATGAAACGTTCATCACAATTAAAACATAGGCCACGGTCGCACCCCACCTGTAGTTCTGTGGGACTTAGGCGCTTCACCACTGGTCCTTGGGGGCGGGTCAATGCAGAAGATTGTAAAGGTGGAGGGTTAGGTTCTTTAATGTTTATGCCAAAAAGATTTCAAGTCCCTTGATTGCGAGCTTCATACAATCGTGCTAATCCGATAACTTTTGTCAACGTACTGGGTTTCAAGGCTTGTACCTCTGTCCTCAGATCTCCTTTCAATCCACTCACAAAACATCCCAATTGATATGGAATTGATAATTTTCCTACTCGGCTAAGGAGTTGCTCGAATTGAAGCTGATAGTCCCTCACGATGCCCACTTGTTGAAGTTTGGTCAAATCACCGAAGTGGTCTTCAAAAAAGGTTGGGCCATAACGAATATGGAGAGTAGCCTTCAATGATTCCCAGGTAACAGTTTCCTCACTGTCTCGAAATAATTGGTACCACATTTGCGCTTGCTTGTGGGATCGTCCACCCTCTCATACTTAGGAAAATCCATTTTAGCCAATTTTGGTGCATATGAATTTCGGTGGCTGTTGGTTTTTTTGGCACGGTTTCCAGCCGTGGAATCATCTCCAGAGTCCTTGCTCTGTATGTTGTCTATTGATGCTGGCAATTTCTTTGTCTCCTAGGCTTGCACAGATTCTGTCAATTTCTTTGCCTACTCTGACGAAGATTTCATGAAACCTTCAAACAGCTTTTGCAAACTAGCGATTTGCTACCCCACGTGTTCTAGTCTTGGGTCTGCCATGGAAAAGGAATTTGGCTCTGATACCAAATTGTTACGTGAATATGTAACAGATTTAGTAACTCGGGTAGAAACGGGGAAGGAAGCAGGATCTTGCTTCTTATTCTTCCCTATATTTGCTAATTGAAACAACTAGCGGTTGGAAATTAGAGATTCCTGGGTCTCATAACAAACACAAGGTTTGAAGATTAAATTTGCATAACTTTTATTGAATGATTGTGCCTTTAAATAGACAGCTAATACGACATAAAGTAGGAGTTTAACTCCTAAACCTACTAGGATACGTGATCCTTTATCTAATGGAGATAACTCCTGTTTGAATAGAAGATAAACACCTCTATCAATTAGAGTTCCAACCTTATCTAACTACTTGACAAAAAGAAGCTAGAAAACAATAACATAGATTTCTACTGAAACTACTATACGTCATATCCCTAACAATCTTTCAGGGGATTCTTGGAAATCCAGGCCATTAGTGAAAGATTTTGGAAATTGGTCTTATTTTGTTTCGCTTTAGGTTCATCCGGATTTTGTTGGGGAATTTTTTTGGGTGATTCCTATTCCAGCAAATGTACCGAAAATGGAGAAAAAAAGAGAGAGAGTGAGAAAAGGAGAGAATGGCATGCTGGTGTTGTCCAATGATGGAGAAACGAAGGGAGAGAGAGAAAAAGAGATGATGGTGAAAAAAAAATTATTATTTTTTAATAATTTTTAAACTTTAGTGACGTTTCGAAATTGGGACGTCAACAAATTTATTAACATGTCAAATTCTGGCATGTCAATAATTTACTGACGTGTCAATTTCTGACACGTCAATAATTTATTAACGTGTTAGTTTTAACACGTTAACAAATTATTGACGTGTCAGAAATTGACACATCAATAATTTTTTTTTAATTATTGACGTGGCAAACAGTGACAAGTCAAAAAATTTCTGTTAGTGATACCCTCAGTTTTAATGCCCGACACACATCAATACTAACACATCACTAAAGTTTAGTGACATGTCAAACTACCTAACACGTAAAAAATGCCCAATCAATAAAAACTTTTTTTTTTTTGTAGTGAATAGTACTTGTTGGAATATTTTATATTTTCTAATTTAGGTTTATTAATATTTTTTTAATAAATTATTTCTCTTTATGTTAGAATATTTTTATTTTCCGTTATTATATTTCCTTGTAAGGTTATTCTCTTCTTTAATTAGTTTAGGTTTACTTTAGGGTTTCTTGATTATTACTCTCTATAAATAGAGTTATGTAATATTGTTTGATATATTGAAGATACAAGATGTAGCCCATACGCCTCTCTCCGCTTTCACTCTCTTTTCTTTCTCTTTCTTATTTTATATTTTATATATCTTTCATCCTGCCAAAAAAGAACCTTATCTCTTATACCAATTTTTTGTGACAAAATAATTTCCGCATCACAAAAGAAATTGAAAAGAATATAGTAAAAGCAAGTCAATCATACACAACACTGAGATTTAAGAAAGAATAAACCTCACATGCGGTCAGTGCATAAAATGGGGATTTTGCTGCACCTAATAACACTAAGCCACATCACATAAAGCCAAAAAAATGCACAAAAACACCCTACAACCTAATACACTTGATTTTCTCTTCTCTCCCACTTTCTCTTCTCTCTTCGTCTCTAGTTCTTCACCGAAATTTTTTGCAGCTTCTTTTTCTGTGGTTCATCATGGCCGGCTGGGTCTGACCGCTGGCCATGACCCATGGCTGGTTCACGGTAGGCGGCCTCCCTCTCCGGTGGAACCCTTTAGGGCGATAAAATCCCTAAAGGGTTAACCTTCCCCTCTAGGATTTAGTTTTGAATCCAAAAATAAGTTTTGAGGCAGTAGAATCGAGTTTTGAGACTTGGTTTCGCAGAAAAATGGGTCAGAGATGGTGACCCATGGCTCGGTGTTGCTGGTTGTGGGTCTTTCTTTTTTCTTTGGTTTTTTTTTATTTTTTTATTTATTTTTTATGGGTCTGGTCTNCTCCCACTTTCTCTTCTCTCTTCGTCTCTAGTTCTTCACCGAAATTTTTTGCAGCTTCTTTTTCTGTGGTTCATCATGGCCGGCTAGGTCTAACCGCTGGCCATGACCCATGGCTGGTTCCCCTCTCCGGTGGAACCCTTTAGGGCGATAAAATCCCTAAAGGGTTAACCTTCCCCTATAGGATTTAGTTTTGAATCCAAAAATAAGTTTTGAGACAGTAGGATCGAGTTTTGAGGCTTGGTTTCGCAGAAAAATGGGTCAGAGATGGTGACCCAGGGCTCGGTGTTGCTGGTTGTGGGTCTTTCTTTTTTCTTTGGTTGTTTTTTATTTATTTATTTATTTTTTATGGGTCTGGTCTTTTTTGGTTTTTGAGTTCAAAATCATTTTTTCTAGTGCCGGAGATGGTGCCAGTGGTTTTGTTTGGGTTGTAGCAAGAGACCCAGGCCGGTCGTGGCCAGACCCACCGTGGGTCTGGCCTAACCCCGCTGGGTCTTGGCAAGTCCCACCGTTGGTTTGGCCCATACCCACAGTGGTTTGGTTTTGTTGGCCGGCGCCGGTGGGTTTGGTTTGGGTTCGCTGGCGTCGGTGGTTTGGTTTGGGTTTTGCTTTTATCTAGTGTTTTGATCTGATTTTATTAAAATGCACTTGATGATGTGTCATCACGAGTGGATGCTGCAAAACACCCATTTTATGCAATGATTGCATAGTAAGTGCTCTCTTTAAGAAAATTTATTATCAAAAGATGGAGTACAAAGAATAGTAAAAAGAAGACTGCTCAAAACCTAAAGCTCCAATACGTACGTACACCTAAAATCCTCACTCGACAAACGAGAATTACTCTACAAAGAGGTTGGTCTATCAAAAGGACTCCAAGTTCAAGTTGAAGAAGTAGTGAAGATCGACTCATTCTAAATAAATTTAAAAAATAAAATTTAAAATTTAAAGGCAACAGGGTATGGTTCCATCAACCGACCAACAAAACCTAAAGTTGTTGATCATGATATTGTACTATAAAAATGATTCCTAAAACCTTTTTACATCATAAAATGTGTGAAAAAGAATCTAGTAATTGGAAGCTGTCTGATGATCTACATGATAAAACAACAGTAGAAGCTGCTAGCAAGATCTATGGGTTTGGGCCATAGAGCTGGATCTCACGATGATTGAGTGGTTGAACTGGTCTTGCATTCCTCTCAGCATACTGCAATTTAGTAAATCATGAAACTAATTAATTAGAAAAGCTTCAAGAATAAACAGATTTCTTTTCATTTGATTTTTGCCATAAATTATAAAAGAGCAAAGTTTTGTTACTTACATCATGGACCGCCTCTCTAAGTAACTTCACTTGCTCTCTTGAGACCGTTCTTATCTGCAAACAGTTTTTAAATAAAATAATATTATTTAGTAGACTATTATGAACGAGTAGATATGTTTAACGGGAGGGAGTATACTGTATACGTACCTTTTTATTGATAGTCCAAATAACGCCTTCGGTGCATGGAGGAATAGTGAGTGAGCCAATGTACCTATAGTACTTCCTGCCACCCATCTTGATTTCTGCAGGATCAATCATCCCCATCTTTCTTTCATCCTTTTTATCAATCATGGAATTTACGTTTCTCATCAACTGAAATCCCAAATCAATAACATGTTAGACAACAATTTTTGAGAGAGCTAGGAAAGCATCTATTGATAAGAATTCATCAGAAATGTGTAGGCATTTTTGGGCTTCACACAATGAAAACGAACAAAATAATTAAATAAGCTTAATTCTAAAACCTAAATTATAATTTTAAATGTCAAATTACAAACACTTAATTAAACATTTAAAAATCACACATTTTAAAATATAAATCGCAAATTCTGACCGAGCTTAAAGATTGCCTTGCCTCAGCACCTCATTTCCTAATTATTCTGTTGACAATGTTCTGCTTTTGTTTAGGTAGGTGCATGGGAAGAGCCGTGCGTCCTAACAACCTTATTTTAATTGGTAACACCCTGGAATTTGTTTTTTTATTTTATTTTATTTTATTATTTTATTTTTTTATAATTGTTTAAACCTTGAAAGGCATTGAGAGGCATCATAAAAATAAAATAAAGGAAAAAATATATATTATNCGTCCTAACAACCTTATTTTAATTGGTAACACCCTGGAATTTGTTTTTTTATTTTATTTTATTTTATTATTTTATTTTTTTATAATTGTTTAAACCTTGAAAGGCATTGAGAGGCATCATAAAAATAAAATAAAGGAAAAAAAAATTATTATTGGAGGGTCGTGGGGTTTGCACCTTTGAGAGGAAAGCATCGGGTGGGCCAATCTTGTAGAGGAGTCCAACGACAGCAATTTTTTTTACACCTGGGTTCGAGGTTTCGTGTACCATATGCAGCTCCAACTCATACCTAAAAATTAAACAAATCATTTTTATATCCAACTTGTTCAACAATATCTACTGTTTTATATATATATATATATAATATATATGAGAAAATTTTACTGAAGACCCACGAACTTTCACCCATTTTGAAATATCTTCCTAAACTTAAAAACTTTCAATTTAGTTTTCTGAACTTTCAATTACTCTCAATTTGGACCACTCCGTCAATTGTAGCTATTAAAAATACATAAAAAGACCAAATTATCTCTAATTTTCATTTTTTTTAAATAAAAAAATGTTTTGGAAGTAAGAATTTTATATAAAAGTCAGGGGTATAAACGTCATGTAATGTTTAAAATCTAACGGAGGAATTTAAATTGAGAGCAATTGAAACTTCATGGAATTAAATTGAAAAATTTTAAAGTTTAGGGAGAGCATTTCAAAACGTGTGAAAGTTTGGGGGCCTTCAGTGAAGTTTTCCCTATATATATATATATATATATTTTGAGAGAGAGAGAGAGAGACCTCCTGCCATTGATGGTATGCTCGGAAGGGGAGTGCCAGTGGCCTTGCTTGAGAAAGTAATCAGTGCCGTTGATCTGTATTGATCCTGCACGATCACCTACCCAATGTACCTGCACCCATTGACATATAATGTATTAGAAACAAAATCTCTACGTGGCCGGCCGGCTATGAGATTCTAATATGAATGCATTCTGCCTGTCTTTTGGAGGAGGCCAGGCAATGAATCAATTATCAATTATATAAGAAATGTGTGCATGTTCTTGGTTGGAAAGAGAGAAATATATAAAAAAAAGAAGAAAAGAAAACTCTTTCAAGAAAGAGAGATGGGGAAAGAATCTAATAAAAAAAGAAATGTATGCACCAGTGAATATGTGGGTTCGCATTAGGGGTGGTAATTCGTATTTATGTGTTGTGTCAATGTATAGATGTAAAAACTATATAAGTCAACTTTAACTCAATTCATTTAATTAAATGGGTTAAAACCTTAAACTCTAACTTTTTAATTTTGTATTGAATTTGAATCGGATTCACGGGTTACGTAAAAAATTGATATTCATTATGTTGCGTGATGAGTTCAGGTCATATTAACACACTTTCTGACTTAATTTTTAAAATCGCAGCCGAAATCTAATAGTGATTTTAAAACCACATCAAGAATGAGAGTGAAAACGTAAAAATGACAGTATATGCAGCGTTACTGTTCGTGGTTTTTAGTGGAATAGTTAGCCATTTTAGCTAAAAAGACAAAATGGCTAACCCAATGCAGATGTTCTAATGAGGATTTTCTTTTTCTGGAATTTGGACAGAGAAATGTTGATGAGAAAATAATTGGGAAGAGAAGCATATATAGAAAGGAGAAAAACATATAAGCAGGAAAATAAAAATCATTATCAAAAACAGAAATCAATCAAAGTTCAAACCATAGCTGGATCAGGATGTGTGAAGGTAATGGTAAAGTGAAATCATAAAAAAAATAAAATAAAATAAATAAATAAATAAAAGTAGAGCAGTTTTGCAATTCCTTACTGAAATGTCATGGCCCCTGTTAATGACAGTGGCATTGCAAGACCTGTAATTCCTCTTCAGCTTCCCTAACTTGGGAATCATTTTCACTCTCTCACTTGACATATCTATGGGAGATTGCATGCTTCCATTCTTGCAAGCCGCCCATTCTTCATGGATTTCTCCCCATTGAAGTGGCCCCTTCTCGCTTCCTTCTGCATAATCAAACTCTCTCTCATTTTCTGCACCACATGATTCACAGGTTAATAAAAGAAAAAAAACGAAAACAAAAACAAAAAACAAGGTACAGGTATGTGTGTATATATATATATATATACCAACTTCTTGAGATGCGGTTGATGTTAGACAAGAGAAAAGAACTAGGAAGATTAAAAAGCTTGATATAAAGGCAGCAGCTGGTGCGCTTGGATTCTTCATGATGTTCTTCATATTTTGAAGCCTAAGACTAAGAGTTTTAAGAAAAGCAGTGGCCGGTGGGATCGATGGAGGCAGTTAATGTCTGTTGTCTGTTGAGGATGTTTGAAAAAATTAAAGGGGTCTCTGGTAACATATGTATATATATAGACGAAAATATAGGAGAGCTGGAAGGAAAATTTCCGGCATGTTTCCGTGGTTCAGGGTCCGCGTGTGAACGTGAGAATCTAAAACTAAAAAAAACACCCGAGAAGAGACGAGGAAGGTTGTGAGTTGTTCGTAGTTATGAACGTGAAACTCGGAAAATAAACTTATAAATGATATAACTATAGATGATATAACGGATGACGAAATAATTCCATACATAGTTATTTGGTATTTATAAATTTAGAAAAAAAATAATCATATTTTCACTATCATGTAGTAAATTGATGAATCTATCATTTATTATATATATAATAGATAAACCTTCTTCTAATTGTCGCTTAAAAAAACAAAATTTCTACTTTCATTCCATTCGTGTCAACACTCCATGTGAAATAATGTAATTAAATGGGTGAAAAATGTAGTATTACTAATAAAATATGTACAAATATAATACTCTTTACCCTCATTGATGTGTTATGTCTAAGTAGTTTTTTTTTTTAAGTGGCTAATACAAGAAAGTCAACTGTAATATGAGTGTACAAAGTAACATTATTTAAACGCCACGTCAAACTTATGTAATTTTACAAAATGATGTAGTACAATCTAATTAAAAATTAGATAAATTCAACTTTTGTGAAACAAAATCATATTGTACCACTGTTTGTAAAATTTGTTTACAAATTAATCTTTATAGCATTGCCGTGTAACAAATAAGTTATTCCTTACAAATTTCCATACTTTCAAGAGCCAAAATAAAAATTATAAATATATATTTAAGAAATTATAAATGGGGTAGCTGGCTATTGTGAATAAGTGTGACGTGTCCATAGCCAAGACAATTTTGCCCATGTAGCCGTACACATGGTGTGACAGACAACAACTCCTACGCGTCGTTTTACAGGTTAACAAATTTGACTCTCATTCTCACCGCAAGAGAAATCGTAGAGGGTGATGATTTACCGCTTGTCCGTTTCTACCAAACACTCCAAGCTTGGTTGACAAGGCTAGGAAATGTTGAAAATCCCCATGTGAGGAGGATCACTGCTTTTCTTTCTTATGAGAAGGTCCTTGAATTTTAGATCTTGTACCTAACCTTTATGTCACTATTCCCTAAGAAAAATTTCATATATATACAACTCTTTTTTTTTTTTTTTTAATTTTTTCGACCCTCCGCAATTCACATAAATTTCACTAATATTAGTCATTTTAAATTTCAATAATATCTTAGTAAGGAATAAGGATCGATCACGTTATGAATCTTATGATTTAATTGGCTTTGGGAAAGCGTCTGAAGTTATCGCAGTTTATGCCCTTCTTGAATAATTTTCAACGAAAAAGTGCTACTATGACAGAATAATTGCAGCTGATTCCCTCTCTCTATATATATTTGAAAGAAAAAAAAAAAAAAAAAAAATCCCTTTTCATTAATCCCTCTCACTAAATTTTGAGCTAAGGATAAATTTCAAGTTAAGGATTAAAGAAGGTGTTTGGCAAACGACACCACCCCACGATACTGTTTATATTTAAAAAATTAAAAATTAAAATAATAATTGGTATAAGAAAATTAAAAAATAAATAGTACTTAAAAGTAAAAAAAAAATAATAATAATAATTTTACAGTAATTTTGTTATTTAAATAATAATAAAAATTAAATAATATAATATAAAATATAAATGATAGGATATAAAAGTAATATTTTTATGTTATTTTTTAAAAAATAAAAAATAAAGCAAAGTGTAATGAAACGTGAAAAAGGTAGCGAGCTCTAACAATCAAGGCCAAAGAAAAGCTGTCCACCCTACCAAACCGTCCACTTTCGAGCTGTCCGGCACATAGGGAAAAGAAGAGAGTAACATGATGATGATAATAATGTATGAGTGATGAGACGTCTTATTAGAAAGAACAGGTGTCAGTATTTGTCCTCATCAACAGGTGTGTTGTAAACCAAAGTGGTGTCGGCTCTTATATATATAATAAACTACATTTACCCTTTAATTTACAATTCAATTTATAATATGTTTTACTCTCCCAAAAATAAAAATAAAAATTATAAATTAATCTTTTTAATTTGGCCAATGAGTCCTACGGCTCTACCAATATACGGCATTAAGTTGCCTCCCTTTTGTTCTTAAAAAAATAAAAAAAATAAAAAACAACAAACAACAAACAATAACAAAAAAAGCATTAAAGAATTTAGAGAAAAAAAAAAAAAAAAAACCTAACCCAAGGTTCATCTGAATTTGATGACCCGTGTGTGGCTTTTTTTTCTTTTCTTTTCTTTTCTTTTCATAAGGTAAAAAAAAAGGGCATTACAATATTGGTTACACTACCGTGTTTATTTCCTTTTAGGTGGACCATATTGTCATTTTCATTATTGGGCCTATAATGGGCTGTTATTGGTTAAAATTTTAGGGTTGAGGTATTTGTCTTCTCCATACACAAAGATAGAGATGTGGCTATCAGAGACTCAGAGAGGTAGGATTGTAATCAAATCGAGTTGAGTCGAGCTGACCTTTAAGATTTTAAGACTAACTCATTTGTGAGAATTCATATGAAAGCTGAGTTATGAAATGTGTATTCAAGTTTAGCTCGTTAGAAGTTTAGGTGAGCTTTATATGAGGTAGGCTCGCGAGCCTTAATCAAGTTTTGTTAAGTGAGTCGGATATGCGCCACATAATAATCGAGAGGGTTTTTACGGTCATAAGCGAATTTCTGCAATCACAAGTAAAGTTTGGATTGAGTTTAAAGGAACGGATTGTGAGGCAGACTCATTCATTTACAGCCTTACAAATAGAGATAGAAAACTCATTGTCTAACAATGGAGGTATGTTTATCTTTGATACAAATTACTACAATTAAACTAGATAAATATGTCTTTCTTTGTTGTTACCGTACACAACATTGATAAACAGTATAGAATCGAAAAAAGAGAGATTAAAAGAAAGTAGAGACACAGATTTAACGTGGTTCTGTAATGTGCCTACATCCACAGAGAGGTGGCTGTATTTTGGTATTAATGATTCAGGGTTGCATCATAACATATATGTAGGAAAAAATCTAAACCCTAATTGTACAGAGGTATTTTGGAAATCCTCAAAATACCTCATGCTGCTTTGTGAACATCGCAATTCACTCCGCTCTCATCTATTTGGCCTTCCACTGGTGTTAATATGAGCTACTAATTCCAACATTCTTCATAGCATGCGATGAAGAAGACTACATATTTTATCTCATTATGTTACCATGATAAGATGTAGTAGTCATTTATTTTTATTTTAAACAAGAGCTACTACACCCTATAAGGCTATAATGTTAGCATAATAAGATAAAAATTAGATGAAAGTGTAATATATAACAATTATGTAAAAAGATTAGAGGAACATTTCAATAAAGGCTATAGATTGGAGGATAACGAAGTAAAACCCCCCATCCTTGGAACGTCGAAAGCTTTACTCTTAAACGAAAAAATAAATGACCGCTATTAACCTTGTATTTGAAAGCATTCCCAATAGTATCTCCATCTTCTCTTTTATTAGGATCAATAGTGAGAAGGAAAATGATCCCTCTATATAACCTTTTCCTTTGTTTGTAATTTGCTTAAAAAATAAATAAATGGGAAAGAAGCGAAGAAGTGAGAATGTCTTTATTTAGGCAAAGCAAAATTCCCCATATTGCCAAGCAAGAAGTGAGAATGTTAGAAAAAAAAAAGTAGAAAATCGAAATTTCTCCTAAGCTACATTACCCCTACAAAAAATGGTAGCTAGGCATGGCCCGCATGGGTTACAATAAATATTTCTTTAAGATACAATATCTGTTGTTTAATTATGTTTTGCACAAACAAAATTAAATTTAGATACTCCCAAATTTTCTAGGAAAAAATGTAATTTACCCCCNCCCCCCCCCCCCCCCCAAAATACCAGCTATTTTCATTTTAGCTCCATAATGTTCAAAAAGTGATAACATAACCCCCAAATTACCAACCAGTTGCAATTTAGCAACTCTACTTTGTTAGTCATTATCGTCAAATATGATGAAAAATTCAATACTATGTCATTTTGGCAAGGTTAAGTTACTAAAATGTCATTTTGAAAAAAAAAAAATTAAATTAAAAACAAGCCCACAAAATAGCGCCGTTTTGCTTGAAATATAAATTCCTTACACTTACCAAAACGGAACCATTTTGGTAAGTGTAAAGAATTAAAACAAGTGGATAGACCCCCACGCAAGTGACCCCCAAACAGACTTAAGCCATCTTCTTCTTCACTTCACCGAGCAACCCTTCTCACTCAAGTGAAAAAAAAAACCGTAACCAACAATTTGTTTACCCAATCCATTAAACTCTGAAAAAACGTATAGGTCGTAGAGGAAAAGACGTCTTCCTTTGAAGATTTCAGCCACTGAAGGTAACCCACTAAATTTAATTGAGTTTTTCCTATTTTTTAGGGTTTGTGGAGAAAGCTCAATCTCAATGGGCTTAGGTCATTTTGTAGTTCTCTTTATTGATGTTTTGATTTAGTGTGAAGGAAAATTGACTTTATAGTGAAGGGAAATTATATGAATCCTTTTGTTTTTTGTTTTTTTGGTATATTTTTTTTGCTTGTCAGCTTATTGGGGGTTTTGGTCTCACTGAATAATGTTTGAAGTTTATGGTTGAAGGGTTTATTGTCTGCTTATTATCGGATGGGTTGATTGATTGTCTGCTTGTTAATTGCTAGTTTGTTTTCCCTTTTTTCTTTGGTAAACAGTAAAAATAAATGGACTTAATTGCTACCAAAACATTGACCAAATAGGAATACCTGCGGCTTGGGTGTATTCTAGATTTGAGCCATAAAATTTTGGTCCCTATAAAATAATGTCATATAATAGATTATAGAAAGCTGCATGTGCCCATATAATATTGTGTATATAATTAATGACCATGTATTGTCTACATGTGGTCCCGGGATGTGCACCTACTTTAGATTGCATGCCTTGTACAATTTAACTTTAATTAATTAGTTAAAGTTAATTTGTACTTAATATTTAGTTGATATTTACTTAAGCTTGATTTGTTTAATATTTTATTGAGTTGTTAATTTTCTTTAATTCTTGTTTAGGATGACTATATGAGAGCTTGTCTTTGAGGTCACTACGGTGGTAAGATTAATAGGGGGTTTACGTGTACATATGTGGGGGGTGAGGTAGATGTGTATGATGAGATGTATGACGAGGACAAGTTGTCATTTTTTGAGATTGAGGGTATAGTAAAAAAGTATTCATACAAGTCAAGGAATATGGTGTATTACTTACAACCAGGTTGTAGTATCCAAAGTGGTTTGAAATAATTTCATCAGACTATAATGTGTTGGAAATGGTTGCTGCATATAAAAGGGTACCAATTATTGAGTTGAACCTTGTTTCATTTGATGAGCATGCAGTTAATGATGATGAATACGAAGATGATAATGATGGTGAACATGGTGAAAACAATATGATTGATCGAGATAATCCTTATTGGGAAGAGGTGTTAGAATAGGACTTATTTGATGAAGATAACAATCTGTCTTGGCCATCCATGGCAGGGGGCAATGTTAAGGAGGATGGTGTTGAGGGTGATGGGGAGGGTAATGAGGGTAAGGATGAGGATAATGATGAGGAGGTGGAGGATAATAATTAAAATGCAAACACAGAGAGAGCTAAAAAAGAGTGTGGAAGGGGTAAATGCTATGGTGATGAGGTTGATGATGCAAATTTTGACATGGCATGAAGTGACATTCTTGTATCTCCTCCCATAAGTGACGAGGAGAATGAGGTTACATCTCTTGCCACATGTGTAACTAGGCGAA
Organism: Carpinus fangiana; assembly: GCA_006937295.1. NCBI lineage: Eukaryota > Viridiplantae > Streptophyta > Magnoliopsida > Fagales > Betulaceae > Carpinus > Carpinus fangiana. The sequence continues at coordinate 18,496,589 of CM017327.1, read as the reverse complement.
CAGAGTTTCAACAAACTGGCATGTCGAATCCACAGTTGAGTAATGGGCAGAGATTTTCCTCAATCAAAGTCTTTAGAGAAGCTATTAGAGATAACAATTTAAAAAATGGGAATGATATAAGGTTTAAAAAGAATTACTTGGCCAAATGTATTGTGGTATGCCAGGATCTAGGTTGTAGGTATCGGATTTACGGTCGTAAATGTAAGGATCGGGAGTCATTTGAAATTAGATCAATACAGGACAAACACATTTGTACAAGGAAGCATAGGAATTCGACTATGAAATTTTCATGGATTGCTAATAAATTGATTGACAAGTTTATAACACAACCTAACATGTCATTGAAGGCAATTCTTGGGGAAGTCAAAGATAAGTGAGGTGTTGATGTTAATAATTGGCAATTGTATATGGTTAGAAGAATTGCAAAGGAAATGATTCAAGGCAAAGTAAAGCTTCAATACAATAGGCTTTGGGATTATTGTGAAACAATTAGACAAACGAACCGGGGTATTTGTACGATGATGAAGGTTGATAGACCTTTACTTGATCATCCAACATATTTCCATAGGTTGTGTTTCTCTTTGGCTGCCATGAAGAAAGGTTTTCGAGCTAGTTGTAGGCCTATCATTGGGTTACATGGATGTTTTTTGAAGAGGACTTATAAGGGACAGCTTTTGTTGACCATTTTGAGGGATGTCAATAATAACATGTACCCAATGGCACTTGCAGAGGCAAAAATCAAAGACAGTTGGATATGGTTTTTTGAGACTTTGCTATCAGATCTTGACACCCCCTGCACAATGATGGACATTTATTTCTGATCATCAAAAGGTAACTATATTTTAAGTTCATTATGTTTCTTTGTTTTTTTTTTTTGTTGTTTTCATCAAAAGGTAACCAAGTATTGTTTATTGTTCTGACCGAGTGTAAGGGCTGCAACCAGCGTTTGATGAGGTGCTTCCCAGGGGTGACCACTGATTTTGTGTAAGGCATTTGTATGCGAACTACAGAGACATAGGTTATCATGGTCTTGCATTGAAGGACAAGTTATGGATTGCAGTTGTAGTATACACTGAAGCTGAATTTCATAAGGAAATGGATGAATTGAAAAATATAAGTGAGGATGCATACAACTATTTGTCAAAGATTGAACTAAGCTCTTGGTTTAATACATTCCCAAAGTGTGATCTACTTGTGAACAACATGTGCGAGTGCTTCAATGCTTACATCCTGAATGCACATGACATGTTGATCATATCAATGCTAGAAATGGTAAAGAAGAAGTTGATGAAGAGATATTAAACAAAGAGAAATGGCATTTGCACCATGATTGGTAGGTTTTGTCCAAGGGTTGTTGCCAAAATGGATGAAATTGGATAGATTGCTGGGAATTGCTACAACACATATGTTGGGGTTGGGTTATATGAAGTGACACACAATAACAAGCAGTATGTTGTAAATTTGTTGAGGAGAACTTGTGGCTATAGACAGCGGGACTCAACAAGAATCCCATGTGCACATTCTATGTTTGAAATTTGGTTTTTTAATGCAAACCTCGAAGATTATGTAGATGATTGGTATACTGTTGAGATGTATAAAAAGAACTTATGATGAAATTGTTTATCCAATGCTTGGAGAGGACCAATGGGTGAAGACAATCTACGACCATGTGAACCCCTTACATAGAATACAACCAGGGAGGCCCAGAAAAGTAAGGATAAGGGGTCTAGAAGAGTCTGTTAATCAATATCGTATGAGGAAGCTTGAAGTTAGGATGCGATGCGGCAAATGAAGAGGGATTGGACACAATAGCAGAACATGTCCACAAAATAGAAGAGAGGTAGTGAATTACATGGAAGAAAGTAATAGTGCAGGACAACATAAGGTGGGCTACTATTGGAGCTTTCTCTTCTCTTCTCTTTTTTTTCTTTCTTTCTTTTTTTGTTATAATATGTTAATGTTTGACAAGTTTGCTATCATAAGTACAAGATGGTAGTTGTCCAAGTTTACATGGTTAGACCCCAACTCCCAAGCCAACCACTGATGTTGAAACAGTAAGTTTCAAACTGTTTAAATGTCATTACTCATTACCATAATTTCATTACATTTGATTTACCAAGTTTTCATCATTTTTACAAATTTTGCAAACTACTGATGCATCTTTTAGAGGTAAAAGGAGTAATAGGGGTAAGGGTAGGGGTCAACCTACCCCAAAAGGGTCTACTAGACTGCAAAGAGGTGGACCAAGGACTAGGGGAGGGCCTACTGAACTGCATAGAGGTGGACTAAAGACTACGGGTGGAGGTAAAGGTCAATTTCAGGGTATAGTCCACATAGTCAGATTGTATGGGCTTTGTCAATATCAAACACCATAGTCTCAGAGCAATGCTAGTGTGAGCAAGCTATTTATAATATTATTTCATTGTGGTCCATTTAATTAAATGTGCATTTTACTTTTTGATGAAAGTTAACATTTTAAAATAAAATGTTACAAAGGTTCAAGGTACTGTCAACACATAATGGTTGCATAGGCCTCCTCAAACATAGTCTATACAGTCTTAGAATAATGCTAGTGTGAGCAAACTATTGATAATATTATTTCATTGTGGTCTATTTCATTTAATGTGCATTTTACTTTCGATTGAAAGTTAATATTTTAATGTTACATAATTTCAAGGTATTGGCAACAAAGTACATTTGTATGGACCTCCTCATACACAGTACACACAGTTTCAGAGCAATGCTAGTGTTACTGTGAGTACTTCATACACTAAGTGTTTCTTATATTTTTTTTCCTTTGAATTTGATGGTTGATTAATGTAACGCCTCCAAAATTAGCCTCGGCTAATCCGATGGAGTCACTGGCAATTCACCCATTTAAGCCAACTTGTGACCAAACGGGAAATCACCCTTATAAAACTGTCAGAATAAATGCAAGGGAAGGTGAATAAATCTTAGTCACTATAATTCATCAAGTAAAAATATGGAGCTACTAAACAGTAAAGACAAACCTATAATTATAAGAAAAGCCTAGCTGGTCAGGCAGTAACATCTCTTGCCACTTCCATAGTAGTAAATCATGTTACCTAAATAATAATAACCGCGTAAGTCTAACAACTTAGTAAGTAAACCTCACAACTTAGGTATGATATGAGCCTAATTAATAAAAGTAAACGTGCAATTTGAGTAATAACCAAAAAGAGTGCATTGCCTCCGTTAATACATCATTTAATAGGTTTTAGGGTTTTCAAAGCTTATGGTGTAAAACCGGCGATAATTATGTAATTGTTTTAATGCTGAAAAGGCTAATGTCATTATAAGTCATAACTCCTATACATGGTCTACCCGAGATATTACCAATTCTCAGCAAGGTTGGCGCTGTCCCGAGGGACCTATAGTACAATGACAGTGCCCCAGCCATTGCACAACATACCGTACGTAACATTAGTGGCACGATCGAGTCTGACCTCGAGTGGCCCACACCAACTAATGACGTCTGTCCTATAGTGACCGAACCATTGAGAATGGTTGCACCGTGGTCACGAAACCAATGGATCCAAAGCCCCGTATAACACACACATTTGACCATAATATGTAATCTATATAGTAAGCCCATGGTCGTTTATACCACACGTACCGGCGTACCATGTCTTAAGATGCATCTTAACAATTAATTAGAAAGTAGGCATGCTCATAACATATTCTTAGTCAGTCAACTGACATATCTCACATTTTACGTAAAAAGGGTGTAAGTATCTACTTACCTCGCACACTCGAGTGAATCCTCTGACCAAGCTAGTTCCTGTTATAACGGATACAAAACACTGTTATTCTAAGCCTTATGAAACCTAAAAATATGGCTAAGCCTAAGCATACACGTGTGAAACTTGATGTGGTATTTTTGTGACAAAAAATATCAATAATAAAAATTACCACTCGCAATAGTACGAATCCCATAGGATAGGGCTATATTGAGGGTGTCGAACCTCAAAGACTGCAAGGGTTTGGTTATAAAATTTGAAAAATTAAAGTTAACTTAATTAAAAAGATGATTGATTTTGGTTTATAACTAAGAGCATAAAATTAAAAGAGAATTAAAATATGAGAGAGAGTGTAGGGTATTGACTTCACCTCTATCCGAACAATAATGGCTAATCAGATATAATCCCAGAAATTCATTCTACGCATGTTATAATTAAACAAGAAACTACCGTATTAAAGAATAAGGATAATCTATCTTCAGTTGAAATGGATCGTCCACCTAACCACTAAGATGCAGCACGACCAGTCTTTCTTATGTATAAATTATAAAACTCTTTAACATGATACATACAATCAATGAATAAGTGTAACCTATCTTCGGTTGGTACGAACTGTCTACCTAAATTACATTAAACTAAGATGTAGTATAATCCGTCTTTCCTAGGCATAGTCTATCAAATCTTATTGATCATATGTCAATTAAACCCACTGTATAACCATGATCCTCATAATCATAGAAAATAAGAATGATTTGAGTTCAATAAAAAGTAAAATACTTTCTAAGACAAGATAAGAATTTCACAAATATTGATTTTGAAATTTAAGAACAATTGCATTTAATAATTATGGAATTTAATTGTAGCAATTCTCACAGTTATACAATCAATATACATAAATTGAAAATCTAGAAATTAAATACAGTCAAACCATTGTGCTTGGAAAGGGTTACATCAACACCCCACGAAGGGGTTTAGCCACTCATGACTCCGCTAAGCCTCCAAGAATATTTATGTATCTAAAACTAAGTACCCTTCTCTTGAAGCTTAGAGGCCTATTTATAGGGAGCAAACAAGCCCCAGAAAAGCTCTAGGAAATCTAGAAAATTTAGATTTCAATCTCTTAGTCAAATTAGGAAGCAATCCATGTACAAATCGAAATATGATTCGTCCAAATTTGCCTCCTTCTCTTGCGGGACGATTTTGGCGTAGTGGGAGTCTGATTTAGGAAAATCCTATTTTAGCATGATTTGTATAATTTTGAATTAGCTTTCCAATGCCGCTGGAATCACCTTAATCTGATATTTGAGCTGAAAGTTAAGGCCAAAATACTGAGACATTTTCAAAATTTAAAATTCTATCCGATCTGATTTTGACTCAAATTGGAGAAATTCCGATTTTATCCTTTCCTTGATTTGATTAAACTTAACCACATCATATATGTCTTCTATTATGATTGGTTAAGCTTAATCATATCTTCTAGGTCTTCTCAAATTGTGCTTTAAGCCCGCCCAAAATCAATGGTTTTTCTTGTATCTTTATTAAATACGTGAAAACACAAAATCAAACAAATAACAATGCTAAGGACTTAACATATGCGAGTTAAGGGGCTTGAATGTACAACATTCAGCGCTTATTAAAACTCAAGAACCGGTACTCTACCCACTGACCATACGTTCGGCCTCGATGGCGTATGTTTGCTCAGTGTGTCAAGCACACTATTCTAAGATTCAAACAGTGCATGTTTCTAGTGGCATTTATAGACCTCTAAACCTCTTCTAAGCTAGCAAAATAGCACATGCAACGAAGAAATCACAGCACAACGAAACTTTGAGAAAATCCTTTGAAAACATCATTATCTTTAAAAAAATGCTTAATGAATACTTGGAAAACCTCATCAAGGTAGAAATATAAGTTGAAATAATGCTAAACACAAAGAGAATAGAGTTTACCCCGAAGTTAGGTACGAACATGGTCTCCTTTCCTTGGAAACTCCTCTTAGAAGCTCACTTTCACCAATTTCTAACTCAAAACTCAAGGGAATGGTTTTGGCAGCCTAGGGGCATACCATGGGAAGGAAACAGGCATGATAAATGAGAGGTGGGACGGGCTATTTATAGGGAAAGTTCGCCACCAACTCTCTGACAGAGCATCGACATCTGGCAACCCTAGCGTACGTCCGGTGGTCTTTGCACAGTGGTCCAAAGGGTGTATCGTACGTCCAGGTATTACCCAAAGGGTATCCTAAAAAGTAGCGTGCGTATGTCCAGTGGTCCCACGTACGTCCATTGTACAATTTTCAGAGCGTATGTCTGGTGGTCCCCCCCGTACGTCCGCACTACAGACAGCAACGTACGTTCGCCTCCTGAGGGTTAGTGTTTAGCTTCTATTTTCTAAAGGTTTAAAGCGTGATTAGGTTAACGCTAAGGGTTTTGGGTCTCGTTAAATACAATTATTGAAGACCTTTGTTGATTGCTTTTATGGAAAAGATTTCGTTTCATAAAAAGGTTGGTTTTTATCGGAGTATTACAGTTAATGTGAGTACAAACTTGTTGACGCAGGAACATGAGACATGGCAACTAATGTGGTATTTTTGTGACCAAAAATATCAATATAAAAATAACTACTCGCAATAGGACAAATCTTTGTAGGGTAGGACTATAAAGAGGGTGTCGAACCTCAAGAATTGCAGGGATTTTGTTATCAAATTCGAAATATTAAAATTAACTTAATTAAAAAAAGATTGATTTAGTTTGTAATTAAAGTGCATGAAATAAACGTAAAAACAAAGAGTGAATGTATGAGAGAGAAAGTAGGGTATTGACTTCACCTCTATCCACACATTAATGGTTAACTGTATTTAATTCCAGAAATTCATTTTGGCTCCATTTACGAAAGGAGCGGAACCGCACTATAGCAGGAACAATATTGTAGCTACAGCACCTTCCTGCTATACTCAATCTGCTACCACCTGCTTTTTGACCTTTTGTGATGACCTTTTGTCTCTTTTAGTGGAAAAAGTAAATGGGCTTTCATATTGATTGAACTTTTGACATATATATTCAACTGCCGACTCTTGTTGTTTTATGCTTTTTGACCTTTTGTGGTGGCAGCAGACTGAGTATAGCAGGACGGTATTGTAGCAGTACTGTAGCTACAGTACCTTTCCTGCTACAGTGTGGTTCCGCTCCTTTCGCAAATGGAGCCTTTATGCATGTTAAAAATAAACAAGAAACTACCTTATTAAAGAATAAGCATAATCTATCTTTAGTTGATACGGATTGTTCATCTAACCACTAAAATGCGGTATGACCCATCCTTCCTAGGTATAAATTATCAAATTCTTTAACATGATACATACAATCAATCAATAAGTGTAACCCATCTTCGGTTGGCACGGACTGTCTACCTAAATTACACTAAACTAGGATGTAGTACAATTTGTCCTCCTTAGGCATGGCCTCTCAAATCCTATTGATCATATGTCGATTAAAAACCATTGCATAACCATCAGTCTTATGATCACAACAAAATAAGAATGATTTGGTTTCAATAAAAGTAAAAGACTTTCAAAGACAAGATAAAAATTTCACTAATATTGATTTGAAAATTAAGAACAATTGCGTTTAATATTAAGAACATAAATCAATGATTGCAATTCTAATTTTTAAACAATCAACATGCATAAATTGAAAAACTAGAAATTAAATATAATCAAATCATTGTGCTTGGATAGAGTTACAACAACACCCCACAAAGGGTTTTAGCCACTTATGATCTTCTAAGCTCCAAAGACAGTTTTCTGATTTTTAGCTCTAGGAAGTTGTCCTTTTTTTTACAAGTTAAGAGGCATATTTATTGGGACTAAGAAAACCTTAAAAGCACTAGAAACCCTAAAAAAACGTAGGTTAGTCTCCCAGTCCAAGTGAGACACTGAAAACCTTATCCTAAGTGGATTTAGTGTAATGCCCCTAAAATTAGCCTCGTCTAATTCGGTGGAATCACTGGCAATTTACCTATTTAAGCCAAATTGTGACCAAACGGGAAATCACCGTTATAAAAACATCAGAATAAATGCAAGGAAAGGTGAATAAATCTGAGTCACTATAATTCATCAAGTAAGAACATGGAGCTACTAAATAGTAAAGACAAACCTGTAATTATAAATAAAGTATAACCAATCAAGTAGTAGCATCTCTCGCCACTCCAAAGCGGTAAACCAGGTTACCTAGAGAATAATAACCGTGTAAGTCTAACGACTTAGTAACCTCGCACTTCGGTATGACATGAGCCCAATTAATGGAAGTAAACGTCCAATTTGAGTAATAACCAAAAAGAGGGCATTACCTCCGTTAATACACCATTTGATAGGTTTTAGGGTTTTCAAAGCTTATAGTGTAGAACCGGCGATAATTACCTAATTGTTTTCTTGCAGGAAAAGGCTAATGCATTACAAGTCATAACTCCCATACATGGTCTACCTAAGATATTACCCATTCTCAGCAGGTTGGTGCTATCCCGAGGGACCTATAATACAATGACAGTGCCCTAGCCATTACACAATATACCGTACGTAACATTAGTGGCATGATCGAGTCCCACCTCGAGTGGCCCACACCAACTAATAACGTCCGTCCTATAGTGACCGAACCATTGGGAATGGTTGCACCAGGGTCACGAAACCAGTGGATCTAGAGTCCTCATATAACACACACATTTGACCATGATATCCAGTTTATAGAGTAAGCCTATGGCCGTTTATACCACACGTACCGGCGTACCATGTCTTATGATGCATCTTAACTAGGGGTGTAAATGATTCGAGCTTGAGCGAACTTTCCTTGTTTGGGCTCGACTTGTTTAAATTTTACTCGAGCTCAAGCTCGAGCCGAGCTTAAGGATGAGCCAAAAAATCGAGCTCAAGCTCGAGTTCATAATAAGTCGAGTCGAGCCAAGTTAGCTCTTATATTTAATTTTATTTTTTTTATTAATTTAATTTTTTTATTATAAATTTAAACTTTAAGTACTCTTAAATGGCTCAAGAAGTTAGCTTACATATGAGCATTTGCTTAGTCTGGCTAACCGAGTATGAAGCCTTTGTCAATACAGTAAGACATTTGGTTTCGAAGATAGATGATATACATCCTTTTTATAAAAGGATGCATATGAGAAAGAAAAAAATTCATCAATTTTTAATATTAATATGAGCAATTATGTCAACAACTACTAATTCGAGCCTTATACGAGCTGGTCACAAGCTTAGCCGAGTTGAGCCGAGCTTGCTTCGTTTAATATTCGAGCTAGGATTCGTGTTCACGAAACGCTTCATTTAATATTCGAGTCGAGCTCGAGCCGAGCCTGAGCTTGCTTGTGAGACGCTTCGCTCACTTAACACCCCTTATCTTAACAGTTAATTAATAACACAGTTACCGAGTAATTACAAAAAGTAGGCATGCTCATATCATACTCGTGGTCAATCAACTGACATATCCCACGTTTACGTAAAAATGATGTAAGTGTCTACTTACCTTGCGCAGTCGAGCGAATCCTCCGACCAAGCTAATTCCTATTATAACGGATACAAAACACCGTTATTCTAAGCCTTACAAAACCTAGAAATATAGCTAAGCTTAAGCATACACGTGTGAAACTTAAGAACAGGTGCTCTGCCCATTGACCATACGCCCGGCCTCAATGGCGTACGTCCACTCAATGTCTTAAGACACAATTTTAAGATTCGGACAGTGCATGTTTCTAATGGCATTTATAGACCTTTAAACCTCTTCTAAGCTAGAAAAACAGCACAAGCAATGTAAGAAATCACAACACAACGAAACTTTGAGAAAATCCTTTGAAAACATCATTATCCTTAAAAAGTGCTCAATGAACACTTGGAAAACCTCATAAAGGTAGACATATAAGTTAAAATAATGCTAAACATAAGGAGAACAGAGCTTACCCCGAAGTTAAGCATGGACATAGTCTCCCCTCCACAGAAACTCCTCCTTGAAGCTCACTCTCACTAATTTCTCACTCAAAACTCAAAGAAAAGATTTTGGTAGCCTAGGGGCATACCAGGGGAAGGAAACAGGCGTGAGAAATGGGAGGTGGGACGGGCTATTTATAGGAAAAGTTCACCACCAACTCTTTAACAGAACAGCAGACGTCCGGCAACCCTAGCATACATCTGGTGGTCTTTGCACATTGGTCCAAAGGGTGTCTCGCACATCTAGGTATTACCCAAAGGGAACCCCAAAAAGTAGCGTACGTCCGGTGGTCCTACGTATGTCCGTTGTAATATTTACAGAGCGTACATCCGGTGGTCCCCCCCCCAGTACATCCACACTATAAACAGCAGCATACGTCCACCAAACCTAGCGTACATCCGCCTCCTGAGGGTTAGTGTTTGGATTTTATTTTCTAAAGGTTCAAAGCGTGATTAGGTTAACGCTAAGGGTTTTGGGTCTCATTAAATACCATTATTGAAAACCTTTGTTGATTTCTCCTATGAAAACGATTTTGTCTAATAAAAAGGTTGGTTTTTATCGGGGTATTACATTTAGGCACTTTCAAACTTTTCAGCACAAATGCACTTGATCCCACTTATGGTACGCTCGATCCTACCTACGCACGTGGGAAGAGGTGCACTCGATCCCACTTACAATGCACTCGAGCGCACCTAGGCATGTGGTTGTTTTGTGTCTTATCGTGTGGGGTGATTTTGGCATAGCAAACGTCCGAATTGGGAAATTTTTATTTCACAATGATTCGTACATTTTTGAGTTAGATTTCCAATGCCCTTTGTTTCATCTCAATCCAACTTTCCAGCAGAAAGTTATGACTAAAATACGGAGACATATGCTAGGTCTTCTCAAAGTGTATTTAAGCCCAAAATCAATGGTTTTTCTTTTATTCTCCCTAAAAACCTGAAAACATGAAAACAAAACAAAATCAAACAAATAATAATGCTAATGAATTAACATATGTGAGTTAAGGGGCTTGAATGTGTAATATTTAGTGCTTATCACATCATCAAACTTACATATTGCTAGTCCTTTAACAATACAAAACATAAAATAAAATTGAAAAATAGGATAAATCCATCTTTCGTGGGATGTACAATTGCATTTAACGTTTGCAATAAGCCTTTTAAACCCCTAGGCATTCCCTAGAGGACGAGTAAAGTCTCGTGAGGGTTTTCCAGGAATGATACCCACAAACATTGTCATTATTATGTCATTCAAAAGAATAAAGTGTCACAAAAATAATGGTTCTTATTCATTAGCAAGCTTAAAGTGATAAACTCCATCTTCAAAATTTCAAGAAATTCTCAAGTCAAATTACTTACAAATGGCAGGTTGAGATACAACAAATTCCAATTAGTGCAAAGTGAACTAACACACAATCATGAGGCTTCAAAATAATTCCAACATAAATAAATCAACATATCATAATTTATTGGACTTCCTATCATATGAAACAACCAAGGCATACACTTTTTTTTTTTTTTTTTTTTTGGTCATATAGGCTTTGCAATGCTTAGCTTCTTTAAGCTTTCTAGTTGACCCATGTATCGAGTGTTAGGCCAATGACTCTCAAACCAAATGGCTTTAGGGCACTAGGTGTAAAGACACCCCTAGGAACTTACTAACTCGAGTAAAAAAAGCTACAAAGTTAAGCTAGCCATATTATTAATCAAACCAAACTTCACACTTTTTGGCACGAAGACTCATTGCTTAATGAGGCAAGAAGTTCGGTTACTCAGTAAAAAATTCAAACTTGATTTTTTTTTTCTTTTTTTATAAATAGCATGCCAAGGTTATTCATCCAATATGTTACCCAACGGAATTCAAAACATTCAAAACAAACATAATTGGTCTCAAATTTCATACCTCACAAACATGTGCTAATGTGCTCAAGGTAAATATTAAATTGAAACATGAAACATCTCATGTTGCCAAAAGTAAGTAACAAGACTCAAAATTCCTAAGTCATATGATCATGTGTTCATAACCTTAAGCCTACCAATGTAATTCAAACCAAAATCAAAGCTCAACCACATGCTTAAGAATGACATAACAACAATTTTGGACAGTATTTATTTTTCCATACCCTCAAACTTGAATCATACATTGTCCCCAATGTATGTACAGAACTAAAGAATCAGATCAAGAGTATAGGAATACCTGAATGAGCAGATGTGGGGAATATCATACCCCCAAACTTGAATGCAAAAACGCATGTTCTGAATTGTCAAAATATAATCCAACTGTAAAAACGGAACAACAATGGATAAGATAAACCTAGATGGAGATCATGTACCCTAGTGGAGTGAGGCTCATGTGCATAGGACCTGCGCTTGAACCTATAAAGCTGACTCATCTAGTCAAAATATATGGAATCTGCCAAGTCAACGAAATCCCCATCCTTGATGCACTCAATGTTCTCTGACCTTTAAGTTTAAATTTGAAACACCAATCTTTTTTTCTCTTGGACCAAAGAGAATGGATTTTACCTATAGATAGGTAATTCCGAATTTTCACATATCGAGGTAGATCCCTTTGAGTATTCTCAAAAAGTTTCTCATCCGATAGGAAATCATGAACTGGAGTAAAATGAGGAGAATACTTAGGGAATTTTTCTACCACGGTGGTCTCTTTTTGCTCTTCTAACAACCATAACAGTCTACTCTCTTGACCTCTTGGTAAGTCATAAGAACTAATGACCGGGAGAGTATCATCTATATCTAAAAATGAAGTTTTTAGATTACCTGGAATAGGAGCTTAGGGCTCATATGGCGTCTCGAGAATAAGAATTGATGGTGAAGAAGCCGCAGTACTCACTTGCTTGCCTTTTTCCTGATGTAGATCCTGTGGGTCCTCAATTTGCTCCTCCTTTTTCTCTTCCTTCCTCTCTTTCACGTGGTTTTCGACCACCTCTTCACTCCTCAATGTGGTGATAGCTTGCTCAAGATAAGAATTACTTTCATCCTCCATATAGTGTTCATTAGGATTGGCCATCGGTTGACTTTGAAGCTCTTCTTCTTCCATTTTGTTGAGGATATCAGCTATTAGTTCTACTTGAGCCTCTAGCCTTGCAATGGATTGAGAGTGCAAGTTTACTGTCTGAGTCATCTTTCCCACCTTGTCAGTTATCTCACCCACCTTGCCGGTTATCTCATCCACCTTGCTGGTGGTCAACTTGCTCATCATTTGCAGCATCCAATCTTCAAAGTTAGGATCTGACCAAGGAGGTGACTCCTCTTGGTACTGCTGCTATGGAGTTGCTTGATATTGAGGGAATAGGATTGATCATTAAACTGTGGATATGATTGGTGGTGCAGTTCATGACATTGTGGAGCATACTTTTCAGAAGTTGAGCTTGCCACGAGAAATTAGACTAGTTGTTCCATACCGGGTTATAGGAATCAGAATAAGGGTCATTCCCCGATCTAGAGAACGGTGTGTTTATATGCTCATAACAATAGTTAGAAAATTGTCCAGTGGTAGGACAATCTCTAACATGGTGATAACGACTATAGCAATATGAACATGGTCTATTGGGTGTTGGAATGCCTCCCCACATGAAAAATGGCTTGCAAGTGTGCTAGAAATTTAGGTGCTGCAGTTGCTAGAATCTGGCAGGCTGGGACAGGTGTGCTTGATCACATTGTCGATGCTAGGCTCGATCAAAAGCTGGATGGGCTCGGGCGTAGGCATGTTTTGGGCTCTGCACAACTGCAGTCCTGAAACGGAAAAGAAAAGAACAGAAAAGAAAAGGAACAAAAAAAGGAAAAAGTAAAAAAGAAACAGAAAAAGAAAATAAAATTAAAAAAATAAAGGAAAGCAGGAAATAATTAAGCTAAATTTAATCTTTAAAACTTAATAATGAAACCATTAAGCAGTCCCCGGCAACGACGACAAAAATTGATGTGGTATTTTTGTGACAAAAAAGATCAATTATAAAAATAACCACTTGCAATAGGGTGAATCTTTGCAGAATACAGCTATAGAAGGGGTGTAGAACCTTAAGGACTACAGGGTTATCAAATTCGAAAGATTAAAATTAACTTAATTAAAAAGATATTGATTTGGTTTGTAATTAAAGTGCATGAAATAAACGTAAAAACAAAGAGTGAATATATGAGAGAAAGAGTAGGGTATTGACTTCACCTTTATCCGCACATCAATGGTTAACTGTATTTAATTCTAGAAATGCATTCTATGCATGTTATAAATAAACAAAAAACTACCTTATTAAAAAATAAGCATAATCTATCTTCGGTTGGCACGAATCATCCACCTAACCACTAAGATGCGGCACGACTTGTCTTCCCTAGGTATAAATTATCAAACTCTTTACTAGGATACATACAATCAATGGATAAGTGTAACCCATCTTCAGTTGGCACGGACTGTCTACCTAAATTACACTAAACTAGGATGTAGTACAATATGTTTTCCTTAGGCATAGCCTATCAAATTCTATTGATCATGTGTCGATTAAAAACCATTCCATAACCATCAATCTTATGATCACAAAAAAATAAGAATGATTTGAATTCAATAAAAGTAAAAGACTTTCTAAGACAAGATAAAAATTTCACTAATATTGATTTGAAAATTAAAAACAATTGCATTTAATATTAAGAACAGAAATTAATTGTTGCAATTCTTATAGTTATACAATCAACATGCATAAATTGAAAAACTAAAAATCAAATACAATAAAACCATTCTACTTGGATATGTTTTCTGATTTTTAGCAATAGGAAGCGGTCCCCTTTGTTAAAAGTTAAAAGTCATATTTATAGGGACTAAGAAAACCCTAGAAGCCCTAGAAACCCTAAAAAAATCGTAGGTCAGTCTCTTAGTCCAAGTGGGACACTGAAAACCTTCTCCGGGGTGAATTTGGGCACTTTTCAGACTTTTCAGCACACGTGCACTCGATCCCACTTGTGGTGTGCTTGATCCTACCTACGCACGTGGTAAGAGGTGCGCTCGATCCCACTTACAGTTTGCTCGAGCGCACTTAGGCATGTGGTTGTTTCGTGTCTTATCTTGTGGAGTGATTTTGGCATAGAAAACATCTGAATTGGGAAATTTGTATTTCACAATGATTTATCGGTTTTTGAGTTAGCTTTTCAATGCTCTTAGTTTCACCTTAATCTAACACTCCAGAAGACAGTTATGACCAAAATACGGAGACATGTGCTAGGTCTTCTCAAAGTGTATTTTAAGCCCAAAATCAATGGTTTTTCTTGTATTCTCCCTAAAATCCTGAAAACATGAAAATAAAACAAAATCAAACGAATAAAAATGTTATGGAATTAACATATGCGAATTAAGGAGCTTGAATGTGCAATATTTAGTGCTTATCAGCAACTAAAAGAGTCTACTCAACCAATTGGATCTTCTCAGCCTCCTTAACCACAATTAGGGTGTACTACTGCATGTACATCAACGCCTGCCAGAAGAGGTTAAACTATTTGTACCGACCATGGAGAAAGCTATTGTAGTAATGGAGGCTAACAAGAAAAAAAAGAAAGAAGTTGGATTGGCAAAAATATTAGATCCAAAGAAAGGGATTGTGAAAGCAACAAATGGTCATGTTCGATGTGTAATATATATGGTTAATGTAAACACATTTACCTTCTGAATGCAACAATTGGTCATTTTGGATGTGTTTCTGTTAACTTGTGTTATTGAGAGATTATGAGTGTTTTTTGGTCATATATATAGTTAATGAATGTTTTTTCCCTCTTGATCTTATCTGGTTGCCAATTGAATAATAAGCTCAAGAATGGAAGATATATAGATGAATTTTATTATTGTCATATCATGTACAAATCATAACATGACGTTGCACCAACACTATCAACAAGAAATAACTTTGCAAATTAATAGTAAGGTGAGTAAAAATCCATACATTAATAGCTACATCAACAAAAATTAATAAACAACATTGTTAATGCACTTTAAGACAAGCAACTAAATAAAATTCCTTAACTATCTCCCTCTCATGGCAACATTGCCTTACTAACAATGCAATGATGTTTCTCCCTATTACTAACAAAACAAGACAACAACAAAAATACTAAGATCAAACAAGTAGCCAATGACATCCTTAAGTTTTTTTTTCATGCTAGTGTTTTTGCACTTTTCAGCATCAGTATGCAACGTCAGTTTCGCCAGTTCAGTTTCAAAACACTTATTCTGATCAACTATTTGGGCATTGAACTGTGACACAAGAAGCATAGCTTCTTCATCAACCCAGATAAAATAATCACAACCATGATCTCCTTCGTTCTACATATTTCATAAATGAGAATTACTAACCAATTGACAAACGAAGCATAATATAATTTAGTGATAACTCAAAACATAAAATATACAAAACTAAATTTTTGTTTTTCACATCAAAAAATTTTTTCGAACAAAAAACATTGACAAACAGAGTGTAATATAATTTAGTCTCCCTAAAAGAACTCCAAGAAGTAAATCTTCTCAACACATAATCTTAAAACTGAATCAATAGCAACCATAACTAACTTGTTGTCCCAAATAACAAAAACTATGCAAATTAAAATCCAATTAGCAATTCTCCAAAGTTGCTTCAGACAAGGAAGCTCAAATAAAGGTAAAAAAAATGAATCATTCATCCCAGAAACATAATCAACTTCCACAAAACCATATAACAGATACCCATTTTTCAAAATTTGATGTTTATCTGTGAACCTCTAAAATTAAATAGGTGCTACAATGCTAATAAGTTAAAATAGAAATAGAAAAGGCTCCCATTGTAATGAAAAAGAAGGTTGAAAATGGCTATCAAAAGCTTGGAATTAAAGAGGAGCACCTTGACAATGATTTTTTTGTTTTTTTTTTTGCGAAACAAGATTACCTTGTATATCATTAAAATAGAGTTTTAAAAATAAAACTCTACAGAACAAGAGCAACATGCTCTAAAGAAACAATATGAGAGATACAATCAGGACATTCTTCCATCCATACTCTATCATGTACATTAAAGAGAGCATATTTTGCCAAATAATGTGCAGCTGAATTAGCTTCTCTCTTAACATGACTCATTATCCAACTCCTTCTTGTGTATAACACACTCCGTGCGTCTTCAACAATCTGCCCATAAGGACTCCAGTTTTGGCTCATACACCTGAGAGCTTGGACTACTTGAAGGGAATCTCCTTCCAAAATGAAGTCCGACAAACCCAAATCCCGACATAATTCCGCTGCCATTAACGCGCCCATAGCCTCCGCATGTACTGGTTCTGGCTGACCATAACCTTGTCTTCCTTGAGCTGCAATTACAAAACCTTTGTGATCACGCACAACAATTCCACAGCCCAACCGTTTTGATTTTGAATCTAATGCCACGTCCCAGTTGGCTTTATAATGGCCAAAAGTAGGTGGGTTCCATTTTAAATGGGACCGTGGTAAAAACTGCTCCTCCCCCATCTCATTTTCTCCATCTGACAAAATTGCTACATGCTCTACACCCATGTCATTATCTCCAACTACCAACAATGATGATACCTGCTCCACACCCTTACCATTTTCTCCATCTGCTGACAATGCTAGATCCAAAGACATTTTTACTTCCTGCACAATCCGTGTAGGGTGCATGAACATACCACCATAGACAACCGAATTTCTTCTCGCCCAAATCATCTTAGTTGTGCTTGCGAAAATGCTTAATTCCTCACTGCTACATTTTAGAACCATAGCTTCCACAACTTCGACAAAAGTGAAGAACTTGCCTGATGTTTTCTGAATACAGCTTACACTTGAACCCCATACATCCTCTGTAGCTGGACACTCCCACAAAGTATGTAAAACCATCTCTCTTTCCCTTGTACAGAGCAAACAAAGATTTTCATTCACTACTCCTCTCTTGAGCAGATTATCTTTAGTGGGAAGGATGTTAGAACAAGCCCTCCACAGAAACACCTTAACCGTATTAGGAACCCGAATTTTCCAAACAGCCTTCCAGAATAATATGTTTCCTGATCTACTTGACCCTTCCCCCTTACACCCAGCCTGCCTCTCCTTTTCTAGGTGGTAAGCACTGTGAACCGTAAATAGTCCATTTTTGGAAGGTCTCCAAATCAGCATATCAGGCCGTCGATATCTGCTCATAGGAAGACTGCAAATCAGAGAGGCTTCTGTATCCGTAAAAATTTCCTGAATCAAATGTTTGTTCCATCCACCTATGTTCCAGTCAATTAAAGCCTCCACCTTCATCTCCTTTGGAAAACGCGTACATAAGGATTGGACCGTATAAGAGGTTGGACAAGGAAGCCATTTGTCACCCCATATCCGAACTGAGCTTCCATCACCAATACGCCATATTAAACCAGCTTCAAAAAGCTCTCTAGCCGAAATTAAACTGCGCCAAGCAAAAGAGGGTCTGCTTCCTAATTTTGCAGAAAAAAGTGACCCTCTTGGATAATATTTTCCACGAAGTATTTGACCTGCCACACTCTTAGGATTCTGTAAAAGCCGCCACCATTGCTTAGTTAGGAGAGCTTTATTGAAGCAAAAAAGATCCCGAAATCCCATGCCGCCTTGGTCTTTTGCAAACCCCATTTTTTCCCAACTCATCCAATGAATCTTTTTGTCATTATCCTTATGGCCCCACCAGAACTTCTGCATCATTGAATTCGACTCCCTGCAAAGAGCTTTTGGCAAGAGAAACACGCTCATACTGTAAGTTGGGATTGCTTGAACAACCGCTTTAATCAAAATTTCTTTTCCAGCTTGGGAAAGAAATTTAGTCTTCCAATCTGTCAACCTCCTTCTAACCCAATCAATGATGTTATGGAACTCACTAATTCGAGATTTACCCACTAAAACTGGTAAACCCAAATAAGTGTCAAACCTTTGTGATTCAGGAATTACAGACATCTCCAAAAACCATTGTCGTGCCTCTGAGCTAGTGTTCCGACTAAAAAAGACCAAAGTTTTATCTTTGTTAAGCCTTTGCCCCGATGCACTCTCATACACATTCAAAATATCCGAAAGACACTGCCATTCCCCCTGATTAACCTTACAAAAAAGTAAGTTGTTGTCAGCAAAAAATAAGTGGGATAACTTGGTCCTCCAACCGAAGTAGGAACCCCTTTAAGTATACCATATCTTTCAGCCTGTTGTAACTTGGACCTTAACACCTCTGCACAAAGGAGAAAAAGATAAGGGGAAAGAGGGTCCCCTTGTCTAATTCCCCTAGTTGGTCGAATATCCCCAATTGGTTGTCCATTGACCACAATTGAATATCGAATAGTGGTAATACATGTCATGATTAGATCAATCCACCTTGGAGCAAAACCCAACTTACCCATCACCTCCTTTAAAAACACCCATTCCACTCTATCATATGCCTTACTCATATCTATTTTAACCGCCATAAACCCCTCCTTACCCCACATACGAGCATGCATAGTATGGAGAGTCTCATACGCCGCTAAAATATTATCCGAGATAAGACGACTCGGAATGAAAGCACTTTGGTTACTAGAAATAATAAAAGGGAGTACCTCCTTCAACCTATTAGCCAAAACCTTCGACAATATTTTATATAAAACATTACAAAGGCTAATAGGTCGAAACTCCGACACTCTTGTAGGCTGTCTAGTTTTAGGAATTAAAACTATATGCGTGAAATTAACATCTTCATCAAAACTACCACCCTTAACAAAATTTAGAATTGCCTCACATACGTCTGGACCCATAATCTCCCATTGATCTTGATAGAAACAAGCAGGAAACCCGTCTGGACCCGGAGATTTCAATGGTGCCATCTGCTGCAGCGCTGCCCATACCTCCTTCGTGAATTCCCTTAGTAGTTGAACATTCATTGCATGAGAAACTCTACACGGTAGAGCTTCCAAGCCAAAGGGAATACCTATAGGACAAGAAGTCATAAATATGTTTCTGAAGTAGTCAATAAACGCAACCTCCACAGCTTCGGGTGTAGTGTGATTCCGTCCCTTCAGATCAACAATACTATAAATACTGTTATTTTTCCTCCGAGCCTTCACACAGGAGTGAAAATATTTGGTATTCTTGTCACCCATTTTCAGCCAATGTTCTTTAGCTCTTTGCCTCCACTTCAAATCTTCATGCTCTAACAGCTTATTCACTTCCCCCTGTAGTTTTCTGATTTTCGTTAAATCTGAAATACCCCTCGCTTCTTGGAGAGCACTGAGCTAATTTGTTTTTTGGATAATATCTCCTTCAACTGGACACTTGTTAACCTGTTGCCACCTCTTTAGACCCTTCTGACTTCTACCCAATTTTTGTTTTATTGCATGCCACCTTTCCACCCTTGGTACTTTCACACCCCATATTTGCTTCACCACTTTTTTCACACTCTCATTTTTCCCCCACCCCACTTCATACCGAAATTGTGTATGATGTCTTCTAAATATTTTTCCCTCCTCATGAAACATGAAAACAATGGGTGCATGATCATAATTTTTTGTTGCTAGAACCTGTACTTCATTGGCCAGATACCTCTGCTGCCACCCATAGTTTGCACACACCCGGTCCAACCTTTCTTTGACAAAATTATCACCTTCTCTCATGTTGCACCATGTATACTTCGAACCCCTAAAACCCAGATCATGCAAATGGCAAAAATCCAAAGTATCACGAAAATCCCGCATTTGTCATCTAGATTTTGGAACAACCCCGAACTTCTCGTCTTCTTCCATAATTTCATTGAAATCTCCCGCGCATAGCCATGCATTTGGCGAGAAAGACCCAAGATGGTGGAGTAAATTCCAAGCTTCGTGTCGCCTCCATACATCCGGGTGGTCATAGAATCCCGTGAACTTCCATAGCTGACCCATAGTTTCTGATTTGACCACGGCATTTATATGACGGCAGCTATAATTCTGGATGTCCACCTGAATGTCATCACTCCACATCAATGCCAATCCGCCACTTCTTCCCACACTGTTCACTACAAAAACATTGCTAAGCCCCACTTTGGATTTAATCGCTTCCACTCGAGGACTTTGCAATTTGGTTTCCATCAGGAAAACCAATTTGGGCCGCTTCTCCTTCACTAACCGGCAAAGTTCCCTAACTGTCAGGAGGTTCCCAAGCCCCCTGCAGTTCCAGCTCAGCAGAATCATTGTGGCTAGCGGGGTTGATCAACAGCCTTCACCAATGCCAAATTAATGCTAGATTCCAATTTTTTCTCTGCATTATTTTCCTTTTTCTTCTTCCCCACTTTCATTTTACCTCCCTCTACGACATGCTCCTTTCTTTTGACCCCCAGATTATGTTCCGAAATAACACTGTCACGACCGCCATTAGTCTTCTGTGCAGTCCTCTTCCATTGTTTCAGATTACCTCCAACAGAAGGACCCCCCTTATCTCCATATTTTCTACTAATTTTCTCCACCAACGGCAACCCACAAAAAGAGTTATTAATTTCCATTTCTAGACCCACCCATTTTGGCTCCACTTCAACCTCCATACGTGTATTCTCATGAGCTAATGGTGCCAATCCTTCAATAAAATCATCCTTATCTTGAATACTAGACACGTTGCCATTTAACTGCCCACCACCTTGCATGAAAAATTCAGATTCACTAGCCTTGTCCCGTAGCATAAAAAATTCCACGTTATTTCCCACTTCCACATTAGCATTTACTTCTTCACTAATCACCCCTTTACCCTTCCGGTTTGGCCCCTCTTTCACGCCAGTACGCCCACCTCCTACTTTTGTGCCCACCACGTCATTTGATTTTTGAAGTATTCAATCATCACCACCCACTACTTCAGTTAATTTTTGAATTACAAAATCCTCACCCACATTTTGTCCCCTAACTGACTCTCCACTACTACCAACATCTATTGAGTGGGTAGTTATCCCATGATGATCGGCACTCGCCTTTTGATTTGGCCTAACCGGATTATGCGTCTCCTCCCTTGTATCCCGATCATCTGAGAAAGTAGACCGGCCACCGCTACCCTGCCTATACTCACCCTATTTTTTTGGGACTTCCGCCCTTATCCACACACCCCATTCTTTTCCTTCTTCTCCAGCACTCATCCTCTTCTGAGAACTGACAGGGCAGCCCTTCCTACCATGGATCACACAACCACATCTGAAACAAAACAAGGGTAATTTCTCATATTTAAAAATCACCCAAAATGACTTCCCACCTACATCCAAGAATCTGCCACGTTCCAACGGCCTACTAAGATCTATTGACACCCTGATCCTTAGACATCTCCCCCAGCCTACTCCATCCCCTGCCACATCAATGTCTTCCAACACCCCCAGAGATTCACCAATCTTTTGACCCACTCCTTTTGTCATACGAAGGAGGGGCATATCATGCACCTATATCCAAAAAGGTGATTTCAAGAACTCCATTTGTGATGGTGGACATTGCCCATCAAACTCATTCAATACTAGAATTTGCCTGTCGAACGACCACGGCCTCCCTTCCAACACCCTATTCTTACCAGCCTTCTCTGTTAACTCGAAAAGCCAAGTATTATCTAGCACCTCCTTAAAAATCACTGTCCCCGCCATTCTCCATAATCTAGACAATACTGACTTAAAAGCTTCTCTGTTAATCAGTTTTTCAAGCCCGATTTGTCCAATCCAAACACCTTCCCCCAATCGCCCGCGCTTCAACAATTTCACCTTCTGAAACTAAGATCCCCGCCTTTTCACCCTCCGACAAAGATATTTTGCTGCAAAGTTTTTCCAGATCAGTCTCCATTGCTGATTCCAAATCTTTGTCAATCCTAAACACATACCCAACTATCCTCCACTTCGAAAAGGGAGACACAACCCTCACCCCTTGATAAACTTAGAGAGAAAATCAAGAGAGAAGACTTCGGACACCTTGACAATGAATTAATTCAACTTTGTTTACCAATGAAGGTATCCAAGAACCAAGCTAAATATATGACTATAAGTTCTTTTTTTTTTTTTAGAACTTTCAGCTATCTACAAGGAAACAACATAGACATAATAATAGTGTTATAGAGAAAAAACAAAAACAAAAAAATCAAAAACAAAAAAACAAAAAACAAAAGACCAAAGCTTAACATGCATATACACATATACTCAATCTATTGACAAGGATTATCCCTAAATTTTTTTTGTTCCAATTTAATTTATGGGGATTCTGATTACTAGCCTATGATTAATATAGATTAATTAATTAAAACCATTAAAAAATAACAACGTAAATTGGATCCTAATTAAGTAGAAAAAATGGAAGGAAAAGAAATGTCCAAAAACCTTTCTTGCAAACTGAAACGTGGGCATTGACAAGGCAAGAAGAAAATCTGTATTTCACAATTTAACTTATTTTAATCTTTACTCTATTCCTTGATAGCAAATGCAACTATTTTAAAAACCAAAGGGCAGCAGACTAATCAACTAATCAAAACAAACAACTCACATATTTAAGAAAATTTGTCTAACTTGCAAGAAAATACATATCTCCAAAAGAAAAGGCAAACTTGACATAGATCGATTCAAACAATATAATTTCAAACAAACATATTAGTGACCCATGATTCACAAATAAACCTTAAGAAACTTATTTCGTAAAACCTCTAATTTTTAAAATCCTAAATTCACGCCTTGTATTTACCGCATCCAATAAACCTTCTACCAAGATTTTTCTGCGTGCAAGAAGTCATCACTGGTGATTCAATTCTGCATAGGCATTTCGTACATGCAGTGGTAGACTTCACCAACGAACTTCCCACTGACAGTCCACAGGCTCTCACATCATCGTCAGCAAACTCACTTGCAATCTTCTCCATCATTGAAGAGCCATGAGCAAGAGAGGAAAAGGTTTTATGCTTTCGGATGGAGGTTAGGCAGCTGCGTGGAGAAGGGAAGTGACGAACTGTGAGCCTGACGAAGAAGACAAAGTGGGTCAGTTGCGTGGGTCTGCTTTTCATTTTAAGGGAACCTCCATGCGAAAGTGGGTTTGCTTACAAACTGGGTCAGATGCTTAATTTTAATCGTTAGATTAAATAATTGGATTAATTATCTTTTTAATACATAGGTTTTCACTTTTTAAATTTTTTTTATACTTAGATTTCAAATCGTATCACAGATGGTACATGGCTTATGGGTAAAGATCAACTTAGTACTCTCGTCACATCCCGTCAACCCAAACTAATGGACTGCTACATGTCGTCACATAAAAATGCCACATGTCCTTAAAAAAAATTATATATATATAAAAATTAAAAAAAAAAAAAAAGAAAAAAAAAAAAGAGAGAGAAATTTTAGGAGTCAATAAATTTTTCATATTTGACCCATATTCTCTTATAAATTTTTGTGGGGTTTATCATTGACATATGTAAGGTCTATATAAGTCTATAAACCTAATGATTGATTTATAAGATGAGATTGGTCAAATAGGAAAAAGAAATATTGATCCTTAATATTTCACTTAAAAAAACTAAACCCTAAAAAATAAAAAAAAATAAAAAATTATGGAGTGACCAGGCACCCCCATTTTGGCCATTGGTCAAACATCTAGGGTCAATCTAGGGTAGCCAAACCACCACAAGGGCCTTGGGGGTGGTCAACAAATGTGTTAAGTTGGTCTTTTCTCAATTCTCATAAGTCATATGTGATATGATTTGAAACATGAGGAAGCAAACATAAAAAAATAAAAACCTAATACTAAAAAGGTAATTAATGCTAAATAATTATCGACGATTATTTAATGATTAATAATTGTTATATCGTATTTATTCAATCTAACATCTGTACCGGTGCCTAAAGAGGAGAATTTTGAAGAAACAAAGTACCGGGATGAAGTATTGGGTTGCGAAGAACCTGTGGAGGACTATTTTGTTGAATTGACGGAAAAATTTGAAGAGATTTTTACTCTCCTCACGTATTTTCACTCTTCTTATTAATCGGTCGTATCTTCTTGTCAACCTGTTTGATTAAATATGCATAGCACCTGTTTGATAAAATGCAGAATTGGAGAAAATGTTGGAATTATACATGTAAGCTATCGAGTAAGTTTTCTTGCGGGTTTAACTGGTTGTTAATTACATGATAGATGTCTTTATTGTAGAAGTGATAAACTTTTTGTGTATCATCATATTATAAACTATAAATTTACGGCATTTTACTTCCTGTTTTATGTTTTATTTATCAAAATTCTGACTCCTAGTAGCAACATTCTTTGAAGGTCTTACATCGATTTTGGTCTGGAAAACTTCTAAATATTGGAAGGAGTTATCAAATTACTTGCTTGTTGGACATGAGAAAGCAATTGTCCAATGAATTGATGGGATTAAGAAACCTAGGTTCGCTTCAGTAATGATGCTTCTGTTATTGTTTATTTAAAAGAAACATAGGCCCCAGTAACAGTTTGGATAGTAAGTAGTCATGGAAAAAGTTGGAGCACAATGGGAGCAGCCATTGAAAGACCTATATAGCCAAGCATTAATTTGGCACATACCTGATGATTCCAGGCTAATTGGAACATTAATAAATGAGGCTTTCTAGCTTATCATAAGTTATAATTTATTATGTTTCTTGGTGTTAATTAGCTGCTGGTCAGATTTGCTTTAGTTTTATTTATCTTTTGGTGTCAGGGTGTTTCTGTAAGTTTCTTTTTTTAATTCTGGACAGGTTGTTCTCCTGGTCCATTGGATCTTATTTTGGATTTTATTACATTGTTGGGTTTTTTATTTGTGGGTTCTACTAGTTAGTTGGGGCTTAGTAGACTAGTAGTCAAAATGCGAGTCCAATGAGAATGCATCTATGAGAATCTTCAACAATGATTGTTTTGAGGATTGTGTGATGCAATCCAAGGAGTGATATATATCGAGAAACCCTGTGTGTGATACAACCATATCCAAGGATCACTTTAACTCAAAACACTCGGACAGAACATGGGTTTATTTAGGAAGTTTCTGATTTGTTGTAAAGGATTTCTGATTCATTTGGTACTCCACAACATTTTTCTTAAGAAAAAGAAAAAGATAAAAAGAGGTGTAAGGTCCTCTCTTCTGCATGCCTTTTCTTATGAATTTATTACATTACAAATATGCATCAGATCTTTGGTCATTATGTGATATGTTGGTGCGTGTTCTTAAGCACTGTTGTCACATGTTCTAGCATTTACCAGGCAACAATTGTTTGGTATGGGTTGCATGCTGATGTTTGTGTTAGTCATTAGAAACACTTAGGAGAGACTCTGGATCCTAGGTTTTTCAGGTTTCTATTTAATTCTAAATTTTTGTTATTACTCTGGTCTTGTAATGATTTGACTAGTGTTTCATACTAGAGTTTGCAGTTGTTTGCTGTTGTCTGGTTCATGCTGTAATTGATGCTTTGTGCTCTAGATGCAGCTAGGCCAGGTTTCTTTAGGACTGCCCTGTAGGCTTCTAGCTGCTGCTTCGTTTGTTTAGTCATGATGAAGAAAGTTATGGAAGTGACCTTCAAAATGCTTACTCGATCAATTAACAATAAGAGCAGAAACCTATCAAGCATTGTTTTAAGCTGCTATAAACATCAAAATTCTATGAGAAAACCCATCTTAGTGCTGTATGTATAAGGTCCTTCATCATGTTCTAGCATTTGAGAATCTGTCCTAGCTGAGTTATTGTAAGCTGATGGTTGGAGCATGAGGACAAGGACGAGGGTCACTCCTTGGGTGGGTTCTTAGTATCTTTCTAATTAAGGGTAGTGGATGGGAGCATCAAACATGTTTCCCATGGGTTACTCCTTGGGTAAATTTGTCATTTGGCAGAGTGATTTGGGTATCCCAACATATATTCATATGACAACGATAGGATAAAATCATAATAATGGGTTACTTTTTGGTGAATGAAGCTGGATGTTGTTGGGGGATTCTTCTTTTTTCTTTTTTCTGCTGGGTTTTTTTTGAAGTGGAGGGAGAGTGGACATATTTATGCTTCGTCTTTTCCTCCACAACCACAAGCACCTCCTTTTCTTTCCCCTCGTATTTGGTGGTCCTCTCTTGTGGATATTTGGACCCTAAAATGAGGTTCTGCCCTGGACGTGGATCAAGTGCAGGGCAGGTGTCTCGGTCTATGCTGTCGCCTGTTGGTGATGATAATAATAAAAGAAATGGTAATCATGGCTGAAAATATGTGAATCATTTGAAGACAATAAGTGGAAGGTAAATCTTCTTAAATTAAATTGGCAAGGAATCTTAACATGATAGTCATTTGTTAATTCTCTATAATTTGATGGCTACTTGTTTTGGCTGAAATTTGTTAGTGCAAGTCAAAAACAACATTAGAAGAATGTAGAGAAGTTGAAAACTAATCATAAGTCTAGCTCTAGATCATTTCTTCGTCTTCGTAAGGATCTGGTAAGAATTTTGTATTTTTAGATTAATATAATAATGATTTTTAGTGTACTTTATGTATGACATTCTTTATATGTCTATTATGATCAGAGGATACAAACAGGGGAATAGCTTGGTCTAGTTAATTTTTATAAGATCTTTTGTGACTTTGGACTGTGAAGAAAATTACCTAAGTAATTTAAGTGTTTATTTGATAATGATAGTTTATATAATGTTTTTACATAATTGGCTTACTTGCTTAACTTCTTTAATTAAATTAAAGTTGATGCAAGAATTATTAGCTGAAGATGAGTTTGACGGTGCCAAGGATTAGATAATTATCCAAGTTCTAGGAACACGATTGGGACATGTTAGAGGTATTTAGGTACAACAGTGCCGCTTTGCTCACGTGGACGGCTCTTAGAATATGTTTTGCAGATGCGATTTTGAATGTCATAAAAAGTTTTGGCTTCCCTCACATGACCTCAATTGGTTTTCAGTTGAGATAGTCAAATACCTTATCCAACAAATGGTTTTAGAGCTAGAGTTATGGATTCGAGTTGCAGGAGCATCACATTGATGGAGGAATTGTTGGGGTGCAATAGTGTCACTCTTCTCACGTAGACGGCTCTTAGAACATGCCCTGCAGTGGGTGCGATTTTGAATGCTATAAAAGGCTTTTGCTTCTCTCATTGGATACCAATTAATTTTCATATGCGATTGTCAAAGGCCCGATACAACAAGAGAGATGGAAAAATCTATGATACCTCCCCTATCCTTTTCTTCTCAGTCATGTCACGATGCCTAGGTCAATAGTGATATGGAAAAATATAGGCTAGAATTGGGGAAATGAAGGAGGAATTGTGCCAAACGAAGCAGCAGTTGGTGGAAACAAATGAGGAGTAGGGCCAAACAAAGCCTAAATTGCCAGTGTAGATGTGCTTGAGCATGTGTTCTGGCAGCTAACTCCTGAGGGTTATTTTGTTCTTTCTCAAAAAGTCCATGTACAGACTTGAAAGTTGAGAATTTTCCATCCCCACTTACTTAAGTTTGCAGTTTATGAGAACACTTTTGCCTGTCTTATTTAATGGAGTGCTTATAAACTTAGAGTCTGTCTTGAGAGATACTTGTATTATACTTTTGGAGTTAATGCAAACCATTTTAATTTTTTTTTCTTCATGCACTTTTGCTTGTCAAAAGTGCTCCAAAATACTGATATCAAAAAGAAAAAGAAAAAAAAAAAAATCGACCGTTAGCTACGACACTATCTTCAATGACAGAACCTAGTAGTCGCTGACAATATTAATATTCATGACGACATTGATAACATTGACATCAACGATGACAAGGACTAGTACTAGTTGTCATTGATATGCCACTATCAGAGACACGATTAAATCATGTTGTCGCACTAGCCTCCTCTTTCTCTCTAACATTCTTCATGCAAACCTCACAACAATACATTTATCAGTGACGAATATCATCGTTGAGAAGGTTATACCAGAGAGGACAAGTATTTGTTGTTGTTGATAACTTGATATATATATATTTGATATGTTCACGCAAGAGTAGGGAAGGGGGATTCAAACTTGTGACCTCTGCTTCATAAGGCGTGGTTCACAACCAATTGAACTACCTCTTGGTGACTATTGTTGTTGATATTAATACTATTATCATTAACAAAACTTAGTAGTCATTGATAATATTAATATCCACAATTAGGGGTGTCAAAAAAAACTGGGGAACCGGAAAACCGGGGGCCCAGTTCCGATTCCGGTTTGGAAAAACCAAAAACCGGGTACCAGAACTGGGGTACCTGGTTGTTGGTATCCGGTTTTTACCGGGAACCGGGTTAAATATATATTTTTTTATTTTTACTTTTTTGGGTTTTGAATTGTTGTAGTAAGGGAGTATTTCTTGTGTATGTTGGTTTGTTTACATACTTGTTTTTACTTTTTATTGTTTTAAAGTTTTCTTTATGTACCTAATTTAAAATAATTTTTAGGGTATTTTAAAAATTGAATTTTTATTTCTAAGGCCCATATAGGCAAAAACATTGATTTTTTTGGATTTTTGGGCTTTTTTAGGTTTATTTTTTAATTATTTGGAACAATCACAACAAAGCCCCTTTAATTTAGACAAAAATACTAACAATTTTTTTAAAAAAAATAACCAACTTATGAAAAAAAAAAAAGGGCTTATTTTAGGCCCAATACCTAAAATAAGCCTAAAAAATAATTTTTTTTAAAAAACCGGTTACCAGACCAGGTACAACTGGAACCGGCCGGTAACTGGGACCATGGTTTTACTGGGTCCCGATTCCAGTTCCGATTTCTCAAAACAAAGAACCGGGGTATCCCGGTTCCGGTTCCCCGATTTTGGCCCAAAACTGAGAAACCGGACCGGGTTAACACCCCTATCCACAATGACTATAATCTATTGCCATTAATACAAACAACAACGATGTTTATAATATCAACGATAGCAAAAAGGTTGTCATAGATAGAAATATTAATAGTGACGACTGTTTGTTGTTGCTGACAGCATGATATCAATGGCATGTCAGCTCGCGTAAGTAAGAGCATCTATTGCAGCATCACCAAACTAATATTTTGGTTATTTTGATAAGGCAATTTAACCAAAATGTCACTTTTTAGTCTCACCATTTTAACCAACAGAAATAACAAGATGAACAGTAATCATCAAATATAAAAGTTACTATTCACTC
The DNA here is from genome assembly GCA_006937295.1 of Carpinus fangiana. Taxonomy (NCBI): domain Eukaryota; kingdom Viridiplantae; phylum Streptophyta; class Magnoliopsida; order Fagales; family Betulaceae; genus Carpinus; species Carpinus fangiana. Next base: position 18,466,747 of record CM017327.1, on the reverse strand, counting down.
GCATATTCATTAAACAAATATATTTTCTTTCTCTTCCTTTTTACTTTTCATTTCACTCACCCTTTCTTTATTTTTCTTTTTCTTTTTCTTAAGACATAAATTAAAAAGACACAAATAAGACGGTTAGAAAAATAAGACACAAATTTAAAAATAAAAAATATGACACAAATTAAAACAGATACAAATTAAAAAATGTGAGGGAGAAATTACAAAGAAAAAAAAAAAAAAAGATAGAAATCACAAATTTTCTCTCTGAGAGCCAATAAGACACAAATTAAAATTAAAATAGACCATTAGGAAAATATAAATATTCAAAAATATAAAAATTAGAAAAATAATAAACAAATCTTTGAAAAATAATATTTATATGAAATAATGAAAGTGAATTGTTAAAATAGTATTGCTGAAATGGGTGCTTTTAAAAGGTGAATTGTTAAAATAATCAAAAGTATACTTTTAATTAGTTTCATGGATAAAATTTATTGAGACCGCTGTGAATGCCCTAATTTTCCTCTACACGACATACAAGGCTATCAAGGGCAACATTTGTAATATGTAATAATTATGATCAGTGACAACTCTTTACGTTATTACTAATGATTATTCTTGACGCAGTAACTGCAACGATTCTGACGCTCATTGGCAACGACTTTTTGAGCATCAACGACAATTTTCGTCGTTGCTGATGACAAAAGCATCACTATGACCGATATTCTTACTGTGAGTAGTTAACAAATTGTTATAAAATAACAGGCGAAACCATTAACCCTTTTCCCAATTCAATTAAAAAAAATTAATTTTTTAATTTTAAAAAAAAAATTAACAATCACACTGAAACTCCCCAAAGTGATTCACTCCCCACAACAAACAATTCAACCCATAAAAGAGTTCATGTTTTGTAGGAAAGCAATCTTCCTAGACTATCCATACCTAACTAAAATCTTAACAAAAAGAGAAGGAAAGAAAGAGCAAATTAACTTAAAAGACTCAAAGGAAGTAATTATTGGTGTTCACATGCCTGAGGGCCTGAGGCCTCCCCACTCCACAATAAACACACACAGCATGAAAAGAGGTTTTTTCTTCTCAGATGCATTTTCTAACTTTATGGAAAAATTACACTTTACCTTCTTAAAGTTTAAGGTGATTTTTAATGCGACCTCCAATGTTTCAATTTTCGCAATGCACCCTCCTAAACTTTCAAATTTTTGCACTTAGACCATTTTGACTCTTCTTTTGTTTTTTTTCAAAATGTCCTCATTCCAAATTAAAAAAATAAATAAAATTAAGGGGTGACTCCAGGCCCAACTGGGATGGCCGGCCACCCCTTAATTTTTAAATTATTTTTTTAAAACTTGAGATGGGGGCATTTTGAAAAAAAAAAAAGAAGGTTAGAATGGTTGAATTGTAAAAATTTAAAAATTTAAGAAATGCATTGTAAAAATTAAAATTTTATGATCGAATTAAAAATAACTCCAAACTTTAAGAGATAAAGCGTAATTTTTCCTAACTTTATTTATCATTTACGCCTTCCTAAGATAGACCCATAAAAAAAGGCCTTCCACAGCAAAGAAAGAGTAGTCTACAGTAACAAAAGCCAGAAATGTCGCGCTCTCAAGCTTTTACTTAACCATAAAGCATTTTTAATCTCTCTCTGATTGACTTTAACCAAACCCGATTCCTTGAAAAGGTCAAAAAAAGGTTAAAGAAAATTCTTCGTGGACCCAATATTCGGTAAAGTTACCTTAATTATTTTGATATTTTTAATGATTTGTTTGTTTCCTGTAGCACAGCAAATTTTATTACTCACCAAACTTTTCTTTATTTTAATCGTCCACTTTTTTAAAGTACATTTAACAGTTACATTTAACAGTCTTACTACTATTTTAACTGTCAATTTGTACTATTCATTTCAAAAATTTTTTTTTTTAAATACTTCTTTATTTATTTATTTTGTACTTTTTCGAAGAATATGAAAAGAGAGACAAATTATATTATTTTTTATTCATTTGGTGAGTGAATAGTACATACGCATCTCCAGCAATGGTTATTAATTTAGCTATTTAAAAAGTACAACTTACTAGTTTAACTATTGTGTTTTTACTACACACTCTAGCAGAACATTTATTTTAACCATATCTTTTAATTAAATATTATTTTATTATTTTCCATTTTCTTCCCTATCTCTCTCACAAGGAGAGAGAAAAAATAATAAACAAATCTTATAAGGTGTTACAGTAAACTTTTAAATATGAAAGTTTACTGTAGTACTAATAGGAAAAACTTCTACTTTACAAGCTCTGAAGCAAGAAAAAAAATGAAAATAGCTAAATTTAACTAAAAAGCTAGTTTACAAGCTTTGCTGGAGATGCTCAAGATAGTGAGTATTGTTCACTTACCATTTATTTTGGATTAAGTGAGGCTGAAAATTGAAGATTTTAGTCTCTTTTTTTTTTTTTAAATTGTCTCACCAAAATAATCAAAAAATGGTTTTGATGAGGCTGCCAGAAATGCTCGAAGCAGATTTTGTTTATGATTGTTATTTTGAAATTAAAGTAAGCCCCCACTCCAAACTAATATCAGTCTACCAGCTGACACTCATCGCAAAACTTCCCACTCGTTAATGCTTTATATCCCTAAGAAAACCACATTTCTTCTTATATGTCGGTTTTCAAGTGTGGATTATACTTAAAGTTTATTATGTAAGAGCAAACACCACGTTACGGGTTCCAATAATTGAGGGGGTAATTTATGAGTTGAACTAAGATGTTTTAATGTTATGTATGTCCATAATATCAAGGGCTCGTTTGGTTCGCTGATTGAGTATTCTATTAGGAAAATGAACAGCTATTACTAGGAATAGAAGAAAGTGGAATATAATAGTTATTCATATTCTTTAATCTGGTAGTAACATTATGTAATTTAATTGGAGTTGAACCAAAATTACCAAAACCCTACCATTCTTAAAATAAAAATAAAAAATAAAAACCTAGAATTGCAAGGGTGGCCAACAACCCCTTGAAATTCTAGGCTTTTCTTTATTTTTTTTTTAATAAAAAAATAAATTTAGGGTTAAAGCAAACTTTTTGAAAAAAATTGGTTTTTTTTAAAGAAGTTGTCAATTCCTTTGGGAATAGTTATTCCTCTTATTTTTCAGAGGAATAGTTATTTCTGTGTGTAAGGGATTAGTGATTCCCACGGGAATAATTATTTTTAGGAATAGACCCTTACGAAACAAAGTAATGACCATTCCATTCCAAACGTCTATTCCGCAAATCAAATGGACTTAAGTCATTGAATACGGATAAATGAGTAAAGCCCTTAAAAGAAAAAGGATTACGACCAAATCAATGTCAATAGAGTAGACAGTCGTTAATGTCGAATTTGAAAGCGTAATGAAATGTTACAATCTTAAGTGTCTCATACACATTAATTAAGTATAATCTTAATCCAATATAAATAAATTCTTAAATACCATTTCATTATAAGCCGATTTTTAAATAAGAGTTGTAGTTAAGTCTTTAATATAAGGGTTCTTTTTCTCGGTGGCATTGGAGACCATGCAGTCTATAAGCTACACAATCGAGGGGTACTTTCTTTTGTCTCTCAAACGTTTCTCCCAATAGTAGTGGAGATCATGTTATTAATAGGAAGAGGACACTCAATTGTATAGAATAAGCTTTCACTAGAAACTAAACAAGTAAAAAACAAAGCTATAAGAGTAATAAATTAAGCTTGATTGTGAGGAGGTAATCTCAAGAGTGTGGCTCTCTTTACCAAACAATGGGGCTCTTTTGAATCTAAGAGCATCTCCATCTCCAGCAATGTTATGTATTTTAATTTTTTACTTTATCTACTAGTTTTTCAATACAAACTCTAATAAATTTTTTTATTAAATTCTCTATTTTTTTAAAAAAAAATATTATTTTTCAGTATTTATTTTTATTGTTTTATTAAACCATAAAAAAGAAGAGAGAATGTCTTAAAGAGGTAGTTCAATCGGCTATGAACCACACTTCATAAAGCGGATGTCACAAGTTCGAATCCCCTTTTCCCCTACCCTTGCGTGGATATGTAAAAAAAGAAAGAAAGAAAGAAAGAAGATAGAGAAATTATTAAAGAAAGAATACATGAGGTATATAGTATTTGTCTAAAGTAACCATAATAAAAAAGTAATTTATGTCATAGTCTCATAGATAAAATGAAGACAAGCTGTTATTTTTGCATCTCTCATTTATATTTTTTTAAAATATACTATTGGATATGTAGGGCTTATTTGTGGGTCCTAATAATGGCGGATTTGAAAAAGAAAAATGCTATTTTAGTGTTGTTATAGTATTCTCATGAGCTAAGTTGGCATACTCCATAAAATTAAAAATTAAAAAAATAATAAAAAAAAATTGATGGTGGGTAGAGCATACTGATTTAACTGAGAATGCTGAGAGAAAGTTTGGACAATGCTAAATAGCATTTTTCTTTATAAAATAAAAAATAAAAATAAAAAGTAAAAAAGTATGAGAAATAAACATAAATGAAAGAATAGCAAGTCTCTAATTAAATATACAAAGTATGAGCCTTTTAAAAGGCGTGTTATATATCATTTTGTCAACTATATTTCAACAATTTTTTTTTTTTTTTTTACAAATTCAATGAATTTACTTTGAATTGTAGTTGAAAGATAATCGAGAGAATTTTATGATGGTTTGGCTTGTTTGGATGTGTGATTTTTTCTCTTTTCTAATTAACTTAATTAAAAAAATGCGAATATCGAAAAGAAAAAAAGAGTTGAGATTATGTTTGGGTTAATTGAAGAATATAAAATATTATATATATATTACCAAAAAAAACAAAGGAAGAGAAAAATTGGGGTGGTTTTGAACCACCCTTGGCCACCCCCAATAACGGTTTTGGAGTGGCTCAACCACCTCAGAAACAAGTAGGAAGTGGATCGACCACCCCCGATCAGCCACCTAGTAGCTACTTGAGGTGGCTCGGTCACGCCCGAATTTTATGGGAGTGGTAGAGCCAACCCTAAAAAGTGCTTGAGGTGGCCGATCCACCCCAGAGGGTGGATCGGCCATCCCCAACTGGCTTCGAGGGTTTGACCGAGCCACTCCCAATTGGTTTCTTGGGTGGCTAATCCATTGGCCACCCTCAAAGCTAATGGGGGTGGATCAGCCACCCTAAGACTTTTAAGGGTTGTTCGGCTACCCCCTAAATATATATATTTTTAATTTTCTTGATTTTTAAAATTTTTATTTAATGTTTTTTATTAGTTTGGTTGAAATTTTTTTAAATAAAGTTAAAAAAAATTTGAGTAGAGTATTAATGGTATCAAATGAACAAAATATATATATTGAAAAGATTTAAATAAAATTTGCTTCTCCTAGAGCACTTGTTCAAGATGGCATAAGAGCCTACCTATATATGTAGATTGTAGGGGCATATGATTTAGTAGAAAATGTGGTTGTATAACAGAGGAATATTGTCAAAAATTGCTGAATCATGTCAGTAATGCCTTGACTTTTGTATACGGAAAAAATGTATTTTGTGGAAGCCACCAACCTCAGGCCATAATACTGTCAAAGAAGTGGGGCCTACCAAGGGATAGAGAGTCAAAAAGTTGCCCTTCTGGTGGGCCTCATTTCCATTATTATTTTCTTGCTCAGCCTATCATACACACCCCCGTCTAATCTTCTTTTAAGCAGCCCACAAAATAATTGACCAAATAAAGCTTTATAACTTCGTAATTCTCACCTAGCCCAAAAAATTTATAAAAATTTCTAAATCAGCCCTTGTGTTATGCAACTTTTTTTCAAATCAATTCCTCCAGTTTACCACAAAGGTGGTTGAGTTGGTAAAACAGTAAGAATAAAGTCTCCCCCTCCCTTCATCCTAATAGTTACATGTTCGAATCCGTTTGTTATAGTAGTTGAGATGCTACTATGAAGAAACTTTAATGATTCATAGCTTGGTGGGGTTGTAATGACGGATTTATTTTTTTAAGCANAAAAATTGCTGAATCATGTCAGTAATGCCTTGACTTTTGTATACGGAAAAAATGTATTTTGTGGAAGCCACCAACCTCAGGCCATAATACTGTCAAAGAAGTGGGGCCTACCAAGGGATAGAGAGTCAAAAAGTTGCCCTTCTGGTGGGCCTCATTTCCATTATCATTTTCTTGCTCAGCCTATCATACACACCCCCGTCTAATCTTCTTTTAAGCAGCCCACAAAATAATTGACCAAATAAAGCTTTATAATTTCGTAATTCTCACCTAGCCCAAAAAATTTATAAAAATTTCTAAATCAGCCCTTGTGTTATGCAACTTTTTTTCAAATCAATTCCTCTAGTTTACCACAAAGGTGGTTGAGTTGGTAAAACAGTAAGAATAAAGTCTCCCCCTCCCTTCATCCTAATAGTTACACGTTCGAATCTGTTTGTTATAGTAGTTGAGATGCTACTATAAAAAAACTTTAATGATTCATAGCTTGATGGGGTTGTAATGACGGATTTATTTTTCTAAGCAGTAGTTATCGCTCAAACTGAATATTTTACAGCGAGTAAAAACTCCAATGATTACGTCAAATGGGAGAAATTACACTAGTTACCTATTCTCATCTTTTAATTAAACAAAAACAAAAACAAAAACAAAAACCTCTCCCATTTCAAATTAATCCGACAGATCGATAATGTGATTTGCATAAGCTTGTGCCATGTAATTGCATTTTCCTCTTGTTTGACTTTTGATTAAATTACCCTGTAAATTTGCAAACGCATCAAATCGTTTCTAAAGGTAATGCATTGTAATCAAATTATTTCTTCCTTTAGATGTTTTAATGATGAGTAATAATAGGTAGGCTCATGGCCGCATTATATCAAATAAAAATTTTAAAACATGTACATGTTGATGAGTTACAACAATTAATTGTTACGTTAAAAAAAAAAAAAAAAAAAAAAAGGAAAAAAAGAGAAATATATATATATATATTATATATATATATATATAAGAGCTGGTTGGTAGTAGCCAAATCACCCTAACACCCGCCCATGGATTTTGAGCTTGGTTTCTATGAGTGACAGAACCACCCCTTTTGGCTACCGTGGGTGAGCCGTCATTAGGAGGTGTTTTTTTTTTTTTTCATTTTTTTTCTTGATTTTTATTTTTTATTTTTTTTAATGTAAAGTTACTGGAACTAATTCAACGGCGTGTAGACGTGTTAAACTTTTATAGGATGTAATGTGGCCATCACCCTATGTGTCATTGCTCACCGTTAAAAAAATTAACAAAAGTAAATGATTTGATAACAATGCATTCCTTAAGAAGTGATATGATGCGTTTTAAGCCCTTGTGAATGATTTAATAGAATGTCAACCTTATGACTGGTATTTTTTAATATGAACCGCAAACATGATACGAAGTCGAGACGAAATTATCAAGTTAAAGTTGAGAGATTTGACCCGTTTAATTGAATGAGTTATGTTAGGGTTGACCTATATAGTTTTATACATATGTCTTGACACAATCCAAATCTAATATAAGATATTTATGGCTGATAATTTTTGATACAATCGGCAAACTCGACACGAACTCAACAAGAAATTAACGGATTATAGTTGACGGGTTTAATTAATTAGGATTGAGTGGTCTTACTCATTTAAATAAATGGGTCAAGTTAATGATAATCTATATAGTCTTATGTTCATGTCTCGCCACTATCCGAACACAACACATCTGACAAATTCCCACCCCTCAAGGACAACTACAGTAATTTTTTTTTAAAAAAATTATTTCACTATAAATTTTAGTAACTTTATACGGTAGAAATAACTTTATTTTTTGAGAAAACTTCATTTTAGACCTATGAACTACCATACGTTTTAAGAAGACATTCCTAAATTTAAAAACTCTCAACGGGCCGGCGCGTGGTGGTCACACGCTGCCCAGAGTCCGCCGATGTCCCCCTCTGTAGCAGCAGCTGTGTTTTGAGTTTTTTCTTTATATGTTGTGTTTGAGTTTTTTCTTTATATGTTGTAACTTTTTGTAATTTTCTGTTGAGTTCTTGTTTTGTTGTTAGCCCTTTCTGTGTAGCTTGCAGATGCTTTGGAGTTGATTTTCTTTTCCTCCATGGCATTTTCGGACGCCTGTTTAGATGTCTGAATGGGGTTTTCGAACTCCCGATGGTAGTATCCATCATAGTGTGCGCCGCGGCAAGGGTTCTTCTCAGGTTGCATTCGCACCATTCTTTTTGCATCTGTAAACTCTCTAGTGAGGGCTTTGGCAAGCATGTTTCTCCTACTGTACTGTATTTTCTTTGTTTGAATGAAGTTTGGTTCGTTACAACAAAAAAAAAAAAAAACCCTCTTGAATTTTCAATTTGATTTAATTGACCCCTTCATCAAGTTCAATCATGAAACCCTAACAGAAATTACTAAAAGGGCCAAATTACCTTTCGATTTTTAATTTAAAAATTAAGGGTCAATTTGAAATTTTATAAAAAATTCAGGGGTATAAAGGTCATTTATTACTTTTAATGTTTTAAATTTGACAAAGAAGGGTACATTGCATCAAATTGAAAGTTCATGAAATAAAATTAAGAGTTTGTAAAATTTGAAGAGTCTTCTCAAAATGTGTAATAGTTAAGGGTGGAGTTTCCCATTATTTTTTTCTTGAAAAAAAGAAAAGAAAAGAAAACAGACAAAATAATCATAAAAATATGCCGATCGAGTTGGGTAGAAGAATTAGATTCTGTTTGTGGATAAATATATAAAGGAACCGAGTGTGAAATCACTTCCCTTTTGGTAGGCAACTGAGAAAGGATAAGATTGGATTGGGTTTGGTTTTGAGTAGAATATTCTCAATCATTTGTTAATTTGAAAATAAATTATATTCATGCCTGCATATAAAACCTATAAAAGATGCTCGGAAATCTGAAATGGGTGCTTTTTTGAATTTCTTTAACTAAATGGGCCCTGCAGTAAGCAGTAAAGAGGTAGACTTTACATGTTGGGGAGGAAAGGAATATGAATGCATCTCTTTTCCTACGAAATCTGAAACATCAGACAATCTTATCTATGGTTTTTGGTTGCGTCACGCAACAAACAAATCACTTTGCTCTTTGGGTTGTGTTCTTCGTTATTGGCCACTCTCAAATCCTAGTTTTGCTTTTAAAATTACAGTTTAGAAATTTATTCATGTAATTATCTGTTGCTCATGACAGTTTAGAAACCTTCTTCAACTAACTATCTAAATTCTTATTACATCTAACTTTTATGTTAGAGTTGGAGAAAGTGCACACTTTTGAGTTGCCTTTGATGTAGACCTCTGCATTGCATAATCTTCATCTTCAACAATTTTAATTCGTTAATTTCATTTTCAGTTCATATTATATTCACGGGTCACGTCAAAAGTTAATAAATCAAAATGTCTCGTGTCAGGTGAATCAAGTTAAGGTATGTTAAATTATAAGTTATCCCAAAAACTTAAACTGATAAAAAGAGGTAAATTTAATCACTTAACTATTACTTTAACAAGATATGAATAAAAAACTATCAAACTTTAATTTAACTCATTTAATTATACGTATCAAGCTTCTGACCCATGGGCCATAACCTACAAATTTGGCATTAGATGTATATCAAATTCACGGACCGTATCATACTATATAAATGCTAGATGAACTCCCAAGTACCCTCATTTGCCCCCAAAAAAAAAAAAAAAAGCGATAAAGAAAAGTTAGAGGCTAGGCTCGTTAAAGCAGGGCTCTGGATTTGAAACCACACAGGCAATGGAGAAAATCCAGGCCGAAAAAGAAAAAAGGTTATAAAGGTACTTATTATGGGTCTGAAATCTGAATAGGGTAGGGCAATTGAATTGAAAAAGTAACCGTTGTTTAATGTGTTTTTTCAATATTCTATAATTTGGTACAAAAATTCTATTTCTCTTTAGTGGGGCCCAATGTCCACCTAAAGAGGAGGAAGAGTAGGTGGCGGGCGCGCACAATCTGCTGCCGGATATTCAGGGTGAGCGTCCTGGCCATGCTCTTTTGGGAGCTGGGCGCCATCATACTCTTTATATTTGTAGGGCCCTTAACCTTTAGGGCTCAGGCTTAGACCACCGTGGTTAGTTATAGACCACCATGGTTAAATGGCAGCTACCAATCAGAATTGGTTGGAAAGCTCATGCAAAGGACTCAATTTACTCCCGGTTCCGCCGTCTTCTGCTTGTTAATTTTCCACATATCCAAAAACAGACTTGGTTCATTTCCTAAAGGAAAATGCTAGGGGTTCTCCCCGTAGGTTCTCTTGACGTTTTTTCAGTCTTACGTAAAACATGATTTAAGAAAAAATAAAATTGTAATAACTTCCATCACCGATTTTTTTAGGCATTAACATCAAACTTGGGGCATTAGCACCAAATTTGTTAGGTATTAGCACCAAAATTGAGGCATTAACATCAAATTTATAATGATCAAATTCATTTTTAGTGATACCATCCCTAAAGGGTTAACTTTCCACCCTTAGGTTTTAGTTTTGAATCCAAAAACAAATTTTAAAGCATTAGAACCTAACTATTAACTTATAAAAATTAATCGGTTGGCAAAAAAACGGTACTATAATTTTATTTTCGCTTAAATCATGTTCTACGTAAGACTGAGAGAACACTACGAGGAGAACTCATAGCAAACCTCTTTCCTAAATATGTCACGGATCCGAATCCCCTCCCATTAGTGGGATAATTGGAGATTCTCCGATTGTGAATATGGGCCCCGTTCAATTTCATCTAACGCTTTACAGAATGCCACGTGTCCCACTACCGATTAAATAATAAAATATTATTTAAATTTTAAAAAGAAAATAATAAATAATAAATGACTAAAAAAAAAAGGTATCCGGCCACCCGTTGAGCCTAGGGGTGGCTTTGACCACCCCAGTTGAGTCTAGAGGTGACTTCAGCCGCCCCAAACCGGCCATGTCGACCAACCCCAATGGCCAAAAAATATTTTATTTTATTTTATTTGGCCGTTGGGGGTGGCCGAACCACTCTTAAAGGCTATGGGGGTGGTGTAACGCCCAAAAAATTAGCCTCGGCTAACCTAATAGTGTTACTGGCAATTACCCCAATTAGACCAACTTGTCGCTAAATGGGAAATCACCCATCTAACTATTATCAGAGTTAATGCATAGGAATGTGAGATAAAATCTGAGAAACTATTAAATCATCAAATAAACGAGTATATTCCTTAAAATAAAGACATAGAACAACTAATGACATAATAAACAAACCTGATAACAACAAGTAAATCCTTAAGCAAAGTTTATAACGGAAGCCATGCCACTTATGGGTTCTAAAGACATTCTCTAAAATGGAACAACAACGTAAGTCTAACGATTTAATAAGTAAACTTCACAATTTGGTATAAAATGAGCCAATTTAAGTAGAAATAAACGTGCAGTTTTAGTAGTCATTTAATAAGAGGTGTTGTTTCTGTTAATACACCATAAAAGTAATGTTTGGTTAATAAAAGAGTAGTGTACTCCCGGCAGTAATCGCCTAAGTATTTTAATGTAAGAAAAACTAATGTTTTATAGGTCATAACTCTCATGTATGGTCTACTCAAGATATCACCAATTCTCAGCAGGGTTGGCGCTGTCCTGAGGGACCTGTAATACAATGCCGGTGCACCAGCCATTACATAACACTAGCGGCATAACCGAATCCGACCTTGGGTAGCCCATACCGCTAATAATGTCCGTCCTATAGTAACCAAGCCATTAGAGAATGGTTGCGCTTGGTCATGAAACCATTGGATCCAAAGCCTACACACACACACATTTGACCATAGTATGAAGTCTATATAGTAAGTCAATGGCTGTTATACTGTACGTACCGGTGTACCATGTCATACAATGCGTCTTATCAACTAGTTATTAAAGCAGTTACCAAGTCATTACAAAAATGTAGACATGCTCATATTATATGCGTGGTCAGTCAATTAACATATCCCACATTTTAAGGAAAGTGTTCGTGAGTGTTTACTTACCTCGTATGCTCGCTTGAATTTTCCGATGTTGCTAAATCCTACTATAAGGGAATACGACATATCATTATTCGCAATACTAGAGGACCTCTACGAGTATGGTACTAGGTTGATCTAACATAAAGGGTTGTTGGAACCTAAGTTGCACAAATGGGGCTAAGGCTGATGTTTGTCCTCTTGACTGAACGTCTGTGCTCAAGGGAGTACGTCTGGTCAGTGGGTAGGAATTTTGGCCAAAAGCTCCCAACAGGATTTTAAGGCTTCCATGCAATATAAAGGCTACTATAACTCATTCGAAGCTATAAAATAGACACATGCAACGTAAGAAAAACACACCACTTGCATCAAAAGGAGATTTAAACTCTTTGAAAACATTTATTGATTTGTAAGGAAATGAATGCAAGAGCTTAACACGGTATCTTTTGAAAACTCACAATATTAAGAAAACATTAAAACAGTAATGAAAGTATAAAATGGGCAAGGGGTTACCTTGAAAATCGGCAAGAACACCAAGCTTCATTTTTTTCTCAAAGCAACACTCACACTCACTCAAACAGAGATTTCATAGGGGTCTGGGGTGGAAAATGGGTTCAAGGGACGAAGAGTGGGGTTGGTATTTATAGGCCAGAAAAATAGCCGACGTCCGGTGGTAAGGGAGTATGTCTGGTACTGTTTACACAGTGGTCCAAAGACTGTTTCGTACTTTCAGGGCAATAACCAAGGGTTAACCAAAAAGTAGCATACGTCCGGTGGTCCCCCGCGTACGTTCATTGCTAAAGACAAAAGCGTATGTCCGGTGTTCCCCCCATGTACTTGAACACTATCTGCTTCCGTGCGCAATGAATTCTACCTAACTTCCTATCTTATACCATGGTGAAATCTCCTCCTATGACTATCTTTGGACTCCTTACTAAATTCAAAAGTCGTAGAGCATAATCCTATGATACGAACTGTAATCTCAAAAAATTAATTAGATGGTAACTAATCATTTATTTCCCCCTAAGCATAACATCAAAAGATCTAAGACTCTCATCAAAGAACTTATGACAAAAGACTTGTTCACTTTAACAAAGAGATAGCCAATTATACGTTTCCATAAATGATAGACAACTAGAGTTTATTAAAAAACATCATAATATAGCATAACATAATTTAAATATAGTCATCAAATGTCGCGGTCTAGGACTAATTATCAAGTCAAATGGATAAATATTAAATGATATTTTATGTAGTAAATTTCTTCAAATCTTAATTATTGTGTTCAAATTAAATGATAAACTTTTTTCATAAAATAATTATTATGTTGGTTCGGCCACTTCCAAATATGATCAAAGGAGGTGGCCGAACTAAGTACCCCTAACCATTTCAAGGTGGTTTCGGCCACCCCATGGCCATTTGTGGGGGTGGCCGAACCACCCCTTGGCCTTAGGGGTTTGGCCAAGAGCCACCCCCTTGATTTTCTAGTTTTCTAGTTTTATTTTTTTGAATTTATAAGGATATTTTTGTCTTATTAATTTTTTTTTAAAAAAATTATTTTCATCTTTTTGTTGATATTGTGAGACATTGACCATTTTTTTGTAATTTAAGGGGAACATTGATACAATTAATAGTTTGGTTAAGACATTATCAATGTGGTGTTAGTTTGAGGGAAAGTTTGAAGATGGTATCATTGGTATGTGTACTTTTTCCTCAAATAAAATAAAAAATGTAATAAAAAATATGTTGGAGTGTATATAGAAAAAACAATAACTAAAATAAATTTGTAATTTTCCACTTGCTAGGTATTTTAGATACTATTAAAATACAACCAAACCAAATAATTCTTTTTTTTAGAATTTCTTCTCTTTTAAATGCCATATTAACTTCTTGTCCGGTTTCTTATCTCAAAATTATTTAAAATTTATCACAAATTTAATAATAATTTTAAAAGTAAGTTAAGAAAATTTAAGGCTAAATTATCCTTTTCCCCATGAATTACCACTTGATTACTATATACTCATATTAACTACCAACTTTACATTACGATCCCATCAAACTACATTTTCGTTGCCAAAACCCGATTTTCGTTAGTCAAGATTGTTATATCAGACGATTAACTCATTATGTGCGAATAAAGTTAGTAGTTTATGGGGATATATGGTAATCGAATGGTAGTTCATGGGGATAAGAAAAACTATCCGAAAATTTAAAAATAAATATAAAAATATGAAAGTGTGTGTAGCATTACGCTTAGGCCCCGTTTGTTTTGACGTAAAATGTTTTCTTGAAAAATGATTTACTTGAAAATATTTTTTGGTGTATGAAAAATCACTATATATATATTTATTAAATCATATTAAACTTTAAATTACAATAATGTCCTAATTAGGTCTCGCAAGTCTCGATTGAGTCCAAGTGTGATCTCGACTTGGTCCTGGTGGCAGCCTTATTAGGTTTGGGTTCCAGCAAAGTCTTGACGGTAACTTGGCTGGCTCTTGGCGAGTTCCAACCGAGTCCCAATGGAGGCCCGACTGGGTATCGGTGACGTCTCGACCGAGTTCTGGCAATGTCCTAACTTGGTCCTGATGGTGTCTTGGTCAGGTTCCAACGGTTTCTCCACTAGGTTTCGATAAAGTCCAATCGAAAAATGGTTCATGGTTTTAAAAAATGAAACCAATTTTTTGAAATTCGAAAGATTTTTTTTATCCAAACCAAAAAACATTCAATGTTAACTTTTAATTTCTCTAGCACCAAACACCAAAAAAAAAAAAAAAAAAAAAAAAAAAAAAGAGAAAAAAAAAGAAAAAAGCATTTTCTAAAAATGGATTTACACAAACACAAGCTCAAACCGATGCTTAATTTTAACACATTATGGTCCAAAAGTCAAAAAAGCACAGCACATCCTTCAAGATGATAGTGTGGCGTGACCATGATCTTGAACGGCCCAATCAAACTGCGAGATGTCTGCTGCTGGCTTGGCCTGCCAGTAGCCAGCAGGACTACTTAGCCACTTAGGCATAACGGACAAGATTTTCTTCTTTTTATTGTTAAGGTCGGAAATATCGTATTATAATCGCTTTAAACGTAACAAAATAAACTCATTAACTATAAATCCGCTCTCCCCGCCGAACAGAGAAATTTGACGCCATTTCCTCGAGAACAGCGGATTCCTTGTCTCTCTCTCTCTTCTCTTCTCTTCTCTTTCTCGCCCTTTTAACCGCGTTGATAAAAAGTGTGCAGCAATGATTATAAAAGAAGACAAAAATTGGAATACAATTGATACTCTGATACAGAGAAGTGGTGAGAGAGACGCAGAGAGAGAGAGAGAGAGAGAGGATACGAAGTGATTGTATTTCTCACTCGAATAATGTACATTTTAATTTACTAATTTTATTACTAGGTTTCATTAGAGCTAATCACTGATTTTCTACCTCAACAATGCATCTCACTAAACGCTGATTTTATGAACATAAAGATTGGAAAATTTCAGAGAGTGAAGCAACTCAAGACTTGTTCTTCATCAAACAATGCTCCAAAGGACCTGCATTGTCCTAATCTCTCTTCTCTTCTCATTTTCTCCACTTGGTAGAGCGATGCTCAACCTCACTCTTCCCGGCCAGCATCCCAACCCCGAAGCTGTTGTCCAAGAAGTTCACAGGTACATATATATACACAACAATCTCTGTTCTGAAACCTTTGGCTCTGTTTTCCTCTTCTTGGGTGCTCTGTTTTTCTTCCCCCTGGATCCGGGACATTTTTTCGTTTTCTTGCAGGAAGGTAAATGTCTCTATAGCAAGAAGGGAAATGCTACAACTCTCCCAGAAAGACGAGGCTCCATGCCAGACCGGAAACCCCATTGATGACTGCTGGAAATGTGACCCGGACTGGGCCAACAACCGGCAGAGACTTGCAGATTGCGCCATTGGGTTTGGCCAGTACGCTCTCGGCGGCAAGAATGGCGAATTCTACATAGTCACCGACTCCTCAGACAACGACGCTGTGAATCCTAGGCCCGGCACGCTAAGATATGCTGTGATTCAGACCGAACCTCTGTGGATTGTGTTCCCCAGCAACATGCTCATCAAGCTCTCTCAGGAGCTCATCTTTAATAGCTACAAAACTCTCGATGGTCGTGGGGCTAACGTCCACGTTGTCGGTGGCGGCTGCATTACTCTGCAATTTATATCCAACGTCATTATTCACAACATACATATCCACCATTGTCATCCGTCAGGTAAGAAAATCCTCCTGTCCTTTTCTGTATTGATTGCTTTGCATGAGCAGAGCATGATGCAGTCAAAATTAAATTGGATCTACCAAGTTGGATCTTATTACACAAAAAGTGTGGTAATATCTTCAAATTGAATTCTTGCTTTATGAACAAAGTGGTAAATAAAAGAACAAAATGCAGTAAAACTTAAAGTGGGAAGCATGTGCAGGTGACACTAATGTGCGGTCGAGCCCAACCCACTACGGGTATCGTACAAAATCGGACGGTGATGGGATCTCCATCTTCGGGTCTCATGACATATGGGTAGACCATTGTTCCCTATCGCACTGCAATGATGGCCTGATAGACGCGGTGATGGGGTCCACAGGGATCACGATATCCAACAACTATTTCTCCCATCACGATGAGGTGATGTTGCTGGGCCACAGCGATGAGTACTTGCCGGACTCCGGGATGCAGGTGACCATCGCCTTCAACCACTTCGGCGAGAAGCTGGTACAGAGGATGCCCAGGTGCAGACGCGGCTACATCCACGTCGTCAACAACGATTTCACGCGGTGGGAGATGTATGCCATCGGCGGTAGCGGTAACCCTACCATTAATAGCCAAGGGAACCGCTACACCGCCCCTATCGATCGCAATGCCAAGGAGGTATATATATATATATGTACGCTTTTGGGTGCAATTGGTGATTTCTCTAATATATACGGGTCATAATTTGTGTTAGTGTGTCGAGTTTTGATCGTATTAAAATATAGATATAAAATTATATAGGTGAAGTCTAATTTAAAATATTTAATTAAACAAGTTAGATTCTTCAACTATAATTGACTAATTTTGTATTAAGTTTGTGTTGAATTTGTAAATTATGTTAGTTTTTATTTTACATGTGAGATTCGAAACATGGGTATAAAATATTATAGTTTAACTTAACCTATTTAATTAAACGGATTAGATTCTAACTTATTAATTTTATAATGAATTCATATCGTGTCAAAACTTGTTGGCTCTTATATGGCACCGGTTAGGCCTTCCAATCATATCTAACTAATTTCGTACCAAATTTACGAATAATATTAAAAATTGTCATGCCTATTTTTATCATGGGTGTGCATGGCAGGCAGGAACACACACATATATATATATATATATATATATATATAGAAACCTAAAAACCTAAGCATTGCCGCTCCTAATCTTGATTTTGTCGGTGTGGCAGGTGACGAAGAGAGTGGAGACAGCAGAAGGGGAGTGGAGGGGGTGGAATTGGAGGTCGGAGGGGGATATAATGGTGAACGGAGCATTCTTTGTGGCGTCCGGTGAGGGCGTAGAGGTTAAGTACGAGAAGGCTTATAGCGTGGAGCCCAAATCCGCTGTGCTCATCGACCAGATCGTCATGCACGCTGGTGTGCTCGGAGTTGGTGGCAGGTTTGTAATTTTGTTTCTCATCACTTTCTCTTCTTTTTATTTATTTTTTTATCACTTTCTCTTTTGCTCTCTTTATTCCCTTTCACTTTTGCTCATTTATTATCCACTCCCTTGACTATTTCAATTGTCACTGTTCCCTTAGATTTTGGAATTTAGATCTTGAAATTCCACAGTTTACATGTAAGAGCACTCACTGCAGGCTCTTTAAATCTATTTTTTTGTTAGTTTGAAGAGCCAATTTAATAAAAAATGCTAAAAATCCCACTTTTTAGCCTCTTTATTTTAATAAAAAAGTTAACATTGTGAACAGTATTCTTTCAAACTTAACAATTATTATTCCCACTCTACTCTCTAAATAATTATATTTTATCTCTCCTCCTTTTTCCTTTTCAACTTCTCTCTCCTCTTTTCAACTTCTTTACTTTATTTTAATGAAAAATAAAGTAGAGAAGGAAAGTGAAAAATAATATTTTAATAAAATAGTGATAAAGAATTGTTAAAGTAGAGAGGCTGAAAAATGTGCTATAAAAAGGTGAGCTGTTAAAATAGCCAAAAGTGTACTTTTGATTATTTTGAAGAGGAAAATTTGAAGAGACTGCTCTTGATGCTCTAAATTGGACGAAATTGATCCAAACTCACCCATTATTCAGGCCCAAAAGCTAATCCTATTTTAGGTGCTCTAATTTCAACTAGAAACTTGAGTTTAGGCTAGCCCTTAATGCCTAAGAATACGATTCGGATCTAGTAATTTTCTGTTCTAATTGCTAACAATTTGGTGTTTGTACTATCGTGATAAGAATAGGATTTAGATTCCAGTAATTTTATATTCGAATTGCTAGCGATTCAGATAAAAAATATTAGAACATATTAATGTTATAAACTTAACACTTATACACAATTGAATTAGGATCACTTCCAATTTAACTGAATTATATCCAGTTAGTTATAATGGATGAGTATTTTATTCTCTAAAAAAGTAAAAAGACAAAAATACTCTTTAATTATAACTAACTGAATATTATCTAGATCAAATGGCGATCTTGTTCCTATACAATTAGGCTAATGTGGAGTACTCAAACTATTGGATCAACTATTATTAAAAAAAAAAACTTATAAATCAAAAGATTTATGAGCACTCTACATAAGTCAAGTTGTACATTAATTATATAAGAGTTGAGTTTTTAGATTTAGAGTCTGATCGAAAAAAGTGCGATTTTAAAATAACAATTTTTAAAATATAAATATTTTTTTTAAAAAATGCAGCTAAGCGTTTGAAAAAAATTGCATTTTAGCCTTTTTAAAATATTGTAGAATCTAATTTATGGAAAAACAAGCAGGGACAACAACCTGGGAATGTGGAGCACAGGACCCAATGGTGGTGTACCGGGTTTAGGATCCGGCCCAGACTACACGGATGATATGTCGGGGAGCAGTTTGCCATTGTCGCCTTCAACCTTTTCTATCTTATCCCTTCTCATTGCATTCTCATGCTTGTTATTTTATAAAACACTCATGACATCTATGTTATGATGTATAATGAGAAATTATGTTCTGATTTTTTTTTTCTCACTTTTTATTATTTAAAAAAACCTGAAAAAGTATTCAAAAGAAGAATTACTTCAAAAGAAAATCAATATTTTTTATTTCTTGGGATGCAGGAAAAAAAATAACAAAACAAAATAAAGATAAAATCTCATCGTAATTTAAAGCCTTACTTAGGCTCCGTTTATTTCGGCGTAAAATATTTTTAGGGAAGTCATTTTACAAGAAAATATTTTACGATGAAAACATTTTTCGCTGTTTGGTGCGCTCACGGAAAATCACAAATATTTTTTATATTCACACTTTTTTTTTTTTTTTTTTTGACATGCACAATATAAAAATACTAATATACAATAATTTAAAAAATAAAATATAAAAATGCCCGACCGGGACATGACCAGGACCCACCCGGGAGTTGCCTGGGACTTGCTTGGGACATGATTGGGACTCGTCCGGGACCCCGCTTGGACCTGCCCCCCTGACAGGACCCACTCGGGATCTGACCTGGACCCACCACCCGGTCAGGTCCCGACGGGATCCCAGGCAAGTCCCGGGTAGGTCTTGGGCGGGTAGGGGTGGGCGGATTAACTGGTTATCGATTATCGGCCGTCTACCGACTTCGATCGAACCAATATTAACCGTAACTGATATACCGATACTCTTATCGGTCAAACATTTTATACCGATATTCTTATTGGTTTGGTCTGGTCCGGTTAAGCCTTTACTATCGGTTAACCATTTAACCAATATGAACCGGTAATGAGGAAGCACAAAACGATGCCGTTTTGGGGGATTATAAATGCATATCTTAAAGTATTTGGGACAAAAAATAATTAATTTTTTATAAACTATTTTAGCTCAACAAAAAGTATTTGGGCCAAAAAACAACCAAATTTTAAATTTTAATAAGTTGTTTTAGCTTAACAAAAAGTATTTGAACTCTCAAAATAACTAATTTTTAACTATTGGTTAACCGTGTTTAACCATGTACCGTTTTGACCGATAATTTCGGTTAAATTCCTTATCGGTTGGTTATTGGTTAATGAACCGATTATTTTCAGTTAATAACCGATAACCGGTCAAATCAGACTGTTTTGATTTATACCCAGGCCTATGAGCAGGTCCCAGTCAGGTCCCGGGTAGGTCCCAGCAAGGTCTCGGGCGGGTCCTAGTTGGGTCCCCGGGAGGTCCTAGGCAGGTCCTGGGTGGGACTCGATCAGGTCTTGACGGGGTCCCAGGTAGGTCCCAACGAGGTCTCGGGCGGGTCCCAGTGGGGTCCTAGGGAGGTCCTAAGCAGGTCTTGGGTGGGACCCTGTTAGGTCCCGGCGGGGTCCTAGGCGGGTCCTAGCGAGGTCCTAGGTGGGTCCCAGTTAGGTCCCGGGCAGGTCCTGGGCGGGTCCCGGAGAGGTCCTAAGTAGGTCCCAGACGGGTCTCAGTCAAGTCCCAAGCAAGTTCCGGTCAGGTCTCGGGTAGGTCCTAGGCGGGTCTCGGTCAAGTCCGGATCAGGTCCTAGGCGGGTCTTGGTCAAGTCTAGGGCAGGTCCCGGGCAGGTGCCAAGCGGTTCCCGGTCAAGTTCCTGCGAGGTCCCGAGCAGATCTTGGCATGGTCTGTCGATTCTAGAATGAGATGCTTAATGTCAGAAAATGGTTTACGGGAAAACTGTAAATCATTTTCCTAAAATTAAAGAAGAATTTTTGGTCAAAAGGAAATTATTTTCTGTTGACTATTATTTTACGTCATGCCAAACACCCAAAAATGCGTAAAACATTTTTCGTAAATCATTTTACGGTGAAACAAATGAAGCCTTAATATTGGTTTTTAATCCAATTGAAGTAGTCTCATTGGCCAACAATAGAATTTAGTAAAGCCTCACCACCTAATGAAAGATGAGTCATACCTCAAAAAGAAAAATCTCATCTTAGTAGCTAGGGTTCGAGCTGTAATCAATTCGCGCCGAATGTTATAAGACTGGCTCGTTTATGAGTATGCCTTCAAGCTTGACTCGTTGAGAATGTCATTCGAGTCGAACTGAATACCAAAACAAGCTCGGCTCAACTCAAACTCTAGCTGAACTATTAATTTTTAGTGTGGGATATGAGCGGAGTTCAAGCCCGAGTTTGTGACAACTTTTATACATTTATCTATAGTATAAATATATAATATGTAACTATATAAGACATTATACAATATAGTATTAACCTATAGTCTATTGGTAACAAATTAACAATATTTTATTATATATAACTAGAAAGTAGAATTTATAGTATTATAGTATATGTAAGACTATTATCAAAGTATTATAATTAATATGTAATTCTGTTTTTACTTAGCATATATATATATTTTTAATCAAAGTGACTTATAGACTATAGTTAACTACTTAGCTTACGTAGTTAGTTAGTTGCTTAGTAATATTAAGTTATTATATATTAACCAATTAGTTAATAACTTAATATGTTAGTTAATACTTGGTTAATAAATGTTTATACAAACATATAAACATATGTGTATATACGAGACGCCTGTGAGTTTTAATCAAGTTGAGCGAGTAATTTGGATCGAGCTATATACGGGCTAGGCTCTAGGCTTGTAAACCTTAATCGAGTTTTATCAATTGAAATCAAGTTTGGATTGAGTTTAAACGAATAGGTATCGAGCGAGTTGTTGAACTGTCTAGTTTATTTATAGCCATATCTAAAGCTTTAAATAATCATAATAAGCTTAGTTACATGTGCTTATATAATCTACCAACTTATCGAATACTAATAATCGAACAGAACCATACGTCTCCAAGAGGTAGTTCAATTGGTTAGAAATCACGCTTTATAAAGCAAATATCATTAGTTTAAATCTCACTTCCTCTTTTTTCTCCCTTTGTGCGGACATGTAAAAAAAAAAAGCGCCGAATGCATTAATACCCTTCAAAAGTTGTGTTTAAAATCATAACACTTGAAATCAAATACTTAAAGAATTGTTGATATATATACTCGAACAATATCGTGAATTGTTGTCGATGGAATTTCTGATATGGCATGCTAATGATTTCATGGACCGTAGATAGAATGTTGGTAATTAACCCGGATAAGTAATTGTAGAAGGAGGATTAGAGTTCTTATCTTAAATGTGATTTGACTTTTAAAATTACCAACAAATCAAAATTCAATACCGATTATCTCAAATTTAATGGTGATTTTATGAATCACATTAATTTGGAATGACGTAAAGAAGATTTTAATACTCCTACTATTACTCTAACCCGATTGCTACGTGATAAACTTGACTCTGTCAATTTCTGCATCAAATATTCTTCACTTGTAAAGAAAGAAGAATCTAATGTTATAGTTTGAAAGAAGTATTGTTTACTAAGCACAACAATGTATTGCATTAAGATAATCAATCCATAGATGCTAAGTATGGCAGAGATAGAACTTTTGTCCTCCACTATAAAAAGGAAAACTTTTCATTTTTCTATGAACCCAACAACTTGTTGTTTGAATTCCTAACTTATGGTATTCCTATTATTTAATCTAAGAATTAAATTAAAAAAAAAAAAAAAACAAGATATTGGATATGGATAAACTATATATAATGTACTCCTTCCCCTGGAGTTCTTGACTAATTTAAAATTAATTAATAAAAGACCTCTCTCTCTCTCTTTCTATGTTAAAAAGTGTAGTGGGCTTTTAACTTTATATCTATTCGGTCTAAGGACGTTGGATAGAAGATGCTGTTTCCTGCTAGGTTTTGATACCAAATTCAGGCTCTCAAGACATATAAAAAAAAGAAAATGCTAGGCGTTCTCCTTATAGTGTTTTTTTGGGTTCTTTTCGACTTATATAAAACATGATTGAAGAAAAAATAAAATTATAATGGCCTCAATCACCCTTTTTTTGGGCATTAGCACCAAATTTGAGGCATTAACACTAAATTTAGGATGATTAAATCCATTTTGGGTGATACCATCCCTAAAGGGTTAACCTTCCACTCTTAGGTTTTAGTTTTGAATTCAAAAACAAGTTTTAAAGTATTAAAACCTAAATATTAACTCATAAAAATTAATCTGTTAGCAAAAAAACGGTACTACAATTTTATTTTTTTCTTAAATCATGTTTTACATAAATTTAGGAGAACCAAGGAGAACACTATGGGGAGAACCCCTAGCAAACCTCATATAATTAACACACACTCTCTCTCTCACTCAAAAATAGTATGCTTTGGGTTAGTAGAATGAATAGAAAAATCATTGAGATTGATGTTTTTATCTGTTGTGTCAAATTTCAATTAATAGCCGTAAAATGAAGTTTTACACCATATTTTGATAGAATTGGCTCTCTTAAAATTCATAATCACAATGATTCAACTTATATATATCCTATAATAATGAAGTGATATAAGTTGAACCAAGGTTATACGAGTTTACTTAGAAAGAAAAAAAGAAAAAAAGAAAAGTTTTAATACGAGATTGATTAACTTATTTAACAAATGAGTCTAAATTTTTGTTCAAGTTCAATTTATTTATAAATAAACTAAACCTGAATCGAGTTTATACTCATCTTCTTCGACCTATTTATGAGAAGATGGGTTCATTTGGAGTGTAGTGTGTTTGCTTTTTCATAAGTCACAAGTTGAGCAGTTAAAAAATCTGCAATTAATATATAATATTAATCAGAACGGGCCATAGGGGTTGGTCAATCGCAATAAAGAAGCAGAAGATAATATTATCCATTTGCCAAAAGATCATGAGATGAGAGGCAGATAAGCCAATTTAAACTCATCAACAATATAATTAAAGGAAAATGTTAGGGGTTCTCTCCGTAGTGTTCTCTTTGCGTTCTCCCAGTCTTACGTAAACATGATTTAAGAAAAAATAAAATTGTAGTGGCCTCCACCACCGGTTTTTTTAGGCATTAGCACCAAAATTGAGGCATTAGCATTAAATTTAGAATGATCAAATTCATTTTGGGTGATACAATCCTTAAAGGGTTAACCTTCTACCCTTAGGTTTTAATTAGAATAAAAAAACAAGTTTTAAAGCATTAGAATCTAAATATTAACTCATAAAAATTAATCTGTTGGCAAAAAAAGGGTACTACAATTTTATTTTTTCTTAAATCATGTTTTACGTAAGACTGAGAGAACGCCAGAAGAACACTACGGGGAGAATCCCTAGGAACCCCTAATTATATAGTCACCTAATTTGGTCTTTAGTTAGGAAATATAGCTGGACACTTGCAACAACCATATATATATATACATATATATACAATGATATAAGGGTAATGCATGATGCAACACATGACTCATGTTTTACAGTTTGAATGTTCCAAACATCCATCCACATCTGATGACAGATTGACAGTAAATGTACGTCAGCTTAATCCATCTCCCACAGGGAACTTGAATGGTTCCATACATTAATGCTATCATCTGGAATCCATGTCGGATAACACAAACATGACTCCACGCTATTACAGCCCTCGTGATGTTTCATTTCACTTTGATGATCATTTGACAGCTCCGAGATCCAATCCGATATTAACCTTGTCTCATATGGAGAACTAGTCAATCCAGGGTTTGATAACCCCAAATCATCCAAGCTTTCGTTTTTGCTGCTGCAGAACTCCTCAACAGATCCCTTAATGTTTCCACAGTTATATTTTAGGGCACCCATTTCACCTTTTTGAAAGAATAAATATTCCTGGTCAGCAATATTGTTTAGTCTGTAATGAAAGTTCCCTGCATGTGGAGAAAACAATTGTTATTATTAAGTAAACGTGGCTTTTAAAATTACTATAGGATTAAAATCTAATAGTGATCAATCCGAAATTCAGTAGTAATTTTAAAAGTTACGTTAGTGAGTGTGTAACGTTTCTCATGATTATAATGTTAGGAAGAAGAACAAAAACAAAATGCGTGTTGCATGCACCTTGTTGAGCTTGTGCTTTCTTCCTTAAATGAGTCCTCCAGTAATTCTTGATCTTATTATCTGTTCTTCCTGGCAACCTTCTAGCAATCCTTGCCCACCTACAAAAACAACAATTGGTAAACAAAATCCGTATGTATTCTAACCTTATTGTAACCGAACTGTTATATATACAACTGAGAAATAACTGAGATTGCGGTAATATTTGAATTGACAAGAGCTTGTAAAAAATAAAAATTAAGGCTTGATTTTCATTGTTACGTCATGTCAGTTGTATGAGAGTCGTATAAGTGTACAGTCTACTAAATAGAATTTCTCAACCGATAAACAGGAAAGAAGCTTACTTGTTACCCCATAGCTCTTGAAGTTGAAGAATAATCCGCTCTTCTTCGATGCTTATATCGCCATGCTTAAGATTGGGACGAAGATAGTTGAGCCACCGCAATCTGCAGCTTTTACCACTCCTTTGTAGACCTAAATGTAAACAACTTCTCCACAAGCTAAGTTTATGTCATGAAACAAACAATGAATGATCTGATCTGATCTGATCCGTCCGTTCATGTGATGAATCATACCTGATGCTCTCGCCAAGGAATCCCACCTCCTTTCCCCCACAAGGGAGACAAAGCTCGTAAGCCGCTCATCTTCCTCTTCGAGCCAAGGCCCTTTGTGCAAATTCTCCCCTTTCATGGCTGCTTGATAAGCCATTATCGTTTGCAACAAGCTCAGAGGTTTCAGGTCCTTTTATACGAGGAACATGGTGGCAAAAAGAGTAAGGGGGGGGGGAGGGTGACCAGAAAATATTACATGGCAAGATAGGTGGACAACACTAGTTTGTGGGAACTCCACCATTGGCTATTATGTCCATAATCCATGCTAATAATAACGTTTAAACTAGGCCATGCCATGAATTTTAATATAATTTCATTCCTTAAGAATGCATGGAGTTCTATCCCCCCTTTTGCATCACCATTTTTGGCTCTTCTAGCAAGTAATGGAAGGCATAGATAGTTTTTGTCTCCACTCACTATTAAAGTATTAAGCTCCATGTGTTTAATAGTGAGTGGAGACACAAAAAAAAAAAAAAAAAGAAAAAAGAAAAAAAGAAAAAAAAAAATTATATTTTCTCATGGATAAGTATTAGGAATAACAATTTGTGTTTACATGTCGGATTTAAATCATGTTGACACATGATCAATATAAAACTATATTACTCAACTCTAATCTAGCCTATCTAATGTAGCTCACAAATTGTGTCAGGCATACGGATTGTGTGAAATATTGTCAAGCTTAAATATTGCTTGTCAAATTCAAGTAAATCATAACCTAACCCATTTAATTAAATATGACAGACCCCTCGACCCTAACTTATTAATTTGTATAATGACACCAATGAAATCATCCTGAGAAATCTTTTCTTCACAAAATGATTAGAATAT
Source organism: Carpinus fangiana (assembly GCA_006937295.1). Classification (NCBI taxonomy): domain Eukaryota; kingdom Viridiplantae; phylum Streptophyta; class Magnoliopsida; order Fagales; family Betulaceae; genus Carpinus; species Carpinus fangiana. The sequence continues at coordinate 18,440,167 of CM017327.1, read as the reverse complement.
TGCTTTCTTCTGCAGAATGTGGTGACATTTTATAGGCTGTAGGCACTCCATAAATTAAATAGAAAAAGAAAATCAAACAAAACATCTTCAAGTACACTTTCAAAAACAACAAAACTACATAAATATACTCCACACCTGACTCAAGCATATCAATATGAATTCAAGACAAACATGCCAACACCCTTACTCAATATCTAACCGGGGAAAAAATATCAAGCCCAGAGAGCATTGGAGTGATTTTTTTTTTTAAATCCCTTTGAATTTCCCCATCCAATTTAAAGTCACCCGCTTCTGAACTAAAACTTATTTGAGATGTTATTTACAGTCACACTGCCTGGCTAGCTTCTGCTCATTGGAATAATAGTACAAAATCTTGTGAGTCGAAATGCGCAGCCAACTGTTCTCTCAAAACCAAATGCCACTAGCGATCTATAAATGATTTGTTCATGAGGTTCACCGCGTCATCCATGAACTGCATCAAAGAAATGATCGAGTAACCAAGTTGATCATGAAATACTGCCAGAAATGCTGAATTTTATGTTTGATGAATGAAAGCTGCATTACCTTGTCTCTCCTGACAGCTAACTACTAAAATGAAAATATCAACTACTTATAACAAAAACCCACAGAAAACAGATAGTAGTCATAAAGAATATGTTGCACTTGTGTATCCACTGTCAAATCAATGAATGAACAAAGGCCACTATTAGTTTGGAGGAATTAATCTTTTCCCTACAAATCTAAATTAATTTCAGTTTTTACACTTTTTACCAAAATTACCCGAAAGACTAGTCCCCAACTATTCCATACATGCATAATTTATCAACATCATAATTCACCATGAGTATCCCACACATACAAAGCTAAATCAGAGAATGTAAATTACCAGTAAACTTCAAGGGACTGAAAATTGGAAATGAGCAGCCTTTAACTGATTTGAGGATTCAGAACAGGAGTTACATATAATCTAGGATTTGGCCAACCCATACGGATATTATACAAGTTTTGGCTCCAAACTATTTCACCAATATCAGATGCATGAACAAACTTAATTTGTGAACACTTTATTTTCATTTAAACCTCAAAAAGTTAATGGAAAAAGAAAACAAATCTAGAAACAGGAAGGTTTACCTTCCCAATCGACTTGAGTTCTCGTCCAACTGGTTCCAAAAATTTCAGGTTGACATCTATAGGCCATACCTGTCAATATGCAAAAGACAAATCATCAACAAGAAAACAACAGAAGAATATGCATATGAAGCAAAACTAGTTATAAGAAACACAATGTGCAAAATATAATGCAAATGAACTGTAAAAGCTTGCCAAGTTTCAGACCCAAAGTAACATTTAGAAAATGATCCTCCAAAATTATCTCAGAGAGCATCAAAAGCAAATACAGCCTTCCATGTGATAACATGGGACACAGCATAAACCTAAATTAGACATCATGCATTGTCACAACGTCAATATTAAAAATTAAAATTGATGACTTAAATAAAACTGAACAAACACAGACAGAACAAACAACTTCCAAGAGAAAGCAAAACAAAGCTTTAACCAAGCAACACACTAATTATTTAAAGAGTCTGAATGCTTTCTCTTAGAGAGTATCCTTGCTATGTTAGCATCACAAAATCAACATAAGTATCAAGTTACGATATTATTAAATAAATTAATACTTTCTTGAGAGAGAGAGAGAGATCTAGTGGGAACAGAAATCTTCAATGAAGATGATGGATTACTAAAATCTGCCACAGACAATCTACCCATAACCACCACAAACCTGTAGAGCTCAAAAACAATAAATAACATGAAATCATAAGCAGAAGTTTCCCATAATGGTACAAGTTAACAAAGACAATGTCCTTGCAATCTTGGTCTTCAACCATTTTTAAGACTGTCTACCATGACCAAACCAAAACTTTCAAATCATTTTGAAACCTAATGTATCTTGTAGGAGACATCCGCCCACGCTGGACTAAGCGCATCTTAAACCCGTCATGTCCTAAATTCTGGGCATGGCACACAATCTGGGCAAAGATCACATAAGTTTACTATTACACATGATATGTGTGGCACTAATGTCTTAGGATAGCTGGTTTGGAAGTGTTTAACAGTGCATAATTGCCTTTATCATCGGATATAAACGCCTAGGAAAAGAAATTTGAGGCTACAACTGCTCCTTTTTAAAAGTGATTAATCACCCTGAGGAAGGAGAAAAACATGGCAGAAGTGGTAAAGGAAATTACATATGTCCTAGTGAAGCCATGTGTTGGCAGCTAATGTATCCAATCACACTACCAGAACATTTTATTAAAATAAAGAGTAAGCGGTGAATGCTCATGAGACTCATGCCTCTCAGTTTGGTAAATTTCATTCTCTACTTTCAACTTCCTTTCTCTTGCCGGCATAACTCATATACTTTCACTTTAAAACAAAGTTGAGTTCACGTCCAAGTATATGATCTGTAGAACAAGTTCCTTATTTTTAGTGTTAAACACTCGAAGACAATATAGCTGTTCACCCATGGTTATACCCATTACAAGACTAACAAAAAAAGATTACTTTATTTATCTAGATTAGTTCAGACTTATGACAGATTTACGTAATTTTCTAAAGAAACTGTTAAACACCACACACGCGTGTATGTACAGTTATCATTCAACAGTTACCATTACCTATCCAAAAAAAAAAAATGTTATTTGCAGCTGCAAAATTAGGCCAATTTTCAAACACGTCTAAAATATATTAAAGCTGACCAACACCTCACCAAAACCTTGATCCTTGAAGTTGTATAATGATATTCATTCCATGAACTCCACCATAACCCAGAGCTTTAACAAGAAAAGCCGCCACAACTGTGGGAAGCTAATAGGACGAAACAAACAATGAACTATCAACTGAAGATACAACAAATGGATTTTTCATTTCATTTCTAGCACTGAAGTCCCCTCAGTTGAAACCTAGCGTTCGATACATTGTAAAGCTAAACTTAGTTTTTAGCAATGTCATACTCACAAATACCTAAAGAAATCTTCTCCACAAGACATCTATGATACCACAAATTGACCAATGAAAATCAACCGCGTTCGATCATGTAACAATTATGGAATCAGAAAGGAACCCACTTACTAATTCGTCAGATTTGCAAATTCAAAGAGTAAAAATAAACTAAATTTAAATAAAACCATCTTTCTAATGAAAAAGAAGAACCTTGACGCCGAGTAATTTGATGGGTTTCATCTGTCCTGGGACAATGCACTCTGGTCCCGCCGCTTCCACTATGGCTTCCATTGCTAAACCACTTCCTATCGGATTCGGATGCTGCAAAAAGCCCCACAACGGCAAACATAGAAACTCGGAAATGAATAATATAACCCATTATAGCAATAAACACTACCAACTAAATAAACCCACAAAAACTAACACCCAAAAACATACATGTGTGAGAGCGTTTACTGAGTGAGAGAGAGAGAAAAGAGTAGACCTTCATGACGGAGAGGGCATAATTGGAAGCGGGAGATTGGGGGACGCGGAGCAAAGGGGAGTGGTGAATTTTGGGGATGGGCTTTGCAGAGGATGCTGCTCTCCATGGGGCGTCCTTTTGAAGAGAAGATGCTGCTCCTCCTTTTCTGGACATACTATACGGCTTAGCAGAGTGATAGTATTAGATGTTAAGGGAGGTGATGGGTGTGTTTTGAAGTATGAAGGAAGGTACGGGAGTGTAGAGGAGGAGGAGGAGGAGGAGGAGGAGGTGGGACGATGACAAGCGCTTGCAGATTAGATTGTTGAAGCAGCCTGGGATGGATTAAGTTATTGTGGTTTTGTGGACAGATAGGGCTTTGTGCTTAAGAGGCATGCGAGGACTGCTTATCTTTGAGGATAACCCGGGGCAGCTAGCGATAACTCCCCCCATCTTCTCCTTTTTTTTTTTTTTTTTTTTTTTTGAGCAGATATAATCCATGGAATAGGGTTGGCAATTCCAATTGGGCGTATTAGGTTTGAATCGAGTCGACTCACACATTAATTCAACACCGGTTAATCCAAATACAACGTGTTTAGTTAAACAAGTCAAATTCTTCAACCATAACACGATCCATTTAAATACATGTGTAACACAAAACGATTCACATAACCTGTTTAATAAACAAGTTGTGTTGAATTAATCGAATCCAACTTGCATAACCCATTTAATAAACAGGTCGTAATTTGAAAGGAAGCAACGGTAAAAACAACTAAACAAACACAAATGAGCCTCAAAATCACAAGAGAACGATTACCACGTTTGATTTCGACCAAGGTTGTAACGCTCTCAAAATTAATTAACTCGGAGCGTCCCCACAAACCTATTTAACAGGGAAATAAATTGAAAGAATTACTCCAACCCTTGACTAGAAGCTAAACAACAAAAGTAAACATCTCTTACAACACAAGATAGCTTTGCCGCTAATTCACATTTCACAACACAAAATGCTAAATCATTAGACCATAACTTAATGAAATAAAATAACATCAAGTCTAACACCCGTCACCAAAATCAAATCTCCCAAAACATTACAAAAAAGTCTCAAAAATATTATAGAGTTATCAAATATCATATGTACTAGATCTTCAAGTGAACTAGGGGCAACAAAACAACTAACAATATTCCTGTAGAAATCCTAAGATCAAGTCGTGAAGAGGATGATCATGATCACACCACAACAATATAATTCAAATCGGGGTCTAGCTCCTCAAAAATCATTATGGTAAGGTCCTCCAATGTCCTTCGTTTCTTGCAAGACTTCCCATATTCCATCTTCTAAAGATTGACCAACTATTTTACAGGTGAAAAATATCAAAGTGTAAGTTAATATCTTAATGAGAGCTTTGGGAGAAAACAAGTTATTATATAGTAAAATCAGTATTTCATAAAAACATAATGAATCACATACAACATTAAACAATAAAGATCTTGTCAGAAAGATGATATATTATAACTATAATAAATGATATCACATGTGAATAAGTCATAACTATTATTCCATATGGTTTATGTGACGTCTTGCATCACCTAGGTGAGGATGAGAATATGCTTATATGTATAATTGCACCTTTCATGACAACAACATATTTTAAAGTCGTGATGGTCATGATCTCAACAGAACTCCGCAGTTAAGCGAGCTTATGCGAGAGTAGTATCAGGATGAATGACCTATTGAGATGTCTGATTTTGGGGGGTCAAAAGCGGACATTATTTTGTATAATTTGGGGTGTAAAGTGTTAATAGTTTATCCATGTCCATAACCCTCTTACAGTTAGGTTTGCATGTCCTTGAGGCATCTAGGGGCGAGGTACATAGCTAGCCATCACTAGTGGTTTGACCGGATTTGACTCCAAGTAATCTACACCACTAGCGATGTCGTAGGGTGTGACCGCCATTTGTGTATGGTTTGCACTAATCACTCTACCCAATGGATCCAAGGCAAACGAAATTACATTGATCATAGGGCAAGGTACATAGTTAGCCATCATTAGTGGTTTGACCGGATTTGACTCCAAGTAATCTACACCACTAGCGATGTTGTAGTGTGTGACCGCCATTTGTGTATGGTTTGCACGTATCACTCTACCCAATGGATTAAAGGCAAGCAAAATTATATTGATTATAGGATTAAGCCCATATACTAGTATAGTAGTATACACATGCTCCGCTCCAGATACTTCACCCATTTTTTATTTTTATTTTTATGAAAGCCATGTCATATGATACAATTATCATTATTTGTTAGATGCATGTACTTATAAAACTCACATGATGCAACAATGCAACATTCCCTTTTCAAACACTTCATTTACACAAAAATCGAGTTCACACTATTTTACAAAATATTATTTTTGATAAGTAATGTTTATATGTCAAAAGTACAGAGGGGTGCAACCCTAGTACATAGGAAATATACAAGAGAACGACTAACTAGAGGAAAAGAAAAGAACAAGAAAATCAAGATAGCTAATCACTAAAGGAGCTAGCTAAGCTGCTGTCTAGGTGAAAAGCGTGTAGAAAAAGGACTGGCTTCTTTCCTTGCCAGAATATTATAGAAAGATCTAACATCGAATTTCCCCTTTCTGGATGGAACCCACCAAATTTTATCCTCCCCTTCCCTTCTCATTCTATGAGAATACAACAAAGTATAGAACGAGGCTAGCACTTCCAATTCCCAATCATGAACCAACCGAAAGAAGCTAAAATTCCATTGAATAGTTCCCCCCATAAAGTCCATATTGTCAGCAATAGATGCATCTTTTGCACTAGCTAAGTTGTATATGCCTGGAAAAGCTTCCTTGAGACTTGCTTCTCAGCACCAAACGTCATCCCAAAATTTGATTTTGGAACCCATCACTTGGATTGAATTTGGTGTGGCTAGAAAACACCCGCCACCCCCTACTAATATACCTCCAAAGACCCACCCCGTGAGGCCCAACAGTATCAACAGAATGCCATCCACCCCACTCAAAACCATACTTAGCATCCACAATAATTCTCCACCAAACCTCCCTCTCATAAGCCACAGACACTTCCCTACCAAAATTTGGTTGAACACTTTCAACTTCCTGATCCCTAAGCGTCCTTCAGAAATAGGAGAGCAAACCTTGTCCCACTTGACTAAGTGATACTTGAACTCTTCATTTAAGCCTTCCCACAAAAAAATTATGTTGGAGCTTTTCTATACGCTTGGCCACAACAGCAAGTATAGGGAAAAAAGGACCAAAAAAAAAAGAAAAAGTAGGAAGATTAGAGAGAGTGCTCTTAATAAGAGTAACCCTACCTCCCTTAGAGAGATACAATCTCTTCCAACTAGCCAGCCTACGGTCAACCTTTTCCATAATATCATCCCAAATGGTTTTGGCCTTAAAATAAGCGCCCAAAGGGAGCCCTAGATATTTCAGAGGCAAAGAAGCTGCTCCACAGCCCAAAACGCCAGCCAATTCTCCCATATTAACCACATCACCTACCGGGACCAAGACTGATTTAGCCATATTCACCCTCAGACCAGAGATAGCTTCAAAACAAACAAGTAAGGCTTTAATGGAACGAAATTGATAAAGATTCGCCCCACAGAAAACTAAGGTGTCATCTGCAAATAATAGGTGAGAAATGTTAACCCTCTCAAATAAACTAGCTCCCACTGAGAAGCCCGAGATGAAACCACTATTAATAGCAGCAGTTGTCATCCTGTTAAACGCCTCCATGAAAATGACAAATAGGAACAGAGACAAAGGATCCCCCTACCCCACCCCTCGGGAACTTCTGAAGAAACCGGAAGGAGTGCCATTGATTAACACAAAAAAGCGAGCTGTCGAAATACAAAGCTCTATCTAAAAACAACATTTCTCACCAAAACCATATCTCCTCAGTAAATACAAAAGAAACTTCCAATTGATATGGTCATAAGCCTTCTCCATATCCAATTTGCAGAGCAACCCTGATTCCTTGGAACTGAGATGAATATCTAGGCACTCACTTGCTATAAGAACTGAATCCATGATTTACCTACCTTTAACGAACGCATTCTGAGGTTTTGAAATCACTCTATCCATAACCCTCCTCATCCTATTAGCAAGGACTTTAGCAATAATCTTATAGATTCCACTTATAAGATTAATAGGACGAAACTCCTTAAGCTCGGAAACCTCAGGCGCCTTAGGAATAAGAGAAATAAAAGTAGCATACCACAAGTAAAAAAGTCAGAGAAAACTGCCATAATGTCTTCCTTGATCACTTCCCAACAATCTTGGAAGAAAGCCATAGAGAAGCCATCTGGACTAGATGCCGTATCTCTATCCATGCCCTTCACCACCTCCATAACTTCCCTTTCCTCAAAAGTAGCCGATCAGCCTCACCCGCTTCCAACATGTCAAAATCAAGGTTATCCAACCTAAGCCTTCAATTACATTGTTCAGAGAACAACGACTCATAGAATTGCACCACATGGTCCCTAATGATGTCTTGATTGGAAGGAGAGCCATTGATGGATAGGGACTCAATGGAATTGCATCTTCTATTAGAGTTTGCAATCCGATGAAAGAACTTTGTGCACTTATCACCCTCCTTGAGTCATCAGACCCTAGATTTTTGTCTCCAACAAATTTCCTTTTGTAAAAGAGCAATCTCCAACTCTATTGTAATCCCCTTCTTCTTTCCTTCTCTTCTTCATCTAAGCCTCTCTCATCCTCTATTCTATCCATAGCCTTCAATTCTTCAGCTTTCTCATTGCAAATAGCACTCACATTGCCAAATTCAAGCTCATTCCATCGTTTGATGTCCTCCTTTAACACCTTAAGCTTCCGGCCCAATATGAAACTCGGAGTGCCAAAGAAGTAATAAGACGACCACCAAACCCTCACCCTATCCACAAACCCATCAGTTTTCAACTACATATTTTCAAATTTGAAAGACCTCTTCCCCCTAATCATACCATCACAGTCAAGCAATATGGGAAAGTGATCCGAACATAATCTAAGCAACCTCTTCTGNATTCTATCCATAGCCTTCAATTCTTCAGCTTTCTCATTGCAAATAGCACTCACATTGCCAAATTCAAGCTCATTCCATCGTTTGATGTCCTCCTTTAACACCTTAAGCTTCCGGCCCAATATGAAACTCGGAGTGCCAAAGAAGTAATAAGACGACCACCAAACCCTCACCCTATCCACAAACCCATCAGTTTTCAACTATATATTTTCAAATTTGAAAGGCCTCTTCCCCCTAATCATACCATCACAGTCAAGCAATATGGGAAAGTGATCCGAACATAATCTAAGCAACCTCTTCTGAATCAAGCCAGGATATTTGATTTCCCACTCCGAAGAAACTAAAAAACGGTCTATCCTAGACCGAGAGTATGAATTAGACAAAGTAAATGTCCCTTCTGCAAGGGGAATATCCATAAGCCCTTGCTCAAATATGAAGTCTGAGAAATCTGTCATTGTTGGATTGAAACGCGCTCCCCCCGACCTTTCACTAGGAAAGTGAGTGACATTGAAATCACCACCGATGCACCATGGCACATCCCACCAATTGATATGACCAGCCAACTCCTCCCAAAGAAGACGTTTGAGGTAATCCTGGTTCGGGCCATAGACCTTTGCAAAAGCCCAAACAAAATCATCCTCCACATTCTTAAAAGAACAAGCTGTGACAAACTCTCCCACACAAACCTCGAGCTTCATAACTACCCTTCTATCCTACATCAACAAAATGCCACCCGAAGCACCTCTGGATGCAACAAAGCACCAATCGACATAAGCACAACCCCATAGACTTCTCACAAAACTGCTAGAAATGTTCTCTATCTTCGTCTCTTGAAGGCATACAATGTCCACTTTCCATTGTCTAAGCATATTTCTCACCCTCAAACACTTGTTACCCTCGTTCAAACCCCTCACATTACAAGAAACAATCCTTGGCTTCATAAAGATTCTCTTTGAGCCCTTCCTTTAGTCCTATCCCGACTTGTACTTCCATCATAATTAATAGAGCAAGCAAGGTTATTAAGTTATGTAGTACCTTTCTTTCCCACATTTGAGACCACGCCGGCTCCCTTCTCTTCATTGTTTGCAATAATATTCGCAAACAGCTCTGATAGCTCCCCTTCATAACCATCACACAATATCCCCACGTAATATCTAAATATCTCTACAAGCTTCAATTACCTATCCACGGACCGAGACCCCTTCTTTTCCAAAAACCCCCTAACTGGATAGCACACCAGTGGAATTTGTTCCTCATAAACTTCTAGGTCTAAGCCTGCCAAAGTAATCTCCCTGAGAGGAGCAAATTTCTCCACCAAGCATGGAGAATTAAACACCTCCATATTGGTTTGAGAAAGCCTCCCTTCCTTCCATTTCTTCTAGTAATCCAACATCTAAACCCGCCCTAAGAGAGACAAACTCCACAATCCCTATAGCTTGCTCGCAGACTCCCAACGGAATGGAGTTTGAGTAAAACCCAAGCCTAGGTGCACTCCCTTCGCTACCGAAAATAGCCCCAGAAGCAACCCCTGCCGACACAAGCTGTGCCACAAAGACTGTCAGAGGAGCCATAGAGACTACCGGAGAAACCACATAAACTGTCGGAGAAGCCACAAAGACTACCAGAGGTTCTTCCGAGACCTTACCCCAGCCCCATCGGTGTCGTTTACTGCTGCCCCAAGTATAGAACTCCATCCACCATACTGGTCACTCCCTACCCGTGCTTGGCAGAGCCTTTCCCAACAAACCACACTCAAACCTCGCCGAGAGACCAACCGGCAGCTAACCCAAAATGGTTGGAGTCCCGGCGGTGGAGGACAAGGCTCCTGGATCGCCGACCTTGTTTGCCCAACCCATTTGCAGCCTTTTCACCTTCACCGGCCTATTCTTCTTGTTATGTCTAAAATAACTTTTGGGCCTAGCCCCCATGACAGAAGTCTTGCCCAACGAAACGTTGGGTTGAACACCAGCTCCTTCCAACACACTTGATTTCGCAAGCCAAAAGCCAGGAAGCCCACTTGCGCAAAAACCACACTTACCTAAGGCCAAACATTCCAGGCAAACACCAATTTCAATTGTATCTTTTCTAGAGAATTCCTTAAGTTAACGTATTCGTAGCCTCCAAACTCCATGTAGCCTCTGTCAGTGAAATGCTTCCCACCAGGTACATCACATCCACACGCAGCTGCCTTTGTATGAGACAAAGGACTGCTACGCAACAACCCAGATTTCGCCAGAGCTAGTTTCATCGGAGGGACAATCTGCACCGGCGATAGAATCACCGAAAGTTCAGCGGCATAGCTCTGCGTCTCTGTAACTTCCAATAGGACTCCTTCATCCTTCTCCTTGCCCAAAACTTTCACTGGAGCCCTCGGACATGAACACATTGGAGCAAAGATTTTGCTGTGCTTCATCTTCTCAACGTTGCCCCCTGACAACCACTTAGGCACCCTAGCGATAGTTTCTATGGACGACCAAAATAAATCCTCTATTAGCCACATCGTGGATTGCAGCACTTTAGTAAAACACATCTTCTTCTTCATTGCATCGTTCCCTAGAGCCAACAAAAATGGTTGAAAAAACCTAATAGCAATCTGTAATTCAGACTCAAGTTTACTCCAACCTTTTTGATTTTTCCCTTCCGGCACCAAAATTGACTTGAGTCTCTCCCTCCCATCATACTTTTTAATCACCAAAAAACTTCCATACCTATTAAAACACTTCTAAGCTAGCAGTCGAGGATAACCTTATTTAGATTGATCTCTAAATACCATTGAATCCTTCACTATAATCAGCTTCTCAAAAATATGTAACAGCCATACTGCCTCACTACTTCCCAACCTTATAGACCTCAACAAACCTCTACTTCTCTCTTGAATCAACAAACTAATATCACTATCCTTCACCAACATCTCGAAATCCTTGGATTCCACTGACCATTTTCTTGTTAAACCCATCTTACTACCACCATCAGCCCACCTGAGCCTAAGCACCACTCCTCACACACCTCATTTTATAAAATATTTAATGTGAGTATGAAACATGCATGTATAATAAAATAGGTATTCCAAAAGAATGATAAAAAGTTCCACGTGGATTTCACTCACCGCGTTCATAGGGATCTCCTTGATTAACATCCTCAAACTCTTCAACAATGTCCTCTACGAAAAACCTTAATGTCAGAAGGTTATATCAAACTAAAAACCAACCCTAGACCTCAAAATAGCCAAAACAAGCATTATGGACTCATGGGTGATCGATCATTGAATAGTGATTGATCAACATTGCTCTCCCTTACGCTCCAAACCGTACCCCCGTCCTCCTCCCCCCCGAAGAAAAATAAAATCATGGACCTCTAGAGACTCTAAGACTCTAAAAGGTCACAAACTCTAAAATCAAGACCATTAAGCATAAAAAATCATAGGCTTCGAAACCTTAAAACAATCCTAAACCAATCACCCAAGCACTTTGGTGACAATCCATATTCATCCATAAGGGTCTAGAACTTGGATTACAAACCCATCAAACAATTCAAAATAATCAATCAACAAAAGCTTGGTCTTTTATTAGAGACATTTCCCACCACTTTGTGTCTTGGTCTTTGAGTTCCACGACTTTGGCATCCTTCACAAGCATTCTCCTTTGTGACTATACAAAATAAGTTAGTAGAGTTGGAAGCCATTTATCACTCTAACTTTTAACTTCCTTCCCATATCCTATTCTCGATATAAGTTCCTCTTTTAATAAATCATGACTTGATAAAATACTTCGCCAAGCAAAAGATAGTCTTCTACAAAGAGACGTCTTTAGCACAAACCCACTTGGATAATATTTTGCCTTTAGAATTTTAGCTATCAAACTATGGGGGTTCTATAAAAGTTGCCAACACTACTTTGCTAAGAGAGCTTCATTAAAACATAATAGATTTCTAAACCCCAAGCCTCCTTTGGTTTTAGAATGCCCTATATTCTTCCAACTCATCCAGTGGTTCTTGGATTATTTCTCTTTGTGACCGCACCAAAATTTGTGCATCATAAAATTTCTCTCTCCACAGTTTGTAGGAATAGGCTCATACTATAGGTGGGGATTGCTTGGATTACCACTTTCAATAAAATCTCCTTACCAGCTCGTGATAGAAACTTTGTTTTCCAGTCAGTTACCCATTTCCACACTTTGTCTTTGACGCTTTGGAACTCCATTGTTCTTGATTTGCCAACAAATGCCGATAAACCCAAATATCTATTACATCTTTGCATTGTTGGAATCCTTGATATCTGAAGAATAACGTCCTTGGCCTCCTAACTTGTGTTCCTGCTAAAGAAAATTGACGTTTTTTTCTGTGTAATTTTTGTCTCAAAGCTTTCTCATAGCGTTCCAATAGCTCATTCAACATGTCATTTTAAGACATTTGCCTTACAAAAAAGTAAGGTATCATCATAATAAAAAATAAAAAATTAAAAAAATTTATCTTTGGGCCTTTTTTGGAGGTTGGAACAACAGCTAAAAAACCTATTCTTTCTACATGGTGAAGGCGAGAGGTCAGCACCTTCGCACAGAGAATAAAGAGATATGGGAATAATGGGCCCTCTTAAGTCTCTTAAACATATGAAAAATACATTTTTTATTTTTTAATAGCAATGACAAAGTTGGAAATTTTTTTATTAAAATTATATGTTCATCTTAATATCACTTGTTTCTCTCATGTTAAGAGACGGACACATACCACCTAGGTGGTAGTTGAGTTGGTAAAGCAGTAGGAGATAAAGTTCAATTCTCCCATTCCTTTCTTCCTAGTAGTCACGGGTTTGAACCTGCTTGCGGTAGTAGTCCAAGAACCACATGCTACTAAAAAGGGGTTTTGCCAACTTGCACTTTGGTAAGACTGTGGTGACGGACTCACATTCCCAGACAGTAGCTATAGCTCAAACTGAACATTCCACAAGGAGTGAGAACCCCGAAAAAAAACTCACTTACCCCCCTTGATCTTTCGTTTTCTCTCACTTAGAACCATTTTGTTAGTAATTTGCCCATTATACCCCTCACTCCAAAACTACGCTGTTTTGGGCTAGCCCAAAATGACGCCGTTTTGCCCAAAACGGCGTAGTTTTGACCATTAATTTTTTTATTTTTTATTTTTAAAGGAAGGAAATTGGAGCCACCCCACGGCCGGTTTGGGGGTGGTTAACTGGCTGTGGGGGTGGCTCCAACCACCCCTTGGCCAAAAATGGGGTGGTCCGGCCACTGCATTTTCGGGCCAAGCCACCCCCGATTTCCCTTTTTTTTTTTAAAAAAAAAAAAAAATCATATATTTTCCTTTTTTTTATATATATAATAATTTTAATGTGCAAAACGACATCCTAAAACGGCATAGTTTTGAAGTGAGAATATAATGGGAAGATCACGTCCCATGATCACGTCTTAAGGGGTTCTAAGTGTGAAGAAACGAAAGATTAGGGGAGATAAGTGAGTTTTTTTGTTCATAGGTAATTTGTGTAAAAAACTGGAAGATAGGAGGAGCTTTCTTAAGTTTCCCTAAATATTTTCATCAAAGCCAAAATTCTTAAAAAGAACTTTTCTTTTCCCAAAATGCTACTGCATCTTCCGAATTTAAGAAACACCAAGGGAATTTGAATAAATTCACGAAACTAATTTGAAAGACAATTTAAGTCCTATACTATACATGCTAGTTGCTAGTACAAACAAAAAGATTCATACTTCTATTTATGGAGAGGAACCAGAAAAGGTGAAAAAGAATACAAATATATTTCACAAAACATTCTTTAACAACATATGCCTAACAAATTCCATACATTTAAATTACATTTATGGCTGCTGCTTCTTCGATCGGATCGAGATCAAAAAATATAAAAATAAGAAGGAAAAAAATCTGAAAAAGAATACCACCAAAATGGAGGGAGCAGATTATCTTCCATCCTGATCACACTGTAACCATATCCTCTGCCCCTCTCTGCGCTGCTACATCTGCCAGTTTTTTCCATGTTAACTCCCGGTTTTCTTCCAACTCTCTGGCCCTACCCTCTCTCTCTGCATACTCCCTTTGGCACTCTTCAAACAACTCCACATCCATTTCCAAGAACATTTTCCGAACATTGACCGTCAGCCCGTGAACAGCCTGGTTCCAGTGACTCTGGATATTCTTCTCCAATGCCTTAAAAATAATTGGTAGTATGACACTCCGATTCTGGGCGATTAAGCTCACAATGTGCTCATTATTCCACAAAAAGAGGGCTCGTTCTGCAACCTGCAATAAAAAAGCGCCTAAGCAAAAACTTAAAAAGAAATGGAGTGTATAACAGTGTTAAAATGCTTCCTAGGCCAATCCCAAAATGGTGGTAAATGATAAGGGTTAAGAGGGCAATCTTACGACAAAAGAAACAATCTTTCCTCCCTTACAGAGCAACCTCAATGACATCAATACATAATTTGTTATCAAGAACAAACATTCAAGACGAAGGTCACCATACATCATAAAAACCCACTAAATAATTCCATGTGATGATCATATCAAGTCTCTCCAAAAGAATTGTTGTTGAACTGTACATAAGTGCAGTACCAAGCAAGCATGCAGAACACGAATATCAGCACAATAATGCATGACAGCATGACCATATGCGAACTTATCCCCCATCCCTCCCACAACCCCACCCTGCTTCTTGTAGGCAACTCCAACACTTCATCTGGCTAACATTTTCAATGTGACTGCAACCGCCAGATTACGGACACAACTTCAACAAAGCACTCTTTGTTTTGACTAAAGGATGTTTCGAGCAAAATATGTTGAAAGACAAAAATGTAATGATCCCAAGCTTATTAGATCAAAATTTCACAGGATTTATTATTAACAGCTGATATCGATGGAGCCTAAAAAGGAATTCCAGGAATAAGTTACTGTACAAAAAAGGCCCCTTCTAAACGGATAATATCAAGTTGCAATAGTGATGAAGGTAGATTTTCCTTTTCTCTTACTTTTGTTACCAAGATTAATGATGGAGAATGGTGGAATATAAGAGGACATTGGAGAAATAACTAAATCTGTTGGCTATCTGTCATGGTCCACAAGTTTACTACTTAGTCCGTATAAACTTGCAGACTATGACACTTAGGTCAAGATATATTACTGAGGAGTTTCATGGTGGAAAAATACAGGAAAATCTAAGTGAAATAGGTTATAAAACAATATTCTCACCAACGCTTGTATAGTGACATAAAGAGAAACCACAAAATATAGATGAATTAAGGTTGCTATAATATTAGTTTTTATTGCTCATGATCGATCAACATATTTCACCAATAAAAAAGGAAAAAGAAAATAGAGGTAGAACTCAATTAAAAACAAGATGAGTTGAGATCAAGCAATGGCCATAAGTAGTAGAGAACAGTCAATAAGGAGTGTTTCATCTCAACTTAGAAGTGAGAGCCCCAGATAATTTGAAACACTTTGAACTACTTCGAACAGTCTTACTACACCAATCAGGGACCATTAACTTACCATGAGAGCATGATATAAGAATAGAAAATATTGCCAGCGACGTTTCAACCAAACAAGCATTAGTGAGAATGTTCCCAAGATCAAATGACATAAAGTAATTAAGACCTGTTCACCTATTGATTGACAACTCACAACTCACCAACCACCATGTAAGATACCTCCCTCTTGTGCACACATATACACACGTTTCGAAAGTTAGATGATGTGAAGTAATTAAGACCTGTTCAGATATTTATTGACAACTCAACAATCAGCGTGGCAAACTAGGTAAGATTTCCTTCCAGTTGGTTAGTATTTCATTTACCTATTACTTTTAACATATACCCTTCACTTCTAATACTTGACATTAAAAACCGTGTAAAGCTCATCTCAATTCAATGTTACACATGAATCCCACACATAAAAAGTTTTAAGTTGCCAAAACTAAAATTAGCTTTAAAAACAGCAGCTTAATCATTTTTCACAGCTGCATCATCTTCTCACTATCAAATTCTACGCCAAATACATAACCATGAAGCACTCCCCAAATACCTTCACAGGTGTCCCAACATGGCCATTTAGGAGAAAGAATCAAGTAAGAACAAGTCCATAAACTCGGACCTAGATTGCCAAGGTACTGTGATGGGTTCATGAAACAACTCAGTGAACAAAACTTGGCCATTTGACATGAAATCAATCCACAAACCACTACATATTCAAAAAACTTCAACTAGTTTTGTTTTATGACATAATATTATTATTAAATGAAAAGAGGAAAGCCCTCGTACACGAAGAGTATACAAGAGAGCTAAATACCCTAAAGACTACTGCAATCTAAAAAACAAATCAGATCTACCAGATTCACTGAGTCAAAATTTGGAACATGTTCAATAACCCAAACCAAAAGAGATCTTAGAAATGAGGATTATGATAAAGGCCATTGGACTCGCTTTCCTCAAAAAGGCGCCGATTCGTTTCTCTCTAAATGCTCCACATTAAGAGAGCAGGAATAACTTTCTATATTGCCTCTTTGGGGCGTCCCAGCCCTTGAAATTTGCAGCAATGAAGCAGCTCTAGGATGTTACTACATCATCCAAGAAACCCCGAATATGTTAAGATCCAAGTGCCAGAGATCCGTAGTATACTTGCAATGGATCAGGACTAAAAATTTTGACTAGTCAAAACATACAAAAGAATAAAATACTATAAGAAGGCATTTACAATTGATAGAATACAAGTAAATTCCATCTAGATTTAGGATGCTTGGTATAAGGCTAAATCAATATGGTGCAGTATTATCAAGAAAATGGAACGTCGTCTAGCTAGTTGGAAGATGCTTTATTTGTCAAAGGATGGTAGCTTGACACTGACTAAAAGCTTCCTCTCTTCTAACTTGCCTATGTATTATTTGTTCCTTTTTCTCATTCTCGTTGGTGTTGCTAACCATATTGAGAAGCTCCAGCGATAGATTTTACTGGATGGAATCAATGATAAGTTTAAATTACATCTGGCCAGTTGGTCTAAGATTTGTACTCCACATTCCACAAGTGATTTGGGGTTAGAAACCTAATTATTTTTCACCGAGCTCTCTTTGGAAATGGCTATGGCGTTTTGCAACAAGAAAGGAGGCCTTGTAGAGATAGTATTCTTCACTGGAATACTATTTTTACCCAACCAGTGCATGATTGGGAGGTGGAGTCGGTCACTTTGTTCTTTAGTCTTTTGTACTCTCTTAAATTGAGACAAAATGCCAGGGATAAAATCCATTGGATCCCTTCCAAAAGGCAGACACTCGAGGTTAGATCTTTGCCCCCACTGGAGCTTCATATTATTATAAGAGTATTTGGCGAATAAGGCTCCTTCAAGCGTAGCATTCTTTGTGTGGATGGCAGCATTAGGACAGATCTTAACTTTGAATAACTTCATAAAGAGGCACATCATATTGATGGATTGATGTTACATGTGCAAGGAGAGCGAGAAGACCATAGATCATCTTCTGCTCCAATGTGAAGTGGCTAAAACTTTGTGGGTTTCGATTTACCATCTTTTTTGTTTAGAATAGCCATAGCCCAAAGGGTGGTAGAGTTGTTTGCTAGTTGGAGAAGTCAATTTGAAAGCCATCGTCATTTATAAGCCTAGAGGTTGGCTCTTTTGTGCTTAATGTGGTGTATTTCAAAGGAGCGTAATGCTTGGAATTTCAAAGATTGTGAGATCGGTGTTAGTTAAAAGCTATTTGTTCTAATTTCTTTATGTTTGGGTGGTGGCTAACAATAGTTCTCAATATTGTAGTCTCTTGGAGTTTTTGAATTCATTTTCTTCTACTTCTCCCTAATTGGGGGTCTCCATCTTGTATACTTCATGTTTACTTGGTGAGTTGCACTACTGTGTTTTCTAATAAGATGAATTACTTATAAAAGAAAATGTAAATTACTAATCACTGGTTATATCTGATTCACATTGGCATGCTAGGGTCATCTCAGAAGTCTCTCTTAACTCTAAAATGAAGCAAGAGAGAAGCGAAAAGGGAGGCAACAAATGGGGATTGCAAAAGGTAAAAGAAAATGCAAGAATTGACTCAATGCAGAGTCGAGGCAGTCTCTTTTGTAGATAAAGCAGGGCACGATACAGTGCGGTGGTAGTTACAGTGTTCCTAAAAAGGGAGCTTGCTAAAAAGGCAGTAGCAACCCATTTATCCAGTAAATTACTGGGAGCTCAAAGCCCATGCCAGAGTAACCGTATTCTAGGAGCAATGAACCTACTTGAAGTGGCTCATTTCGTCAACAGCACTTTCGTGTCAGGATAAAATGCTTGCAGAGTCAGTGACATTATTTTAATAGCGATTGGAGGATAAAAAAAACAATAGAACACATTCCAGCTTCCAGCACCTCCCTCAAACACCAAAACTGCTATATGAATGAAAGAATAACGGAAAGGGAAAAAAAACTCAGTGAGCGTAAGAAAATGCTAGAGATAAATGGCATGACTTCGTAAACCTGAAAATGAGAGCTATTGAGGCAGCGACCAATCTGTTTGAAAAGAGGAACCATGCAGCGCTGAAACTCGGCGGACTGCGTAGCCTCCAGCACCTCCTCAAGTTCTCCAAGGAAGAGAACTTCCTTCTGGCAATTGGTGACAGGCCAGTACTTCAACAACCCCCTTATCACCGTATCAGCCAGCTTGTAATCCTTCTCCACGAACTGGGTAATGCAATACGACAGTTGCTGATGGTACATTGCGATCGGCTTCGGCTTATGCAGCGGTATCAGCGCCCGAACCAGAAATAACTTGTGCTCCTCCTTCATCGGCAGCGCAAACCCATTTATTATACTCCCTAGAATCTCCAGCAGCTCGCCGATACCGCTGTGCCGATCCGTCTCGTATATAAATCGATAGAATATGTTGTTGATGGCCTTTCGGATGAAAGGGCGGTGCACCATGAACTTCCCGTATATGCGGTGCAGAATCGTCTTCAAGTACTCCCTCTCCCGAGGATCCTCCGAGTCGAACAAATCCAGAAGTTTCAGAACGAACGAGTGGTCAATGTACCGCTTGGCGACCTTCGTATCGGTATCGGACGACACCACGTATCTCAGGAGGAGCTCATACACGAGCTGCAAATGCGGCCACGACGGCTCCAAATACGGTTCCTCCTCCTCGGGATCAGTGGTTTCCTGGCCAGTATTCTCGTGGGAAGCCGGAGGCAGGCACCGGAAAATGTTCACCGATATCATTCGTATCATCTCCTCCTGGCACGTCTCGGTGATCTTCCCCGACCCGGACTGTATGAAATCCACCAATTCCAAGAGCGTTTGCCGCTTGATTTCCTTCTCTCGGGCGGATTTCAGCGTGTCAATGAAGTCGAACTGGAAGCAGCAAATCTGAAGCTTTCGGATAAACAAGCCCTGGCGTTCGGAGACGGGCACCTCGCGGAACAACGGCAAAGGATCGACGGTTCCGGAAGGCGGGGCCATCGCCGAAATCGAGGCGGGACCGCCCGTATTGGGGCCCGATGCGGCCGGGCCGGCCCGGGATGCGTGGTTGACGACCACATTGACGGTGGAGACCGAGCCGGAGGTGCGGGTCCCGGGCGGACCGTAACCATATAACGACCCGTCGTTCGGGTCGGACTTGGAGGGCTTTCGGTGCCCTCCCTTTATGATCTTCTTCAACATTCCTTCCCCGATGCAACAAACCCTAACCCTAAGACCAGTGGTTGAGCTGCAGGGATCAAATCGAAGCGAGGCCGTGATTGAACGTTAATTGAGCGAAACGATATCGAACCAGCATACACACAATCATTGCCCTCTCCTGTACTGCTTTCCAATCAATTGGGGCGAGGCTTCTTCTTCCGCCTAATCTTCGTGTGCAAAATGGAAAGAGGGAATGGATCTGAGCCACTTATTGTGGCGTAGGTTTGATTTGACCTTCAGTGGATCGGAATGGCGAGTCATCCGAGTCGGAATGCCGGCGAATTGATCGGGCGGGGTGGGTCCCGGCGATCGAAGGATTGGGAGTGAGGAGAGAGAAAGAGAAAGAGAGTTAGAGAGAAAAAGAGAGATAAAACAGGAAAATATGGCAAAGGAATGATTGCATTATAAACGATTTTATAATAAGCAGTTTTATTATTATTATTATTATTTTATCCTCTAAATAACACTTGGGAATTTATTTTTCTCTCCCTTTTTGCCGTGTGCTTGTTCCTCTACAAACGGTACCATATTTTAAGCAGGAGCGGTTGATTTGTTTTTTGTGTACACGTGGCGTAGGATGAACAAGCATTGGAAGAGGAGGGAGGTGGGGGCCACGACATATCTACATTAAAAAGTACTGTAGAAACCATGAGTGAAAAGGGAAACAAAGGTGATTTGATGAGACAAAGTGATGAATTGAACATCTGCACCTTTGGCTTTGGGCATCGCAGGTTTACTGAAACAAACACCCATATTACTTCATGCCCAGTTGCCCCAATTTTATTATTTTTTTGCATAGTATATATTTTTTAGGGTCAATTATTATTATTATTATTTTCTTTAAACCACTCAAAAATGGCCAAAATTAAAAATTAAAAAATTTGAGAGAATTCACAAACCATCCTTAATGGCTACCACCCCTAGTCATTTTTTTTTTTGGAAAGGGGATCATATTTCATTAAACAGACATAATATCTTCACATACAGATTGTCGGACACACATAGGGTAGTCCTCCTTCCATACTCTCTCCTCACCCAAAGATAAAGCTAATTTGGCTAGCTTATGAGCTGCCACATTTCCTGTTCGTCTCACATGCCTGACAATCCATCGACTTACATTACATAATAACAATTTTGCATCATTTATCAGTGTACTGTACCAGCCCCAATGAACGTCATCACTTCGCAATCCTTGAACAACTTCCATAGAATCACCCTCCAAAATGACCGAATTGTGTTCCAGTAATACACACAGTTCAGCCATTTTCCATGCAGCCAGTGCTTCAGTTGTTGTAGGGTCAATTATATATTGTCGTGATGCCACTAACGCTGCAAGGAGAGAACCATTGTGGTCTCTAACAATTACGCCAATCCCCATTTTTCCACCTTCTTTATCCACAGCTGCATCCCAATTATATTTAACCACCCCAATCGGCGGTTTTTCCCATATCTGCAAAGACTGTATTTCCTGTGGAATACGTGGAGCACGTCTGGTGGCTTCCGCACGATCAAACTGCTCTACCTGATCTTTCGCATGCATAATAAGATCGTGCGGTAGCTGGAGTGCACCACCAAAAACATAATTATTCCTTCGCAGCCAAATTAACGGTGCCACAACCGCTACAAATTGGAGCCCATCATCGTCCATTCGGTCTCCAAGCACACTCAGAACTTGGCCAAAAGGTCCATCTATAGTTGGGCATTTGTTAATCAACGGTGAGCAGGCAGACCACACACTAACGGCTGCAGGACACCTCCACAGTATATGCCCAGCAGTCTCTTCCTCAACACCACAAATTGGACACATAGGGTCAGAAACAATACCTCTCTTATAGAGGTTAGACTGTGTGGGCAAAATCTCATTACAAGTTTGCCATAAAAAAGTCTTCACCACCATAGGCCCCTTAATTTTCCAAATATCCTTCCATTGTTTAGATTGGATTGTAGAGTTCGAACAGCTCCCCCTTGTAACCTCTGCCATGTATTTTACCAAGTGATAAGCACTCTTGACAGAAAAAACTCCATTTTGAGTTCCAACCCAAACCCTCTTATCTTGTTGACGTCCAGGACATATGGGAATACTGCACACCATTGCTGCTTCCTCCTCATTGAGAACCCCTTTAATTGATAGGATATTCCACCATCGTAAATCTGCATCAATAAATTGATTAACAATGGCATCTCTTGGTAATATCTTCATAGGAGATTGAATAGAATATGTTGTAGGAATGGGCACCCACCGATCTGTCCAAATTTTAATAGAGAACCCATCGCCAACTCGCCATATTAGACCCTCCCTTAGCAGACTCATAGAATTCCACACACTTCGCCAAACATATGAGGGTCTTTTTCCCAATCCCGCCTCTAAAAAGGATACTCCCGGATAGTATTTTTCCTTCAACACTCTTGCCACCATTGAATCTGGATTTTGAAGGAGCCGCCACCCTTGTTTCGCCAAGAGAGCTAAATTAAAACTTTCCAAGTCTCTATACCCCATCCCGCCTTTCGCCTTTGCCTTCCCTAACTTCTCCCAACTCATCCACGCAATTTTAAAGTCATTGTCCTTATGCCCCCACCAGAATTTCGCCATCATAGAATTAATGGTCTTACAGAGGGTTTTTGGCAGCTAGAAAACGCTCATGGTATATGTAGGGATGGCCTGAATTACAGCTTTTAGGAGAACTTCCTTCCCTGCTTGAGAGAGGAATTTTTCTTTCCAACCGTTGATACGCTCCCAAATTCGATCCGTGAGATTTTGAAAAGCTCCGACACGTGATCGTCCCACTAAAGCAGGGAGGCCAAGATATTTCTCATAACATTGTGTTGAGCTAAGCCCGGCAACTGATAGTATGTGTTCCCTAGCTTCCTTTTTGGTGTTTCTGCTAAAGAAGATGGATGTTTTGGACTGATTTAATTTCTGCCCAGATGCTTTCTCATAAATCTCCAAAACCTGTTGAATACGCAACCATTCAAAAATGTTCGCTTTACAGAAAAGCAAACTATCATCTGCAAAAAATAAATGGTTAATCCGCATTCCTCCTCTAGTGATAGGAAGACCTGTAATCTGCCTATCCATCTCAGCCTTTTGAAGAAGCGAACTCAATCCCTCCGCACATAAAATGAAGAAGTACGGAGATAGTGGGTCCCCTTGTCGAATCCCCCTTGTAGGGACTATTGTCCCATAAGGCCTACCATGAATCAAGACTGAATAAGTTACCGTTTGAACACACGTCATCAAGAGATCTATCCACCTATTAGCAAACCCCAATCCCAGCAACATTGCTTCCAAAAAGTTCCATTCAACACGATCATAAGCCTTGCTCATATCTAATTTCAACGACATAAATCCTTCTCTTCCTTTCATCCTACTATCCATAGTATACATGGCCTCAAATGCTACAATTATATTATCAGTGATCAACCGCCCCAGGATAAAAGCACTTTGCGTAGGAGATATAATAGAAGGTAACACTTTTTTCAAGCGATTGGCAAGGACTTTGGAGATCAACTTGTAAAGCACATTACACAGACTTATATTCCTATACTCTGTCATACATGTAGGACTCTTGATCTTAGGAATTAAGGCAATGTATGTAGAATTTAAATCGGCATCAAAATTATCATGATTAAGGAAACCCAATACCGCCTGACATACCTCTGCTTTGACAATATGCCAAGATTGTTGGTAGAAACAAGCCGAGAAACCATCTGGCCCAGGAGATTTGAGGGGATGTATTTGATGAAGAGCTGTCTCTACTTCCCCCACAGTAAATTCCCGCAACAACTGTGTATTCATTTCAGCCATCACCCGAGGTACCAAATCAGCCAAACAGTCTTCCACCCCAAAGCACTCCCCCGCTGTGAACAATTTCTGGTAGTAAGCCGCAAAAGCCTGCCCTATATCATGTTGTTTCTTCCACTCCCGACCCTCATCATCTTTAATTCGCACAATTCGGTTTATTCGGCGCCGGTGATTAGCCCATGCATGGAAAAAAGGGGTATTACGATCTCCTTTTTGATACCAACTCTGTTTAGCTCGTTGCTTCCATTTTATGTCTTCTTGTGCAAGGATAAAATCGATATCCTTTTGTAGCCTTTGGATTGTAGCCAAATTTGTTCCCATTGCTTGACTCTGCAAAATTTCTAACTGCTTTGTCTTCCTTTTGAGCATCTTTGCTGCATTGCCAAATTTTCGTTTGCTCCAACTAGCAAGATGTGATTGACATGATGCTAGCTTTGACCTTGCGGACTGCATCTCCCCTCCAACATCACCTCCCTTTTCCCATGCTTCATTTATTACTTCCAAACATTCTCTGTCTGCCAGCCAGCTAGCTTCAAATTTAAAGCTCTTAGAGTAATTGATTGGAGCCTCATCTTCATCTAACATTTGAAGAAACAATGGCGTGTGGTCAGATGAGCGTGCTGCCAGCACTTGAACTTCATAATTAGCAACCAACTCACACCATGCCTTATTGGCGACAGCTCGGTCCAAACGTTCTTGAATAAAGTTTCCATCATATTGACAGTTACTCCAAGTAAATCTAGCCCCTTTATATCCCAGATCGCTTAATCCACAATCCTCCAAAACCCCCCTGAATTGAGCCATTTGAGAATCACGACATAATGCTCCTCCCAACTTCTCAGATTGACTGATAATCTCATTAAAATCTCCAATACACAACCAAGGAACTGGTTGGTAGGAGCTGAGATGTGTCAACAATGTCCATGATTCATGTCGCTTTGCGGCTTCCGGATGCCCATAAAAACATGTTAACTTCCATTGAAAATCACTACCAACCGGATGTACAACCGCATTAATATGATGTTGTGTAAAATTTTGAATATCCAACCAACCTGCCTCCTTCCATAATAATGCTAATCCTCCACTCCGTCCCAGTGATTCAACTACAAATGAACCTTCAAAACCCAACTTACTTCGTACAATTTCCATCTTGTTTTTTCTACATTTTGTTTCCATAAGAAACAAAATTGTTGGTCGCTTCTCCTTCACCATCTGGCAAAGGTCCCGAACTGCATGAGGGTTACCAAGCCCTCGGTAGTTCCAACTAATGAGATTCATGGCTGTTGGCGAGGCTGTTCCACAGCCGCCACCAACTCTGTAGGTGTCTCCTGAAGACTAAGAGCATCCTTCCTCGCCTTTTTTGCCCTTGTCGTAATCGCCACCATTGAAGTTTCGATTTTCTCCTTTCTCTTCCGCTGGCTCGAAACCCCCAGATGAGAGGAAAGTTCTGTAACTATGTGATTTCGAGCTTGCCATTTCCGGCGCTTCACACCACGAACTCCAGATTTATCCATAATATCTTCCACCGTTGCCACACCATCTCCTACGCCAGATGAGTCCACTCCACCAGCACCCACCAGTTTGTCATTCCCCGCACAGACTTTCCTTGCTCCGTCAAGTTCCCCACCTTCAGATTCTCCACATGATCGTGAAGTAACCGTCCCATGGTCCCACCACCCATTTGCATGGACACCATTTAAACCACGATCTTGTGCAACATAATTGCCACTACCACCAACTGCGTTGATTTCCTCTGCACGATCCCCACGATCAGTTTCTCCACGTGGTCGTTAAGAAACCGTCCCATAGTCACACCACCCACCTGCATGGACATAATTCAATCCACGATCCTTCGCAATATAACAGCCACGACCGTCCACTTCAGTAAGTTCCTCATTACAACGTGGCACCCCACCAGACTGCATGACATGTGTCTTAGTTGGACGGTTGACAGATGGAGAATGAGGCCCACGTTGCATTCTCCTTTCCGAAAGGGAATGCACAGGACGTGGTATGGGAGTTCCACTCTCCAACCTCCCACCTTCCGGATCTCCATGCAAACCACGATGCTTGCTAGTTTCGTTTCCACGATCAAGCTCTATACTCACACCATCTTCACATACAAGCACTCCATCTTCCTGTTGGCCACATTTGACACGTGCTCGATTCCCATTGAGCGGCATCTCGCTAGACTCATCCACAACAGGAACTGGCCGCACAAACCTCGGGCCTTGTTTGAGAATTGAACACGTGTGCCCATCATACGCAGAGGTATCCTGCGAGGAGGAGCCGCCTTTCCACCGCCGCTCACCATTATCACCACCTTCCTCCGCCGACGAGCTGAAAAAACCCCCCGTAGTACCACCTTTCCCTTCCCTTTCTTTCCGTGGCTGTTCCGCCCTTAACCACACCCCCCATTGTTTTTCCCCATCCTCATTGTTGATTTTGGAGGATTTTCGGACAGGACAACCTTGCTTATCATGAACTATACGTCCACAGTAAAAGCAAAACAACGGCATCTTCTCATATTTAAAATTCACCCAATGAGACTTGCCCCCCAGATGAATAGCTCGACCTCTTTCAAACGGTTGTGATAAATCAATGACAACACGCACTCGTAACCAGCGCCCCCATCCCGCTCCATCTCCAGCTACATCCACATCTTCAACTTCGCCCAAAGATGCCCCTATCTTCATCCCCACTCCCCGGTTCATATACAACAAAGGCATATCATGCATCTATATCCACACTGGGGAATGCCGAAACGGCATCTGTGATGGCTGAGTCTTCCCATCAAATTCAGTCAATACTAAAGCATGGCGATCAAAAGACCAAGGTCGCCCTTCCAATACTCGCCGTTTATTCTCCTCACCGAAAAATTCAAACAGCCATATATTCTCCTGTAATTCTTTAAAGATGACCCTCCCAACAGTATGCCAAATGCGAGACAGCACCGTCTTGAAAGCCTCCTTGTTAACTACTCTCTCTGTCCACAGCTTTCCAATCAAACAGTTGGCACCCTTTTCTCTAGTTTCTGCAATTTCTCCTTCCGTGACGTTGATGCCAATCTTTTCTCCCTCTGTGAGAGAAATGTTACTACACAAGCGTTCCAACTCATCCTCCATTCCACCACCAGACCACTGTTTGACCTCCACAACAACCGCCGCGCGATGGGAGACTATTCCCTCAAAACACGAGTTTCACATAGCAAAACCGAGAGAGGACTTTCTAAAAATTTATAAATGTTGAGCGCGAAATTCGTAAACCACCCCTAGTCATTTGAGAGTGATTTCGGCTATCCCATAATTTCATGGATGGTCTGACCATCTTTTATTTGGTTAAAGAGTAATTTAGCCACCCCTCTTCCGGTCTTTTATTTTCAGTTATTTAATTTTTTTTTTTTTTTTTCATTTGCAGTTTGTTCTTTTCAAATTTATAAGGATATTTTTGTTTTACCAAAAACATTTAGGGTTATTTTTTGTATTTTTGCAAAATAAATGAAGCATATTGCAATTTTAGTAGTTTGAGAGCAACATTGATGCAATCCTTAGCTTAAGGGGACATTGCAAATTGGATGTTAGTTTGAAGAGATATGCATGCTTTTTCCTTGTAATTTCAATTTTTTTTTTTTCCAAATTTATAGGAATATTTTTGTCTTATTGAAAAATTTATATGATCTTTTTTGTCTTTTTAAGGACAAAACGGGTAAATTGCAAATTTTCAGTAGTTTGAGAACTACATTAATACAATCTTTAGTTTGATGAAGGTATGCGTACAGTGTACTAGTTCCTTAATTTTTTATTTAAAGGTATTTACTTTTTTGCATTTAAAAAACATATATTCTGTTTGATATAACAATCTTTACTAATTGAGAAAAAAAAAGGGGTAGTTTAAGGCACTGAGTGTGACATGTGTAGTAAATGGGGCAATGTGTAAATGAGTGATAATTTAGGAGGAAATGATAATTAACCATTTTTTCTTTTAATGAATAGACCCCTAAAATTAGTTTTTTGCCTCCCAAGTTCTTTTAATTTTGCCCCTCCCCCAAGCTTGGAAAGTAATTGGAAGAGGCGGGTTGGGTTTTTGAGGGTATGGTGGTCTCTTGGAGCTCTATATGGTTGATGGGTGGTGCAAAGAGGGGAATCCCTTTGAGTGTTACCTGTCCTTTGGGGCCATTTCACCTGAGCAAAGCCCATGTCTCAATGCTTAATATCTCTAGTAGAAGGAGGTATTAAGGTAGGGGATTAGTTTGGTGAATCTTATTTGAGACCTTTATGCTTGGTAACCCACATCTTAAGTGTGGGAAGCCCAAGATATTGTTTCGGGCCATACGTAAAATTAGGATACCCTAATAAAAAAAAAAAAAAATCAATTATCCTACTCCTACCTTGACTGTGCTGTTTGAGGCTAGTGAGTTGACACTTTTGGATTGGTTTCTTTGCATGGGATTTGACTTTGATGTATTCTTAGCCAATTCTATCGTTGCCATGTATTGTAGGTTTGGTTGTATAGATGTAGGCATGTATGTTGCTGCTAAGAGCATTTTCAATAAAAAAAAAAAATCAAAATATCTATCGAAAAAGTACAAATTTTTATAATAGGCAAACTGCGAAATTTGTTACCTGTGACGCGTGTGACCGGCTTTTTGTTAAATCAGACAGAAAAAGTTGTTGAAAGGTCTAAATTTTCACAATTAGGTACTTTTGGGAGGTCTAATATCACCTTCCAAAACCTAAAATGGTGTAAAAATAAGGTTAAAAAAAATGAAGAAGAAAGAGAAAAAGAGGGACTGAAGGTGCATGAGGAAAATGATGATGAGGCACAACCTATAGCAGGCTTCTTCCGACAACGTGAAGAGTTGGAAGAAGAAAAAGAAGACGAAGAAGAGAAGCAAAGGTGATAGAGAAGATTTTGGTGCAATGCCTATGGTAGGGAAAGGTTAGAATGGTCATGAAAAAGAGACATCGACTTTGATAAGGAATTTGCCCGTTGAAAATGGCTCGCATATGGCGGTTCATTGGTCGTCCAAGGCTGCAAATCGGCACAAAGTGGCAGCAAGGTGAATGGGAGAGAAAGAAAGGCTATACCCTCAAGTCGGAATTCTAAAAACACTATTGATGGTCCGAAACGAGTAATAATAGATGCTACTGTTGTGTCTATGTGTCCGCCTAAAATTAATTTAGTTTTAAAAATTACAGTTGAATCAAAATTCAATAATAATATATCACAAATCTAATAATAATTTTAAAATTCACGTCAATTTTTTATAGATATAAGAGAGACAAAAGCAAAGTCTATCATTATTCTACTGGCACCAAGCCTACACAATTTGGGAGCCAGCCTATTGACTCAAGTGACCTTGAAAGCTTCGGACCAGGCCGAAAATTCACAGGTGTTGCCCAGCCCAAAGAGTTCAAATTCCTTCAAGACTAAGAATGAGGAGTCAATTGTTAGAGAAATTAAGTATATAAAATTTTATTTTAGTTTTACATATTTTAATTTTGTTTTTATTAAGACTCCTTATCAAAATAAAAATAAAAAAAAAGGGATAAGGATAAGGATAAGGATTTTTAGAGTAATTTTATCGATTGATGATGTTATAGAATATAGAGAGTTGATGCAGACATCCAATTGTTTGTCTCTTTGAGATATTTGAAGGACGGATAAATTGTGCGAGATAAAAATATAAGAAATATACTTCTCTCTCGCCTTTCAAGCAATGATTTTTGTCATTGATTAATATACTTGTGTGCAAACACTTTGTATCGAAAGTTTATTGCGTTTGAAAAATATATAACCATTTTTAAAAAATGATTGTAAAAATAATAATAATAATAAAGACCGTTTGGAGTAAATACAGTCGAAAAAATACAATCCTTAGGAAAAAGAAAGAAAGAAAGATAAAAAAGAGTAAAAAAAATAATATTTTAAATGATATAAAAAAAAATAGATAATTAGATATATGGTGTTTGTTAAAATTTATTAGCCAAATTAGATAAAGTGAATTTTAGTTAACCATTTCACATAAAAATTTAGATAGACTAAATGCTCTAAAGACCCCTGCTAGATAAAATATAATCTCCAACTGATTAAATTATTCGGTTAAAACCTAGTAAGCAGACACCATGAACAACAATGGGACTAATCCAAACATGGTGGGATTGAGTTAAACAACGTGTTTTTTAAGGATAATGTTTTATATTATAGGACTTGACTTCTAAGTTCTCATTGTCGAATCATTGTAGCGAGGAATTTTAGTAATGATGTGGACCCAGTTGATAGACATGTGACTGGGTGTGATTTCATTTGAAAATAACCTTTTTTGCTTCTTTTAAAGATAAGATGAGGTACATCTCTTTGCAAGTATAAGCTTCAATAAAAAGGGTCATTAAGATCCCCTCTCGCTATACATCCCAGTCTTATCTCTTTCCATGTAAGGACAAAAGTTTTCTATCAATTGAGTTGAGTGCAGGGGTAAAAATGCATATGGGAATGCAATTATTAGTAATATTCTTATTTGTATAAGCAAAATGAGGATAATTATTTTTTGTATTCGCATTTGCATTATATAATTACTATAAGCATCCATGCGTTTATTGTGATTAATAAATACAGTTATTATCCGTGTTATCCGCATATGAGGCAACGAGCATTTTGGACCTTGAAGTTATAATTCTTGTCTCTAGTAAATACAAAAAGACATTATCTATAATTGAATACTATTATCCATATCACACTTGGTAATTGTTGATGATAGTTTCTGAGGAGTGACGTGGCACGATACCCGAGGAGTGGCATGATGTTCGAGGATTCGTCGGGCTGCAAAAGAATAACAAACAATAGGATCATAACTGTCAGTGGTGTGTTAGCGAGGGATAACTCTAATGCGTAAATCAGTGAACTGCTTGAGAGAGTATAAGCGCAATAAGACCATGAGAGAGAATTGTTATTACCAAATTATGAATTGAGGCTTCCATTTTATAGGCATCAGGTAGTCATTATTACCCCATGAATCTTGTTCCCCACATCCCTGAAGATCCATTGTGCAACTTCAATGAAGTGGATCGAGAGTTGTTGGTTGCTCCACGATCTCAGGAGCATGATATCGTGGAGTGTGATAATACATAGTTTGGCCATGTTGGCGTTAGACACGTGGGTACCCAAGTTATCCTCGGTACACATGTCTTGGTTTGGTGTTAACAACTAGGCCACGTTCTGGTGAATTGTGGAAGCTTGCTTGGAGCACTGGATGAATCTTGCGTTTGTTGGTGAGCGTGGGTTATCTTTGTTGGCCGAAGACAATTGTACCCTCGGTAAAAGACTATTACACCCACGATGGGCTGACCATGCATCAGGCTGGGCCGACTAAGTCTCGGCCTGGGCTTTGTCTTAGTGGGATTGTATAATAGACTAGGTCAAGAGGTCTGTTGGGCCTTATGTGGCTGATTCACGACTCAACAGTTATCCCACAATTTTCTTGTTCGAGTGACTATGGAAATTTCATGTTCTTCATAATGGATCGCATTTGGAATCCTGACCTATCCTCGGTGGGAGGATTTTCTTGGAACTTTGGAGATTTGAACTTTTGAAATTCAATTTTTTTTAGGGAATTTTTGTCTTTTGTGCTTCCCGAGACAATAACTTTTGAGACCATTGGCCTTCCCAAGGGATGGTCGACAATTGGCCTGTAGGTCCTCGTTTCTCGGGTGTTGAGCCACGTCTCTTCATTCATGTTGTTGAGTAGGCAGTTGCTAAGTGTCAATCTGTGAGTGGATTGTTGAGGCGCGTCTTTTGAGGGCATTAAATGACATTGCGGGTTCGAAGCAAACCCTAAGTTTCACTTGCATTGCCACCCATCACCCCTGTACCTATTTAAGCCCCTTTTCCCCGTCATTTCCACATTTCTCTAAAACTCCATTTTTGTTCTTTTAGAGCTCTGCAAATCCTTCTCTGCGAAGCACTACACTTCCTTTGAGCTCTATTTTCTCATTGGCTTGCCTTCACCCAAACAATTTTTCCCAATATTACTTCTTAAGAGTAATATTTTTTAGGGTTTCGGTAGATCAAGTCCCTCTTGTTGAATTCTTCATTGGTTCAGACAGCCCAATGCTCAAATACTTTGATTTCCTTCTTGTCTTAGTTAAGCCAGCAGTAGACCACCTTCGACTGAGTGTCACCCACCTTTTGATTCAACAAGGTTATCCATGCATTCCTCGTCTGCTTTTCTGAGCCTTCTGTATTTGATGGGTCGAAACGACGGGGAGGAGTTCAATGGTCTAGGCAAGGCATACCCAGCCTTTTGGCGATCATCTCTTACATCTACGGACGAAGGTCAGATTCAGGGAAGCTGTTTTATCCCCTTTTCTGTGGATCTTCAGTTTGACGAAGTGTAGAATAAGGCCATGGTGTAGGAAGATGTGCATGAAGTCTGCTTGTACGAGGCAATGTTAAGAGCTGGGCTCAGATTGCCCTTCTTGAAGATTGTTCGGGGCATTCTAAGCCATCTAAACCTGGCTCCACACCAGATAGCGCCGAACACTTGGCGATATCTCTTTGCTTGCGTCGTTCTGTGGCCGTTGGTCCTTGGAGATGAGCATAGGATGACTGCTCGGGAATTCTTGTGGATCTACAGGATTGCGAAGAATCCTCAGACCAATGCCATCTACACCTTCCAAGTTCAAGAGAAGTTGAAGACAATCTACTTAATGCCCACTTACTCCAGCAACAAGAAGTGGAAGGAGAACTTCTTTGCTTTGGGCGAGTGGGAGTTGATGAGAATCAACAAGCACCATTAAAGGATCCATTGCATGTTCCAGTTGGACCTATTACTAGAGCAAGATCCAAAAAGATCAAAGAAACACTTAATGGGCTGATTCAAGATATTTGGGTTGATTCTAAAACAGGGCATTCCAACCTTGGCCCAAAGGAAGATAAAGGTGTAATAAATTTAATCCAAGTTATTGATGGGGCTGATCTTGCTTAATTGAGCGTAATTTCCTTAGCAATGGTGTAGATTAATGGCTGATCAATGGTTGATTAGAAGAATTAAATGACTGATTGACTTTCCAATTCCATACCAATTAATTGGCTGATTCACTTGCCTATTTCCAACCTTTTCAATTCTATACCAATTAATTGGCTGATTGACTTGCCTATTTCAGACATTCCTTAGGCGTGATTTCTTTGCCCATATCAGTCTATTTTTGGCATGGAGGAGCTGCTAATTTCAGACCAAATCAGCCTTAATTTTAGGCTTCTATTATTTAGTCATTTATTTTTTATCTACTTTCCTTTAGTAATTTGTATTCTTATTTCCAACCATGTTTTATAAATAGCATGGACTCATTGTAATGAGGGGATGAAAAATGAAAATTAAAAATGTGAGGTTTGCTTCTTCTATTGGTTCTTCAAAGAACTTGTGAACTTATCAAGGATTCTTCCTTGTGGCGTTCAAAATTTATACCTTCTATTCATGATTCAGTTATAATCATTGGGCCGAGGTTTGTTACTTTATATCTTTGGTTCGTGTTTTATTTATAAATGTTGGGTCGAGGTTTGCTATCAAAAATATGAATTTTAGCTTTCTTGGGTCAGTATTCTAATATTTTTTGTTGGGTCTCAAAGGCGTATCAATTGAGGTTCGCATTATTTGGTATCAGAGCATAGGCTCTAAAATCAAGTTTACTGTCCTTTTACCTTTTGTTTCTTGTTATCATCCTATCTTGTTCCATTTGTGTTCGTTATTCCTTGTCTTTGTTTTGTGTCTTGCACCAAGTTAAAATTGTGCACCAATTATTATTATTATTATTTTAAAGGACAGACGTCAGAAAAAGAGAGACGCCAAAAAAGAAAAAAGAAAAGTATTTTCTTGTGTCCTCTTCCTTTGATTCGTTGTTTCTATAATATTTTTCTACCGTCGGTATTGGTTTAAATACTACAAGTTGAATTTCTTGATCAAGTTTGTTAGTTTAATAAAGAACTGAAAAGAGGAAGCTACTAGTGGAAAAAGGCAAGAGAGTGTGAGACTAACATTGAAAACAAAGCCAATTTAAGAGTGAAACACGAGTGTGAGTGACATCATTTGAGTTCAAACACGTGAGGGACTGTTGTGAGGAATTATTTCTAACATTTCTCTATGGTTTCAAAAGAATGTCTTCCAGAGGTGACACATCAAACAAAGAAGGAGGGGAGGAGTCATTCTTCATGTTGTAGGCTATACAACAACAATTTGAACGCATGAACGTTGTGTTTCATGAGATTCAGGATCGGATGGATAGGCAAGACGCTGTTATTACTACTTGGCATGAGGGGCGTCCCCAAAGTGTCCCTAATGCTAGAAGGCAAGAAAGGCGTGCACACGTGGATGATTCTGATGACAACCACAAGGATGAGTTCGAAGATGAAGAGGATCAAGCTTCATTGAACAGTGAGGGCAGGTTCATGCCAAGGGGAGAAAGGCGTGGTAGAGGTTTTGAAGAGATCCAAGATGGCAAAATGGGACTGACGAACCTAGGAAACATCAAAATGAAGATACCGTCTTTCCAAGGAAAAAACGATCTTGAAGCGTACTTGGAATGAGAGAAGAAGGTGGAGTTGATTTTTGAGTGCCACAACTACTTCAAGGAAAAAAAGGTAAAACTCGTTGTCATTGAGTTTATTGACTATGCTATTATTTGGTGGGATCAACTTGTGATGAACAGAAGGAGAAACCATGAAAGGCCTATTGAGACTTGGGAAGAAATAAAGGCCATCATTAGGAGGCAGTTTGTCCCTAGTCACTATTATAGGGACTCGTATAAAAAATTACAAAGTCTTACTCAAGGCTATAAGAGCGTGGATGACTATAACAAGGAGATGGAGATCGCCATGATTCGGGCTAATGTAAAGAAGGATAGAGAAGCTACCATGGCGAGGTTTTTGA
>CM017327.1:18197751-18400251 GCA_006937295.1 Carpinus fangiana | reverse complement strand
AATTTAATGTTGCATTGCACATAAAAGGAAACAACTACGTATAGTAAAAAAAAATAAAAATTACATACTTTATTCAATCAATTGTTTATTGCTTCTAACAATATAAAAATTACAAAACTCTTTAGCTCTCAACCCTCCATTTTATATCTAGAAGATCAAGAGTACATAACAACACTTTTATGTATATATAGACGCTGACTTTCATCTTAAAGATGATAAGTGTTCTTCATTCCTGCAACTTAATTTTAAATAGCAACGGTTCTTCACATGTTCTTCATAAAGGAACTTGGCATTAGAATTCGATTCATTCCGCATTGCAAATACTTTGATTTGCAAACCTATTCCCAACACCTGCTTCAATGCATTCAATTTTATCCTATTTATGACTAAACAAATTAGGGAACAGGATCCTCTCCATTTCAAATGAAATGGATAATATCCATTTAGTGTAAAATGAGGGGTAATATTATCTTAATATTAAAGTTGAAGGACTAAATTTACAATATTATCCCTCATTTTATACTAAATGGATATTATCCATTTCATTTGAAATGGAGAGGATCCTATTCCACAAATTAGATACTTACCTCAAAACTTAATAATATGAATCTTAATATTTTCCTTAAAGCATTAAATTTTATCTCATTTATGACAAAAGTCATTAAATAACTCCATCAAAACATAATGGTGCATCTTAAATACCTACCTGAAAGCATTAATTACCGAATTTGCTTAGGACATATTGCAGTTATTCTTTGCTCTATATATATATGTGATACGTCTATGTGTGGTTTTCATTCATTTTCAAGTTACATTGAAGTATTTTAGTTTACTTTTTCACCTAAATATGAAACATTCCGCGCATTCTCTCTTCTTTTGGTGACTTTGCTAGTTATCCCTTTTGGTATTGTCAACTCTCCTTTGTAGAAATGTTCTTTTTTCTTCATTATCTTAAATCTGTCTGCAATGCAATATTAAATTTCGAATATATTTAATAGTTGTTTAGTGCACGAAAGACTTCTTGTTGTTTATATTCAATGAAGAATGTAGGACCCAGATTTATCCATATGGGCTCTACGGCCCTCCTAGAAATCAAGCCCGAATGAAGGCCCATTAAGTACTAAACAAACCCGGTTCATCCGAATGTTATATCTATTATTAGATCCTCGGTCCTTCTGAGGATCAAACCTACTATTGAATCCTCGGGAATATTCGAGGATTATGTTTACTGTTGGATCCTCGGGGACATCAGGGGATCAGTTCTACCAGCTACATGTCTGTCACCAAATCCTCAGCTACGCCGAGGATTTCCTCTGCCAGCCAGGCAAACGTCACCCGATGCCTATAAAAGGAGAGCTCCACCCTCACTTCCAAGGTATCCAATATTCTCCCAGTTCATTGTCTCTCCAAGTTATTTACTTTCTTTGGAGTTCACATCACTGACTTAGGCATCAGAGCTTTCCCCGTCGAGACATCACCGGCCGCTCTTATCCTATTTCTCTCTTTTGTAGTGAAGCTAATCTATATACGAATATCCAACCATCTAAACACTAACCAATAGAAGATCGCCACGTCATCCTCAAAAAACTGTGTTATAACAGTTTGGCACCGTCTGTGGGAACGATTTTTCAAATCTGTTCTTACTCTCAATTTATTTCGAAGGATGACTATCCTATCACGATCAAATGTTGTTACTCAACCTAAAGCCCTAGTGAGGCCTGAGGATCCAAATACTCGGACAACGTCATCAGGGGAAGCCATCAACTGCGTTAGGACAACGTCATTAGGGGAAGCCATTAACTGTGTTAGCAGATCCATAGCAACCACGACGAAGGAACTTGAAGGCCTTACCTTGTGGCTGCTTCACCAAGGGGAGATCGAGCCTGAAAATAGATGCAAATCTATCAGTGTAGGCAAAACGCCGGTGGGTAGGCAAGACAATAGCCACACCCCGATCCTCAGAAACCACCGAATATCATCCTAGAGCAGGTGGGATGTCCCTCCCTGGGAGTTACGCCACGAAAGTATCCAAGAACCACACTCCTACGATGAAAAGCGTTGCGAGCTCAGAGCTGCCGTAGTCAGTCTCATCTTGACCAATCGTATCGCCACTAGCCAACGCACACCGGGTACCAGGAAGCCGAGGTTGGCCACAATGTATGAGACCTAAAGAGAAAGGCAAGGATATGGCCTTCCCAGTGAAAAAAGAAGCCGTACACACCATGGTCGAAAAGCCTTTGTCAAACACCAATCTGCCCTTTACAAATCGGGTAATGAGTTTTCCCTTCCCCGATAATTTCAAAGTTCCCCCGATTAGCAGTTATGACGGAAGAGGAGACCTCATTACACATATAGAAGAATTCCAGACTCACCCATTTCTCCATAGCATCCCCAATGAAACTACTTGTCGAGTTTTCCCTCTAACTCTGAAAGAGGAAGCTCGCGAGTGGTTTGACATTTTAGATCATGGATCTGTCAATAGCTTCAATACCATGAGGTCTTGGCTATCCAAAAGAAAAAATGACATCCTTTGTTCTCTCTATAGCAAGGAAAGACCGAGTCTCTTAGGAATTTTGTGAAGAGATTTGATCAAGAGATGCAGAGGATCGAAGATCCAAGCAAGGAGACCATACTTTCGGCCCTGATCAACATAATGAGAACCGAGGAACCCTTGGTGGCCGAGTTGGCTCGGGGGTCAACAGTGGGGACCTTATGCCAATTCATGAGCAGAGTCGAGGGTTACATATACCAAGAAAAAGGTTATCAAGGCGTTAGGCAAAATTGATAGGCCTCTAAGCCCATCGAGTGAAGTCCGGAAGGAAGAAGAGTCTTCCTCAAAGAAGAGGAAGAAAGACACCGGCACCCACAAAAGGTGAAATCAATGTCCAAACCAAACGTGGACTCCTTTGAACGCAAGCCTTTCAACAGTGTTCATAGAGGTCAGGAAGGATCCCAGTTTCAAACCATCGCCGAAGATGAGAACCTCACCAACGAAACTCAGTAATCAAAAATATTGTGAGTATCACCGCGACCATGGTCATTGGACCGAGGATTGCGTCGTTTTGAAGAAGGAAGCAGAAATGTTCATCCAAGGCGGAAAGCTAGAAAAGTTCGTAGTTAAGGAGGAAGGAATCAAAAACTATCTTTGGGATAATTGGCCACAAGAAGCAGAGCCCCGAGGTAAACTCACAACCCTTGAAATCCTCAAAGGACTCCGTTTCGACAAATGAAGACCACCGAGGATGATCACCGAGTCTCAATAAATGAGGACCATCGAGGCTAAGGACCATCGTTAAAAAAAGAATGAGAGGTACTGACCCCATAGGAACCTTTTCTTCCGTTTAAACCCTTGTATCCAAAAATTTTATGTAAGATTTCGTTAGCCATTTAGGCTATGTTTCAATCAACAGATGTTCTGAAAGTAGTTTAGTCACAGTTTGAAACAAAAGTACCCAATGGATTTCCCTTTTAGGGTTTAACCAATCACGTGACCAACGTGTTATAAATTGCCGAGAACCCTTTAGAATAAAGGTATCCTCAACCCTGTTTGGCTCATAGGAGACCACCAAATTTGAACATTACGGTTGAAACATCGGTCCATTGTTAATCAAACACCACATCCACTGCCGACAGAGAAATCCTCGGCATAGCTAAGTGATGCAGATCAGTGGTCCAACAACCGAAGACCGTCCGAACGGTGATCTAGCCGTCCGGACGTTATGTTATTTTTATGCTTTATTTATGTTTTGCTTAAGTCCCATCCGAACCGCCAGATGTCCCATCCAGACGCATAGCCGCATATGTTTTATTTAATTATCTTTATTTTGTTATTTTATTAGGTTTAGGGTTTTTAGGGTATTTATGTCATATTTTATTAGGTTTAGGGTTTTGGGCTATAAATATTGTTTATAGCCTCCAGACAAGACAGTTGTTGATTATTATTAATTTTGTTGA
Organism: Carpinus fangiana; assembly: GCA_006937295.1. Classification (NCBI taxonomy): domain Eukaryota; kingdom Viridiplantae; phylum Streptophyta; class Magnoliopsida; order Fagales; family Betulaceae; genus Carpinus; species Carpinus fangiana. The sequence continues at coordinate 18,396,297 of CM017327.1, read as the reverse complement.
ATAAGAATCTTAGAGTTGAGTTTTCTTCCCCTTTTCCTTGAAATCATAGATAGACTTTAGGTTTCGATCTAGAATTACCTATTTGCTACTTGATTGTTGTTCTTCGTTGCAGTCCACTAAGTCGCACTGCATCACTAAGGATTTAGCAAAGTTCTGTTAGCATACAAATCCTCAGCGTAGCTGAGGATTCGGCAATGTTCTGTCACCAGGCCCACTACAGTATCAACAACAAAGGGAGTTTTGAGTAGATTAGTTCTAATACCCTCTTTGTATTGGGAAAGTAGCAAAAGAGAAGTAATGAGACCAAGGATATATGGTAAACAGTAGCCACTCCATTTTAGTATTAAACTTTCTACAATCACCGATTACAAAGAAAAAGCCGATCATCAAGATCGATTACAAAGAAAAGGCCGATCATAAATGCCAAATTACAAAAAACTCCGAGTACAAATCTTCATCAAACTACTCCTAAAGAGAAACACATTTTTAAGCCCATAGCTGGCGACATTATACACGCACACTAGAACATGATAAACAAGAGACGCCACTACGGACAAGAAGGGTATCCCGCCAGACCAGTAGAAAGGTATCTTCGCTGGAAAGCAGCTAGTGAAGTTGTACAAAGAGGAGAGGTTACGTTCAGCCCGAATGCTCGTCTCGAGAAGCACCACCCGACGGACTGGGTTTGGTCAAGGCCCAAGACCTTCAAAATCGACCCCTCCTATAAAGCTGTCGGCACTCCCTCTTGGTCTCCACAAAGAGACGAAGGCTAGCATGCACCCCTCTAGCCTCCTACATTCAGCCCTTATGGACATTGACCAATTACGCCTCTAACTCCGCAATCCGAAGATCCCACGATCCCAGCTGCCGATCCTTCAGCGCCAGTTGATGGTCCTTCAATTCAAGCTCACTCATCATCCTCGACAGCTGGTTCAAACGCTCGACAAGAGTATACTCGCGAGATTTCAGTACCAATTTCAGCCCAGAAAGCTCTGCTCACATGTCTTGAGGAGCACGGGAAATGACTTCACCAGATGACCCGCGGTCAACAGGCCCAATAGGATGGGCAGCAAAACCGACAGACGATGATGTGTCCCCGAAGCTATCAAAAGAAGAAATGACGCGAGAAACATATCCATGAAGGCTATGAAGAAAAGCGGGAGGAAGAGGCCAAGGATTTATGAGAAATCAGAGCACAAGGTTGATATTTATAAAAGAAAGACGCGTGGGAAAGCGAACATCAAAATAAATGTGAGACAACAAAACAGACAAACCCACGAGGAAGTTCAAAAGGCATCGTATCACAGGATTACATGTAGTCCACCCTCGAACAGCGCGATTCAACAAAATGATGATCCTGGAGATATGGAACGACAGAAGTTGAACAGACAATCTGGCCAAAGATTCTCAGCTTCAAATCCTCAGTCACAGAGCCAAAACGCCAAACGGTACGATTTAAATCCTTGGTTTGAACACACGATCTGGCCAAAGATTCTCAGCCTTAAATCCTCGGTCACAAAGTCAAAACGCCAAATTAAATCCTCGACTTCGATTCTTCAACCACGGAGGGTAAGCACGGCCTTACAGTAGTTAGGATATACATCATCTACACTCATTCCTGTTTCATTTAGTGACAGTCTGAATGCCTAAACCTTATGACCATATGATCAAAGTATACATTGTCTACACTCGTTCCTGTTTGAAGAGATACACTTGTTCGGTCCGCCTAAATTCGATCAGAAACCACTATTATGCCACAAACATTAGACCTCGTTTAAAAGCCCTGGGCCACGGGAGGTCGAAAACCTTGTCCTTCTAGCGTCAACCATGGCTTTAGGCTGCAGAACTTCCAATTTTCAAGCAAATAGTTGGGAAACACAGAGAAAGTACTCTCCCAATCTATACTCGGTAATAAACTTTCTTATGTCCATCTGCATGACAAATTATAGTTACGAAAAGTATTTTCGGAAATTAATTTCTAATGAACATAAAGCCTTTGAAGTAGGATTGTTCTAAGGTCAGAAATGCTTGGGAATACAGTTGAACTAAGCACCTTTTCGAGATAAATACGAACATACAGCCTCTAAAGTAGGAATGTTCTAAGAAAAAACCTGTTAAGAACGTAAAGCCTCTAAAGTAGGATTGTTCTAAGGTCAGAAATATTCGGGAATAGAGCTGAACTAAGCACCTTCCCGAAGCAAAGCATTATGCCAACTGGTCGTACCAAAAATAAGTACTCACCAATTACACGAATCTTTTTGCAATAAAGTGGCTGTGCAAGTGCGAGTGTCGAACCCATAGAAAATCGTGTTTGTGATAATTAATTCTAATGCCTAAACTAATCCTATCTTAACCTAGTCCCAATATCAAACAGTTGGCGTGCTGATAATAAGAACTAAATTAAATGCATAAAACAAATAAATAAAAAGCCTAAGGTCTAGAATCCACCTCACCATATTAAAATGCAAAACTAATTTCTACATCCGTCTATCGATTAAAAGCGATGCATGACCTAGTGTCACGCTAGTTCATGCATCCTTACGCCCTATGCATGTCCTATCATGCCTATTGAAATAATCAAAACATCTGTCCATTTGACAAAAGACAAAACATAAACAATCTAGGTCCAAAGGATCCAATGTGAATGTGATTTAACTCAAACTACAATGGATAAATGAACGTAAATTGAATGATGAAATGTATCCATCAGACTAAATGCAAAGACTATCCAACTACGGCACAATCGATACAACTTTGTCATGAAATTGAACCGAAACAAACACACATGACAAATGAAAGACGAATTAACGTAAAAACTAATTATGAAAGCATAAAATTAAATCCATGGTGAGGCTTCATCTTCAACCTTAGTTGAAGATTTAGCCTCCTATGCTAAAGGGAGACACAATCAACAAGAAATAAAAGCTATAATTAAAGAAATGACATTTAAGAGTGTTTACAATGAAGAACAAGGAGGTTTTGGGCCACTGAGGGCGCCTCAACTCGTCTCCCAAGTGTAGGAAAAATAAGATTACACAAGGTTCTATTTATAGACAAAAATAAGTGTGCTGCCAGGTCAAGGGTGCACTCGATCGCAGGCAGTGCGCTCGCACACATGCCCGCATGCGTTCGATCGTTTGACGTGCGTTCGACCGCAAAGCAGTGTACATTCGATTGTGTGTTGTGCATTCAATCGCACGGTATGCGATCAATCGTGAATAACTGTTCCAAAATCCTACGGTGCAAGTGTTGAAGCGATGGAGGCTAGGGCCGACTAGAGTAACGCGGGGATTACGACTGACATTGCTTACGCTCGATCGTGGTTCATGCATTCGATCACAGTGCACTCAGTCGAACTAAGTGCGCTCGAGCGCACTGGCAGGGGCCAAGATTCCAACTTTGCTTAATTTCTCTCATTTGAACCACAATTTGCGTTAAGGACCTACAACACACTAAAACACTAAAACAACACAAAACATTAGATATTAACAAAACTAAGAGCCTAACAAACATAAGTTAAAGGGGGTCCAATATACAATATTTGGCACCGATCAAATACCCCCAAACTTATATTTTGCTAGTCCCTTAGCAAAACAAAAATTGAAAACACAATGAAAACAAGAAACATAAATCCGCTTTCGTGGGAGAAACGATTGCATTTAGCGTAAGCAACAAGCCTTTTAAACCCCTAGGCATCCCTAGTGGACGAGCGAAGTCTTGTGAGAGTTTTTCAGGAATGACACCCACAAACAATTATTTGAGACTATGTTAGTAATGGACAAAGCCCTTCACACAAACACATGGTTCATACATCATTAGTAAATTTAACATGTTGAACATACAAACCACATCATCCAGGCATCCAAACATCATTTCACTCAAGGTTGAAAAATTGAGACAACACGTGCTCCATAAAGTGCAAAGTGAACTAACACAAGATCATGTTTCAATAATTCTCAAAAGACGTGTATCCCAAAATTCAAAGGAAAATAATGTGATAAATTAACCAAGGCTTGAATTGAAGGATGCAATTTTTTTGTGTAGCCTATGCAATGCTTGACTCCCTTAAGCTTCTAAATGACCTATGTAACGAGTGTTGGGCCAGTAACTCCCAAACCAGATGGCTTTAGGGCACTAGATGTAGAGACACCCCTAAGGTTTAATTACTCAAGTCAAAAGAGCTACGGAGCCTAAACTAGCCATACAATTACTTAGCTGGAATTTCTCACCTTTTTATGCGAACACTCAATACTTTGTTAGGCACGAGGTCCGGTTACTTAATGAAAAACTCAACTTATTATAATTTTTTTTTTATTATTTTTATTAACAGCCAAGGTTTTCATCATCACATCGCAAACCTAAAAATCTCAAGACACACACTTCAAAGTCAAATCTCATACCTCACAGACCCTAATGCTAGTGTGCATGTGAAATATCGATCAAACAAGTGGAGTCTCTCTAATCCAACACATGAATCAAAAACTGGGATTTCTAATGATATGCAATGTTCAAACAAGTTAAACACACCAATTACATGCAATCCACAGTTATGATGTAAGTCGTGCCCAATCAACAACATAGCAACAAAGAAAAAGAAAAATTTTTATATACAGACAAAAACAAAACAAAACAAGTAAATAAACAAACAAAACAGACAAAGTGTTTGTTCACACCCCCAAACTTAAATGACACATTGTCCCCAATGTGGCAAGAAATACATTACAGTAGGATGAGGAACCGAGATGTGCAAAGTCCAAGGCGTACCTCGAACTTGAACATCCAAACACCTGTCAAAAACTAACAGCAATCTTTTTATCACAAGCACAAACATCAAAAAGTTAATTTCTGTTAGAAACTGAATAAAATAAAATAAAAAATAAAATTACAGCAAATAAAATAACAAAAAATAAATAAATCAAAAATGCAGTGCGGAAAATAACAAAGAAAAAATACCGCACCTTCCCCGCTCATATGGGTGTCCAACCAATCCTTTCCATCCTTTATTCTTTAGAATTTGATATCCCTCTGGAATGATGTTTTGCCATCTTATGTAGCCTAATAGCTTGCTTTGAAAAATTTTCTTGGTATGCCTCTTCCTATATTTGCACCTTTCTGTGCGTGATACCTTGAAAATCTCTACATAAGATGGCTCTTTGAGACACTGGAAAAAATGAAGCTTGTGGTTCAAGTTGTGTCTCGAGAGGGATTGTGATGAAGGAGTGAGCTTCAGTACTCACTTTCTTGTCATTGGACCAGTTTAAAATTTGCGGGGGCTCAATCTGCTCCTGGTTCTCTTCTTCTCCATTCTCAGTCCACATCTCAATAGCGGGATCCAATAAGGCCTTAGCTTGCTCATGTACTATATCAAGGTCCAAATCAAACTCAAATTGAGCAAAGCTCTCTTCCGAAGGATCCTCTAGACTTGGCTCTCTAAACATAATAGCTTGCTTGAGGAACTTGTCAAGATTCAAATTATATTCAATTTGATCAAAACACTTTCCAGATGGATAATCAAGACTTGGCTCACTAAAAATATCAGCATGATCAAATAGCTTGTCCAAGTCTAGGTCATCTCTATCTTCAGCAAAGTGTTCCATCTCAAGATCCTCTAAACTTAATTCCTACAACACACCATCTTGCACAACGAGCCTATCAAGGTCTAAGTCACAGTCATCTGGGGTGAAGCATTCCATCTTAGGGTCCTCTAAGCTAAACCGACTTACAACCTCATCCGCATTTTCCTCATTAACAAGTTCGGCAGTGGTTTGGGCATTCTCATGATAAGAATTACTGAAAGCATCCTCACCAATCATGTATTGCCCTCTTGCCATCTTCTGACTTTGAAACTCCTCTTCCTCGATTCTGTTGAATTCAACAACTAGATGACCAAGTTGTCCTTCCAACCTTGCAATTGCTTCAGTGTTCGCTATGGCTGCATCTTTGATTTCATGACAAGGTTGGTTGACTGTTTTCCTAAACGCCTCGAGTGTGTCCTCCAATGAAAGTTCTTGTGACGCAGGAATGGTGGGTTGGCTGACTAGTTCTATGAATTCCTTAAGAGTTTCTTCCAAAGAAGATTTCTCAAGAGGATAGTCAAATGATGAAGGAATGGAAAATGGATTTTCGGACTGCGGATATTCAGGATGGTGCAATCCATAATATTGGGGAGAAAGCTTTCCCATAGCATGAGCATGCCACGAGAAATCAGATTGGTTGCTCCAATCCGGGTTATAAAAATTTGAATTTGATTCAAACCGAGGGCTGGAGAAACTGGTATTCAACTGCTCATGCGAAAAATTGGAAAATTGTCCCCAATGTGGACAATCACCTAAACTATGGTATAGGCTGGAGCAATGTGAACATGGTTCATGTGGATGAAAATTGGTAGGATTTGGTGTCCTACCGCTAGGGGAAACATCAAAATTATCGAACGGAAGACTCATGCTTCATGCAAACAGTTCAAAATATCCCACATGAAACAATCTAATTTACAAAAATAAAATAAAATAAACAATAACTAATAAAAATAGACTAAACAAATTACTAGACAATAAACTAACAAAACAACAAACTAATTAAACAATTAAAAATAACAATAAACTAACTAACAGCAGCAAGTAAATAAATAAAAACAGGTAGAAAAAAATAAATAATTAAACAAAAACTAATAATTAAACAAAATAACAAAAAAAAATTGAAAACTGGACACATACACTGCCTCGGGTATGTTGTTGCAGTCAGCAGAGATGCGCTTGAGCGCAGGACACTGAGATTGATCGCAGACACGCAGAAATGTAGTAGTTTGTGCACGTGCGTTCGATCACTACAGAGGTACAATCGATCGCACAGGCGCACTACGGTCTGTCAGAAAGGCGCACTTGCACGCAATTGCGTACTAGGCGAGCGCAAGTACGCGACACTGAAGGAATAGGCTCAAGTGCGCTCGATCGCAATAGGAATGCGATCAATCGCACTATCAGTGCCTGATTTTCCAGAAATTGAAACTAAACTAAAAATAGCCAAACACTATTTTTTTTGGATTTTTTTTTCTGTACAAAAGCACGAAAAAAAATAAAATAATTGCCGAAATTAAAAATAACCAGTTGAAAGATAAAATTAATCTAAGCATAAAATCAATTTAAACAAAACACCGATTCCCCGGCAACGGAGCCAAAATTTGATCGTACTAAAAATAAGTACTCGCCAATTACACGAATCATTTTGCAATAAAATGGATGTGCAAGTGCGAGTGTCGAACCCACAGAGAATCGTGTTTGTGATAATTAATTCTAATGCCTAAACTAATCCTATCTTAACCTAGTCTCAATATCAAACAGTTGGCGTGCTGAAAATAAGAACTAAATTAATTGCATAAAACAAATAAATAAAAAGCCTAAGGTCTAGAATCCACCTCACCATATTAAAATGCACAACTAATTTCTACATCCGTCTATCGATTAAAAGTGATGCACGACCTAGTGTCACGCTTCCTTACGCCCTATGCATGTCCTATCATGCCTATTGAAATAATCAAAACATCTGTCCATTTGACAAAAGACAAAACATAAACAATCTAGGTCCAAAGGATCCAATGTGAATGTGATTTAACTCAAACTAAAATGGATAAATGAACGTAAATCGAATGATGAAATGTATCCATCGGACTAAATGCAAAGACTATCCAACTACGGCACAATCGATACAACTTTGTCACGAAATTGAACCGAAACAAACACACATGACAAATGAAAGACGGATTAACGTAAAAACTAATTATGAAAGCATAAAATTAAATCCATGGTGAGGCTTCATCTTCAACCTTAGTTGAAGATTTTGCCTTCCATGCTAAAGGGAGACACAATCAACAAGAAATAAAAGCTATAATTAAAGAAATGACGTTGAGGAGTGTTTACAATAAAGAACAAGGAGGTTTTGGGCCACTGAGGGTGCCTCAACTCATCTCCCAAGTGTAGGAAAAATGAGATTACACAAGCCCTTATTTATAGACAAAAATAAGTATGCTACTAAGTCAAGGGTGCGCTCGATCGCAGGCAGTGCGCTCGAGCGCATGCCCGCATGCGTTTGATCGTTTGACGTGCGTTTGACCGTAAAGCCGTGTACGTTCGATCGTGTGCTATGAGTTTGATCACACGGTATGCGATCCATCACGAATAACTGCTCCAAAATCCCACGGCGCAAGTGTTGAAGCGATGGAGGCTAGGGCCGGTTAGGGCAACGCGGGGATTACGACTGACATGGCTTACTCTAGATCGTGGCTCGTGCCTTCGATCGTACCAAGTGTGCTCGAGCGCACTGACAGGGGCCAAGATTCTAACTTTGCTTAATTTCTCCCATTTGAACCACAATTTGTATCAAAGACCTACAACACACTAAAACATTAAAACAACACAAAACATTAGATATTAACAAAACTAAGAGCCTAACAAACATAAGTTAAGGGGGGGTCTAATATACAATATTTGGCACCGATCACCAACTTAAAAGCCCGTTAAGAACATAGATCCTCTGAAGTAGGATTGTTCTATGGTCAGAAATATTCGGGAATATAGCTGAACTAAGCACCTTCCTGAAGCAAAGCATTATGCCAACGTAAAACACAGCCGGAGTATTCTCCTAGAGAATAACTCTATGAGATACAACTGCAATACCAAATTGTGTAAAAAAGGTTCAGAGAAGAACGATTAATAAAAACTCTCATGAAACTCAAATGAAAAGAAGCACTCCTTCGAAAGTTGAAAGCGGATATTAGCTTTACTATTACCAAAGAATAAGCGAAAGTAAGAAGAACTTGCTATTCTCATTTAGAAACAAAAAAGAAAGAAGATTATGTTCTTAAAATTACATTTTCAAAAGCAAAAATACATCATGAGAGTTCATCAAAAGAATCCCTCAGACGCTACAAGTATTGGCTGTCTGGATCCTCTATAGGGGCACGATCCCATGATTCGGTAGAAGAGCCCATTGCTCCCGTGGGTGGCTCAAGGATTCGGTGGTCCACTTCTACATTTTTTGGGAAGCTTGACCCGCAGATTCCGTGGGTGGCTCAAGAATTCCCTCTTGAAGGGTCTCGAATGCTTTTTCCCCTTTAACCCCACTTGTCGATTTATCCAATGGAAGAGCTGAAGATTTTTCCTTTTCCACCTCTGACGGTTGAAACTCCAAAATTTGGAGTGCTACGACCTTCCTTTTCTCTTCGACTTTGATCCCGCTGGCACCCCTCCTTCAACTTTACCTTCAACTGGGGGGTACTTCAGACGAGCAGCCAATGCCGCCTGAGAAAAGATGGCGTTGAATTCCATCTCCAAAGCATGCTCCTTGGCGTATTTCAACATATCCTATACATGAGCATTTTTGCTCTCGTTTAAAATGGGTTCCTCTTGCCCTGAAGTCGAAAGGTGACAAGTCTCCCGAAGAACTCTCGGGCCTATGACAATCTTCGTGGCAAAAAATTCCCAATCACCTTGGGTGAAGAAGAATTTATTTTTCCAAAATTTATTGCTGGAATATCTGGACAGCAGGATAAACTTGGTCTTCTGACGACCCTGAAAGTTAAAAGTAAATTCGAACCTGGGATTCCTCGTTAATTTATATATCCTCAGAAACTCTCGAACCGAGAGATCATGTCCCTCTCCAAGAACCCTCGGCCAAAGAATCACGCAAGCAAAGAAGGTTCGCCAAGTATTGGGAGTTAGTTGATGATGAGCTATCTAAAGATAATGAAGCATCTCCCTCACCACTCTCGGAAACGGGAACCTCAAGCCCGCCTCAAACATATCTTTGTACACGCAGACTTCATGCTCGTTTTCATGAACCACCGCTCCTTTATCCTTCATATCAAAACGCAGCTTTACAAAAGATGGAATGGAGTATGCTTTGCGAAGTCGAGGTTTGTCAGCGCAAGTTATCTCGGTTTTCCAAAACCCTGGGTAAGAGGCATCCACGGCATCAATAGTATCAGTTTCTTTTCGGCCCAACGACTCAAAAGGAAGACTCTGAGGAATAGAGAAATTTTGCGANGCGTTGAATTCCATCTCCAAAGCATGCTCCTTGGCGTATTTCAACATATCCTATACATGAGCATTTTTGCTCTCGTTTAAAATGGGTTCCTTTTGCCCTGAAGTCGAAATGTGACAAGTCTCCCGAAGAACTCTCGGGCCTATGACAATCTTCGTGGCAAAAAATTCCCAATCACCTTGGGTGAAGAAGAATTTATTTTTCCAAATTTATTGCTGGAATATCTGGACAGCAGGATAAACTTGGTCTTCTGACGACCCTGAAAGTTAAAAGTAAATTCGAACCTGGGATTCCTCGTTAATTTATATATCCTCAGAAACTCTCGAACCGAGAGATCATGTCCCTCTCCAAGAACCCTCGGCCAAAGAATCAGGCAAGCAAAGAAGGTTCGCCAAGCATTGGGAGTTAGTTGATGATGAGCTATCTAAAGATAATGAAGCATCTCCCTCACCACTCTCGAAAACGGGAACCTCAAGCCCACCTCAAACATATCTTCGTACACGCAGACTTCATGCTCGTTTTCATGAACCACCGCTCCTTTATCCTTCATATCAAAACGCAGCTTTACAAAAGATGGAATGGAGTATGCTTTGGGAAGTCGAGGTTCGTCAGCGCAAGTTATCTCGGTTTTCCAAAACCCTGGGTAAGAGGCATCCACGGCATCGATAGTGTCAGTTTCTTTTCGCCCCAACGACTCAAAAGTAAGACTCTGAGGAATAGAGAAATTTTGCGACTAGGATGAAAGATAGGAAGCCCACAGACGAATTTGATTCAAGGAAGGTTCGAGTATAGGGAGAAGAAAATCTAGATATTTTAGAATAGGGTTTTCAAAGTTAACAAAATATAATGAAGAAGGAACAATCTCTACAAAAGCTCTGAAATACACTGATCGCAGGAAGAAATATTGAGCGGTATGACTTAAGTTAAACCAAGCCAGAATCGGAGAAAGAAACAAACGGAGAATCCTTTCTTGGATATCGTAGATGAATGAAATCAAAGGTTCTTTCTGAACTATAGAAGAAAAGAAGAAGGTGAGGAGATGAGAATTCTAAAAATTCAAAATTTAAAGCTCCTCGAAAGTAGCAGTGACGTCCGTACTATAAGCCAGCCCTGAATCGCCATATGTCTAAAAGTTGGAAACTGTGCTTTCATCAAGATCGTCGGATGGATCTTTTAAAGATTATGCCTTTGCCTAAGTAATCAAGGTATCATTCAAGCTGCACACACATTGACTTCGGACATTCCTCTTCTGAAGCCCTAAAAACCTAGACATAAATTTCCTAAAGTCTTTCTGACCAGGAAATTGGGGGGTAACTGTAGGACCCAGATTTATCCATATGGGCTCTACAGCCCTCCTAGAAATCAAGCCTGAATGAAGGCCCATTAAGTACTAAACAAACTCGGTCCATCCGAATGTTATATCTACTATTAGATCCTCGGTTCTTTCGAGGATCAGACGAATCCACAGGAATATTCGAGGATTATGTTTACTGTTAGATCCTCGGGGACATCCGGGGATCAGTTCTACCAGCTACATGTTTGTTACCAAATCCTCACGTTGAGGATTTGCTCTGCCAGCCTAGTAGACGTCACCCGATGCCTATAATTGTTGTCATATTTTGTAAACAATGTATTAGAAGGTTTGTTGAATATGGTGGTCATGTATAGTTTTGGAAACATTAAGAAACTATATAAGTTGTGGAGTTACTAGTATGCTACTACGATGCTAAAATTGTTGACTAGTTGGATGATTGAGAAGTTCCTTAATGGAATTGTGCTCCTATGTACTTGTTGAATGGCCTATAAGCTATGATGTTTATATGCGTGTTTTGTACTAAAATGTTGGGTTTTTTTTAGCTTGTTTTGCCCATATATCCTTTTGTAGATGGAAGAGAGTTGTCATGCTTGTTTCAATATTCTATTCAAGATGTTTGTTTTTTCAGATAACACTGCTGGAAAATTCATATAGGTTATTCACTTGGAAAATTCATACTATGGCCATATAGGTTATTCACTTGTATTTAACCCTAAACAATGTAATATCAATTGACTCAATGTCAAATTCTACCAACAAATCTCATTTCCAGACTTGCCAAATTCTACCAACAAAATTCATACAAACCATTCCAAATATTGTACAATAGTTTGGGTACAAAAAATGTGGACATAAAATTATAAATTAACACAAGTCTGATAGTAGTAGTTGGACTGGATTAACAAATAAGGACAACATAAACATGCTACTTCAATTTTCTTCATCCGGTCAACATGAGCCTTGATGCAAGTTCATTACAAGAAGGGAAAAGCATCATTACACCAATAAGACACCAACAACATGCAACTGCAACTCGAAACTTTAGCTGCAAGTCGTGATACTTATTTTTCTGCCTTTCAAGATTAAGTGTAAAATTAGTAGCTTCAACTTCCATTTGCAACTTGTATTGAGCAATTTCGGTCTTGCATTTGAAGACTTCCATTGCTCTTTCAGACTTCAAATCTTGCTGCTACTCCATCAACATCGACATCACTCGATCACAGCACACACAAGATTGTGATTCAACCCATTTAAAAAAATTGCAACCATGATTTTTTTTTTATTTTGCATAGTCACACAAATTAGGGTTTAACCCAATAGTAAAGTGCATAACAAGAAAAATGATATTTCTGTTTAAATTATAAACCCTAAACACATCTTACCACATAATTTGCACATGCATAAAACCTTTTGCCATTATTTTTAGTTGTGGAAGCTGTTTTGGTCAAGGTTTTGCTCCCACATTTGCAAATCGGGTGGCTCGATCCTGAATCGCTTACCTCATCCTCTGAGTGTTCCATATTTCACTGTCGTAACCTCGTCGGTGCGTGGGATTCTTTCACAGTCTTGAGCTCGTCTCTGGTAAAGGGGACTCCTTCACCGTCTTTAGCTGCTGCACAACTTTAGTTAGAAAAATCTTCTAGTGGGTCACGATTCACACAACTTCTACTTGTGTTAGAAAATTCTTCGAATGGGTGGAAGCCATGGGTCACGATGTTTGTTAGCTACTGCACTTCTTCGACTTTTGTTAGAAAATTCTTTGAATGGGTAGAAGCCGTGGGTCGCAATTTCCTTAGCTTCGCCTTTTTTCCTTCATGTGGGTCACGATTCAGTGTGCATGTGTCTTGGGGTTTAGTGGGAATGCATCTTCCTCAGCATCAACTCATTTCAAGAGTTGGAGTGTCTGCATGTGGGGATTTTTGTCTTCAAATCGAGTGACATTTTCTTCAGCTTTTAAGCAAGCAAGGGTGAGGAAGTATAAGGGTATAAGAGGTATGAAAATCTTAAGAAACCACGTGCAGGTCACGTGTGTACGGTTCCGTCTGAGGTTAACGAGGAAACTTGACGGAGGGCTCCAAATTGAGAGCAATTGAAAGTTCAGGGGGGTATTTCAAAAAGGGTGGAAGTTCAGGGGGGCTTTTTGAAGTTTCCCTAAATTCTTTCGTGCTAGTGCGACTCAACGGAGGAAAAAGAATAAGATTTTTAAGATCCAAGATGAAAGCGGAAAAACATGGGAGACTCCAAAAGAAATAAAGGTAGCATTTGTTGATTATTTTGCTAATTTATTTATGGCTGGAGGTGGAGGAAATATGGAGCCTTGTTTGCAGAATATATCTACAAGAGTAACGGACGGGATGAACAGTGATTTGCTAATAGTTTTTACTAGTGAAGAGGTTACTCAAGTGCTCCAACAGATGGGACCTTTAAAAGCCCCTGGACCGGATGGTTTCCCCGTGGGATTTTTTCAAAATCATTGGGAGACTATGGGTGGTGAGATTGCTTTGCTTGTTATTGATATTTTAAATTCTGGAATGATGCCTGAAAATTTAAATCTTACACATATTGCTTTGATTCCGAAAGTGACAACTCCCATTTATGTAACTGAGTTTAGACCTATTAGTTTGTGTAACGTGTTATACAAGCTAATCTCCAAGGTCTTGGCAAACTGTCTTAAACGAGTTTTACCTCATCTCATTGCCCCTAATCAAAGTGCCTTTGTACCCGGTAGACTCATTACAGACAATATATTGGCAGCTTATGAGACACTGCATACTATGAGTAAGGCGTATGATAGGGTGGAGTGGGGTTTCTGGAGGAAACAATGAGGCGGATGGGTTTTTCCCCAAGGTGGATACAATTGATTATGATGTGTGTGACGACGGTAAAATATTTGATTTTGGTGAATGGAGAACCGTGTGGGAATATTAAACCGTCAAGAGGACTTAGACAAGGAGATCCTATCTCTCCATACTTGTTCCTCCTGTGTGCGGAAGTCCTTTGTTCCATGGTGACTCATGCAAATAGGGATGGCTTATTGTCGAGGGTTCCTAGTTCAAAATACGGACCACGGGTAAGTCATATGTTTTTTGTTGACAATAGCTTACTTTTTTGCAGGGCTAGCATTTCACAATGGAATCATTAGACAAGTCTTCTGAAAATCTATGAGGATGCTTTGGGCCAAAGATTGAATAATAACAAGACTGCAATATATTTTAGTGGCAATACGATTCAAATTGTTAAAAAGGCGATAGTGGAAGTGGCAGGCATACCGGTTAACCAACGGTATGATACCTACTTAGGGTTGCCAGCCATGGTGGGTAGATCGAGGGTCGCGGTCTTTAAGAGCATTAAGGATCAGGTTTGGAAAAGACCACAAGGTTGGAAGCTTAAATTCCTCTCACAACCTGGTAAGTAGATTCTTCTTAAGGCGGTAGTTCAAACCATTCCTACATACTGCATGAGTGTGTTTTTATTGCCTAAGTCTTTGGGTTCGAAAATAAATTCATTAATGCAACAATTCTGGTGGGGTAACCAAAATTAAGTCTAAGGTGCATTTGATGAGCTGGAGCTGGATGGGTTTAGCAAAAGCGGATGGAGGATTGGGCTATAAAGACTTTGGGTGCTTCAATTAGGCCCTTTTGGCAAAACAAGGTTGGAGGTTGTGACAGCAACCCAATAGTTTTCTTTCAAAAATTATGGAAGCTAAGTATTATAGGGGGGTCATTTTCTAGATTCTAATCTAGGATCCCAACCCTCATTCGCTTGGTGGAGCATTCACAGTTCTCATGTCTTGATTAAGGAGGGATTAATATGGAGGATTGGGAGTGGTACACAAGTGCGGATTGGGAAGGATAAATGGCTTCCCCCAACCGGCTACTTATATGATTCAATCTCCACCGATGTTGCTTGAATTGAATGCTTTGGTGTGTGAATTAATTGATAGAGACACGAAGTGGTGGAATCTTCCTATGATAAAGAATCTTTTTGCTGAAAAGGAGGTTAACTTGATTCTTTCTCTGCCAATTAATGTAGCTAACCAAGGGGATAAGCAAATCTAGAGGGGGTACCAAAAATGGGTTCTTTTCTGTTAAAAGTGCCTATTTTATCCAAAAGGAACTGAAACGAAAAGAAAAAGTAGAATCTTCATCTAAGAGAGGGATTAATAAGGTGTGGAAGAAGATTTGGAAATTACGACTTCCAAATGCCGAAAAAAAAAAAAAATATATATTATTGTGTGCTTGTCATGAAATCTTGCCCACACTGGTTAATTTATATAGAAGGAAAATAGTTGAAGATGCCTTATGTCCATTATGTGGAAGGGAAGAAGAAACGATGCTGTATGTTCTTTGGTAGTGCCCATCAGCAGCAGACATGTGGNAGAAAAAGGCAGAATCTTCATCTAAGAGAGGGATTAATAAGGTGTGGAAGAAGATTTGGAAATTACGACTTCCAAATGCCAAAAAAAAAAAAAAAAAAAAATTATTGTGTGCTTGTCATGAAATCTTGCCCACACTGGTTAATTTATATAGAAGGAAGTTGAAGATGCCTTATGTCCATCGTGTGGAAGGGAAGAAGAAACGGTGCTGTATGTTCTTTGGTAGTGCCCATCAGCAGCAGACATGTGGAACATAGGTTGTAGAAAACTGTAGAAATGGTCCTCGGATGGCAGAGATTTTCTCCATTTAGTTGAGAAAGTGTTCAATAAGTGTGAGCCTAAGGAAATCCAACTGTTTGTCGAAATTGCACACAGAGTATGGCTACGTAGAAATGATTTTGTGTTTGGGAAAATTTTCCAACACCCAGATGTGCTGGTAGCAAATGCAAAGGAGTATGTTGCAGAGTTTGTGACTGCAACGGAGAGAAGAAGTATGTTTCTACATAATACTGCTGTGACCAGTGGTGGAGCCAAGGGGTGTTGAAAGGGGCATATGCCCCCTTCAACCTCTAAAAATTTTCTCTACCTAGGTACAATTTTTTCTCATGCCCCCTATTAACAACTGGTATGCCCCCATCTCGGCAACTTTGGAGGGAAAATAGCTATGATTATGCCCCAGGGCCAGCCATGAAATCAAAGGATTTTAGAGAAATGAAAGGATTTTAGAGAAATACAGGGAAATGAAAGGTTGAAGAATATGAACAGTTTCACTAAACCATACGCACCGTTCATTAATATAAAATTTCACGTAATTTCGTCCAAACTTCACGTGTACAGCCTAAATAGTAAATAATTAATAAAATATAATTAAAATAATATAACTAATAACACAAGTAGACAAGTTAAGGCATGGAAGACAAAAGAAAAAAATAAATAAACAAAGTGGGATACAAGTGTCAGGCACGCAATCATGTCCAGCCTTTTCTTGGACTTGCAAGCAAAGACAAAAAGTAGAAAAATAATCAATTTTTTTTATATTTTATTTTTTAATATTTTTAATTATTTTTTTTATTCATTAAAAAAAATGCCTCCCTGACACCAATTTTCTGGCTCCACCACTAGCTGTGACGATGAGAGAGAAAAAGTGGAAAGCTCTTGAATTTGGATGGTTGAAAGTAAATTGGGATGCATCCTTTTCAAAGACCCAAGGATGGATGGGCTTTGGAGCGGTAGTGAAGGATGAGACAGGGATGGTGATGGCAGCACAATGCAAATCCTTGGTAGGCTCTCTTGACCCGACTGTTGCTGAGGCTCGAGCAGCTTTGATGGCTATCTAGCTTTGCAAAGAAAGAGGGTTCACGAGGGTCCATTTTGAAGGGGACATGCAAAAAGTCATTAACGCCGTTAATTCAAATGGCGAGGATTAGAGCAACTTTGGTTTAATGGTGGAGGATATTAGGTGTGATTTGTAGGTAATTCAGCAATGGAGGATGTCTTATATAAGCAGAGAAGGAAACTGTGCTGCTCATTCATTATCCAAGTTTGCTACAATTAATTTTATGGACATACATTGGCTCTTTGAGCCTCCTGATTGTATACAGGATATTATTAGAATGGAGCAAATTGCTCTATCTGGTGGTGATAGCTGAATTTCATTTTGAAATAGTTTGAGATGTTTGTTCCAGTTTCCACTCTTGAAGAACCTAGGGGGGAAACAACTTGGGTAGCCTTTGAGGTCGGCTCTTGTTGTTGTCTGTATTCCACTAGGGAGAGAGGGGAAGGTGGGACACAATGTTTTCTTTGATTTTTCTTGAGCTGTATTGTAGTCTTGTACTCTTGATTCTATGATTTTGAATGCGAATGGTTATCTGTTTGATCAACCAAACAAAAAAAGTATCTAATTTGTTTAGTCATAAATAGGATAAAATTGAATGCATTGAAGCAGGTGTTGGGAATAGGTTTGCAAATCAAAGTATTTGAGATGCGGACGGAATCGAATTTCCATGCCAAGATCCTTTATAAAGAACATGTGAAGTACCGTTGCTATTTAAAATTTAGTTGCAAGAACGAAGAACACTTATCATCTTTAAGGTGAAAGTCAGTGTCTATATATACATAAAAGTGTTGTTATGTACTCTTGATCTACTAGATATAAAATTGAGGATTGAGAGATAAAGAGTTTTGTAATTTTTATATTTTTAGAAGAAATAAACAATTGATTGAATAAAGTATGTAATTTTTTTTTTGACTATACGTAGTTGTTTCCTTTTATGTGCAATGCAATATTAAATTTCGTACATATTTTAGTAATTGTTTAGTGCACAAAAAGACTTCTTGTAGTTTATATTCAATGAAGAACAAAGTCTTAACATTCAAATTTCTTTAAAGGATATTGAAGTTTAAGCCGGTTATTTGTACCACCCTACACCAAAAAAAGAAATAAATAATGAAGTCCGAATGTCAAAACTATATTCATTCAACTATATTTTTGAATGAGTATTTTAGTTTTTGGCCCCAAATATGAATTAGTAACTAGAAATAATCTTTATACACCAATATAAAAAAAAATTTAAATAAAAATAAATTTGAATGTTAAGACTTTGTTCTTTGTTGAATATAAACAACAAGAGTCCCCAAGTGGTTAGCTCAATTAGCTCATTGATGGTCTGTCTGAACAAGAATTAATTAATAAAATGAATCATATGTCTATGGTTGCCAATGCCTATGTTACTAATCAAAGTTTAAGCCACTTAGAGATTGTTGATTTGCTTACTTCTGGATTCTCTGGAACTCTTTGAAATTGTTGGGATAAACACCTCACCAAAGATTCTCCGGAAAAAATTAGGAAAGCTATCAAAAAAGATGAAGAAGGCTTTCCCATTTTTTATGAACAAATTGGTACAGGTGAACCATGGTGTTAATACTCTGATTTATACTATTATCAAACACTTTGTTGGTACACCTTCTAATATTACTTCTCGTATTTCTGATTACTTGAATAATCTTCGTTGTCCTACTATGTCTGATTATAGATGGTATCAAGATGTTTTTCTTTCCCGGATCATGGTTAGATCTAATTGTCAAAAACCTTATCGGAAAGAAAAACTTATTAATGGATTACCTTCATTGTTTGCTCACAAAGTTAAAGATGAACTTATTAATTCCACCACTAGCTTAATAGAATATGATAACCTTACTTATGGTGATTTGTTTTCTACTGTTAAAAAACTAGGTATAAAAATGTGTATTGATCAAAAAATGATAAGACAACAATTAAAAAATGCTAGAAAAGCGAAATATGAAATGGGTAATTTCTGTGAACAATTTGGATCACCCCTTATTGCTCTATCTCGGAAAAATAAGAAAAAATCTGATAAAGTTTTCAAAAACAAAAAACAAAAAACAAAAAAAACCAAAAAAAACCCGCTCCATATTACAACAATTACAAGAGAAGAAAATTTGTTAAACCTGTTGAAAAATTTTCCAAAAAACCCAAAAAGAAAACTTCTAAATTTGTTAAGTATTTTTCCAAAGGAAAATGTTTTAATTGTGAAAAATCAGGACATTTTGCTGATAAATGTCCAGATCCTCCTAAAAATATTAAACAAGAAATTAATGCTCTAAACATTGACGAAAATGAAAAAGAAAATATTTTTAGAATTTTTCAAAACAATTATTTCTTTGATTATTCTTCTGAAAACAAATATTTAACTTCTAATGATTCTGATTACCGATCTGCTCGTGAATTTTTTGAAAATAATGTCAAAATTGGCTGTGTTAATTCTTGATGCAATAATACTGAGACTTGTTATGTTCTGACTAAATCTGAAGAACAAGAAGATTTACTAATAACTTTCATTTCAAAAATTGAAAATGCTGAATTAAAGGAACAGTATCTTAAAAAACTTATGAAAACAATGATAAAAGATATTAATAAATCTGCTAGTGCAAAAATCTTTCTTGATGAAACTTTGGAAA
Organism: Carpinus fangiana; assembly: GCA_006937295.1. Lineage (NCBI taxonomy): Eukaryota > Viridiplantae > Streptophyta > Magnoliopsida > Fagales > Betulaceae > Carpinus > Carpinus fangiana. Next base: position 18,376,594 of record CM017327.1, on the reverse strand, counting down.
GAATTTCTAAACAAAAATCCAAAGTAACTACTATCTCACATTTGCAGCATGAGATCAGTAATATCAAGAAAGAAATTGTTAATTTAAAAAAGTGATTTACAGATTGTCAAAACTGATAACAAAGATTTAAAACAACTTTTGCTTATAAACCTTCAAAACTGTTTTCATGATAACAATTCTGATGATGAAAAAGATGATAAGAAATTTGAACAGTCTGATGAAGCGGAATCCAGCTAAAGAGATTTTCGATACTGTTAAGATTATCAAACTTATTGGCAAAGTCGTTCTTCCCAAATGGCACTCGAAAGTAAAGATTATTGTTTCACAAGATTATTCTCTTGATATTATTTCTATGATTAATTCTAGTTCTGATTTAAATTGAATTCATGAAGGTCTTATTCTTAGTAAATATTTTGAAAAATCCACTGAAAGATTGAATTCTGCCAGTGAAAATCGTTTGCATATTAAGTATGAATTGAATAATGTTCATGTCTGCCAAAATAATGGTTGTTTTCACATTCTTGATGTTCTTGTTAAAAATATGTCTGATAAGGTTATTCTTGGACTATCTTTTATTGATATGCTTTATCATTTCTCTGTTGATAAAACTGATGTTTCAACAATTAAAATTGGTATTAATGTTAAATTTCATTTTGCTTCTAGATTTGATATTGATGTTAGTAGATTAAACATGATTTCTGCTAAGACTAAACATTTAAATTTCCTGAAACAAGAAATTAGATACAAAAGGATTGCTGAACAACTCTCTGATAAGTTACTAGAATAAAAAATTGTTGCTTTTAATACCTTGATTATTGATATTATTTGCTCTAAACTTCCTAATGTCTTCTGGCATAGGAAAAAGCATATTGTTTCTTTGTCTTATATTAAAGATTTTTTCTGAACATAAAATTCTTACTAAGGCCAAACCCATTTAAATGATTATTGAAACTTTAGAATTTTGTCAAAAAGAGATTGTTGATTTGCTTGCCAAAGGAATTATACGTAAGAGTAAGTTCCCTTGGTCTTATGTTGCTTTTTATGTCATGAAAAATGCTAAACTTGAGAGGGGAACCCCTAGATTAGTGATTAATTAAAAGCCTCTCAATGATGTGTTAGAATGGATTAGATACCCCATCCCCAATAGAAAAGACCTTGTTAGTTGCCTTAGTGAAGCTTTAGTCTTTTCTAAGTTTGATATGAAGTCAGGATTTTGGCAGGTCCAGATAGCTAATAAGGATAGGTATAAGACTTTTTTACTACTCTTTTTGGTCATTATGAGTGGAATGTTAGGCCGTTTGGATTAAAGAATGCCCCTTGTGAATTTCAGAATATTATGAATAACATCCTCAATCCTTTTAGCCATTTCACCATTGTCTACATAGATTATGTTTTAGTTTTCTCAAAATCCATTGATGAACACTGGAAACATTTGAATTCGTTTCTAGACACTGTTATACATAATGGACTTGTTGTTTCTACTAAGAAGATTAAACTTTTCCAAACCAAGATTAGATTCCTTGGATTTGATATTTTTGAAGGACAAATTCATCCTATCGATAGAGCCATCCAATTTGCTAACAAATTTCCTGATTAATCATTGATAAAACTCAACTCCAAAGATTTCTAGGTTCCCTGAATTACATTGTTGATTTCTACAAAGATTTGCGAAAACATTTCAAACCCTTGTTTGACTAATAATCCTCCTCCCTGGACTGACATTCATACTTCACTTGTTATAAAAATTAAGATTCATGTTAAAACTCTACCTTGCCTAGGTATTCCTTCTGATAATACTTTCAAAATTGTTGAGACCGATGCCTCTGAAATTGGCTTTGGAGAAATTCTTAAACAAGTTATTTCCCCAGGAACCCCCGAACAAATTGTTCGCTTCCATTTCGAATCCTGGAATAGTGTGCAAACTAATTATAGTACTATTAAAAAAGAAATTATTTATGTTGTTTTATGCATTACTAAATTTCAATCTGATCTACTTAACCAAAAATTTCTATTACGCATTGATTGTAAATCTGCTAAGTACATTTTGAAAAAAAGATGTTCAAAACATTGCATCAAAACAAATTTTTGCTCGATGGCAAGCTATTTTAAGTGTTTTTTATTTTGATATTGAATACATTAAAGGTTCTGACAATTCTATTCCAGATTTTCTCACTTGTGAATTTTTGCAATGCCACCATGGCAAGCAAAAAGGACAAGGAGAAAATGGATTCTAAGGCTTTGATCTTAAAACCAAAATCTACCATTGCTGCCTCCCCTACTATTTTTTTTATTGCTCTTACTAACAGGTTCTCGACTTTCAGCCCTGGATCACCTGTTTCTTATTCTAGTACTCTTGCTTCTGCTTATGATTTTTTTGTTGATTCATCTTAGAAGCCAATAGCTCATTTTATTAAATATGATAAACCCTCTGTCTATGTAGTTGTCCCTTATTTCCAACTCTATTGAGATTAATCGTGCTCACATTAAATTTCCTGGCCAACTTGCTCTCTTATACTTCCCTTATAATTTTCATTGGATTCCTGAGCACCCTTCAAATAACCTTTCTTTCTATACCAATATTCTGCTACAAACAAAATATGTTCATTTCAAGCCCATTTTCTGTAAAATTGAACCCACAAAATTACTTTTTCATAGTGTTTATTTTGACAGAATCATTTCTAAAAAAGACTGGGGAGATCATCTCTCTTCACCAAGACTTCTTGATAGTTTTGATGTTCCATATTGTTATTATGATTACATTGAAGCCTGGTTCAAATTTATGCTTTTCAGACTCCCAAATTTGACCATTCCTTTTTCTTTTTCTTTTTTTGTAATGTAATTTGACCATTCCTGGTTCATTAATTTTGATAAAGATTTTGAAGGCATTCTTCCTATCTGGTTCTTCAGGTGGTGGATGCATTTTGGTCTCATTTCATAAATCCTCCCCCTAAAACTTTTTGAAGCCTTCAGTACTTTCAAAATTCATTTCAAGACTGACAAGTATGGTTCTAAATTTTCTCTCATTCTGCATTTTGTTAAAAAATACAAAATTCCAGAGATCCTGAAATGGCAATATGTCACAATAGATGACAAAATTGAAAGACATTGATAAGTTAAATGGTGGGATAAATACCCACATATTGATGCTATTGTTAACAATGTTAACGTTTTGTCCCAAACACCAAAGGACCAAACTTTGCCTCCTATTACTGCTCCCTTATTATTAACTCTCAGTGTTTTCTTACCTTCTCCCAAAGAAATCATTATCTCTACTTCTCCTGCTACTACATCTTTTAGATCTTCTAAGAAGAAGTCTTCCAAGAAAAATAAAGAGATATTAAAAGCATTTTTGGAATCCTTGAATGATAATTCTAATGAAGATGAAGAAGATAACTCTGAAGCATCTTCTGAAGCTACTGTTGATCCCAAACAAGAATGGTTTGGAAATTCTAGTTATAACCCTGAAGATTATTTTATGAAGATTTATGATTTACTTTCAAGATTAAAGTCACCATTATTGTTAAAGACTGATTGCTTTCCTTTCATCATTGCTAGCACCACTGCTAGAGACTCCATTACTTTTACCATTCAAGACTATTGATGATTACTTTTACTATTTAAGATTAATGTTTTATTGATCAAGATTGCTGCCATTTCAAGATTTTTGTCTGCTGACACTATAGTACCTGCTTTTACTATTCAAGATTGATGCTTTTCACTATTCAAGATTGATGCCCTCTTGTCCACCGACTCCACAGTGCCACCAAGAATCTACTTTCACTATTCAAGATTAATGCCCTCTTGTCTGTTGACTCCACAGTGCCATAAAGAATCTACTTTCACTATTTAATTTTCTGATTGTAATTTTCTTTTCAGATTGTAATTTTATTTTTACCCATTGAAATGCGTCTATAGAAAGACGACTCCCCTCCATTGTAAGACATAAGCTTTCAGTCGAACACTGAACTCATTATGTACCTACTCTGCTATCCATTTGTATTATGCTTTGTTCTTAGTTCCTTTCCTACTACTTTTTTAGTTATTTCCTGATTTTTCCTCTGTAAGTGTTCTCTTTTGAGTTATTAATAAATCTGCATTTATTAAATCCTATTTATTTTCATTACTTATTGTTTATTAGTTTTTCATTGTTGTATGCATATTGCGCTTCCACTCCCTCCATTGGTATCAAAGCCATAAGAGTTGCAATCTTTGCTGACTGTTAATTTCCCCTTCCAACTACTTCAATTTGATCTTTCTACTTTGTGTTCCTCTTTTAGTTGCAAACCTACCACCCAATTGGACTTACCTCGGTTGACCTTTTTAAGACCTATTTCTTGCCTGGGTTTGGCGTTTTTGGGCATAGGTGAAGGCATATATATATATGCCTCTTTTGACTAAAAAAAAAAAAAAAAGTGATTTAAACATCTAATAACATATACTCTAAAAAACAATATTTATATACAAGTTAAGAGAAGGCTTCTTTAACAAAAGGAGTTGGGCTGTGGGACTGAAAACCCAAAGGTAGCGCCACACCTGCCTTCCAATTTTTTTTTTTTTTTTCTTTTGGGTCGATCCGGGACCTGGGCTGACCCAAAGAGTCTTCTTGGATTAGGCTGCACCAAATGGGTCAGCCCAATTCGTTTTTAAAAAATGTTTCTTAAATGGGCCAGGCCATTGAGGTTTAGAAAAACCATATTGGGATCTCAAGCTCAAACTAATGACCCGAATTTCCTATCATTTTGAGCTTCCGTCGTCGTCACCATCTTCTAAGAGCATTCCCAGCAGCTTCCTCGTGCTGTTCCCTACATTTAAGGATCCAAACTACTTTTTGCTTCCCTATATCAAAATACACTACAACAGCTTCCCTTAATCATTCCTTATATCATTAAAATATTATTTTTATTTTTACTTTTTTTTTTCCTGTCTTCTCTCTTTCTTAGTCTCTCTCATCGTCCTCTTGCAACGAAAGCCCAGCACACGAGACCAGCATCCATCTTCAAAACCCACTTGGCCTTGTTCTTGCGATTGTAAAATTTCAAGGGCATGGATGAGTTTTAAGGGAGACCCCAAACGCTGTTTCATCCTCCGAAGTCCCAAAGGCCGAGTTTTCCGACCACGTGCCAATCCGATCCATCGTATCCCGTCCCGACGGCGGAGCGGGGCTCGCGGGGAACCGGGTCCGGATTGGAGGATGGGTAAAGACGAGCCGGAAGGCCGACAAGGACGCATTCACGTTCCTTGAGCTCAACGACGGGTCGTGCCCGGGGAACCTGCAGGTCATCGTGGACGCGGCCATGGCGGATCTGAGCCCGCTCGTGCGTGGTCGTCGATGGCGTACTGAAGCTGCCTCCTACTGGGACCAAGCAGAAGGTGGAGCTCCGAGGTGAGAAGGTGGTCCATGTCGGCCTGGTTGTCCCGGCCAAATACCCATAGCCGAAGACCAGGCTCACGCTAAAATCTTTGATTTGCTGCTCATTTGGTGGTGAGAGACAGAGAAAGAGAGGTGAGAGATAGACGGGGGAGGAGGGAGGAGAGAGGAGAGAGAATTTTTTTTTTATGATTATATAATTCATGTGGACTGCTACAGTGAAGCCTTATATATATGGCTCTACTGTAGCATCTGATGATTTAGGGAAGCTTATAGGGAGTCTGCTGTGAGGTCTTTTTTGTGAATTTTTGAACCTATTCCCTATACATAGGGAACAGACTCCCTTATAGAGAGTCTGCTGGGAATGCTCTAAGTTCTACCCACCATCGCTACTGCCAGTGCCTGGCAATGTCGTGGCCTCTCATTTTGAGCACATATTATCCTACTTTCAAGTTACTAAAACATGTCGTCGTTTAATTACTACAAAAAATAGAAGACATGTCGTTTGTTTGTGCTAAAGCTGAAATTGTGTTAGCTGCCTCCTCCTCCAGCCTCTTCCCTCTTTCTGTCATAATTATCTTGTTTGTTATATGGAGATGGCCGTGATGCTGCTGCTTACTCCTTACGCAATCCATCTCTCCCTCTATATTTCCCTTTCCGCAATTTACAAGATTGTTATAGTCTTATAGTTGTAGCCAGCGGAAGCTGATATTATAGATAAGTAAAAAATTTCTATGACCATGAAATTTTTCATAGCATTTGACTATGTTTTATTGGAGCTTTTATGCTTGGTATAATAATTGTTATGCTCTTGATATTTTATCAATTTTTCAAAAAAAAAAAAAAAAAATTATCAATGAATTATGAAAAATACCCGTTCAGAAAATAATAATAAAATAAAAAATTGGATTTCTTCTTTTTTTAGCTTGACCCCTTTTTTTTATTGTGTAAATAATGATTTTTTCAACATTGTGTAAATAATGATTTTTGTTGGAACAGTTTTTCTCACAGTGGATGCGAATTCTTCAAGGCCTTCAAGATCTATAATATGTTGTCGCGTGCACTCCAATTTGTTACAAAAGAGCAATAAAGTGTCAAAAAACCCGATAGTATTTCTACCACGAGTACTCCAATATCAAAGTTAAAACCTAAAAAATTTATTATACTTCGACGTACAATAAATCAATATGCTTAAAAATTTGCAATAGAAACATTGTCAAGCCCTTTGACGTTTTATTGCTCTTTTGTAACAAATTGGAGTGCAAGCGACAACATATTACAGATCTTAAAGGCTATGAAGAGTTCACATCCACCGTGAGGAAAATTGTTCCAAAAGTTTGGCGCCGTCTACGGAACGACTAGTTCGTTTCTCATAAAAAAAAAAATTCATCACTGTGTGACAACGCCTCCCGGCGACAATCAACCTGAAAGACCCGCCGATTTCCTTTACCCATAGCAGATCTGCACTACACATATCTGCCCCCTACATCGCAGATTTGCGTTCACGGAGATCCCAGTGATCAGCCTAACAAAAGTCAGCACCAACGCAACCTCCACCACCGGAGATCCGTTACCGGAGACCCAGCGTGCTCCCGTGACCACCGTTCGTCGCCGTTCACCGAAACAGGCCAGATCCGCCTCAACTTGCAGCACCAGCGAACCTCCAAGCTCCAGACCAGCTGCCTTCGCCGACCTCCAGACCCGCAGTCGTCGTCAGACCTGCACGCATCGCTGGATGGCTACTGCTCGTGGAAGGAGTTGTGAAAGAAGGAAAGTGCGTGAGTTGATTTTGGAGAAGATAAAAGGTGTTTGGCAATAGGTTTAATTCCTATTCTGATTTAAATTTACATTCCTATTTTGATTTAGGAATAGGCTATTCTAGTTTAAGTTCATCTTCTTATTCTGGCTTAGAAATATTTTATTCGGGTTTTAGTTTATATTCCTATTCTGGTTTAGGAATAGGCTATTCTAGTTTAAAATTCCAAATTGAGTTTTGATTGGTTACAAGGATAAGGTAATCCTTATTCCGACTTATTATATTATGAGGACACCCTGCACACAACACGTTAGCCCTAGCGCCACGTCAGCATTGATTGTTGACCGTTGACTTTGACTAATGAGATTTGTGAAAAAGAAAAAAGTTTGTCATGGTGGCCATGACAAGATCAGGAAGCCTGGCAATCCGACAGTCACAAAAGGAACTAGCCAATCAGGTTGGTCCGATGGTCCAATCTAATCCAAAGCAAACCAACCATGTCCACCCGGTTGACCCAATTATCCATCCACAGCTAGATCCAGTTATCATGGTCAACCCTGTTGAGCCTATAGTCCAACAAGGACCAGTTCAACAATACCTACCGCCCCGTCAACCGGAACTAGGAGATCCTGAACGTTTTGCAGCAATGGCAACGCAAATCGCAGCCCTGACACAATAGAACGCAGAACTCCTTCAACGGGTGTTCGAGCAATCTCATCGCGAGGAAACTCAGGGTAGGAGGAGAGAGGAAGAAGAAGAGCTCACTAGCCGGCCTATCACTCATAATCAATCCGAAGGAGGACATCAAGAAGACAATTTTCGGGAAGGAGAAAATCAAATAAATGATAGCAAAATTGGTGGCGCCCGGAATAGAGATGAAGAACTCGACCGGAGGATGGCAGAGTTTAACAAGAAGTTAGCCTTCATGGAGGCGGAGAAGGAGGGTAAGGTAAAGGATGTTTCATGGATAGAATGTTGCAGGGAACCGGTTCACCTTTTTCCCCATGTGTGGAGGCACACCAATTACCTGAAAAATTCAAGGCCCTTCCTATGATAAGTTACAAGGGCATCGGAGATCCATATGAGCATGTCGAGTTTCCGATCACACGTCCGCCTCCTCGGCATCCCAGATGAGGTGGCTTGCCAGGCCTTCCCCCTCACTTTATCAAGAAGTGCCCGAAAATGGTTCAGGAAGCTGCCTCCGGGCTCAATTGACAGATTTGAAGACCTAGGCCGAGTATTCTTAACCCAGTTTATGACTTCACAGACCCGAAAAAAACCACCGTCCTATCTGCTAACTCTGAAGCAACGCAGCAGTGAAACCCTGAAGCAATTCATAACTCAACTCAACCTAGAAAAGACAGAAATTGAAGAGCCCTCCGATGACCTGGTATATTCAGCTATTTACCACGGACTCTTAACCTTAGAGCCGGTGATGAAGAAGATGGCGCGGAAACCACCAAGCAATCTCCAAGAAATGATGAACAAGGCAGAAGAGTTCATCAATGAGGCCGATGTTTTGGAGGCAATAGATAGCACGAGACATCCAAGACAAGAAGAAAGTAAGAAGAAAGAAGACAAGAGGAAGGAAACTCAGAAGGCAGTGGCAGAACCTAAGCCCTTAAAGAAGAAGTTTCATGACTATAATTTCACACCCCTCAATGCTAAGATTTCAGAAGTATTAATGGAGGTCAAGAGGGATCTAGAGTTTGTCCGTCCACCAAAGATACCAGGTAATCCTCCGGAGAGAAACAAAGATCGATACTGTGACTTCCATGAAGCTAGGGGTCACTACACCTAAGGATGCATAGCACTGAGGCAGTTGATAGAGAAACTCATAAAAAACGGTAAGCTAGTTCAATTCATAGGGGGTCAGAGGAATCAGCCAAGGAATGACCGGGACAATCGGCCAAACAATAACTGAGACAATCGTAACTGGGAACACGGCCCACGGGATCGCCCCCGTCAAGTTGGAGGAGGCCAAGAGAATCATCCATAGGAGGATAGTCCACGGGGACGCAATCAAGAAATAAGAGAAAGGAGCCGTAGCCGGCAACATGGATCGCCGATAAACCAGGTTGTGCTAAGAGAGATTCATACAATAGCTGGAGGATTTTCAGGAGGAGGAGAGTCTAACCATGCAAGAAATGCGTATACACAACAAGCAAGAAACCATGAAGTATGTGCAGTCAAAAGGCCAATGAAGGTTCAGAAGAAAGAATATGTGATGATCGGGTTCTCGGATGAGGACTATGAAGGAATATCTTTGTCTCATATAGATGCTTTGGTAGTCACCCTGACGGTAGCTAACCACAACATGCATAGAATTCTAGTAGACAACGGAAGTTCAACGGACATCCTGTACCTGCCAACTTTCAAACAACTCAATATAGGCCAAGAAAAAGTCGGGGTAGCTAGTTCCCCACTGGTGAGATTCACAAGTGAGCAAGTTCAACCAGTAGGCACCATTGATCTCCCAATAACAGTGGGTACTATCCCTCATCAAGCAAAAATAATGGTAAGATTTTTGCTAATAGATCGGCCTTCAGCATACAACGCCATCATCGGCAGAGCAGCACTCAATGAGCTCCGGGCAATAACTTCAACTCCACACTTGAAGATGAAGTTTTTTACTGATCAGGGGGTCAGGGAAGTCAAAGGAAACCAGTGGGCAGCTCGCCAATGCTAATGTCGCCCTAAAGGACGTTCCTGGAAAAGCTACTCTCGAGACCAGGCGTAGCAACAACGAGAAATATCATGGAAAGAGCTGACCTAGGGAAATGGAGAACTGTCTGGAGTGGCATGGCTCATAGCACACCCCCAAACTTGAACTAAAGTACCCTTTTGTCCCTGAAAACACAACACTAAAGTAAAACTGGAAAACAAAAAATGAAACAACTTAAAGCACAAATAAAACAACAAGAATTTAAAAGGATATGCTGTGGGATGCCTCCCATGAGCGCTAAGTTTAACGTCTTCATCCAGACTGTGTGTCCTCTCACTGATGTGCCCCATGTGGTACTGAAGATGATGCCCCCGCAGCTAGTGGTAGTCGCTCCAAAATGGCCTTAAGCATTTCGGCTTGTGTATCAAACTGCTTTTTCCATATTGTCAAAGTGTTGTTCCAGCCTATCCATGCACTGATTTGCACCACACAAGAATTCATATTTAGTGCTGCTTATGACAACAGATCCTCCTCTCCCACCTTGTGGAGGTGCAGGTGCATCTTCTTCCATATGCTTTGCGTCCTCCACTCTTTCAACAACAGGGATTTGCGCCCTAAGGCCTTTTGGCATATGTGATTGGCTATGGTTCCACTGGTTTCTGCCAAAGAATGGGTATTCTGTGACAGGTCCATCTTCGGGGGTGCCCTTTATGCCTTTCTTCTTCAAGATATGTGTGAGCAGAAATGAAAATGGTAGCCTCCATGACTTTGTAGTGGTGGCTCGGCGTGTATGTACCCAATCCCAAAACTTGTAAATTTGATTCCAAATGATTGATGGGATGAAATACCAGTGGCCTTTATGAAAGGCATACAACGCTTGAATGAACTGGTCACGCCTTTGCGTCTTATGTCCCAATGGGCGCACATTAAGCTGCAGAATAGAATCCACAAGCCAGAGTTGTAGAGGCAATTTAGACCAGCTGCCCGCATTAATTTTGTCATCAGCATATTGCCATGCACACATGTCGTCAATTATTTCGGAGATGTAGAAGGACTCTGGCTGTTCATCTAATTGTGCGTCCGCAGGGGGGTGTTCATCGTTGCATTTGAAGGCGGCAGCTATATCAGAAGTTGTCACCTCAACTTGCTGTCCTTGAACGGTGGAGAATAGGACACCCCGCCCATTGCAATCAATGTAAAGGTTTGCATAGAATTGGACAATCAACTTTGTGTATGCTGTGGAGGTGACGGGCTTGAATAGTTTCTTTAACCTTCGGCGTTTGAATTCTTGGACCGCCCATTGGGTTGCTTCGAAATTTATGAAGTCGCCGTTGATGTCAAATTCGGTCTCAAAAATGATCTCCCGCTGCTCACAAGTGGGATGGGAGGATTGGGCGCTAGAGCTTGAAGTTTGAGAGGTGGAAGCAGTGGTCTTTGGCATCTTGAGTTTCATTCAGGATTTTTATCAAGCAGGTTGTGTGCAGCTTCCAAACCAAGTGGTGGAAAACCACTTTCAAAATCTGTCCAACCCCCTGCAAAACACCAGAAAAAACAACACAGAGGGCAACTACACTCTGTACTTTTGTTGTTTTTCAATTTTTGTTTTTATTTTTTTTTTCCTTTCTTAGTTAATTTCATGGTTCGCTCACAGTGGGAAGTGACAATTCTGTTACTGCGATCGATCTCACATCCTCGGGCGATCGATCGCAGAAACTCCTTCAATAGTGCTAAGCCTTCTGAGGAAGCGAACATCGCCCATCCTCGGGCGATCGATCGCAAAAACACTCTAAATTGTGCTATACCTTCTGAGGAAGTGAACGATCGCTATGTAAATGGCGATCGATCGCTCTCTCGCCATGCGCCCGAAGGCGCGCGAGCGCCTCCATCCCACGCCCATACCTAAGCACGAGTGCGATCAATCGCACGTTATAGGGCGATCGAACGCATTCAAGAAAAGGGGTCACGTGACCTATTTAAGTCACTTTTCCCCTTTTTCCCCATCACTTCCCCCCTGCGCCGAGAGCCTTCTGCACTTGCCCTCTCACCCACCTACACTCACAACCTTCCCCCTCACCACCAACCACCACTCACGGTCTCTCGCCAGCCACTACACACCGCCGCAAGCCACCACCTCTCCACAACCTTGCCACATTGTCGTCACAAATCCCCATTTTCCCGTGTTCTTCAACCTTCTTCTCCCCAACCTTCACAAACTTTTTGAATTTTTTTTTTTTGTTTTTGACAACTGCACTCTGCTTGTACGGAGTGTAGTTGCCCTCTGTGTTGTTTTTTCTGGTGTTTTGCAGGGGGTTAGACAGATTTTGAAAGTGGTTTTCCACCACTTGGTTTGGAAGCTGCACACAACCTGCTCGATAAAAATCCTGAACGAAACTCAAGATGTCAAAGACCACTGCTTCCACCTCTCAAGCTTCAAGCTCCTGCGCCCAATCCTCCCATCCCACTTGTGAGCAGCGGGAGATCATTTTTGAGACCGAATTTGACATCAACGGCGACTTCAAAAATTTCGAAGCAACCCAATGGGCAGTCCAAGAATTCAAACGCCGAGGGTTAAAAAAGCTATTCAAGCCTGTCACCTCCACAGCATACACAAAGCTGATTATCCAATTCTATGCAAACCTTTACACTGACTGCAATGGGCGGGGTGTCCTATTCTCCACTGTTCAAGGACAGCAAGTTGAGGTGACAACTTCTGATATAGCTGCTGCCCTCAACTGCAACGATAAACACCCCACTGCGGATGCACAATTAGATGAACAGCCGGAGTCCTTCTACATCTCCGAAATAATTGACATGTGTGCAGGGCAATATGCTGATGACAAAAATAATGCGGACAGCCGGTCTAAATTGCCTCCACAACTTTGGCTTGTGGATTCTATTCTGCAGTGTAATGTGTGCCCATTGGGACATAAGATGCAAAGGCGTGACCAGTTCATTCAAGCATTGTATGCCTTTCATAAAGGCCACTAGTATTCCATCCCATCAATCATTTGGAATCAAATTTATAAGTTTTGGGATTGGGTACATACACGCCGAGCCACCACTACAAAGTCATGGGGGCTACCATTTCCGTTTCTGCTCACACATATCTTGAAGAAGAAAGGCATAAAGGGCACCCCCGAAGATGGACCTGTCACAGAACACCCATTCTTTGGCAGAAACCAGTGGAACCACAGCCAATCACATATGCCAAGAGGCCTTAGGGTGCAAATCCCTACTGTTGAAAGAGTGGAGGACGCAGAGCATATGGAAGAAGATGCACCTGCACCTCCGCAAGGTGGGAGAAGAGGATCTATTGTCATAAATAGCACTAAATATGAATTCTTGTGTGGTGCAAATCAGCGCATAGACAGGCTGAAACAGCACTTTGACAATATGGAAAAGCAATTTGATACACAAGCCGAAATGCTCAAGGCCATTCTGGAGCGACTACCACTAGCTGCGAGGGCATCATCTTCAATACCACATGGGGCACATCAGTGAGAGGACACACAGTCTGGCTGAAAAATTTAAACTTAGCGCTCATGGGAGGCACCCCACAGCATATCCTTTTAAATTCTTGTTGTTTTATTTATGCTTTAAGTTGTTTCATTTTTTGTTTTCCAGTCTTACTTTAGTGTTGTGTTTTCAGGGACAAAAATGGTACTTCAGTTCAAGTTTGGGGATGTGCTATGAGCCATACCACTCCAGACAGTTCTCCATTTCCCCAGGTCAGCTCTTTCCATGATATTTACACATTGGGAACAATGTGTAATTTAAGTTTAGGGGTATGGAAGACACATTTACACACACTTTGTCCCATTTTTGAAGGAAAAAAAATGCATATTCATGTTGTCTTAAAATTTTGGTGGACTTGAAAAAAATTGTGATTTGATTTCATCAGTGAACTTAAAATTTTAAGCACATGATTTGATGATAGAATTTTTGAGTTTTGTTACTTACTTTAGACAGTTGAGAATTCACATGTTTGATCTGCTCTAACACAAGCACATTAGCACATGATTTATGGGGTATGACATGTGGTCTTAATGTGTATGTCTCTATGTTTTGGGTGACATTGGATAACTTATTGGTTGGATACATTGCCATAATAAAAAATTAAAAAAAAATGATCATTGATAAGATTTTCACTGAGTAACTGGACCTCTTGCCTCATAAAGCATTAAGTGTTCACGTCAAAAGGTGGAGAAATTTGATTTGGTTAAAAATAAAAATAAAAATGGCTAAGTTTAGTTTCGTAGCCTTTTTTACTCAAGTTAGTAAGTCCTTAGGGGTGTCTTTACACCTAATGCCCTAAAACCATCTGGTTTGGGAGTCATTGGCTCAACACTCGCTACATGGGTCAATTAGAAAGCTCAAGGGAACTAAGCATTACAGAGCCTACTAATAGAAAGTGAATAAGAGAAAAATATGCCATTGTTGTTCATTCTGATGAGAATTCCAGTGAAGCTTGAAATATTGAGACTTTGCACATTAAAATTATTTGGAAGCTTCATAATCTTGTGTTAATTCACTTTACACTGCTTCAACTTGTGATGCCTTGGTCTGCCTTTTGTAAGTGATTAGACTTTACAATTTCAATGCATTGTGAAGATGGCGTTTATCCTTTTAAGCTTGCTAATGAATGAAAATCACTGTTTTGAATTACTTTAATTTTTGGAAAACATGAACTGTGCATAATGTTTGTGGATATCATTTCTGGAAAATCCTCACGAGACTATACTCGTCATCTAGGGAATTCTAAGGGGTTTAAAAGGCTTGTTGCATATGCTAAATGCAACCGTACATCCCACGAAAGCTGGATTTATCTTTATGTTTTTCAGTTTATTTTCTGTTTTGTATTGCTAAGGGACTAGCAATATGTAAGTTTGGAGGTGTGATAAAGGCTGAATGTTGCACATTCTAGCCTCTTAACTTGCATATGTTAATTCCTTAGCATTGTTATTTGTTTGATTTTGTTTTGTTTTTGTGTTTCAAGTCAAATGCAAGAGTTCCATTGAAAATTGGGCTAAAAATGACAAGTTGAAGCCATTTCTTTACCTAGGATCAATCGCGATTGTATCTGGGATCAAGCGCGTATGCGCTCGAGCGCACAATCTAGGATCGATCACACTCCTGCGATCGCGCGCACACATCTAAGCTCGAGCGCACACACTGCAATCGAGCGCACTCGGGGGTACATCATATGGCAAGCGCCTTTTAACAGCTAAAACTCGATTTTCAGTCTCCTAATTGAACTGAGAGACTGACCTAGGGTTTCTAGGGTTTTCTTAGTCCCTATAAATAGGATTTTTAACATTGTAAAAGGGAGTCAGTTTTCCTAGAGCGAAAATTGCAGCAAATTATTTTTGGGGCTTAAACATCATGAGTGGCTAAACCCTTTGTAGGGTATCGATGTAACCCTCTCCAAGCACAATGGTGATTGTATTTGATTTTTAGTTATTCAAATTATGTATGTGATTGCATAACTGTGAGAATTGCAACCTTTGATTTATGTTCTTAATATTAATTGCAATTATTCTTCATTTACAAAATCAATATTTACGAAATTCTCTTCTTGTCTTAGAAATTATTTTGCCTGTATTGAACTCAAATCAACCTTATTTTCTATGATTATAAGATTGATGGTTATGCAATGGGTTTTAATAAACATATGATTAATAGGATTAGATAGACCATACTTAGGAAAGGCTGGTCGTACTACACCTTAGTTTAGAGTAATTTAGGTAGACG
Source organism: Carpinus fangiana (assembly GCA_006937295.1). Classification (NCBI taxonomy): domain Eukaryota; kingdom Viridiplantae; phylum Streptophyta; class Magnoliopsida; order Fagales; family Betulaceae; genus Carpinus; species Carpinus fangiana. Next base: position 18,361,054 of record CM017327.1, on the reverse strand, counting down.
ATCTGTGCCAACCCAAGATGGGTTATGCTATTCCATTAATTATATGAAACTTATTAAATGATTTTATAGTTTATACCTAGGGAAGACGGGTCGTACCGCATCTTAGTGGTTAGGTGGATGATCCGTGCCAACCGAAGATAGATTATCCTTATCCTTTAATATTGTATTTTCTTATTCTTTTATATCATACATATCATGAGTTTCTAGAATTAAATACGGTTACCATTGTTGTACGGATTGTGGCGAAGTCGGTACCTTACTCTCTCTCTCTCTCTCTTATATATTCGTTCTCAGCATTACGTTTAATTTATGCACTTAAATTCCCACAAACAAACAATTATCTCTTATTTAATTAGGTTAAATTTTGTCTTTTGAATTTAATAACAAAACCCCTACGGCTCTTGAGGTTCGACACCCTCAATATAGCCCTATCCTACGGGATTCGTTCTATTGCGAGTGGTAATTTTTATTATTGATATTTTTGGACATAAAAAGACCACATCAATTTTTGTTCCTCTGCTGCGAATTGATTTGTTAGTAGATTGTACATCCGGGCATGAGTTACTTAGCTTCATGGATGCTTTTTCTGGGTACAATCAGATACGCATGTATGGACCGAACCAAGAGAAGACGTCCTTCGTGACGGATCGGGGAACCTATTGCTATGAAGTAATGCCGTTCGGATTGAAAAATGCAAGAGCCACCTATTAGAGACTAGTCAATCGGATGTTCCAAGGACAAATTGGGCAAAATATGGAAGTCTACGTAGACGATATGCTGGTGAAGACAATACAGGCAGCAAACCATATCCAAGACCTACTCGAGGCATTCCAAGCTTTAAGGCTCTACATTATGAAGCTAAACCCGACTAAATGTTCTTTTAGAGTATCCTCGGCTAAGTTCTTAGGTTTTGTCGTATCAAGGCGCGGGATTGAAGCTAACCCAGAGAAGATACAGGCAGTGTTAGACATGCAAGCACCACGGAACATAAAGCAGCTACATCAGCTCACAGGTAAGGTTGCTGCCCTAAACAGGTTTATATCCCTGTCAACCAACAAGTGCCTGCCTTTCTTCAAAGTCCTCAGGAAAGCATTTGTATAGGATGAAGAATGTGAAGGAGCCTTCAAGCAGCTGAAGCAGTATCTAGGGAACCCTCCTTTACTTAGCAGAGCAGATGAAGGAGAAATACTCTACCTCTATTTAGCCGTATCACCCACTACCATGAGTTCAGCTTTGGTCCGGGAAGATCGTGGCACCTAAAGGCCAATATACTTCACTAGCTGGGCGTTGCACGAAGCAGAAAAGAGATATCCTAAGATAGAAAAGCTGGCGTTCGCATTGATGATGTCAGCCCGGAGGCTAAGGCCGTATTTCCAAGCTCATACCATTAGTCTTGACGGAGTATCCATTGAAAAAGGTGATGCAGAAACCAGACGTTTCAGGGAGATTAGTGAATTGGGCCATAGAGTTGGGAGAGTTTGATGTTGAATTCTATCCTAGGACAGCTATCAAAGGGCAGGCATTGGCTGACTTCCTTGTGAAATTCTGTAATTTTCCGAAACCGGGCCAGCTACCCAAAGGAGAAACATGGATAGCGTATGTGGACGGGTCCTCCACTCGAAAGAGGGGCAGAGCTGGGATTATGCTGACAAGCCCGGAAGGAGGTAACCTAGAGTTCTCCATTCGATTGGATTTCCCTACGACCAACAACGAAGCAAAGTATAAAGCAGTCATAGCTGGAATGAGTTTAGCCCGAGACATGGGGACCAAGAACTTGGAGGTAAGGAGTGACTCGCAAGTTGTAGTCATGCATATTCAAGGAGAGTATGAGGCTCGGGGGGTAAAAATGAAGAGATATCTTACCAAGGTACAAGAACTCCAAATCTTTTTTGACCTAGTAGTGTTGACAAGGATTCCCCGAGAGGACAATAGCCTAGCCGATTTCTTGGCAAAACTTGGATCCGCTGCAGACAAAGAGGCTGAAGCCTCGGAGCAAAAGATACAAGTCTTAACCGAGCCTTCTATATTATTGACTATGAAGGTTTTACAGATTGAGCAAGAAGGCAAAGCCCCGGAATGGGCTGTAGATATCATCCGATACTTGAGAGATGGAAAACTCCCAGATGATAGGCAGAAGGCACAGCAGATACGGATGAGGTCTGCCCGGTACACATGAGCGGGTAACACTTTGTACAAATGGGGATACACTCTACCCCTCTTAAAGTGTCTTACCAAGGCAAAGGAAAATTATGTGATGCTGAAAATTCACGAAGGGGTATGCAGCAGTCATGGAGGGAGCCAGATGCTAGTTCACAAAGCTATTAGAGCCGGGTACTATTGGCCCGGAATGAACAAGGATTCTGATGACATCGTGAGGCATTGTGACAAGTGTCAGAGGTTTGCTAAGANTTGAGCAAGAAGGCAAAGCCCCGGAATGGGCTGTAGATATCATCCGATACTTGAGAGATGGAAAACTCCCAGATGATAGGCAGAAGGCACAGCAGATACGGATGAGGTCTGCCCGGTACACATGAGCGGGTAACACTTTGTACAAATGGGGATACACTCTACCCCTCTTAAAGTGTCTTACCAAGGCAAAGGAAAATTATGTGATGCTGAAAATTCACGAAGGGGTATGCGGCAGTCATGGAGGGAGCAAGATGCTAGCTCACAAAGCTATTAGAGCCGGGTACTATTGGCCCGGAATGAACAAGGATTCTGATGACATTGAGAGGCATTGTAACAAGTGTCAGAGGTTTGCTAAGATCACAACGAATCCCCTTGAAGAGCTGAATCCAATCTCAGCAACATGGCCCTTCGCACAATGGGGAGTCGACTTGGTGGGTCTGTTACCCACTGGAAAAGGAGGGTGCAGGTTCATAGTAGTTGCGGTAGACTACTTCACCAAATGGGCAGAAGTGGAGGCACTGGCAACCATCACAACTGGAAACATCCAGAGTTTCTTGTGGAAGTCAATAGTGTGTAGATACGGGATTCCTCACGCCTTTGTAACAGACAACGATAAGCAATTCGACTGCGAACAATTCAGAAAGTGGTGTGCAAAACTCCGCATAAGAAATTACTACTCTTCTCTAGGACATCCCCAGGCAAATGGATTGGTAGAGACAACCAACAAGACCCTAATGAATACCTTGAAGAAAAAGCTTGAAGGCAAGAATGGGGCTTGGGTAGAGTTTCTCCCAGAGGTACTGTGGTCCTACAGGACTACCACCTGAACTCCTACCAAAGAGACACCTTTTACCCTAACCTATGGAACTGAAGCTGTGATACCAGTAGAGGTAGGGTCTGTAAGTTACCAAGTAGAGCATTACAACCCGAGACTGAATGAAGAGGGAATGAGGTTGCACCTGGACTTATTGCAGGAAAAGCGAGATGAAGCTCAGATCACCATGGCCGCCTATCAACAAAAAGCAACCAAGTACTTCAACAAACGGGTCCTCAGAAAGGTGACCATCGCCACACAAGATTCCACTAAAGGTAAGTTGGGTCCAACATGGGAAGGGCCTTACCAGGTTGTCGAATGTCATTGACAAGGAGCGTATCACCTCCGAAGGGCAAATGGGAAACCACTACCTAGGCCATGGGACGCAGAACATTTGAAGAAGTACTATTATTTTCAATATAATATAACATTATTTTCAATATTGTTTTTTCTTTGTTTTGGGTATTCGATCTCCTCATTTTTTCTCAAACCATTTACTTTTTCCTCTGCATTTATTTCTTCTCTTCCCCTTCCCGAACAAGTTTCTCACGAGCATACCCCTAAATTTGTTGAGTTCATTCAAAGGCATTTGAACATTAAAGATTGTCAAATTCATTCTCAGCTACAATCCGACTTGGTGGAACACATGTAAGAATTGCACGGCCAATCTTAAGAATTATTAGTTATATTACATATATTTATTTTTGTTATTAATTTTAAGAATTTGTACCTATATGTGAAATGAATGTTCCTTATATGTGTTTATTTTTGTTTTTATTCATGATTTCTATATATGTTATTGTTTTTCCCTTTAATTAAGTATTGGAAATAATATAATAAAAAAGAGTGAGAAATAATATTTTAAAGCAAGTAACTAATGGAATATAGGCCCTACCTTCTCTCTATAAACCACTTCTTCCCTCTTCCTTCAAGCAATAAAACTAGTAAAAAGCCTTGAGGATGGAAGATCTAGATTTAGATCTAGATTTTTCCTCCTCCCCTTTCTACGGCAGCACTGCTCGATGTTTCATCCGATCTCCATTTCGGGTGGGTGTTTGTTTCAAATCTAAGTTATATTTCTAGATCTTGCTCCAGATCTAGTTTTTTCTTTCTTGGATCTGCTTTTCTTCATCAACCTTGGTGCGTATTCCTAGGGATCTCTTTGATGCCGGGCTCCTCCGCAATTGCTTGTGGAGTTTTTTAGTTTTTTAAGTTTTGTTTTGTTGTTGTTGTGTTTGGGCTACTCATGTCCTAAATCTTGGCTGTTTGATGCAGATCTGGTACATGAGTTAACTTTAGTTGTTTTTCTCGTAATAAGACATTCTGGCCTTTTGGGTTGTTGATGGTTTAGTCCCCTAGCCTTGGGTTGTGGGGGTTCCGTTAGGGGCTACACCTATGTTTTGTTGGGCTTTGCTTGTTGCAGATCTGTTCTAGTATCAAAAGTCACACATAGGTTAGCCGGTTGGTGAAGTCGCAATTTTTGCTATGGTTTTGTCTTGGCTATGGTTAAGATTTGTCAAAGTTTTGTTGCTCGGTGTTATATAAGCTTCGTGCTTTTGACTTCTACCTTAATGAAATCAGTATTTTTTATAAAAAAAAAAAAAGTAGCTAATGAAATAAAGAATCTGTTAGAGCTAGCATTAAAAAATAGGTAGCTAAAATAAAAAATTATACTTTTTAAATAAATAGAATACCTCTTACTGCTGAAAATACTATTATTCTCAATATTATGTCCACATTAGTTGTCTCCGACAATGATAAAGAAATGCTTTGCATTAAATAAGATGCTAATAGAGTTGTTGCTTTCGGTCAACTAAGTTCATCCAAAGCGCCTGATTCTGATAGTGTAAATATTCTTTTATACAAATATTACTAGAGCATTATTAAAGACGACATTCTAGCAACTATACATAGTTTCTTTACAGTTGATTTTCTGCTAAAGGAGTTTCAGTCACACAAATTACTATAATAAAAATGGTCTTTTAGAGACGTCATTATTAGTGATGACCCAAAAGTCGTCATGACAATTTGTGATCATTGCCAATGTCATGCAAGAATTTAATATGATGTCATGCTGATATGCCCTTCCTAATACAAAGGGAGGGAAATTTTCACAAGCCGCGCGGGAAGTCGCAAAAAGTTATTAGCGACGGAATTTAACCTATTCGAGACAATCACAAATAACAATTTATACTAGCGATGACTATTGTCGTTGCTAATATTAGACTATTAGCGACAACAATTGTTGTCATCGTTAATATTATAAATAATTAATTTTTTTAAAAGAAAATAGTGATTATTATAAAAAGTAAAAACACATTAAGCATAACGCTCTATAAAAATAATATCTAAAATACATAATGAAATTTCTTCAATGAGCCATTTTTCTACGATGAGATAGATATCTTAAGTATTATATATATTATATTATGACATGCATTAGTGACCATATAAGAAAAACAAATAAATATTAGCAATGATCCTCGTCTTCGCTGATATGTATAATATATACTTTAAATCTAAATGTATTAGTAACGACTAACATTGTTGCTAACTTGCTAATATATACTATATTAGTGATGATGATTGTTGTAGCTAATACAAAATCGATACCGTTTTCGTACAAGAAACTTGAGAGTGGGTCTTTTGCACTATAAATATGAATGATTATTTCATTAGAACTTCTTGTATTCTTGTTGTTAGAATATACGGAAAATATTATATTTTCTGTATTTGATCGATATTGAAATATTCTCTATTTAAGGGCCGATTATAATTAAATATTGGGATAGTAATCAAATTAATGGCTATTTGGATTACCATACTTGTACTTACTACCTTATAAATAGGGACAAATTAAGTCAATGAGCATAATATAGTCTTTATGCCTATTCCGAGTGATGGGTCACATATGTGTCTAACACCAAACCACCTATAAATTTCTTTGTGTAATTTCTCTATTTCACTTCTAATGTTATTCCCATATTTAATTTTTCCAACAAACTTCAACATAATATTAGACCATCATCTGCATATTCTTAAATAATCATCATTCAAGTGTACCAAATGTGCCAGCCAACTAAACGAGGTAAAATGTTGGAAATAAGGCAAGGTTTGCGTATGATAACAAGAATAACATATATCAAATTAAAAATTAAAAAAAAAAAAAAAAAAAAAAAACCCTACATTTATTCTTTAATTTCATCAATGTTGTAATCGTGTTAATTAGTTGAACATCATGAAGCTGCCATTGAAGGAGATCATCAGTGATAGAATTTAGAATGCGGAAATATAAAGAGGAATAATAAACAAAAGAACATAAAGAGAGACAAAATTAAAATGGTTGGGTAATATGCCTATATCCACACACTAAAGCCTTATAGGCTACATCTTATTTTTATTTAATGATTTAATAGTACATAGGAGGCTTCAATATATAGAAGCCAAAGGGATAAAGACTCTCATAGATTAACAATGTGGAAAAGCTCACATATTCTCTAACATTTCCCCTCAAACTCAAGTTGGAGACTTGTAAATCTTGAGTTTGGTCTTGATTGGCGATGGAGGCCTTTATGGTGGCCAAAACTTATTGGAGGTGATGGCGGCCGAGGGAGTTGGCTGGAGTTGATGGCGCTGGAATTTGAAACATCGCCGGTTGTGAACTTCGACTACTGTGGCTGGGATTTCAACATCGGCAATTTTTTGCCAGAATGGGCCAAACATGGGCCCGAAATGAAGTCAACTATGGGCTAAAAAGGGCTCAGGTTTTAAATAATATCTCAAAGGCTGGACTTGGGTCTTAAACAATACCATAAAGGCTATAAAATATGGGTCTATGTCAAACATAACAATAGACTACCAACTAATGGGCCAAAAATAGGTCAAGGTCAACAAAAGACCAAATTAATGAGGCCAACAAAAGGCCGAAAGGATATGGCCTGCCAAAAGGATATGGGCAACTATGGCCCCTTTTTTTTTTGAACCGATTCTTTTTTCTTTTTTTTAATAAGATTCTATTCTCATATTACATTAACTAGGATAAGGATTATCTTAATCCTATAACCAAACATAACCAAATATGACACTATAATCTTCTATTCCTAAACTAGAATAGAAATATCTACACACCAGAATAAAGGTAAATCAAATGTGTAGCCAAACACCACTTTTCTTCTTCAATTTCTTTTGTTTCTCAGACCAACGTTGGGATGCCGGATCTAGCCATAATGACAAGCTAAGGCCGGCGACAGACAGTACCGGTGGCCTAGTGAGGTGAGTATTGACGCCCGCCTGGAGGTTGAACTGCCAGCAGTGATGAGCGTGAGTGTGGTGCATTGGCTTGAGCAACGGTGACGAAGAGGAGAGGAGGGGTGGAGCCAAAGGAGAAGGCGCCGGATCTGAGCCGTGGAAGGTTGGGATGACAGCAAAGAAATCCAACTGAACTGGGCTGCGAATGGCGGAGGTGGTCGGGCCACTGCGTTGGACGTGGTGCTTTCTGATCAGTGGAAAACCAGAGAAAATGTTACTTGCGATGGGTCAAGGATGACCAAAGGAAGGACGCCGACTGACTGGTGTGGATCGGATTTGGCAAGGATGGTGATGGGAAGATGAAGCAAACCAAAGGTGGGGAGAAGATAACTTCTACGTCTTCTGAAATGTGATGCAGTCATAGATGATTTTTTTTTTTTTTTTTTCAGATCTAGTCAAAGGGAGCCGTGATGGCCGGTGACGGATCTTCCACATAATGGTATATATGAGCCTCGCAAGCTTGTTTCTGGAATTATTTTTCCAGATTAGGCTGTAATGAAGGCGTGGACAGATTCTGAAATCATTTTTTCAAATCTGACCAGAAATAGGAACCAATGTGATGGGTGGAAATCAGCCCAAATGTTTTTGACTAGCCAAAAACTACCAACACCCAAAGAAATAAAATATGGCGAAGAAAATGCCAAGGCAGTAACAAGGGTTTTGTGATTGTGAACAATCCGAACCAAAATGCTAGGAAACAAAACTAAAAATTGAAACCCAGAATCTAATAATCGGCGTTATGTAGTGACTCAAATAATTAACTAAACTGAGGTAGCTTAGTTAGAGAGTTAATTTAGGTTTTGGGTCACTAAGGACAACTAAAGGAGCATTTTGGAAATTTTGGACTTTCGAACCGTACGTACGCCCAACAGTACTGGACGTCACTCTTGTCTTTAGTAGAGGACGTAGTAGGGGGACCACCGTACATACATCTGCAAATAGTACGAGGACATATGCCTGGGGACCACCCAGACGTACACTACTTTTTAAAAAACCCTTGGTTAATACCTGGATGTACGCTACAGCCTTTAGACCGCTGGGTAAACAATACCTGACGTACGCCCCAATAGCACCGGACGCACGCTACTTTTAAAACAACTTGCAACGCCCTTAGCTTTTTCTCACCTATAGATACCCCTTACCCTTTCACACCCATTCTCGCCCCTAGGCTCTATGAAACTTTGTGTGAGTGTGTTCTTGTGAGTTTGAGTGTTTTATGGAGAAATGAGGTGATTCTTTGGCTTTAAGGAGATAACCTTTTAAGCTCTATTTATTTCTTAAGTCATTATGCTCTTTTAATGCTTTTTAGACTAACTTAGTTGTTGGTTTGAGTTCTAGCTAGGTTATGCTTTAATCTTGGTGGTTTAGTATTTTATCTTGATCAAACGTATTTTCATATGCATGGAGGCCTTATTTTGAGATAGAATGTCTTAGAAATTCGTTTAGATAGGCTTAGAACCAATTCAGGAGAATAGGAGGACGCATGGATAGAATGAGGTTCCACCTGAAACCTTCTAGGCGGGCGTACAGCCTCGAGCCCGGATGTATGGTCAGAAGCATTCCAGGGAACGCTATTTTGGCTAGCCGTCCGATAGCTAATGTTTTCATGTTTTAGGGTTGTTTTAGTCAGACTTAGGACTAAAAGAAAGTTTTTCACAAATTTGGAGAACCTAGACCATTCTGAGGGATATTCAGAGATTTTGTGCGACCCATGTGAGTTTTAACTCACATAATGCTTACCATTATTTTTTCATGATTGCACGATTATTTTGTGTACCAAAACATGCATATTTACAACTCTCACGATATACACTTTGTTGCACATGAACTCTAATTTTTTGTGAAAAACGTTGTGCTTAATATGTTAATAAAAGTGAGACTTGTAAAAGCATGCATGTAAAATACGGACAAGATAAATTGCATCATATGACATGGTACACCGGTACATGCGGGATAACGGTCATGGCCTTACTATACATGTTAACTTTATGGTCAAATGCATGTGTATTATATAGGCCTTGAATCCAATGGTTATTTCATGACCAGTGTAGCATTAATGAGCGGTCACTACATGACATATATCATTAGTGACATAGGCCACCCAAGGTCGAACTCGGTCGTGCCACTAGTGTTATGGACGGTAGCATACAATATCTGAGACAATAGTGTTGTTTTACAGATCCTTCGGTGTAACACCCCACCCCAATGACACACAATATTATCCGCTTTTGGCTCCCCCAAACCAGACTTCCCATAAGGTCACCTATCATGATACTACTCACGCAAAAGCACGCTTAATTGCAGAGTTCTGATAGGATCATAACCATCACGACTTTAAAACGCGTTGTTGCCATTAAAGGTGTAAGTATACATAAAAGCACATTCTCATCTCCATACCCAAGCGATGTGAGGCGTCACAATCACCCCCTTTTAGGGCCCAGCATCCCCGCTGGTGACCCTCATGGGATTAGCCCATTCTTGGCGTCCCAGCGAGCACCCGCTAATGACCTTCATGGGCTTGTGCACGTTCCCCCCATCTCAAGCTGGGCAATGGCTCTGATACAATTTGTAACACCTTACCCCAATGACACACAATATTTTCCGCTTTTGGCTCCCCAAACCAGACTTCCAGGAGGTCACCCATCCTGGTATTACTCTTGCAGAAGCAAGCTTAACTGCGAAATTCTAATAGGATTATGACCATCACAGCTTTAAAAGGCGTTGTTGCCATTAAGGGTGTAAGTATACATATAAGCACATCCCCATCTCCATACCCAAGCGATATGGGACGTCACACTCGGGATAGCGTCAACCTTGCTAAAAATGGGTAATATCTCGAGTAGACTATACTGTTGAACTATCACAGTTACTCTAAATCATAAGCATGTATCATATATCAATATCACGCCTATGGAAGACTGTCATGATGAAACTGTTGCATACTTTATAAAATAGAGTTCATTACTAATTTGGTATGGGTATTATATACGTTAACATTCACTAAGTCTTTAGACTTACCCCTTTCTTTTTATTCCCCCCCACCCCCAAAAAAAAAAAAAAATTAAGAATAGTTGTGCAGTTTAGCAAGCCTAGACGATGATGCCTTTCGAATCAAATATGAGTGATTGTGCAGGACCTGATACAAGTTGTGCATTTTTTAGGACATGTATGCAGTTTGGTTGAAATCCATGTAGGATGACAGAGGAACCACCTGAGCAAACATGATTGAGATTATTATCTCTATAGCATTACTTAAGCTTAGGATTTGATCTGTTGATCCTTTTAAGAAACAATTATGAGATGTAATATTTTATTTTGATGATGGTCTAATGACCGATATATTAGTGACTATATATTATGAGGTATTATGTATAGTCTAGTGTATGAATGTGTGATTGCTGTACTATTACTCTCTATTCCTATAGGTTAGAAAGTCTTCCGTGGAGGTTTCTCGCTAATTATGAGAAGTTGTAATTCCTGAGTCTTGTCCTGCGAGTGATAGGGTTGGGAGGTAAATCATGTGATCAATTACCAGTTAATTGATTTATCCATTGGGTCGTTACATATTAGCTTATTAGCCCTAATACCATGATAGAATTTAGAATGCGGAATAATAAATAAAAGAAGATAAAAAGATATAAAATTAAGGTGGTTCGACAATATACCTACATCTACACACTAAAGCTAGCCCTATAGGGTACATCTTTCTTTTATTGAGTGATTTGATAGTAAATAGGAGGTTTCAATATATAGAAGCCAAAGGAAGAGAGACTCTCCTAAATTAGCAATGTGGGATAAGTCCACATATTCTCTAACAATCATGACCTTGTAGTTCAGATCGAGGATGAAAATCATTTGCAATTATCGTCGGAGAAGAAGCCATCGATTAACACACCAACACGAGTGAGATGGAGAGGTGTTCATGAAATTGTGTGGTTCTGAGGTTGTCTAGTCATGGCCAGGGTGGGAAGCGTTGGTGGAACATTTTGGTTTGACTTGCAGGTGTTTTTCGACCAGGGATGTTGTTAAATATTGTAAGTCATGTGATTAATTAATTAATTAAGCACGACTGTAGAGAACCCATTTATAATTTACGCACATGCATTTTGCTCCGGAAACATCATAGAAATTAATAAGCATTTGGTGTGAGCTTTCATGGAGTTATTTAATTTTCTCTCCGGGAAGGAAGGAAGATGACTTTGGAGTTTGGACTACTATGGTCAATGATCTACTCCAAATTAAAAAGAGAGAAAAAGAAAAAAGTAAGCAGAAAAGTTGAAGTTATCACGACAATGCCATTGTGATCGACTAATTAACCTCTATCATTGCAAAAGGACGAGGAATTGGTGGATGGAAGGCCTAAGAGATTTGACAGGCTAATGATATTAAAGGAAAGGCAATGAGCAGAGGTTTCACATAATGCTTAAGGAAATGGAGCACCACCTCTCGATGACTCCAATATTAATGTTATTGCGGGAGTGTTTTTTGTCACTAGATGTTGTCTTCAGATCTAGTGACCATGCTGCTCACTTCCCCGAAAGATTTGAAAAGGGAAAAAGAAAAGTTAAAAGCTATTTCATTTTGGTCGACCAAAAATTGAAAAAAGGGGGAGCAAGGGGTCCATCCTCCAACCCCAAAACATATGGAAAGAAAAAACCAAAAAATTTGGGATTTTTTGTTATTTTCTTTTCAATGGTTGTTGCACCGTTCGGGCCGTAAATGAACAAGTCCATTTGAAAACCCGCTTGATATATAACCGCTCGTATATTAACTCGACTTGAATTCGGTTTGTTTAATAAATAAGCTACCTGATCGTGAATATAAAATTAGGATCAATTATTAAATGAGTTATATTCGTATAAACTCGGTCGATTCGTGTAAGCTCGTATAACTTCATTTTTATTTCTTTTTATTTTAATTTTGTAATTAGAATATCTTAACTAAAGAGATTTTTTATTTTTTATTTTTTTTGTATATATGACTAATTAAATCTATTTTTTATTTTTTAATTGTGTTCATTATGTTTATATTTTCAGTCTCTTTTTTCCTTTCCTATTTCTTCAGCGCGCATTTCTTAATTTAATTTAATTGTTTGATAAATCGCTTTTATTTATCGTGGATCGATGTTCTATTCTCTCTTTTTTTTTAATAATATTAACATAATTATTTTTTAAAAAAAATGCCAATTTAAAATAGCTCCAATATTTTTGAGTTATAACATTGAGTGATTAATTGGTCATAGGAAATAACATTACTTTTATTAGTTGAAAGAACATTGAATACAATTAGCATAATTGATTCTTTTTGTATATTAAACTTTAAAATTGGCTAAATATATATATTTTTTTTTATGGTGGGTAACACACATGTCGTTATATGATTTAATCTAACATGACATATTAATTAACGGATATTGTCTAGTTAGAAGTATGGACCTTTTTTCTTTTTTCTTTTCTTACCATTAAGAGTTCTCTACAAATTTCTATATGACATAGACCTAATTACAATGAATCATATGGGCATATATATGGACCAACTTTGATTTATTATAGAATTTCTTAGGTATTATTGCACATATATATCACAAACACCAAAGAAGCAGTCCAACCAAGTCTTATTTTAATCAATCTATGCAGGTTTAACGTTGTTGCCGCCGGTGTCGGCGGTTGTGAAAGAGGTAGCATTGGCTCCAGCTTCACTCTCTTTCAACGGTCCAACACCATTTCCATTCGAACCCATTTTTGTCTCCGCTTCCTCTCTGAACTTCCTGTAGATGTCACCTTTGTAAAACCTCCTCGTTCGGAGCACCAAAACAATTGAAGCAAGGAAACCAAACAACGTCGCCGCCGTGATGATGATAAAAGCCATTCGATAACAATGCGCACCGGTGCATGTCAGCGGCTGCCCGGCCTTCCGGGTGATACCCATTGCTTCGATTTGCTTCGCTGCCTCCTTGTCATACAAACGACCGGCGACTCTCACGTTGAGAATGTATGACCCGATCGGGCTCGCCACAGCGCCAAGATTGTACAAGGTGGAGTAATACTTGAGGCCGAAGATCTCAGAGATGATCGCGAAAACCAATGACCATTGTGCTCCGAAGCAGAATCCGATGATGACCGAAGCAAAGTAGAGAGAATTTGGGACAGCGAAGGCGATCAAGATGTGTCCAATGGAACAGAAGAGGAGGACCAAAGTAAGCATTAATGGACGTGGGAATTTGTATTTGACAAGGAAGATTTCGGAAGTGAAACCCGATAGAGCTCGTCCGAGATAATTCCAAATGCTCACGAGCGACACAAAGGTGGTGATGCTGTCGATCGGATAGCCTTGTGATTTACCTGTAAAATATAAAGAAGATGATTATATTTTTTATTTTTTATTAGTTTAAAATTTTTAAATAAATAATTATTTAACATGAAATATCTTGACTTGTTTGACGGATCATTGTGCACTAGGCTGTCTACACAGTATTTTTTATTGTACAGTGATTCATNAGGCAAAATAGTTACCGAAAAAGTATAATATTTTACTTTAAGCTACTCATTTAATTTTTTTTATACACAATTCAATATATTCTCTATTTTACTATTTATTTTCTTTAAATATTATTTTGTGTGAGAATGAGAAAGAAAGAGGATGAGAGAGAGTAAAAGGAAGAAAAGGAGACAAAAACAATAATAAACAAAGTTCACAACATAGACTCAACAAATACCTAATTTATCTCCTACATGTCATATAAAAAATAAAAATAAAAATTAAAGTTTAATGTTTTGAATTCAATTTTATTATTTTTTAATTTTTTAAATAACACGTATGAAAAAAGTTGGGTCTTTGTTAGGTCTATGTTGTGGCTGTATCACATTTCATAGGTTAATCAACTTATTTACTATTCATTTTAGAAGAAAAAACTGCAAAATAGCTATTTTGCTGGAGAGGAAAAAAAAAAGTTTAATAATATTCAAATCTGACTATTATCTCTTGGAGATGAAAAAAAAAAAAAAAAAAAAAAAAAAAAGGTTTTTTGCCTTCCCTGATTTTTGCAATAGAATGCACTTTAAATAATTAACCTTTCCAAATAAATAGTAATAATTGGACATTACCGATCTGCCCCAAGTTGTCAATGGCCGTCAATGTCCCGCCGAGACCTAAAGTTATGGCGACGAACAAAATGAACATGTCGATGCTGAAAAGTGCTTGAAAGATGGTGTAGTCTTCACCTCTGTCAGGCGGGTTGAATATGTTGCTCATGCAAGAATCTGGCTTCCGCTTACTTGCTGAAGCTTCTGCAGGTGACGGCAATGGCTGCTCCATTAATACTGACGAATTTTCAGTTACTACTTTCACATCATTCAATTTCAGGGCATGCTCTTTGATGTTGTTCTTGCAAGAATCTGGCTTTCGCTTACTTGCTGAAGCTTCTATAGGTGACGGCAATGGCTGCTCCATTAATACTGACGAATTTTCAGTTACTACTTTCACATCATCCAATTTCAGGGCATGCTCTTTGCTCTTCAAAAGCTCGAGCTCTTCTCTTATAACAATGGCAACCGGGAGAAACAGAAAGACAAGAACAACAGAAGCGCTTCCGATATATGCAATCCTGGCAAAATGGAGCCGGTTTTGTATGATAATCAAAACCATGAGAAAACCGGCGAGGCCGAGGGAGATGTAGAGAAATCTGTAAAAAACATTGAGCTCGTTCGATTGCCGGACAATTTTCATTATCCGAACCGTTCGGAGAAACACAAAGGAAACCGCCGCCGGAACCCAAGCAATTAGCAAAATCAGAGCAGTCGAGTTATTCCCATAGAGAGCGTGGTAGAGTTGCGTCATAATCGCGCCGCTTAGACCCACGAGTCCCTTCAAAAGTCCGATGACGCTGCCTCGGCTTTCCGGGAAGTTCTTGACGCACGTGACGAGAGCACCGGTGTTCGCGAACGACTGCGAGTTGGCGCCGATGAATATGTACATACACATTTGCCACACCCGGGGTTCGGCAATACGGCCGGTGACGGAGAGCCATATCATCAGGTAGCCGAACAGGTTCATGATCGCGCCGATTAATAAAACCACCCACGGCGGCGTTATCTCGTTGATAAGCCCGGAGAAGATTCCGAGGTTGCCGCCCGTGTCCTTGAAGAAGCTCAGCAAGTTGAGTGTCGTTTGGTCGTAGCCTAAGGATGTTTTGATGTCGTTCGAGTATAGGCCGAATATGTACGTTGAACCGGAGACCGACATGATTAACAAGGACGCGAAGACCATGAACCATCGGCCTAGAATCACGCGCAAGCCGGAACTCTTCAGGCTTCTCCAACCGCCGCCGCCGCCGCCGAACTCGGTCATCGACATCTTGTTTGTATAAGGAGGGGGATTTTTTTTTTTTTTTTTTTTTTTTTTTGTAAACTATAAGGAGGGGGATTTGTTTTCAGAAGTTCATGCAAATATATATTATATGTGTAAAAGTAAAAGGGATTTTTTTTTTTTTTAGATAGTAAATGGGATATTTAGTAAAAGGGAGTCGGGGATTTGGGAAATGAGAAATAATTGAGTTTCAAAAAAGACCGCTGGGAATTAAGTTGACTTCTAGTCCACATAGGAGGAAAGAATGAACGGTGGGGTTTCTAAGAGGGTAAGAATGAATATAGTGGTGGGCAGCAAGCTTGAAAGATATGTGCAACTATTATGACATATTTGAAAATGAAGCCGTTAAAGTTTTAGTCCATAAAAATAGATAAATTTAATTACTAATTATTGCTTTAACAAGAATGACAGTATTGAATGAGAAAATATAAAATAAAATAAAATAAAAAGTACACATACCATTTTATTGTTAATGTTGTCGGCTTCCCCTAAACTATCCAACAATGTAAATGGACATCCCTAAGACAAAATATTCTCATAAATTTGGAACATAAAAACACAAACTAAAAGAATTTTTTTAAAAAAGTACATATACCACTTTATTGTCAATATCATCAGTTTCTCCTAAACTATCCAACAATGTCAATGTGCGTCTCTCAAAGGCCAAAAAAAACAAAGATGAAAATAACTCTAAAAAATCTTCAACAAGACAAAATATTCTTATAAATTTGGAAGATAAACACACAAACTAAAAGAAATTTTTTTTAAAAAAGGTACATATACCATTTTATTGTTAATGTCATCCGTTTCTCCTAAACTACTAAACAATGTCAATGTACATGCATCTCTTAAAGGCCAAAAAAAAAAAAAATTGACAAATAAAAAATTTTCAACAAACAAAATATACTTAGAAATTTGGAATGTAAAAACACAAACTAAAAAAAAAAAAATTAGAAAAAAAAGGAAAAAAAATTTAAATAACGATGGGGGTTTCATTTTTTTAAAAAGAAAATATATTGTTTTTTTTTTTTTTAAAAAAAAAAAAAAAGTATTTTTTTAAGAATTTTAAGAATTTTTTAAAACTTTATGAAGAGTATTTTTGTCATTTGAGAGACATTGACATTATTTGATAGTTTATGGAGAACATTAACACAATTGATAGTTTGGGAAGGAGGGACATTGGTGATGAAGTGATAATTTGAGGGAATACTCCCCTCAAGAAGGAAAGTATAAGAATAAATGATTAATTTCTTAGTAAGGTTCCAAACAAAAACTTGATTAGCGTGTTCAATTGGCGATAGCATGTATTGCGTCACATAAAAATGAGGTGAATTGAGCATCAATTCAAGAAGGGATACATTTTATGTTATTTTCTACGTTTTTAAACCATAATTTTTTAAAAAAAAAAAAAAAAAATTAAGCGATACATTTTATGTTATTTGGTTTATAATTGCAAGTTTTAGTTTGCAAAATCGCAATATCAAACACACTCTACAGCAATCTAAAAGTCAAAATTACAAATCAAAATACAGCAATTCAACACAATATATATCACAGTAAAACCAAAAACAAAAAAAACAAAAAAAATTGTTGGGATATTTCATAATAAGATTCTAATTGGACAAAGTTTTTCTCTAAACTGGGTTAGAGGAATTTCCTTCAACCTAGTCTATAAAAGTGACATGTCTCTTTTTTTAATAACATGTAAAATGCACATATTTCAACTTTATCACTTCTATTAAAAAAAACATGCGCATCTCATATGTTAAGAAACACATGTCACTTTTATATACTAGGTTGAAAGAAATTTCTCCAACCTAGTTTAGAGGAAAACTTTGTCCATTCTAATTTGGGTTTTTGATATTTCTGCTCCCCTCTCTAATAGTGTAATGTCTATTTTCATTAATGTTAGAAGGGGTTTGAATTGACACATCATGACATCCACAAATGTTATCATTATTGAGGTTAATTAGTTTGATAAAGATGAAATTTAAAAGTAATTAGAAAAAACCATATTTAGTAATTAATCATCACCAGATTTGTCTAACTTTAATTAAGCTTATAGAAGTTGAAAATTGTAATGCATTAATAATTTATATATTAATTTAATCTTCAATCTTAATATATTTCTCATTCTAGACATGTTCATTAAAATTCCTTATTCCGTAAAAGAAAGCAATAAAAAATTAAAAATTAAAAATTAAAAAAAAAAAACCTTTATAAATAGTTGTGTTTAATTAGTATTAATTTTTTTAGGTGTTGAGATTTTTTGGTTAGATATATAATTATATATACATATAGGAGGCTGGTGTTCGTTCATATCTAGTTGTGTTTAATTAGTATTAATTTTTTTTAGGTGTTGAGATTTTTTGGTTAGATATATATACATATAGGAGGCTGGTGTTCGTTCATATCCATATGTATTAAAGTAGATTTCATTCGCGAGGAGTCAACAAAGGTCATATGAATATCTCTTTTCAAATATATATATATATATATATATATATATGAATATCTCTTGGATTAGACTTTTTTGTCTGTTTTCAATTCAATCGTATTACGTACATTGGCAATGTTTTTTTATTGGCTTAATATTTTATTTTTTTTTACATGTCTACTCAAAAGTAGAGGAAGGGGGATTCAAACTTATGACATCCACTTCATAAGGTATGGTTCACAGTCGATTGAGCTACCTCTTGAGGACTTATTGGCTTAATATTCTACTATTCTAATTGTAACTTTTATATATATTTTTTCATATTATTTGCTTAAAAAATAATCTTAGGCTCCCAAGTTCCTAACGGTTCTTTTTTGGCTGTTTTTATATGGGAGGTAGGTTTTCTCTAATTTTTGGTTTATGTAATTTTGTTTGAGTAAGGATTGTTTAGACTTTTGGGTTGTGGATGTAATACGTTTCTTGGCTCTCGAGCCTAAGAGGATGAGTTTCGGTATGGATTTTCTGCTCCTAAGGCCGAGAAAGATGAGCTACCTATGAATTGAGTTGAATCTATCTTAAACAAATCTGATTTTTATATAATCATCTATGACTTATGCATTAAGTTGAATCTGTCTAGAACAAATTTAATTTTATGTAATCATTTATGACTTGTAACTTTGTAACTTCGGCTATGATTTTCTCAAAGTTTTTTGCCCTGCAATGTAAGAGCGTTTACGTTTGTGATCTTTCTTCAATGAGACTGGAATGATTCCCTTTTAAAAAAATATATATATTTTTTAACTTGTCAACACAAGAGGGAGGATGAACATTCGAATTAGTGACATCCGCTTCATTAAGCATGGTTCCAATTGATTGATTTAGGACCAAAAAAAAAAAAAACCTGAATTTTTAATTAATTAATTAATTAATGAAAAGTAAGCAATTTGTGTTTTTATTAATTGGCATTTGAGAATCATAAACAAGGGCGGTTGGGAAGGCGGAAAGCGTGGATGCTGGTCCACCTCACTACCAACAGCAAGTGCAAAATGCACGTGCAAGGATAACGCCAGGAAAAGGAGATGGCCCACACCACATGCTTTGATTAGCACGCAATTTGAGTGCACGCGTATTATACAACAACTTTGCTTTCTTACCTTACCTGTCATCCAATTATAAAACTCAACGGACAGTCACATAATTATAGATACAAGGGCATTGAGGTCAAATCACAGCTATGGATTTTTTGGCCGTCTTTTCCTCAATATTGGAAGCAAAATTTTGGTTGTCTTATGTTTGACGTCTCATACAACTTTAAAGACCCTTTGTGGCTAGTCAACAACAATATCACCCACAAACTACGTGTACCCTTTTCATCCATGAAAGGCTTAATTCCCAATATTACCCATAAAATATCAACTCAAAAAGTTTTTGGCCGGGATCCTCTCCGATCATTCTAGACCGGAGGGGATTCAGTCCTTTATAATGCGGAGATATTATTGTTCATTTTTTTTTTTTTTTATAATAATACCCCTGCATTATAAATCACCGGAGAGGATCCTTCTCCATTCTTATATTACATAACTTGCCTTTCCATCCTTGAAAGGCTTAACTCCCTATATTATCCATAAAATATCAACTCGAAAAGACAATTCTCTATTACATAACTTGATGGTACTCAGTTCTCAAGGAATAGTTCAATCAGGTCAGAATCATGTTTCGTGAAACGAAAATTACTAATTTGAATCTATCTTCTCTGTTTTTCTCTCCTTTTAGTTTACGCGTGGACAGAACTAAAATTTTTTATCGATAGTGGCTAAAATATATGTAAATGAGAAATATATTAAAATGGACAGAGGATCAAATAATTAATGACAAATATCTTAATGTTATATATTAAATCAACATATAAAAAGTAAAAATAAGTATGCGTTCAATGTTAAGAAAACATAAGCAAAATAAAAGATACAAAAAATAGTTGTTTCTTAAAATATTTCAATTTTCAATTTAATCACCTATTAAAATGGAACTCGACGTTCCAAACAAAAAATGGATTAGAGATAATAGACTAATGCTGTAAGTCGGTCAAGAATTCTACTACCATTTTCTTCTCAAAACTCATTTATGTCGGTCAAACTCATTAAATTAGATAAAATATTCTCTTTTATACATTAAATCTCATTAAAAGACAGAAATACTTCAAAATAAAAAATTCAAACAAAAAATATAAATATATAAAATTTATAAATTAATTTTTTTAAAAAAAAATAGGGGGTTGGCAGCCACCCCTCAATTTTTTTAATATTTTTTTTATTTTAAAAATAATTTATATATAATATATATAAATTAATAATATATATTTTAATTTATTTAATTTTAAGGGTATTATATGTAATTTTTATTTATAAAGTTAGAGCATTTAGGTCATTTCAATTTTTTTTTAACGAGTTTGATTGATGGAAGTGAATTTTGGAAAGAAAATGTTAGTATGATAGGGTCAAACAATAAAGTTCGCATTTCATGAAAAGAAATTAATAATGCGTTATAATTAATGGAAAAAAAAAAAAGATAATTACACCTAAAGAATTGGAAATTTGGGATTTTGGGAGGCAATGAGCAAACGTGACTCATCTCAATATGAAAGAATTAGGGCATTCAGGTCAAATCAATATTGGAAGCAAATTTTGGTATAATATATTTTCACTTTCCGACCAAAAATTTTTGTTGTCTTTTTATGTTGACGTCTCGTGGAACTTTAAATACCCTTCATTTCTTTTTTTCCTTTTTCTTTTTTATGCTGGTTAGTCAATGTCATGCACAAACTAAGTGCACCTAGGGCTTAATCAAGCCGAATTAAGTCGAGCCTTAGGATTTTAAGATTGGCTTGTTTATAAATATGCTTATTCGAGCCAAACTATAAAATGCGTATTCAAATTCGGCTATTTTAAAATTCAGGCGAAAGCTCGAGTTCGTTGAGAAAGCTATTTGAGCCGAGCCAGGCTCAACTCGAGCTCGAGCTAAACTATTAAATTCTTTAATGTATGATCCAAGCAAAGTTCAAACCCGAATTTTAAAACAACTTATAGATATTTATCTATAGTATAAATTAATATAACTAATTTTAGTAATATATATACAAGACATATGAACGAGCTAATTAACTAGTTAGTATGTTAATTAATACATATGCATATAAATATTAAATAACCAATATAACATATATTACTTAATTACTAATATACAAATTTATATAACTTTTTTCTTGTAATATATATATATAAGATCTATGAACAAACTAACGAGACAAACGAACTCAACTTAAACAAGTCGAACTTACAAGCTCCCGTCGAGTGTTATGAGTTTTAAATGTTACTCGCAAGTTCACAAGTCGTTTGCAATATAGCTTTTACAAGTGTGAGGTTGAATCCACAAAGAATTGTGTTGTTAAAGCTAATTTCTATCTAAACTAAGTTTACTTTAACCTAGTTCCGAAGTTCGAAAGGTTTTGTCATGCAAAATAAAAATAAACCGTAAAAAAAATTAATTAAATGAATAATAAAAAAGGTACTAAGGGTTTCAGAATCCACCTCACCAAATCAAAACTCATACTTTCATGTTTTGTTCATACATCCGTTAAGAAATTAAACCCTAAACATGTTCTATCATTTTTATAAAATCCTATTAAAAGATTCGATGAATCCATCTCTATTACAAAAAACAACGAATATCCAATTGAGATCAAAAGATCCAATGTATCCATTTAAACAATGAAAGACAATGGATATCAAATTTCAATCAAAAGATTCGATGTATCCGTTGGATGAAACACATCGAATATCCAATGTTTTAACAATTTTATAAACAACAATCAATACAATTTTGTCACATAATTGGATTGAAACGAAAATACTTTATATTAAAGTTGGAATTGTATGAACAAAAACAAGAGAAATATAGAACTAATTAATGATGAGGCTTCATCTTCAATCTTAATTGAAGGTTTTAGCCTCTCATGATAACAAAAAACATAATTAAATCAATTGAAATCATAATAAAACTAAAACTTACAAAGAAAAACGTTCAAAAAGCTCAAAAACAACTCTAGGTCAAAGTTTTGGACTCAACAGCGTCTCTCGGTACGTTTACAACAAAAAAAAATGATATTTATAAGCTAATTTTAGGATTTCAGCGCTGTCAGGTCTGCCAAGTGCGCTCAATCGCACTCGAGCATGCACTTTCCACTCCGATGGGCACGAGTGCGCTTAAGCGTAATACCTTCAGAATTAGCCACCTCTTGTGAAATATGACTTTGTATATCTTTGAGTTAGCTTTCCAATGAGACCAAGAACGTTCCAATCGGAGTTTTACAACTCTAGATATGGCCTTTTTTATGGGACTTGTCGGGTGCGAATCATCGCTCGACTCAAATTTGCTGTCAATGCTCCCCGAACTGTCTTAAGCCCCATAATTAATGGAATTAGCCATATATGTACCTTAGCAACCTGTAAAACACTAAAACACTAAAACTAACCAAAAACATCAGAAAATAACAAAATTAAGGGCTTAACAAATACAAGTTAAGGAGCCCAAATATACAATATTTGGCACTCATTATTGAGCTTAATTGAGTGAGCCGGGTATGTGTCACTAGCTAATCGAGTGAGTTTCAACAATAACGAGTGAGCTTGTACAGTGTCAAGCTCGAGTTCGGGTCGAGCTTAGCCAAGCGGGTATCAAGCGAGTTGTCGAGTATGTCGGCTCATTTACAGCCCTAAGTGTACCCTTCCATCCATGAAAGGCTTAGTTTAAACTTTAATTCCCTATATTAGCCATAAAATATTAGCTAAAAAAGGCAATTCTCTATCACATAACTCCATCAAACTCGGTTCTCAACGGCTAGGGATTATGTCCCATGAAGTGAAGATTACTAATTCAAATCTCCATCCTCTTTGATTAATTTTTTTTACAAATTGGGTTATAAGAAAATTTATCTAATTCAATCTCTATAATTAATGTTGTGTGTCCTTTAACACGTGAGAAGTACATATATTTTTTTTAATAATATTTGCTTTTCATATGCTTTTAATAATAAGAGCTTTATACTCGTGATATTTAATCAATAAAATCCTCATATTTTCATTCAAAATAATAATAATAATAACATTGGACCGAAAGAATTCCCCCAACTTAGTTCATAGGAAATTTATATCCATTAATTATTATGTTAGTTACAACTCTATTGCATAACATGACTCACATGATGTTTTGCTTCTATTTCTGTTATGTTAGTGCAATTTTTCGGTCAACACGAGGGAAAGGTTTTTGCCGACTTTTTACACACAGCAGAATTAGGAAAAATTCTACCTTTTATTAAAAATGAATGCCCTATATATATAGTGGTGCGTTATTGTTTACAAATGTGGCTACTGTACTGGTGATTGATGTGTACAAGAGTGCATATCTTACAAGGTATGGCCAGTATCTTAGTTTTGACGTAATACAAGGAGGGGTTGCCCATTCTTATCCTCTGTCTTCGTACACAAGAGACGTGAGGTCGTACGAGCATGCCTTGGAAGTGAGGTGGTATGGGGATCCATGCTTTGGTTCAGCAGTAGGTGCGCGTGGGTCATTGAAGAGGAGAATTGTGAGTCCAGCGGATAGTATGTTCTGCGGATAAGGAAGTCGCTTACGTGGGCCCCACACGGGGTGAGTTCCAAATGGTTGCTGCGGGAACCGCGATAGCTCATCGCGCTTACCCTTATCGCACGTGTGGCGGTCTTTATTCCCAACAGTTACCCCCCAAATTCGCGCATCGAAGGTTTCCGTGCCTCGGGAAGAATGCAGGAATTTTCAAATTTCAAATATGTGGCAGCATGGTGCTTCTAGTTATGCCATAAATGTGGTGTCCCATCAACTACCCATTTCTGGGTAATATCAATAGGCACGGCTTTTCGTTGACGCCGCCGACTTGTGTTGGAACGCCACACGGCAAAAGGGAATGATGCCTTGCCTGGAGCCGTGCATGGATATATTTGGACTTGCGGGGAGAGTAAGCCTTTCACTTTTGTAATCCTAGAAAATTCAAAGGACTCAACAATTTCGCATCCTCACCTGCACGACTTCCTTCCCTTCTTCTTCAATAGAGCGATATTTTTTGTGTCTACAACTACTTCTGCTTCTGAGTATTGCAGGTTTGTCGCCTCCTCAAATCCTGTTTTCCGCCTCTTGGACTTGCTTCTCCCTTTCCTTCGACTGTCTATGCTGCGATTACGCTTGAGTGTAGCTCATTGCCTGCTCCATTCGGGTACTGCTTGCTTACCCACTGAGTTAGCATCAGAGATTATCTTTCTAATGGGGAAAAAGAGGCCAGAACAACTGGAGGCTTTGAAGAGAACGAAAGGAGACCAGGCCGAAGATCCTGCCTGAAGTAAAGCCTCAGACACCTTTCTTGAGTGGAGGTCGACCCTATCTGCGGGGGATGTCTCGCGTCTACGCAGAGCTTATGCTATTCCTGATGATGTGACCATTCGCATCCCCGGGAAAGTGGAAGGCGCTACCCCTTCTACCTATAATCGCGAGGTTGCGGTTTACGAGGCAATGTTCAAAGCAGGATTAAGTCTCCCACTCAACCCATTATTCCGCGAATTGCTTGCGGAACTGAACTTGACTCCCAGCCAGATTAAACCCACGGGGTGGGTTTTGTTGGGGTCCTTCTGCATCTTATGGAAGATGGCACAAGGGCGAGATACTTACCCCTCCGTCAAGGAGTTCTTGTCGTTCTATAGACCGGCAAACTACAGAGAGGGATGGAGTTTTCAAAGGTGTCCCCATTTCATAAAGATGCCCGAGAGGTGGCACACCGGGGATGACTACGAGCGGGGCTTTTTCTTTATTTCGAGCATCAACTGGGAGCTTGGTGCGAGGGAGAGATATCTTGATATCCTTTCGATAGTTCCGGTAGTATGGGGGGTTCCGCGTAAGAGTCGCCTGGGCGTGCCCTCATCACTTAGCCCAACAGAGAAGCACAACATCGAGGCGGTTCGTCGGTGGGCGAAAGGTCACCCAGACAAGCTCGATGTCGGCTGTCTCCTCACTAGGGACAACCTCGAACGTCTCATGGGATATACACAGGGGAAATGGAGAGACTCCCCCTCGGCACGAGTCCCAACGCGAGAAGATATCCCAGTGAAACCAACTGTCAGAGCGAAAAAGAGGAAAGCTGAAGTTGAAGGGATCGACCTTACAGCCAAGAGACCCTGCCCTCAACTTCGAGAAGGGCCTGCAGAGGTGTTCCAGACCCTAGAGAAGGGTTTAAGTTTCGCTGCTCCCCGGCCCCAAATCCGGTTTAAAACAAACCCTCTTAAAGAGGTTAAAAAGGAGGTGTCTCTGTCGGGTGAGGTGCCTCCTGAGACAACAGTTGTGCGAGAGCCAGCGGCTGTGCCTGGGGGGGAACCCATAATCGTGGACCTCGACTCCCCAAGGGGGGAGAGTTCGGTGAAGGAGGGGGCCGATGTTCCTCCCCATAGGGAAGCCTCCATAATTGACGTTCCTCCTCTCTCTTTCACTGTGCCAACTGGTGGTTGTTTGGAGTTGACCTGGAAAGGGGAGACCGCTTCGCCGAGAGCGAGTAAAGGCGGTAAGGAGCAAGAGGGAGACGCTCTCGCTGCCTCAGTTCACGACGACTTCACGGCAGCGGTGGAGTCCCTTTCCCCATTGGTCCAAGAAATCGCCTCTCAAGCTGAGTCCGCGCCAGAAACCTCGAAGGAAACCACAACCGCGGGTAAGGATGAGAAGGATGATGTACAGGAGCCTCCGCCAAAAGAGGACCAAAGTGGAAGGGAACAAGGTGGAGAGCTGTCCTGGTGGGCTGCAGCGGGTTTTCTTGTGGATCCCTGCGCGATCCTTGCTTCTGTCCTTCCCGCGGAGGCAATCAACTTGCCCCTGGAAAACGAGAACTCCCTGGAAACCTGGCGCCAGCGGATCTTTATGGTATAAAATCACATTCACATGATTCCTTCTTTCCTGTATTTAGAGCATGCTGTGATCCTTCTATAACTTGTGTACAGGACATGGTGGAACTAGCACGCCTTGTTTCAGCTCAAGGTCGGAGCCTATCTTCCGGGGACCTCAAGGTGGCGAGGCTCAAGACTGAGCTAGAAAACTCTCAGAGTTCATCCACCGAGCTCCAACAGAGACTGAATGCTTGTGAAAGTCGAGTCGCGGAGCTTGAGCAAGAGAAGGTTCACTCACGCGAGAAGACCTCTCGTCTGGAGCGAGAGCTGCGAGAAACTCTCGATTCTGAGTTTCTTCTTAACGCAGAAAATGAGAAACTTAAGCTGCGCGAGTTATGGCAGAGGACCAACTGAAGGGATTGGAATCCCGGGCTGGCGAGAGAGGAGGAATCGCGGGAAGCAGCGGAAGCGGAATCGGCGGAAAGGGTCAGCGCCATAGCCAGGCTTCAGAGTGACCTTGAGGAGAAATTGGCCCAAGGCGTCATTAGGGAGAAGGAGCTCATGTCGCGCATAGAGTCCGAGCTTACGAGTAAGACAGCTTTTGAGAGAAAGGTGAGGAACGACACCACCTTCTATACGGCCAAGGTTGAAGGTCTGGAGCGGCAGCTTGACTGGGTGCGGGAGAGCCGTGATCGCGCCGAGAAGGATGTCGCGGATTTACAAGACAACCTATCCAAGGCGGAAGCCCTTCGCGCTGAGGAGGTCGTTAGGGCTGCTGACTTCGAGAAGGCCCTGGCTAAGTCAGAGTCTTTATGCACGGAAATGGTCGTCAGCATATCTGAGAAAGACCAGGCGATTGCCGAACTTCGGGCGGAGCTGGCTGGGGACAAAGTTCTGCGGAAGAAGGTTACTACCCAGGTAGAGCCCTCAGTGATGGTGTCTTCAAAGAAAACTTTGCAGGTGGATCGGCCGCCAGAGTCACAGAAGCGGGAAGATCAGGTTGCCGAACTCCGAGCTCAATTGCGATATGAGAGGAGGATGGTACGGATGCTCCAGGCCCAGCTATGCTGGGTGGTCATTGTGCGCAACCGATCTTGGTACCGCGGCTACGTCTGGGGGTTCGAGACATTCAGATCTCTTATGCTATATGGCGAGCAGCGCGGCGACTTTAGGAGAACGAATATCAATGATCTGATGATCGACGAAGGCGCAATGGCCGAGCTGGAAACGATTGGGGTAGTAGAGCTCCCTGATGCCCCCGATTTGAGCAATACGCAGCTTATGACGGCACCTCCTCTCCCTAAGCCAAACTCCGCGAGTAAGGAAGAATAGCGATGGGGCCTTTCCGCGGTTTCGCTCGCGTGCTCTTTGTGCTTTGCTGGCATGCGCGCACTAATAAATGTACATTGTAAAAATCAAATCAAATAGAACACCTTGAGTTTTCAGATAATCTCTCTATCAGCTTTCGCGTTTGTTTGTGCATATCATTTTCTCGCCTTTTAGGATGGCGGCCTGCGTGAGTCACAATTTGTTTATTGTATTATTATTATTTTGAGCAGCTATGGACTTGGTTTTTTCCTCTGAATGATCTCCTTTGGAATGCCAAGGGCTGGTTTTCCAATTATGCCAAGGGTATGCTGTTCCAGCAGTCTTATGGTATAACTGGATTGGACTTGGCTTGAGGCTTAGATAGGTCTCTTCGCCGTGGCGAGAGCATACCTCTAGGGCAGCTTCTACACAACGGTGAATTTGGACTTAACCTCTGGCTTGGCCCTCTTTTTCTTTTCTTCTCTCTTTTTTTACACTTACCGCCATATGGGTTCGCCATAGCAGACAACGGTTTGCGAGGTGACCAACTTATTTACCCGCAAGTTGTTAGCGAGGGCAAGTTTATCTGTAGTCATATGGTCGCTTTTAAGCATAGCCATACTACCATTAGCTAGAGGGTTGAGGCCATCAGAAGCTTGCCAGAGTTTGCCACAAATATTACAGACATAGAACATAGGGGAGAAACATTATAGTGCGGAAGTATTAGAAATGAAGTTACTGGTAGAACTTTCTCAAGTTCAGAGCATTCCATGGGTGTGGTAGGCGCCTGCCTTTAGCATCCTCGTGGTGATAGGTTCCAAGCCTGTAATTTTCGATTATCTTGTATGGGCCTTCCCATTTCTGGGCCAACTTTCCTTCCACGGGGTCCTTTGTGGCGGTTGTAACTTTGCGTAGGACCCAGTCTCTGATCACGAACTTGCAGGGGCGCACCCGCTGATTGAAATACTGGGAGACCCTTTGTTGGTAGGCAGCCAAAGTCAAGCTCGCCTTTTCTCATCTTTCTTCAACCAGGTCCAAGGACAGTTGGAGGCCTTCATCATTTTTTTGCGGGATCATAGTACTGCACCCGCGTGCTCGTGGAGCCTATTTCAACAGGAATAACTGCCTCATTGTCAAATGTCAGCCCATATGGAGTATCCCCTGTAGGGGTTCGTGGAGTCGTACGGTATGCCCACAATGCATCCTGCAGCTCCTCTGCCCAAGTGCCTTTTCTTTCTTCCGACTTCTTTTTTATAATTGTGAAGAGAGTCTTGTTGGTGATTTCCACTTGCCCGTTCGCTTGAGGATGTCCTGAGGATGAGTAAAAATTCCGGATTCCCAACTTCTCGCAGCACTCCCTAAACAGTTGGCAATCAAATTGTCTTCCATTATCAATAACAAAGGCGTGCGGGATGCCGAATCTGGTGACAATTGACTTCCAGAGAAATAGCACGATATTCTGAGTAGTTATGTTTACTAAGGCTTCCGCCTCGGCCCATTTGGTGAAGTAATCCACCGCGACCACTGCAAATTTTACTCTTCCTTTTTCAGTCGGGAGCGGTCCCACGATATCTAACCCTCATTGCGCGAATGGCCATGGTGAAGATATAGGAGTGAGTTCTTCTGGAGGAATACGCGGGACTGGAGAGAATTGCTGGCACTTCTTGCATTTTCGGACAACTTCCATCAACCTGGCATACATTTTCGGCTAATAATAGCCCATCCTTACTGCTCTATGGGCTAGGACTCGTCCGCCTGTGTGGCTTCCACATACACCTTCATGAATCTCACCCAATATATAGGCTCCTTCTTCCGAAGAGACACACTTTAGCAGTGGCAGGGTCTGCCAGCGCTTGTAGAGTGTTCCTTAGAGAATCGTATATTTCGCGGCTTTCAGCCTTATCTCCTTTGCTTCTCTTCCATCTTCGGGGAGGCTTCCGTCTTCCAAGAATCGGACAATGTCTTCCGCCCAACTAGGCTTAACATCTACTTGCGCGACTTCTTTTGCTGGGGCAATTGAGGATTCAGGTATTAGGCGAATCCACTCCTTCGAGGAATCCAATTCCTCCTCCGATGTTGCCGCCAACCGGGCTAGTTGATCTGCCGCATTGTTCAGAGACCGCGGTACCTTTATGATCACAACCTTCTTGAGTTTCGTCATCAACTCTTTGACCTTCGCGAGGTACTTTTGCATCCGTTCTTATTTAGCTTCGAATTCGCCATTAACCTGTCTCACTATCACATTGGAATCACTTCTTATTTCAACATTCTTCACCTCCAACTCCACAGCTATTTCCAATCCTGTTATTATCGCCTCATACTCCGCTTCATTGTTGGTTACTTTAAACCCCAGCCTGACAGCGTACCTGAGCCCTTACCCTTCTGGGGATTTGACTATCACTCCTGCTCCGCCACATCTCTTGTTAGCCGAACCATCCACATTGACAGTCCAGAGGCCATCCTTTTCGCACTCCGGTTCCACGGCCACATCTGTGAACTCCGTGATGAAATCTGCTACAACTTTTCCCTTCACTGACATCCTAGGGACATATTCTATGTCAAACTCTCCGAGCTCAATTGCCCACTTGACTAGGCGTCCTGAAGTCTCAGGTTTGTGCAAGATTTGCTTGAGGGGAAAATCTGTTAACACTTTGATTGCATGGGCTTGGAAGTAAGGACACAGCCTTCTGGTAGCTACTATCAGTGCGAACGCTAACTGCTCTGTTCGCGGATATCTGGTTTTCGCCCCGCGGAGCGCTCTGCTCAAATAGTACACGGGCTGCAACACTCCTGAATCTTCTCTCATCAGGGCAAAACTGACTGCGGACAACGACACAGCTAGGTAAAGATATAGTGGCTCGCCCTCTCGCGGCCTGCTGAGGAGTGGTGGCTTCGCTAAGTATTCCTTCAATTGCTCAAACGCCTTATCACAGTCTTCCCCCCACAAAAAAGCCTTTCGCAAAATTTTGAAGAAAGGTAAACATTTATATGTTGCTCTTGACACGAACCTATTTAGGGCAGCGACCCGACCCGACCCGTGAGCTGTTGAAGCTGCTTGGTATTAGTTGGGGGCTGCATATCCATTATAGCCTGCACCTTCTCCGGGTTTGCTTCTATCCCTCTTTGCGATACAATGAACCCAAGGAACTTCCCAACAGATACACCAAAGGCGCACTTTGTTGTATTCAGTTTCATAGAGTAATGCCTTAAAGTTTGGAAAGTTTCTTCTAGATCCTTCACATGAACGCTCGATATCTTGCTCTTGACCAACATATCATCTACATAAACTTCTACATTCCTCCCAATTTGTGCTCTGAACATATGATTCATCAGCCTTTGGTAAGTCGCTCCCGCGTTTTTTAAGTCAAAAGGCATAACTTCATAGCAGTATAATCCGCGATCTGTGATGAAGGTTGTTTTCTCCTTGTCGATCTCATCCATCTGGATCTGGTTGTATCCTGAGAATGCGTCTAGGAAGCTAAGCAACTCATGCTTTGTTTAGGTTGGTGAAGTCAACACACATTCTCCACTTTCCGTCGTACTTTCTAACCATCACAACATTAGATACCCACGATGGGAACCTCACATCTTTGATGAAGCTGGCTTGCTTAAGCTTCTCTACTTCCGCTGCTATAGCTTTGCTTGTGAGTGATTACAATGGGATCAATTCCTAGCATGTCTTGGTGAGTCCATGCGAACACATCCATATTCTCTTTCAATAGCTGTGTGAGCATTGCCTTCGCTTCACCAGTCAATTGGGACCCTATCTTCACAGTTTTGCCCGAGTCGTTCAGCAGCAGTTCTTCCAAGTCTTCCTCGGGTTTGCCCTGGCACAGCTTGCTTTCATCACTTACTTCCATGGCGACTGCGAGGGTTTCCTTCATTAGCGGTTCCTTCAGGGTGGCATTATAGCAATAACGCGCCACCTCCTGACTCCCCCTGACTACCCCCACCCCTAATTCCGTGGGGAATTTCAGGGCGAGATGGGGTGTAGACACTAGTGCTTTCAGCGCATTCAGTGCGGGTCTTCCGATGATGGCATGGTATGCGGAGGGTTTGTTTACAATTATAAAGTTGATCATAACTGTCGCTTGGATTGGCTCAAATCCAGCGGTAACGGGGAGTGAGATTGCACCCATTGGGCGAACCTTCTCGCCACTGAAGCCCACAAGCAGGGTGGTCATAGGGAGTAATCTCCCTTTATCTATAGACATTTTCTCAAATGCACCCATGAATAGAATGTCGGCTGAACTGCCAGTATCTATGAGTACCTTATGAACGTTGTAATTGGAGATGAGTAGAGTTACCACAAGCGCGTCATCATGGGGGAAGACAATACCTTGAAGATCTTCCTCAGAAAACACGATCGGCGGAGTCTCTCTTCTCTGAGACTTAGATGGTCTCGCCATTGAAAGTACTTCTCCTGATGTGAGACTTCTGGCATGATTCCTACGGGCAGAACTAGACTCCCCGCCTCCTGCGAATCCTCCAGCGATCATATTGATATCTCTTATGGCCCTGTTATGGATTACAAGGCGATTCTCTGGACGACGTCTCCGCTCCATCTCTTGGAGCCCTTCATTTCCCCTTACAGCGAGAGGAAAGGGTTGTTCTTCTTTAGATTCCCGGTCTTCATGAGGAAGATCTTCCCACAATGCATGTTCTCGATTCATATTCCTCTACGAGCTACGAACGATATCAGTCCTAGTGAGGGGGTCTCTATCCTGACCACCTCCTGGGCCTTGAATTCGATTGTCACAGCCTCGAGGCCATGGTTGAGGCCTCCTTCCTCCCGGCCCCCGTTGTCTGCCTGCGACAGGGTGCCCTTGGTCCACCACGAACCTAGCCAGCTTACCATTGCGAATCAGTCTTTCTATTTCTATTTTCAAAGAGATGCAGTCCTCCGTATCATGCCCGTGGTCACGGTGGTACTCACAATACTTGTTCGTGCTTCTTTTGTCAGGCAGAGGGGGTACCTTGCCTCTGGTATAGTCATTGGAGAGGGGGTACCTTGCCTCTGGTATAGTCATGATTTCTCGTAGAACTTCAACTAGACCGGTGTTCAAGGGAGTGAGGTTCAATTCCCACGTCATGGCCTGCTTTCCCTTGTCTCCCTTTCTGCCGAACAATCTCTTCTTCGGGAGCAAGCCAGCTGCGGAAGATTCTTTCTTAGGGGTCGTAGCCACTGCTCGCCTAGCAACAGTCATGGCGCGGATGGACTCCTCTTCATTTATGAATTCGGCAACTTTTTCCATAAACTCTTGCAAGTCGGAAGGAGGTTTTCGAGCCACCTCTAGAGCTAGTGGATTCTGAGGATGAATCCCATTCATCAGGGCCATGAGGACCAAGTTCCCGGGCGCTGCCGCTACGGCCAACCTTTCTTTCTGGAAGCGGTCAATGTAATCTTTCAGCGATTCTGAATCCTTCTGCTGAACAGTCATCAGGTAAGAGACAGGCATCTTCCGCCTATGTGTAGACATGAAATGAGCAAGGAAATGTTTCGCAAGGTCAGTGAAGTAGTCTATGGAGTTGGGCGGGATACTGGCGAATCATTCGCAGGCTACACTTGTCAAGGTGAGAGGAAAGGCCCTGCATGCAATTTCATCTGGTACTCGGTGAAGAGCCACATGAGCTCGAAATTGTTCGAGATGGGCCATGTGATCAGTGGCCCCATCATAGAGAGATACGGGCGGAACCTTGAACTTGGGGGGCAAAGGGAAATTCAACACCCGCGCCGTAAAAGGCAAATTCGTATTCCTGAGCGCATCTTCTATTGCTGTTGACTTTCCATTCATCTGACGGGCCATGGCCCTACATTCGTCTTTTAACTCACTGTACATAGTTCGCCAGTCTTCGCTATTTGACCCAACCGCGGGTTGCCTGCCGCGACCTTGGGAATCGCTCCTGTTCTCGGGCAAAATACGATTTCCATGATTACCCTGCTCATGTGTTGTTCCCGCACCGTACGTAGGAGCCTGTGCGGTGCAATATGACGCAAACGCGTATGGTCCTGTATAATTTGCGTATCCTCCACCACCCGGGTGATATGCCTCTTCGCCTTGGAACAGTGTGTTTGCACAGAGAGATCCTTCCGGAGCCCCTTGGTTGAGGTGACCATGCTCCTGGTAACTGTGATCTTGAAACCCCATATTACCGTACGGCCCATAATCTCCTTGCATCCCAGCATTGTACCCCCCGCGAGCCATGCCATGGTAGAACTCCTCTTCTTCTGGGGTTGTTTCGTGGCTCATATATTCATCATGCCAGAAGTACATGTCCGGTATTACTCCGCCGGAACCATAGTGTTGTCCATACTCCTGGTGCTGCATTCCTCTCTCAGCACTCCGTAAATACTCCTCAGTATGGACCTGCCGAGAAAGTTCTAGGTTTTGCTGGGTAAGCTCTCGGACACGACCTCTCTCCAGCTCCAGCTAGGAGGCGAGGTAGCTTACATGCGAGTCACTGACATTAAGGGCTCCGGTGGTTTCCTCCAGCGTAGCTCCATCACTGGTTCCACCCTGTGTAAGGACTAGGCCGAATGGGGCTACCCAAACATAGGCCTCGGTAGTTTCAGGCTGAAGGGCCGCTGAAGATGTAGGGTTCTCCGGACCAGTCGACTGTCCCTCGGTGGCCGACATACTTGTTTTAGCGGGAATGAGCTAAGACGGCTATGCTCGAAGTTCCCACAGACGACGCCAAACTGTTAGTGCAATTTTTCGGTCAACACGAGGGAAAAGTTTTTGCCAACTTTTTACACACAGCAGAATTAGGAAAAATTCTACCTTTTATTAAAAATGAACGCCCTATATATATAGTGGTGCGTTATTGTTTACAAAGGTGGCTATTGTACTGGTGATTGATGTGTACAGGAGTGCATATCTTACAAGGTATGGCCAGTATCTTAGTTTTGACGTAATACAAGAAGGGGTTACCCATTCTCATCCTCTGTCTTCGTACACAAGAGATATGAGGTCGTACGAGCATGCCTTGGAAGTGAGGTGGTATGGGGATCCATGCTTTGGTTCAACAGTAGGTGTGCATGGGTCATTGAAGAGGCGAATTGTGAGTCCAGCGGATAGTATGTTCCGCGGATAAGGAAGTCGCTTACGTGGGCCCCGCGCGGGTGAGTTCCAAATGGTTGCTGCGGGAACTGCGATAGCTCATCGCGCTTACCCTTATCGCACGTGTGGTGGTCTTTATTCCCAACATGTTATATGTTTCATTTGGCTTTTAAGTAACCAATAGTGAAATTTAAACAGAGTTAAAAGTGTTATTTTTTTTTTGTTCTAATGAGTTTTTTTTCTTTTTAATTATTTTTCTAAAAAGGTACGGGGTGACCAGATGGAGAACTACTAAAGATCCAAACAAATGAATCTAAAAAAATTTCTAAACTGATGTAGCAAGGTTTTTTAAATTAAAAAAAAAAATGTAATTCTCTCTCCCTTGTCTGCCACTCACGGTTTACCACGTTAGTTTAAAAAATTTTCTGAATTCATTTGTTTCGTTGTCTAACACTTCTCGACCAGATGTGGCTTCTATACTTGCCCGAGGCAGGCCCGCTAAAGTATCAATCAATCCTAGCTTTGCTACGCATCTTCAATAAAATTAACTCAAATCTGATTACACTAATCAGATATAAAAATCGAGCTTGCTGACTACCATCTTGTCTTGTGGTTTGATCCAATTTTAAGACTTTCATTTTTAATATTTTTTTATGAAGAGAGTTGGTGCCCCATTTGTTTGGATATAAAACAATTTTTGCTAAAAATATATTGTGGTGTTTAACTCGTATCAAGAATTAACATTTATATATATATATATATATATATTCATTCAATCATATTGATCATTAAATATAAAATTTTATTTACAACATAAAAACATTATATAAAACAACTATAAAAAAATCAACCTAAAAATTATGTTTAAATAATATATATTGATTAGCAATCATCATATATTTTTCTATAATCTGAGGAGCTACGACAAGAAAAGAGATATAATGAAAAGGAGCCACATAGAACAAGAATACAAGAATAAAAGGCCTTGGGAGGTGGAATTGAGATTCAATGCAATTATCTACTTATATTATTTGCAATTTTGGCAAATAATTGTAGAAAGTCATTGTAAGGCCCACCTGCACAAGTATATGTGGTGTTTTGGCAATCCAAGACTTTTTTTTTTTTTTTGACATGTCCACGTAAAGGAAGAAGGAGTAATGATTCAAACTAATGATATCCGCTTTATAAGGCATGGTCTAGGACCGATTAAACTACCCCTTAAGTGCAGCAATCTAAGACTTACTTGAACAGGCAAGTCCCATAAAAGAAACTCTTTCACAATTGCCCACTCAAGAATGGAGTGAAAAAAAATATTGCAGTTCGATGGTACACTTGTGGGAATGGAGGGTGGAGGATCAACCCCATCATAGTGGTTTTGAGTGAATTCAACGATCAAATTGATGGTGCTGGTTGTGGAGAAGCAAATCCCAAACTGAATCCATTGATGGGCCTGGACGACAATGAAATCACATGGACACTAACGATTGTCCATCGCTTGCCTCACCCAACCCATTCACACCTATTCTATCAACAGATTTTATCAATTAACCTTTAAATTATTATTTGTTAAAAATAAAATTAAGGGCTAATTGATAGTGTCAATGGAATAAAAATGTAATAAAGTGTTGTGTGTGTATGTATATATATATATAATTATTTAACAATACTCCTTATCTAGGCATTTATGATTAACCTCGACCTTTTTGGCATAGATTCCATCCCACACCACACTTTTATCTTACTTGCTTGGGGTAATACTGCCCATCTCTCGGATGAACCCTTATCAAAAAACAAAAAAACAAAAACCAAAAAAAACCAAAAAAAAAAAAATCAAGAAATGATGATGAGTATAACATTAGCGAAGTAGAATAAAAGAATGGTGCTAGCGTTACTCTTCTTTGTTATTACTTGTATTTGTAGTGGAGGCAGATGTTTTATCCATCCTCATTTCTGTTCTGGATGAAGGTCTAGAACAAACACAAGTAGACCATCACGTCAATAACTCCCAAGAGGCACGAATCATCAGACGAAATACGAGGGAAGGACAAAGCATGAATCATAATATTGAGGACGAGGAAATCCTGACAACGAACATGACATTCTATAGTAAAGATCCCTTTGACGGTATTGGATTGAGGAATAAATAGAACTACTAAGAGAGGCTGAGAAGGGCAGTGAGTCTCCAGACAGAAGGGGACACTGACTTGGGAAAAAAGGATAAGGGTTGTCACTTGATTGATAAGAAATAATGGACACATTTGGTACACGGAATGGTAGGAAATCAAAATTTCAAAATGTGTTTTTAATAGGTTGTCAGTCAAGTTGGTTTGGGTCGAAGAACCGACAACCGACCTGACGGCCATCGATTATTGACGTCAACAACCAAAATAAAGGATGGAGTCAAAAGAAGGGTTGCTTCCAACAGCTCCCCGCACTCTCTAAGTTATGCCTCCCCTCGTTCCCATGCAAAGCTTCCCTACTCCAATGAGCACCTCACCTTCCTCCTCCCCCAATTCTTCTTTCCCATTTTCTTTTTCTTCTCTTCTCTTCTTTTTCGTCGTCGTCCTCCTCTCCTTCCCTTCCCCAACCCGCCTTTGTCTCAACCTATTTTGGTGCTTCAGACAATAAATTAGCAGAGGTGATTTCCAGAAGTTCAAAGGAATAAAAGCAACTGGCAGTTAGATGACATCATTGGAAGTGGTCTCACAGCAGAAGAAAATTTCGAAAACATGTCACTCCACCACTAGTACTGCCCTGTTGATGCTGTGACCTCACAAGCATTAAGTTCCATTTTGTCTTCCAAATTGCAAGTAAAACTCCCCATTTTCCTCAACAACTGCCATCTATTCCTTCGCATCTTTATTCGGTCATGGATCCTAACCTTTCGGTTACAATCTATCAACTCACTCTAACTGAAAGTTTGGGATTCAAATTCCATCTATAGAAATGGTGACTATTGGAGTGCGGAAGAAATGAGGAGCCAGAGCCGGTAGCCGAGATGAGTTGCAAACATTCTTTAAAACCTCACATCTTGAAATTAGTTAAAACATAGAAGCAAGCAAGAGAACATTATTACGTAGCATCCACCAATCTCACAACTACAGACTATCCCCTCAAATGAACCCGAATAATAGGTTGTGTAAATAGCATTTACTAATGATATAAAACAGAACCTGTCTCAATATCGATCATATGATGGACGACCACCTGCACTAGGACGATCATAAGGACCAACTCTCTCCCTATAGCTCCCCCCGTCATAACGGCCAGGCCTTCCACTTCCATACCTGTCGCCACGACCTCTTAGGCCTCCATTCCTGTCATAACCTTTGTCTTTGCCATATCCATTGTGAGGTGCCCGATCCATATATCTCTCACCTGCAAAGCGATCACCACCAGGTGGGTATCTTTCATGGCTATGATGATCACGGCTATCATAGCTGTCCTCCTTGCTATCCATACGGTCCCTGTCCCCATAGCGTCCCCCATCATAACGGTCATCATACCGATCTAACCCAAAGCGATCTCCACGGCCACCACCTCCACCAAAGCTAGAATTTGAAAAGAGCCGACCACCACTCCCTCTACCACCATCAACTGAAGGACATTCACGGGCAAAGTGTCCTGGACGACCACATTTGAAGCAGTCAGAACGCCCTGCTGACCTGTCTCCACTCCTGTAACTGTCCCTGCCACCAGATATATGGTCCCTTTCGTATTCATAACCTGCACCTTGACCACCAATTTTCGGTTTCGCCTTGTTCACTGAGATGACGTGACCATCTAACTCCCGCCCATCCATATCCCTGATAGCCTCATCCATAACTCGACGATCAGCAAAGGTAACAAATCCAAATCCACGAGGACGACCGGTATCCCTGTCCACCACAACCTATACAGACACCAAACATTAGTCCAGTCATGACATTAGAACAAATACCTGACCCATGTTCAGTAATGTCAGTCCAACAGCAAAATGGATCAATACAATCGGAAGAGTTGTTGAGAATTCTATGTTTCATGATTGGCAACATAAGCATGCCCCATTTGCAGGGGGCATGTACTCTAATGAGAGCAACACTGTTAAAG
The DNA here is from genome assembly GCA_006937295.1 of Carpinus fangiana. Classification (NCBI taxonomy): domain Eukaryota; kingdom Viridiplantae; phylum Streptophyta; class Magnoliopsida; order Fagales; family Betulaceae; genus Carpinus; species Carpinus fangiana. The sequence continues at coordinate 18,322,315 of CM017327.1, read as the reverse complement.
CATGCAGCGAGAGACAGATTAAAACTGCTAGTGAGAGGATCTTAAATATTTTAACCATAGCACTTTATGCTTCTTCATTTTGAATGTCAGACATACGTTACTAGGGCCATTTCATAGCATAAGTATTTCAACAGCATGGGAGTCACAAGAATCAGCCAGAAATACCTCCATGAATTTTCTGCTCATGTGCACAAATCACAATCAAGAACAAAAGATCATCTAATTAAAAAACCCAACTCAGATGCACTCTTTCAAAGTGAATTTACCTTTACACACTACTTTTGATAACAAATGCAGCATCGCTAGCTCATTGTTCATTCACTATAATATGCCTCACTAAGACACAGGCATCAAAACAGATAAAAAGAGTTTCAAATCTAGACCAATTTGAGTATTACAACTCCGACTCTTATACACTGTCAAAATTCATGAGAATGTTCTCAACGGCATATGTAGGTGCGCCCCGTCATTGCTGATCTTACTGGTTGGTTTCCCAGCTATGGGTTAGGTTTTATCTTCATTTTCTGGCACCTTTGGTTCTAGGCTGGTCAAGATGGCTTCTTCTAGTTGGTTCCACATTGAGGCTAAGTTTTTTGAATTTGTTTGTGTGGAGGGGGTCTCGGTTTTATGGGTGTATGAAAGAAGTAGAAGGCTCTTTCAACCAATATCAATGGGGAAGGTCACTGTGTCATGGTTGCTAGACACCATGAGGTCTATCTTTCCGGCAGAGAGCTCAAACAAATTCGTGAAGTCTTTGAGGGTGGGGGTTAAAGCTTTCATTGCTCAATGTACTTCAAATCGTTTTGGTTGTTTTGTGGCTGTCATGGAGTGCGGCGGTGACGGCAAATGAGGTTTTGTGATTTGTTTTGAAGGAAGAGAGGGTAGGGGCTGGTCAGGATTTGCACTTGAGCTACGGAGATTCCTTGAAGCCTTCCAGACACCTTATGATGGTGGAAAAATGCCTTTGGTGCCAGTAACATGCTAGCTGGCCAAGGTGGTTGATAAGCGGTTGTTTGTGAAGGTTGTGGCTGGACAGAGGCAGCTTGGAGGAAGCTCCAGCAGTCACAATGCTTCAGTGCTGAAAACCCAGAGCAACAACTGTCAGGAGGCGTACAGGGACATGAGTGGTAGTGGTAACGACGTGCATGGTAGCGGCGAAAGCTCTGCTGATCATGTCAGCACTGCATAGGAGGTGCGTGTTTGTGGCAACGACACTCATACTGTTCTTCAAGCTTTGAGGAAACAGCTGAAAGATTTGAGGGGTGACGTAGATCATTACTTGGGGTACTAAATATGAGACTGGAGCTTGATGGATCGAAGAAGGTTGAAAGCCCTTTGTGGGCCGTGGTAATTAACATGAAGCCCATCCCTTCAGGAGGGGCCCAACCCACTCAAGTTTTAAAGTTCGCTGGTATTGGGCCAAGCAAAGAATGGTTTTATAAAGGGAAAAAGCTCTTCTTCTTTTTTCCCGATGGCCACAAACCAATAAATTGGTCAGGCCCAGCTTAAAATCCACATTTAAGTGGGTGGTAGAAAGGCAGGTCAGGGCCCGTCTATCTCAAGCGATGGTTCGAGTGCAGGTTTGGCTTCTGCGGGCATGGGTGTGTGTTCGGATCAGCTCACAATCCCTCCATTAGCCCTGCTGCAAAGCCACGTCAACAATGGCACCCTTCGAAAAGGGAGTCAGGATGCTGCAAGTGGCAGAGTAGTAGAGAGCCCTACCACCAGTGACTCTCAGTCATCAGCACCGTCTTGGGGCACCCGGTCGTGGCACCTCCATCAGTCCTATAGCCATATTGCTGTGGGCGATATGGCTGAGTGGGGATGTCTTCACTCTGGAGCCCTGCTCGATGGTGTAGCGCCCAATTTCGAAAGCCCATAGTGTGTCCCAAGTCAAGAGATCTCCAACGCCGACAAGATTGTAAACGTCAAGCATTCGAGTCATGGAGGTTTGGCAGCAGAAGCAAATGCTTCTCTTCTGGTGTGTGGGATACCAGGTCCTCGGGTGTGGGTCTTCCTACAGGTAATAATAGTGTTTATTCTTTGTTGGATTCTCGGGTGGGTGATGTGGTTGTTTTTGAGGATTCATGTTGGTCGATTGTTCTAAGGGAGAGGAAAAGGGTTGTTGTAACTGGTTTTTTGGGTATGCCATGAGATAAATTTGAAAAAGAGATCATGGTCACTTCTATTGAAGCTAGCTGCAACAAGGATGTCCTGAGCAAGGGTTCTCCTTCTAGATCTTCTCAGTGGACTCCCAAAGGTAGCAAAGAGTTGAAAAGGCTAGATTGCTCCATTAATTATGCCTCTAAACGATCTACATCCAAGTCTGGTGGTAGAAGAGGGTGGGTGTCTTTTGTTGCTTTATGAAGCCGAAAATCACTTCTTGGAATGTGAGAGGACTAAATGAAGTGAATAATAATAGAAATCTCCTCAAGACATGGATGCCTGACATTGTGACTTTACAGGAGACTAAATTGGAGCGGTTGCCCAAGAGCATTGTGCAAAGCTTGTGGGGCATGCAAAATCTAGATTGGTGCAATTGGATTCTAGAGGGGCATCAGGTGGCATTTTAGTGATATGAGATAGGAGAGTTGTGGAAAAAATTGAAGAATGCATGGATAACTATTCAATGGTGTGTAAATTCAGAAGCATTAGCAATAAGTTTGAGTGGACATTCGCCAATGTCTATGGCCCTAATTCAGATGTTGATTGCCGGTTGTTATGGGAGGAGCTAGTGGGTTTGATTAGTTGGTATTTGCCTTGGTGGATTGAGGGCGATTTTAACATGACCCGCTTCGCTAGTGAGTGATCAGGAGAGGGCAGCTTCTCTCTCACTATGGAGGCGTTCTCAAACTGTATCTTTGAGCAAGGTCTTATGAATATCCCCTCCCCAGGGTCGGAATTTCACATGGCCTTATAATAGGAATTCTCCTTTGTGGTCTAAAATCGACAAGTTTCCCATCTCTCCAAAGTAGATTACCTAGAGTTCTCTCAAATCACTTTCCTATTCTTCTTGATTGTGATATTTTTCAAAGAGGCAGAAGTTATTTAAAATTTAAAAACATGCGGCTGAAAACAGAAGGCTTCACTGAGAAGGTGAGGCACTAATGGTCTTCATACTGTTTTCATGGCTGCTCTACGCTTTGTTTTGGCTCAAAAATTAATAGCTCTGAAACCTTACCAAAAAACGTGGAATGATATGGAGTTTGGTAATTTGGAGAAGAACAAAAGGGCTCTTCTAGATGATTTAAAAGGGCTGGATGGAATTGAAGAACAGAGACCACTTTCTAGTGAGGATATATTGAGTAAGGAAGCAGCTACAATTGAGCTGGAGAAGATTATTCTTTGGAGGAGAGCTGGAGGAAAAAGTCGGTGGTGTTGTGGTTAAGAGAGGGGAAAAAAATACCAAGTTCTTCAATTAAGTGGCTAGTTCAAATAGAAAATGTAACACCATAGAGAACTTGGTTATCAATGGAGACATCTCTTTTAATCCGGATTAAGTTAGGATTATATAATCAAATTTTTCATTAAACTGTACACCATGAACGAAAATTGGCTGCCAAACTTGGATGGTCTTCCTTTCCAGTCTATTAGTAAGGAAGAGGTAGCTTGGGTGGAGCAAGCTTTCAAGGAAAGGGAAGTTTTTGAAGTGGTGAAAGATTTGAACAGGGATAAGGCTTTGGGTCTAGAAAATTTCTCTACGGATTTCATAACATATCATTCGTAACCAAACTTAATTAAAACTCATAGCTACTTGAAACCACAAAAAATAAATATATCATTCTCTTTTTGATAAGTACAAAAAATAAACTTATCATATTGTTTACATAATAATAATCCATCCAATTGTTAAAAGAACCAGAATCTTCTACACAAGGCAGAACTGTACAAAATCTTCAAGAAAATGATAGTTGAACACAGTGCTGAGCACTGAAAAGTTAATACCTACATACATAAAAGAACAAAAAATCTCCTCCTATATATGGGTGGCAAACATTCTGGTGCATCGTCTATGACTTATATTAATCTACATTCAGTTTTTAATTTCATTATCCAAGTCAAACATTGCTCTTAAAGCCTTCGAGGATCCTTTCACCAAAAATAAAATATGGCAGACAAGAAAAACCACAGGCAGGCAGGTGTCGTAGTATAGTTGCAATCTACAATCACAACATGCTACCAAAACAACAATTCAACTGCAGATTGAAATACTCTTAAGCAAGAAATCTTAGAACAAACATATCGGGTGTGTTTGGGAAAGCTTTTTCTTATTTTTCCTTTGTGTGAATAGTAATAAGAATTGGTTGATGTGGTATAAAGGTGAAAGGAGTTTGAATTTGTTGAGAGAAAAATGAAGAAAATTGTTAGGTAATGTGAAGAAGGGTGTTTGAATTTTTGAAAATGAAATGAAAAAGGAGAGAGAGGGTTTGGGTTTTGCCAAACACAACCATCGAATTGTAATGTTATATTGTGAAAATGAGTCATGCCAACGCTAAAAAGAAAAGTCTCTACAAGAAAAAATGTGCAACTAAAAAAGATAGTAGTTATAGGAAACACATGCACACACTAAAGCGCCAATCTCAAAACAATCTTCTGGAAGACAAATTCACAATAGCAAAAAACTTAGTTCAGCACCCTAGCAATAGTATGAGAATTAATCCATAGGGATGTCATTAAATGCAATCAAGTGATTACCAATGCATATTAGAATGCAAACTAGACCCTAGTGAAAGAAAAATACAGAGTGGAAAATGAGTCACAATCCCAAAACACCCAAACTTGGGACAAATTTTTAAAGAAAACTAGAACTGCATGGCTGAATTAATAAAGCACCCAAACCTCCATTTGAAAGATGCCTGGAATGTGGCATATTCATGCTGACAACTAATGAGCTAAGTGCATCCACAATGGATCCTTTAAAATTTTCTTCAAATTTTGAAGAATAACCCCACTTTTTCAATTTTGAAAAACACTCTACATTCCATTTTTTATTTTGGAGAATGACTCTTATTTTACTCTTTCTTTATTTTGGGGAATGGATCCTGTAGAACGGGGACTCATGGAGAGATGAGAGGAAGTTTGATTTTTTGTTAGGTTAAGAAAAGGAGAAATGAATAAAATATGGGATAAAAGATGACAGAGATCCTTCATATATGAATGATAACTGTAGTAATATCCTTTTTGAGAGGATGGGAAAAAATCAGATGGGGAGTGGATTTAAAAATTTGAAGAAAATGGCTCTTTTAGAGCAGATGCTCTAAAAAAGAGTACCAAAATATGGAGCAAAACAATCTTGCAGTTGGAATTGCACACTAAAAACCCATTCTTAAAATCTCAAAGAAAATAAAGTAGCCCTTTTCTTGTAATCAACAAAGACAGCAAGCACAATCCCTTAAGTTGACTTAAAACATTATCCACATATACAAGCTCTAAAATCACCAACATGAGTCATAAAGCACCAAACAAATAATTAACAATGAATAAAATATAGAAATTCAAAGGGGAGAGAGAGAGAGAGAGAGAGAGAGAGAAAAGCGTAAAATTTGATTCCACAAAAATGAAATTGTGATTTTACACAACCCCAAGTTCCATTGAGAAATTATAATTACGAACAAACAATTAAAAAAAAATTGAAAAATTGGGAAGCATACCAACGCTTGAAGAACTTTGCCGTAGACACTAAAAGCAGCTTCAAGGCGTTTCTCCGTGGTCTCCCACGCCAAGCCTCCGACGAATATGCGATTGTCTTCCCTCACGGCCATCTAATTATCAATTTCAAATTATAATAAACAACCACGTAATTTGAAACACAAAGAGAAAACAGAAAGACAATGTTGATGACAAACCTTAAACCAAGGGAGAGCAGAGACGACTGAGGTTTACAGTTTCTTTGGCTGTCTGCCAGAGGTAGGTGCTGTAGTACGAGGAAGCTTTTGTGCGAGAAACCCTAACGTAACCCGTCAACGGTGAGATTCGGCTTCGCATAGAAGACTGATATAAACATCTGCTGCTGGATATTTTCAAGGATCACGATCTGTTTTCACTTTCGGCAATAAATCGGGCGCGTTTGGTCTCGCGCTTTTTATGGCTGGGACAATTTTTTTTTTTTTTTGTCTTTACTTACTAAGTTACTATTTACTAGTGTACTTCATTATTTTTTCCTAGTAATACCTGATACGCCCCTTTCAAATCACGAAAATAAAGCTAAATAAAATAAACAACATAGAAAATTTGCATTTTGAAAAAATCTCATAAATTTTAAAAGTTTTTAATTTAATTTCTTAAACTTTTAATTTAAGTCAATTGACCTCCTCTGACAGATTTAGTCATTAACTTCTAACTAAAATGCGTAAAAAGATCAAAATACCCCCCCAATTTTTGTTTTGACCCACGGCTGGGTTGCAGTCGTGACCCAGCATGGATCTATTGACTCACACAGGTCACGGCCAGACCCGCATGGGTCAGGAGTCGCTGCAACACCCAAACCCTCGATGGGTCTCTGGCCGAGACCTGCTTTGGTCACCAAGTGAACCACCTGGGTCACCGTAGGTACTTTTTTATTTTTATTTTTAAATTAAGGGTTAATTGTAAATTTAAAATTTTATAAAAAATTCAAGGCTAGTATAAACATTATTGTATCACTTTTTTAACGTTTAAAATCTGACGGATGGGTCAATTAACTCAAATTCAAAGTTCAAGGAATTATATTAAGAGTTTTTTAAATTCAAGAAAGTCTTCTCAAAATGCGCAGTAGTCCAAGAGTTTAAAATAAGTTTCCCCTAAACAATAATACTAATTATAAAGCTTAGAGTACTTCTCATCTCATTTTATACTAAATGATGTGATATATTTTAAGTAATTTTTCTTTTGTATTTTTAGGAAAAGCTTCATTTTTACTTTCTCCGAATGTTTCATCATTGTTGGTACAGTTTCCAGTTTGGTGAACACAAGGGTATTTCAGTAATTCTGTGAGCTATTTCTCTAGATCATATAGAACAAGAACAAACGTTAAGAACATGCACCGAGTGATTTCTGGTGGATCCTCCTTCGATGCTAAAGTTAGCTTCTGTATGAGTTCTATATAGTGCTTAGTATGAAATGAATCACGTACTTATCTCCTTGATATTTGGGTCATTTATAGGTAGATCTTGTAGGTGCAATGATGATGATTGAGTAGAGGATCTGAAATCCGAGCGTAATGGACGAAGAAGTTAATATTTATGTTCCCTAGCCATTACGGTCGATGTAAAACCGTTCTTGCCATTAACATGATTCCGGGAATGATGTGTAACTGATATCATAATCGGCATGATCCCGAGAATGGCACGTAATCGTCGAAAGCATTTGAAGGTGAGTCATAACCGTTATGATAATCAAGGAGTATCTGACCGCACATGTAACTGCTAGCATAAATCAGTGCGTGTCTTGTCTGTAACTGTCGTATCCATGCGATATGTAAAGTTGATTATGATATTGTCAGCTCAATAAATACTGTAGGCTTGGCATTCATAGTCTTCCCAGGAGTGCACGATTCGAGCTTCATGGAGCGACGTCGTATCCATACTTCCCATTAGGGGTGGGCAAATTAACCGGTTACCGATTAACCGACCGATTACCGATATTAACCGAACCAATATAACCGTAACCGATAGTTATCGGTCGGTAATCGGTTAAAAAATTTATACCGATAAGCTTATTGGTCGGTAATCGGTCGGTCAAGAATTTATTATCAGTTAACCGATATGACCGATAAATATTTTTAATTTTTAATTTTTTTTATAATTTTATACTTTTTACTCTTTTGATTTTTATTTTATAATATAAAAAAGATGTAGTGGATCGATATAAAAAAAAGATTCAACAAGCTATTTTAGCCACATATATATTTAGGCCCCCAAAAAGGCCAAAACAATTAATTTTTAATAAGTTATTTTGAGCTTTAGCCTAACAAAAAGTATTTGAGCTCTCAAAACAATTAATTTTTTGCCCAATTAGCAACTAGTAAAAAGCTCAATAAAAAGTTAACAAAAATCGATTTAACCGATTACCGATATGACCGACTAACCGATAGCTTATCGGTCAGTAATCGGTTAAAAATCGGTTAACTGATAGCTTATCAGTCGGTAATCGGTAACCCTATTAACCAGACCGATATGACTGATACCAAGCCGTACTTCCCATATTGAACTTCATCTTGGTAGGCCCATGTGAACATGCTAGGCTCTTCCCCGGGTTATTGGGTCTCGGGCCCATGGGCTCAAGTGTCAGATTTATGTGTAACAATCACTATTGCAATCGTACTCTCAAATTTTATAACTAGAAATGTAGGTCCTTTGTCTTAAAAATTTGCAATGTCAACCTTCCTCTTAAAATTTAGAGTTAAATTAAACTCTTAATAAGTAAAATATACCACATACCTCTGTAAAATTATAAAATTACCTTAATAGCTTGATCCACAGCAAGCATGGTTGTGGCCCGTGGGTTACATCACCCACGGCTAGCTTGGCCGTGGGTCATCTCTTCCATGCATGGGTTACATCACTCACGGTCAGGCCGTAGGTCAACTAGGGGTTTTATTTTTTACTTTTTAAAAAATGTATTTTTGGTATAGTTAGAATTTTTAAAAAAATAGATTTGTGAAATTACAAAGTTTTCAAAGATGACAACCCGATATTGCAATTTCTTAAAAATTTATGAGTACGATTGCAAAAGTGAAGAAAGATCATGAATAAGTGTAGTTGATATGAAAAGCCAATGGGGAGATCAAACTCGGAGCAATGAAGATGAATTATTAGACAATTATTGTGTGTTTATTAATCTTTTGTGCATTGTGTTTATTTTTGCTTGGATACACTTCCAATGGTCTGCATGATGGCAAACGGTAAAGTAGGCTGTATGACATTGCCCTCAGGTGTGAGTGGCGGCTTTTTGTGTTCCGTTTGTTTATGCGTTTTTCAATCACCCATTGTGCTTATTTGTGGTTTCAATCACCCGTTTAGGTGTGCGTTTTTTAAAAAATAATTCCGTGTTTTTAAACCAAATTATAATTTTGGAGTGTTTGGGATTACAATTTTAAAAACGCAAGTTATAAAATCGTGAAAAAATCTGCGATTTCAATAAGCTAACTAGATGGTGCTTATTTGAAAAAGTGTGAATTTAAACCAAAATCACGATTTCACTTAAAAAAATATTTGGGGCAGTATTTAGCTATTTGGCTTGAAATTGCAATTATATGCTAATTTTACCCAAACACTCAATTGATAAAAAAAAATAATAAAAAAAAACATTTTTAACATGTTTTACCAAACACTTGTATGATTTTAAAAAGTAGCGACTTAAAAAATATAATTTTTAAAATCGCATTTATTGAAATTACACTCCCAAACGAGCCTGAAGTTGATGATTTTTAAGTTATGAAATTAAAAATCTTTTTAGTTATGAAACTGTTCAAGGCAATCAAAAAAACATTTTTCATAAATCATTTTACCACCGAAACAAATGGAGTTTTAGAGTGATACATGATGTAAAAAATAATAATAATAATCACGATATAATTTTCATTTTAATAACGAAAAATGCTAGGGGTCAATATTTTTTTTTCCATATTTGACTCATCTCATTTTGTAAATTAACCATTAAATTTGTAGACTTATATGGACCCTCATATAAGTCAATGATAAACCTAAAAAATTTAATGGTTAATCAATTGAATTTATATAAGAATATGGGCCAAAAATATGAAAAAATAAAAAATAAAAAAATAACCTTTAGGATTTACCTATAATAACCATTAGAAAAGGCATTTCCTAATGGGCATATAGGTACTATATTACAGTCTTACACGTGAGAATACTTCACACCATTATCCCATTTAATCATAGAATATTTATTAGGTTTATTTTAACATATTGATTAAATAATTAAATTTAATTTTTTTATAAACTTATATTTTTTAGATAAGTAGTAATTTAATATAGTATTAGAATAAAGATCTCATTTAAAAGAAGAAGAAGAAGAAGAAGAAGAAGAAGAATAAAGATCTTGAGTTCAACTTCAAACCTCGACTCTCATAATTTATCCAAATTTTAATTAAATATTTTACGTGTTAGACCTCTTAAGCCTAAACCTTTTTTTTTTTTTTTAAACAGGGAACATACCGTTCTCATTCATAAAAAGGTCGTGAGCGTTCTTCAAAAAAAAAAAGGTTGTGAGCGAAAATTCTTACAAACAGAGCAAAAAGCTCTGAAACAAATCCCAGCCGAAGCTAAAGTTCCAATCAACCATTACAAATAACATCCGCTAACATATGACTAATCATCAGGTTTAAGATCAAATCTGCACCTATCAGACATAATCCAATACATAGGTAGCAATTATTCCTCAGCCTTGAGAGCAAAGAACTCCAAAGCAGAAACTCATCCTCCTCGACCCGAAAGTTAAGATATTATTCACATTCACAACCCAAAGGTTTGGACCAAGAGCAAATGCCCCACATAGCATCAAGATATAAACGAGCAGATCAAAGAGAGAGGACTAAGCCTTATTACAAGCAAAAAAAAAAAGGAAAAAAAATGTACAAGGAAATAAAGGGAAAAAAGGAAAAAACAAATACATGGATAAAATGAAATACAACAAAAGAAGCCAACAAAACAGGGAAAACAATAAACAAAAACACACTATGTAGATGACTGCAGTCGGAAGGAAGCCGATTGTGTGCTAGCCGAAAACCGATGAGAATGTGGCATTGGAAGCTCATTGCAACGAGGCGCATGAAATGACACAGCAACAGATGGTGGGTGGCAATCAGGAGCGGAGGAGATCGGCGGCACACTCAAAGAACCAGGGGGAGAGTTTGAGTGAACCCCTGGAGCGGCACTCACACAGTGTGCCAAACAAGCAAATACAACAGAAAACACAAACACACTAAGAAAGAAACACGGCAAAACCAGGCAAAACATGAAAAGGAAAACCACAAAACAGAACAGAATCAAAACAAAGCCGAAGCAAAAGGTGGGACGGACATGGATGGATCCAGAAGACAAGACGGCAGGGCACGCGACAAGGTGGATCGGGCGGAGGATGGGAGATCAAACAAAGACAAATAAATCAACAACCAAGCTTGGTCCAGAGGAGACGCGGCAAAAGCTGGTGGCAGTGGGAAAAGGCGGCACAATGAAGAGAGGCAAGGGGGGCCCATCAGCATGGTGGAGAAGCGCCAAAGAACAAGACAAAGAGAGAAAGGTTGAAAGATTGTGTTAAATTTAAAATATTCAAAATAAGTGGTGATTTACAGTTACAAGCAACCAATCATAGAATCAGGACCTCTTATAAGTCTTGTTGCCAAAGCCCTTGATTTGTCTCTATCATACCATCATTTTCCTTGTCTTTGTTGACCTCTTCCCTGTCTTTATTGCCAACCCCCATGATGTGTTATTTCATATGATATATTTGTTTGTAAATAGTGTTACTACATATCTCTCTTTAAGTGCTAGCTTTAACATAAAACAAATGATATGGAAGAGTGAAATACACAAGAAAATAGACCGGTAATTGTGCAATGCCAGCCAAATATATATATAGGCATCCATGTCCCACAACCCCCAAACAAATGCCGGCCATTTGATCTCTTCCTTTGTCTCTTGCTCCTCGCTATCACTTGTATTGCTGCAGAGAGAGAGAGTTTGAGCATCAGCCATGGAGGAAGCTAGGAGGGTGGAAGAAGGGTTTGGTCACAAACCACCTTCTAAGAAAGAAGATGATCATGACAAGGCTTATATCAGTGGAAAAGTAGATAGAAGTGACGGTGGAGATTGTATAGACCATGAGAAAGACGATAGGGGCCAAGTGCTAGATGATCAACCAGCTGAACAGAAGGCGGAAGAGCAACCTTTGGTTAAGCAGAAAAGCAAGAGGGTTGCAACCTTGGACGCTTTCAGAGGCCTTACCATAGTGGTTTGTATAGACTATAAATTTTACACCTCATGTTGAAAACTTTGTAGAGATTGTTTGTTGCATTATGGTTTAAAATTCTTTTTCTAAAAATAGTTTTAAGTGTTTGTATTTAAAGTTGTTTGTTAATGCTTAAGCATCTCAAAAAATGTTGTCAAAGGAAACCAATATCATTAACAACGTCTTGACCTTAACTTCAAAAATAATGTTAAATACTATACTCTCATTTCACCTATATTCTATGGCTGATGTGACAGTGTCCATCAACTCTTGAGATTTTCAATTTTTTTTTTTTTAACAGTTTATGATCAAAAGGCTCGGTGCCCATCAGCCAAATAGAATGAAGGCCTCTAACTTCAAATGATTTGATTAGATTGAGAGGAACCTTCATTTAGAGGAATTGATTTTTTAGGCCCCATGGAAAAGTGATGGGCTATGTTATAGTTTCTCTATTGCCAAAAAGAATGAAGGCCTCTAACTTCAAATGATTGGATTAGATTGAGAGGAACCTTCATTTAGATGAGTTGATTTTTTAGGCCCCATGGAAAAGTGATGGGCTATGTTATAGTTTCTCTAACCAATAGTGGGAATGTGTGTAGCTTATGGTATTGGTAGACGATGCTGGTGGAACCTATCCTCATATTGATCACTCTCCATGGAACGGATGCACGTTGGCGGACTTTGTGATGCCCTTTTTTCTCTTCATTGTAGGCGTCGCCATCGCCCTCGCTCTAAAGGTGGGTATTTTATTTTTTAACGTTAGATGCACCAACTTTAAATCTTGACCATAATACAATAATAAATTATGTTCTTCAATTCGTCTCTAGGGCACCCATCATTTACTTATTGTTATTGGCCTGGCCATTCTAATGGTGTCTCTTTTTATTAGTAATCTACTAATCTTGGTCTTGATGTTGCAGAAAGTACCTAATATCACGGATGCAATTAAGAAGATCGTTATTAGGACATTGAAACTTCTCTTTTGGGGAATTCTTTTGCAAGGTAATAGTAATATAAATATATAATGCCATTTAACAATATTNGCTGCATTGCAGCCTCCGCCGTCTCCTCTTCAGTATCAGTCTCCTAAATCGAATTAACTAGTTAGGAATCATTGCTCGATATATAATACACTCGCGCACGTGAAATTTTGGTGGCTGACTGGCTGTATTGTATTTTCGCACCCCAGGAGGATACTCTCACGCGCCTGATGATCTGGCTTACGGAGTTAACATGAAGACCATCCGCTGGTGTGGCATCCTCCAGGTCTTTTCTTCACCCTTTCTTTTATGAGCAGTGTTATACATTTCAAATTTTGTTTTAAAAAATGAGTATTCAAATAATATATTATCATTTCATGAGATTTATTATTTTAAAAAAGTGCATTACTAACTTATGAGATGGTAACACATCATTTAAAAACTCATTTTTTAAAAAAAAAATTAGAATGTATAGCATTTCTCTTCGTGTGTGTGTATATATATATATAGCAAATACCATACCATACAAGCGTATTACAAATTTTTCATAAAGCTGATGTGACAAGATATTTGTAGAATGCTTATATAGTACGGAGTATTACTCTTAAATTTTAATGTCAAATATATTTCTTCATGAATTAAGTTTCAAGATCATTGGTTTAAATCCTACATCAGTTGAGAAATAAAATAAAAATAAACTATATTTTTCTCTTATAATTATTCTACAATACTAATACGACAATTTCAACCAATTCTCAAATCAGGTCTTGTTAAAAATAAAAAAAATTGATTGAGACTATCACATCAGTATTGAATTGTGAAATAAAACTATGATATTGGTATATATCATTAGTCAAATAAAAATGAAAAAGTATTACTATTGAGAGATTAAAGCGATATGAAGTTTTTACCAAGAACACATTAATATACATAATTGAACACAACTCTAACATAAAAGTCTAAGCTAAAGGGCTAAGGTCCACTTAGGTATATGAAGCAATCTTTTGTTTTATATTTTCTTAATGTGGGACACAACACTCACAAGTGCACTCACAACAATCTCCCCCTCACTTGTGAGTCTCTTCACATTGATCCAACTCCCTCTCGCTTGTGAGTCTTTCTACATTCCAAGAGTGTCTCACGTCAAGAGTTGCGGAGAACGAGAACTCGACGCATCCAAACACTCATCCCAGGAAAGTAACCATGGCTTTGATACCATTTGTTGGGAGATTAAAGTGATATGTAGTTTTTACCAAGAGCATGTTAATATACATAATTGAACACAACTCTAGCCCAAAAGCCTAAGCTAATGAGCTAAGGTCCACTTAGGTATATGAAGCAATCTTTTCTTTTATATTTTCTCAATGTGGGACACAACACTCACAAGTGCACTCACAACAATCTCCCCCTCACTTGTGAGTCTCTTCACATTGACCCAACTCCCTCTCGCTTGTGAGTCTTTCTACATTCCAAGAGTGTCTCACGTCAAGAGTTGCGGGGAGCGAGAACTCGACGCATCCAGACACTCATCCCAAGAAAGTAACCATGGCTTTGATACCATTTGTTGGGAGATTAAAGTGATATGGAGTTTTTACCAAGAGCACGTTAATATACATAATTGAACACAATTCTAGCCCAAAAGCCTAAGCTAATGGGCTAAGGTCCACTTAGGTATATTAAGCACTCTTTTCTTTTATATTTTCTCAATGTGGGATACAACACTCACAAGTACACTCACAACAAGTACTGTAACAACCCTGATCCTAGGCTAGAGTAATTCTTAAGCCTAGCCTTGATAGATGAATTCTGAATTGTGTAGGCTTAATAGCGTGATTGATTTATCTTAGTTAAATGGTATCAGAGTCACCTAGTAACGCTAGGTCATGTAGTACTCATCTGATACAATTTAACTAAGATAAATCAATCATGCTATTAGACCTACACAACTCAAAATTCATCTATCAAGACTAGGCCTAAGAATTACTCTAGCCTAGGATCAGGGTCGTTACAATTATGCTAGCTAATGACTGATTTCTTGTGCTTGTTAGCAGAGAATAGCTCTGGCATACTTTGTTGTAGCCTTAATAGAGACCCTGACAACCAAGATCAGACCAACAGTTCTACACTCTGGAGACATCTCCATTTTCACTGCCTATCGATGGCAATGGTAAGAAACCAACTTCCATTAAACAAACTCAAATTTACTGCCTGAAACCTAACATAATTTTAGATGTTCTTGAAACGTCACTACTTGCTTGAATAGTGGCTCTCTTTTTTTGTTGGTAAAAAAACATCACTATTCACACGTCATTATATACTTATTGTTCTGATTTTGGTAAGTATGTCCATGATATAGGATTGGAGGGTTCATTGCCTTTCTCATTTACACTGTCACGACATATTCACTATATGTTCCAGATTGGAGTTTCATGTTAGACGACCAAGATGAATCAAACAGATACACAGTATGTGGCAGATATGTATTCCAACATAAATTTCCTATAAATTGGGTCATAAGAATTTTTTCAACACATTATAATAAGTCCCTTAAACATATGAGAAACACACACGCTTCTAAAACTGGGTTGAAAATTATTTTTTTACAACTCATTTTGTAGGAAATATTTGTCATTTGTAATAGGGGAATTGTAGGAAATATTTGTCATTTGTAAAAAAAAAAAATTAAAAAAAAAAAAAAAAAACTATGAATTTTCACGTATTTTCTTCAAAGTTCAAACACTCTTAATTAAGAGCATCGAACTTTTAATTTCTTTCAATTAGTCAATTCCGTTAGAATTTTCAATTAAATCTTAACAAAATACACATATCTTATTATTATTAAAAAATAAAATAAAAAATTGTAAAGATTTATGCGTTTATTTTAATTTTTATAAATTAAAAAAAAAAAAGCAACAACAACAACTGTGCAATATTTTTGCAACAAGATTGAGTGATCGAAAGAAATTAAAAGTTCGATACCCTTAATTAAGAATTTGTAAACTTCGAGGATATTGTTAAAACAAATATAAGTTCATGAGAATTTTCTAGCGTATCACTTATGTAATAAGATAGTGCTTTTTTCCTTTTTCTTTTTTCTTTTTTTACTGTTAAATTGCATAAGAAATTGACAAATATTTGCCTAAATATTTGAGGTCAAATGTGGGATGAGAGGACACTTAGGACCTGCATGTAACACCGTTGGATATGTGGATCGACAAGTCTGGGGCGTCAATCATCTCTATACACAGCCTGTTTGGACACGCTTGAAGGTTTGTTCTATAACCGGATCTTTCTCATCTTCGTCTTCTTCCCCAAAACGACATCACTGCAATGCATTTGATGATCTTTCTTGAGAAACTCGTAGGTTTGCAAACTTGGGAAGGATGCTCCAAGTTGGTGCCTCGCTCCATTTGAACCTGAAGGGCTTCTGAGGTTTGCTGTTTTATCAACACATGAAAAACTACAAAGGGGAAATTTTACTTACCGTCCGAAGTATCACGGTTTTGCAAAGTAACCTCAAATTATCAAAATTTGTAATGACAATCACCTTATTTTTTAACCTCTTTTAATTTCACCCTTACAATTCGGTTAAAGTTTAAGGTTAAATCAAACCATAAATAAGTAAGATGTCACTTATGACCCCACGGCGTGACCATCGTTCATCAGGTTCACAGTTAGCAAGGGAAATTTTAGTTTCGTTTTGAAAAATTTAAGAACATGAGTATTTTAAGTATTTTGGTAGTTTCCGTTGAGAATATCCAAACGAATTGGTGAAATTAAAAGGGGCTTAAACATACAATACATACCAGCATTACAATTTTTGATCATCCAAGATTACGATTGCAAAACCCGTGATACTTCGGAAGGTTACGACATGGAGTCGAACACCACTATTTTTAATTGGTTTTATTTTGCCTCAGTTCGATTTCAGCTATCCTGTCTGCGACCATTGGCATCCATTATGGGCATGTTCTGATTCATTTTAAGGTTACAAGCTTCAAACCTGCACACTATTCCACTCCTGACTTAAATTTGAAGCTCAAGAATGTGGACTCTTTTGCAGGGTCACTCTGAAAGGCTTAAGCAATGGGTCACAATGAGGTTTGTCCTGCTTGTCCTGGCCATCATTCTTCATTTCACAGATGGTGAGCTTTCTTGACCTTGTGCCTCATTTTTAAGCTATTTCTGTTCCTCAAAATTATTGAATCTTACTATGAAGCAAGACATATAACTGGAAGTATTCATCTTCTAACTGATTGATCAGTCCCCTTTTTCCCAATTCAATTAAGAAGAAAAAAAAACTGATTGATCAGAAATAGAAAACAAAAAATTAAATACTCCTAAGTTAGGAGCGTTTCTGAGTTGTTTTCCTTAAAAAATTATTCCGCAAACATTTCCCCATAATACAATGGAGCCCAGAAATTCTCTGTAGTTTGGTCATGTTTTGCACAAAACCATAACACCCTCAAAGTTTTTAACTTTTTATTATAGCAAGAAAGAATTTAGCATAGACACGATCTGTGAACTCGACACGAATAAAACACGAAATTAAAGGGTTAGGGTTGAAAAGTCTTACCCAAATAAATGAATGAGTTGGGTTATGATTGACATGTATAGTCTTATATCCATACTTTGATACAACCCGAACCCGACACGAACCCAATATAAAATTAGAGGGTTATGGTTGAGGGGTTTAACCCGTTTAATTAAATAAGTCGGGTTATATTTGGCCTATACAATCTTATACATATGTCTCGACACTACTTGAACTCAACACACAAACACGAATTGCCACCCTACTTTAAAGCAATAGCTCGGTAAGAATTGTGCTTTATAAATGTCCACTTTAATTTCTCTTTTTTCTCATGTGAAACTCTCTTATTCCAAGACTTTTAAAAACCTTCTATCTAAAGCATTCACAAACCACAAACTATATATATATAGTAATTTTGAAAACTTTTTGAACACAAACTTCCATTGGCTTGCAGCTATTCCTATGAATAAGCAACTCTACAGCCTCAGCTACGTTTGTTTCACGGCAGGTGCTGCTGGAATTGTCTTCTCTGGGTTCTACATATTGGTTAGTACTCAGCTATGGTGAATATCTTCATCGATCGCATGCAAAATAGATAGGCTTCCCGGCCATGGTTTTCTTTTAACCTTCGTTGTTGTCTTTCTTCGATCTTCATGAATGATCTGCATATTGACGTTTGGGGATTTCGCACGCCATTCTTGTTCTTAGAGTGGATAGGAATGAATGCAATGCTGGTGTTTCTGATGGCGGCTCAAGGCATCTTTGCGGCGTTTGTAAATGGATGGTATTATGAAACTCCAGACAAGACACTAGTAAGTGGTTCTGAATGGTTTCTTTTGATAATCCTAATTTCTTAAAGAGAAGTTTTTTTTTTTTTTTTTTTTTAATATTCTGGCGTTCATTTCATGTATATCTTCATTGAGTTGGCATGCTTCATCTACCATTAATTAAGAATGAAAAAAACTAAAAAATAAATAAAATAAAAAAACCAATGATTGATAGAGCATACCAACTTAGCGAAAATGTACACTTACAGATAGAGATAGGATGCAAAAAAGTGTTTCTCTTTCTTCAAACTCGTGTTAAGACATAATTGTTAATAGGTCCATTGGATACAAAAGCATGTTTTTATCAATGTTTGGCACTCGGAGAGACTGGGGACCCTCTTATATGTGATATTTGCTGAAATCACATTTTCGGGTGTAGTTGCTGGTATCTTGCACAAATTGGGAATTTACTGGAAGCTTTAAGAGGCAAAAGTTGTGTTGGACTGAATTTGATGTAACTTAATTATTTCATGGGTTATGTTTAGTTTATGTAATTAATGTGGAAAATGCTATAAGATCTGCTTAAATTTCAATTATTACTTTTTTTTATCTCCTGTGTATATATATATATATATATTTTGACATGTCCACAAAAGAGGGGGAGGGGGGATTCGAACTAGTGACCTCCACTTCATGAGGCGTGGTCTCAGCCGATTGAGCTACCTCTTGAAGACTTTTATCTCCTGTATTAAATGTGAAAAAAAACAAAACAAAACAAAAAAGGTACTCTAACTCATGGCTGATGACTAAACTAAAAGGAAAGACAAAGAAAAGAAAAATGGAATTCTTTGTAGGATTGACTTCATAGGAAAACTTAAAGCATCTATTTTGTTGGAAAAATATTCATTTTATTTTGATATATTAGTAAGTTAATATGTAAGCACTGGTACAAAAATTGCTCATTCAATAGTCACCGTAGACTCTCGAAGAGTCAAAATAAAACGAATTATTCTATCAATAAGATGATATGCCTATGATTTTCATGTATTTATCAATTCTCGACAAAATTCCACAATGAAAGTCAATTAAAAAAAATGAATTATTAAACACATCATGTACTTCAAAACTTCTCCACAAGACTACATATATCATCAATACCATATGATTTATAAGCATCATTTGGATCCAAAGCTAAACTAAGTGTCAAGAATTCTATTGCCTCTTCACCAAACCTACTATTGAGTACTTGCAATTGAAAGTATATGGTAGTATTGAATATGTCAAAATGATAATAATATTCTACTGTGATGTGACCCATTTGTTAAAGTTTTAAAAATTAACCTTGTAAATCTCTTTCATCATCTAAGTGCCTCAGTGTAAAACAGATGAGTTTTTAAGTTTTATGTGCAAGACATTACTTAGTCATCAAATAGATGTTCTGGCGTCTACTTGAGTTTATCCATCTTCTATAATATTTTCAAACACCGAACAAGTTGCACCAAACATCCTTCCTAGACTAAAAATAGAAGGAAAATGATAACCTTAACGAAAATCACCAACCAATTTCAAAGTGTCAATTTTATTAGCATCTTCTCTAGTTTCAAGTTCATCAATAGCAAGCATATGTGCAATTTATGTTGCTTGAGCAGCTTGTAGTTCATCATGACGTTTACATGAAGCATCAAGCACATTGATAATGAAATTCAAATTTGAGAATAACTCGTGAACAAAACTACTTCTCGAAATGCAGTAACCAATACTAAATTTAATTGATGAACAAATCAATGAACATAGTATACAGATAGATAATCATTAATTAATAAATAAACAATGAAGCTTGCATATAGGTAGAAATATCATATACAATGGTACCGTGGTAGGTTAAAAAGCTATGAAATGTGTCATCGTTGAGTTTAATTTTAGAGTTTATGGTCTCTTAAATTTGAGGGCAACTCAATCTTGTAAGGGAGTTGGGCTGGCTTGGCTTTATTTTGCAAGAGCAAGGGTCTTAATAGAAGGGACTTGTGCTTAAAAAAGACTTCATATCCAACTCAATCTTGACTTCATATCCAACTCAATCTTGGGGTCAGAACCTGTGTTTTTCAGTTTCTATAGAGGATTTAATTGATATTCTAAAATGATGCGGGGCAGCTCCTTTATTTACTTGTGCAATAATACCTCAATATACACATGTTCATGGCAGTCCTCTCTGTTGGCAATTTCTGATATTGTTCAATCAAAGATCCCTCATTCCCTACTACAAGTTCAATGTGTGGATTTACACAAATGGGCGTGGCAGCAATTATAGTTGGACCCAAGATTGAAATAGCAACATATCTACCACTTCACAATAATATTCAAAAGTATACAATGCCAATAAGGACTTTGCTCACCCTTTATCTCCTCACTACTTTTTCAAATTTTTACACTAGAGTTAGCAGGAAAAAAAGATGAAGAATATGATGTAAAAAGGCTCACCCTTTAATAACCTATACCCTATCATCTAATGGATATGATAACACGGAGAAGTGAACTGTAAGGGAAGACCATTGCAATTCTAAGAGGATCTGTATCTGCGATTGTTATATCACTCCCAACCCATCAACATCTTCCAAACCCCTTCTGCAATCTTGTTCCTAGGAACAGATAAGCCATCCCCTTCATCAAGCAAGACTCTGTAAACCTCCCATTCCCTATCTCCAATTATGTGCCTCCCAATCTCAGCCTGGAAAACAATCAAGTTAAATTTATTTCTGCTATTTTGAAAAAAAAAAAAGAAAAAAGGGGGCAAATCACAGCAAATGCATTTTTAAAATTGGGACCAGAAAACAAATCCCCAAATTTGAACTAGTGCTGTGACATTTCTAATGCCTTCTAGGGAGAACTAAACATTTGCAAGCATAGACTATGCTGGTTTGTAATTTAAATATAAGCAGATGAGAAATTACCAAAAAGATGCAAGTATTTAGCATCTTGAGAGCAAGGGTGATGTCATAGAAAACAAGAGGCCGGCCCTTGCCAGATAACTCCACAGGGTTCGCAACTAGCAGCTCCATATCGGGACCCCGGGCAGCAACAGCTACTCGGAGAGGACGAAATAGTTCCATCCGAAGCCGAGATGACACTGCATTCTGCTTGCTGGGGTCAACTATCTTCTTCCCATCAGCTTGCACAATGAACAAGTCAATCTCACAATTTCCTCTTTCTTTTATAGAGAATCGCCCATAAGAAATCTGCATTCATGATAAGCTTATGCATTAATAATACAGAACCAGATATTGCAATACAGTCCAAGAATTCTTCGATATTTTCTTGCAAATCTGATCAAAGAAAAATTATATCCACATTTTTTAATGGAAACATGCCAGCCAAGAATGTGCAGCTGTGACTTACATCTTAAAAGAAAACGAATTGATTTAGACCTTATCACAAACGTTTGAAGTAAGAACAATGACACAAGAAATCTCTCCCTAAAAGGAATGGGATATTGGCCTTGGATGCATAGGCTAAATGAAATGGCCGTAGCAAGATTTCAATAATTTATATACCTGAATATTGTAATCCTTTAGAGTTCTCATTATGTCATAAAGAAGACCTTTGTGGTCCTGGCAAACAATTTGCACGAGTGTATGAACAGGACTCAGTGAGTTGTCCATTGTGACAGAAACACTGTCAGAGGTCACAATTCCACTAGGGAGTTTATTAGGCATTTCCAAGTTAAATGTATCCTCTGTGATTGCAGAAGGAAGAAATGAAGACGTCTGTGAACATGCAGTAATTTCAGGGCCGGCCATTGCAATATCACAACTTATAATCACATCCCCCAGAACATCTTTTAAGCGGCTACATGTGTCCTCCTGCCTCTTCTTCGTATGTAGAAGCTCCCTGATAAAGACACGAGATTAAGAAGTGAAGTTACTTTTGGAACGAGACGATACAAAGAAACATCGACTTCATCAAAGAAAATATTTTATTCATGTTTTGAAGTGGACTAGCAATATTCCTCCCATATGCCGTAGTACTTGTACAAATAGTATCATCAAAATTTAGATCTTGGGAGAAGATGTTTTGCACTCCCTTCCCCCTCTTTCCACCAGAAAAGAAATAAATCAAAGTAGCAACAGAAGGCCTGCTTCTTTTTCTTTTTCCTAATCCAATTTAAATGTCAACTCTTCATTAACTACACTTCAATTGCATTACTATTGTAGCGGAACTTTTTAATTCATGCTGCCGTGAAAATATTAAGGGTGAAATATAATTTTAGTCTCTGAATTATCTGTAGGTTAAATTTAAATTTAGTCCTTGAAATTCCAAAAAAGTTTCAATCGTGTGCTTATATCTGAACCAATAAGCATAAAAAAACTACTTATAAAAATAGACTTTCAGTTGCACGTCATTTTAGTTTTAACATGGCATGATAGATCATATACAAGTCTCACAAAATCAGAAAATATAGAGACATGTAACATGCATATGACTCATGAAAGTGTCTGTCACATCAGCAATTTCGTTTTGTATAGTGAAGACAAAACATAGTAAGGGCAACAAGAGGTCCTTCCATCAAATAAATTGAAACAATTGATGGTTCAAGGACGAAATCTGAAATCTGACAACTAATTCAGTGAACAAATTATGTTTTGACCAAAAATATACTTTCCCAAAGAAACAGCCTGACCTAGAGGATCCCCATCAACCTGAGAGTGGCACTACTCAAGTCTGCAGGCAGTCAATTATTTGGACTATATGAGTCACCCACCATTAACCATTTTATATTCTCTTTAAATGAAATAGTATGAAATATAGGCAGTCAATTATTTATTTGGACTATATGAGTCACCCACCATTAACCATTTTATACTCTTTAAATGAAATAGTATGTAATATACCCCGAGATATTATCACAATTTCAGATAAGATCTGAGATCATTTCATATTAAAAAAAAAATGCCTGTCATAGTAAATTTGCAATAAATGAAAATAGTAGAAGGCTAGCAAAGTAGAAGATATGAAACTCATGAGGAGAATAATATCAAGAATGTAGAACCTGGTATCTGTGATGAAAAACAGGTCCATCACTTTCCCATCAGGGGTGGTTGATACCTTCACTTTCTTTATAGTAAGCTCAAGCTCACATAGAACCTCCGTCACATCTGCCAAAAAAGCACAAATATCCAAACCAATTACAGAATAACAAGGATACTTTTTTTTTATTCCTAAGCAATAAGCTACGTGTTTAAAACATGGAATCTCATGACAAGGCTACTGTAAAACTGCAAATTCTCTTTTCTTTCCCCAAGATTCTCAACAATTAGAACAGTAATCTATAAAAGATAGAGACAAACTATAGAGACCACATGATGACACTAATATAAAACGATTCCAAATATGAAAGAATCAAATTATGTGATTGAGTATCCTTTTAAAAATATAATTGATACACAATGAGAAAAATTTTAAACTATATTAATGATCAAACCAGTACCAGTTACACAAAATATAACAAACATGTAGACACCAAATCAAGTATTAATTTAGTCCTACACTGCAGACTTGAAAATAAAAAGTTTACCATGTAAAAGCCCTCTTCGATCATAACAACAGAACTTCAAGAGGAACACATCGGGAGGCTTCGGCGGCTGCGGGTCAGGTCGGTAAAAGGATATCCCAGAAGCTGAAGAACAAGAGGGGCAGACCTCCACTAGCCTCTTCTTCAACAAAGCCCACCTCGTCGTTGATTTTCCGACCACCCAGAAGACTATGTAGCACCATCTGCCGTCCGTAGATACATCTTCACCCACACAATCAACAAACAAATGGATCGAAATTTCAACTACCCATTACTCATTTCACAAAATTAGAGAAAAAATTCAAACACCCATCACTTATTTAACAAATAAAAAGAAAAGAAAAAAAATCAAGTACCAACGATGCGTTAACCAAAATTGTAAAGACAACCCGTGTTTGGTTGCTGAAAAAAAATAATAATAATAAAAAAAATAAAATAAAAAATGAACTGTACTTTTCTATTGTTTCCAAAGATGAGAATATTCCAAAAACTGAGCCAAGTATTATCTCAAGCTCAAGAAAACAGAAAAATAAATCAAAAAAGGTTTAAGGATTCAGTTTCTTCAGCTTCCCTGTACTTTCTCAGCAACCAAACAGAGCAAAAATTATGTATATGCAAAATCTTAAAATAATATCCGCCTTTACCTCCTCTGACAATGCTCAGCCCGAAGAAGAGAATGATGCGGCACAAGTCGCAACCCAGCCCGGTCTTGTCAGGGCAATTCACAGTAATCACGCTTGGGTCCCCTTCTCTCTCTGAAGGTCTGATTATCACTACGTCGTCGTATAGTATACCCATATTCTCCACCTCTTCTTCTTCTTCCTCTTCACCAATCTTTAATTTTCTTGGGCTTTTCAGAGTTGTTGTTACTGTGTCACTCGACAGCGAAGCAGCAGAGTTGAAGGTTAAGAGATAACAAAAAACAGGGCAGCTGAGAACCTGAGAGCTAAACAGGGAATCTCTTCTCTCGCTCTTTGCTTGCGCTTCACTTGTTGTTGTTGTTGGCGTATCTTTGTCTCACTCTCTCGCGCGATCTCACTCTTCCTCCACTTTTTTGGGGTTTGACGATCGTATGTATGGATCGTTAGCGGCCTTCAATTTCTCAGATACGATATATTGGTTTGAAATGAGAACATTGGACCATCAAAATGATGGTCCCCTTTCCCTGTGCGGTAGGCATTGCCTCAAATTTTTGTTTTTTCTTTTTTGAAATATGATACAGATAGAATAAAACCTCTATTTAAAAAATTAGAAAAGAAATAAAATTGAATTCAAAACATCAAATTTTTATTTTTATTTTTTAAATGACATGTAAGAGAGAAGTTTGATTTTTGTTAAATCTATATTGTGACTTTAATATTTCACTTCTATTTTTCTTTTTTCTTTTTCTGTGATTCATCAAAAGAGATTTCTTTAGTTTGCTTAAAGACGAAAATAGTTCCGCCATTAAAATTTTGTTCAAAATTTGACAGACGAAATATCTCCTTCTTTAAACAAACTAAATTAACTTCCTGTAATAAAAAGTAAACCCTATGATAAAAAAATAAAAAAATAAAAAGTTAAATCACACTACGGGTGAATAAAATATTTAACATTTTAAAAAAAATAGCTATTATTGTAATAAAATATAAATAAATGATTATTGTCAAAATTTTGCCTATATTTTCTTACAACATCAATAGATCAATCATTAACATAAATATTATAGAAGAAAAACCATTATGAAAGTAGGAGGGAGCCGGTTCCCCTCCTTCTCTCCCCCCTTCCCCTCTCCCCCTCCCCTTCTACCCATTTTTTTAAGATGTTTTTGGCCACATATAGCAACTCCAACCACTTCCGTTTACCCTCCAAGATATTATGTCACTCATCTCCTCCATCTGCTCCATCACGTGCCAACGCTGGTCAATGCCCATATCTCCTCCACTCTAATTGCTATTTTTTATGGTTGTGTTTCTTGTTTGTTTGTTTTGAATAAGAGTTTTTTTTTTTCTTAGATCTGCTCTTGTGAGCGATCTACGAGGAGAATGATGTAGTTTCCTGACTGTTTTGGGTTGATGAGGAGTAAATCTAGTCTTCTTTAGGAGCATATCTGCGTAGGGCTAGGTTCTCTCTTTTTTCTGTAATTTTGTTTGAATAAAGATTGTCTAGACCTTTGGGTTGTGGATGTGATCCGTTTCTTGGCTCTCGGGCTTAGGAGGATGAGTTTCGGCATGAATTTTCTGCTACTAGAGTTAAGAAAGATGAGCTACCTATACATTGAGTTGAATCTGTCTAAAACATATTTTATGTTACAACTAAAAATTAATCACGGGTTAGCGGATATTGTTGTCATAGATAGACTTTAAATTTTGATTTTTATGTAAGTATCTATGACTTGTAACCTCGTAACTTCGGCTATGATTTTATCAGAGCTTTTTGCTCTGTGATGTAAGAGTGTTTACGCTAGTGATCCTTCTTCAATGAGACTGAAATGATTTTTCCTAAAAAAAAAAAAAAAAAAAAAAAAAAGAGATCAATCATTAGATTTATAGAATCTATCATTGACTTATATGAAATTCACATAAGTCTACAAATCTAATAGTTAATTTGTAAAAGATATGAGAATATGACCAAAATATTAACACCCATAATTTCTCTAATATATATATATATATATAAACTTTTCATTAGACGCTGCTTGAATTAAATATTTCACTAGCTGCAATATTATTCTATCTGTAAAGCACCGTAGTTCAACAATGCATGCATTAAATTACAAAAATAATCTTTTGAAAATAGTAAAATTAAACCAAAATAATAATATTTTAAATAAAATAATAAAAAGAATAGTTAAAATGCTGAGGAAATATAAATGTATTGAAAATATTGGTAGTTAAAATAAATAAATAAAATTAACTAAATTTTTATAAACAATTGTGGAGGCGAATGTCAATAATAAACACTTAAATTGGGTTAGACAAATGCTAGCTTGTAGCAAAAGATACCAAATAATGTTTCACATTCAGTTATTCATTTTGAGTAAAGATTTGACTAAAGGCGTTTGAAGGAAAAAATATTCATTTGGTAAAAAAATTAAAGGTATTTTTAAAGATTAAAAAACTTAAAAATGATCAAAAAAATACTTTTGGCAAAAGCTTAAAAATAAAGCTTTGGCCCAAAAACTCTTTTTTACTTAAAAGCTTTATTTCTCAAACGTAATTTTTTTTTTTTTTTTTTTTTTTACATGTCCGCACAAGAAAATCAAATGTAATCTTAATCAGACTTTAAATGTTGTAAGATTGCAATGCTCAACAAACAATGAATAAAAGTTAAATTAATATAATAATAATAATAATAATAATTTTACTCTCTTTTCTCTTTTAATAATTGAAAAATATATAATTAAAATGTTGGGTCGAATCTAGTGACATCTGCTTCATTAGGCGTGGTTTCAGCCGATTGAATTACTGTCTTTATGAACTTGGATCCTCTCCATTTCAAATGAAATGGGATGACATATAAATTATAAGGCTAACATGTCAACGTCGGCAACATCTCTTCATGTAGGGGTGTAAACGAGCCGAACTTAAGCGAGCTTCTTTTGTTTGGGGTCGACTTGTTTAAATTTTACTCGAGTTCAAGCTTGAGCCAAGTTTAAGGATGAGCCAAAAAATTGAGCTCGAGCTCATAATAAGTCGAGCTGAGCCGAGTCCGTTCGCGAGCTAAGTCTTATATTTAATTTAATTTATTTTTTATTATAGGTTTAAACTTTAAATACTCTTAAACGGCTCAAGAAGCCAGCTTGTATATAAACATTTGCTTAGTCTGACAAGCCGAGTATAAAACATGAGTCAATACAACAAGACACTTGGTTTCGAAAAGAGGGGATATGCATCATTTTTATAAAAAGATGCATATTATAAAAATTAAAAAAAAAATCATCAATTTTTAATATTAATTATGAACAATTATGTGAACAACTACTAATTCGAACTTTATACAAACTATTCACGAGCTTAATCGAGTCAAATCAAGCTTACTTCGTTTAACATTCAAGTCAAGATTCATATTTACAAAATATTTTATTTAATATTCAAGTAAAATACGAGTCTAACAGACGAGCTCACTTGCGAGCTCCCTACTCTCTTAACACCCCTATTTTCATGGAACACAAAAGTACTTGAACAAAAATATCACGAGTTGGAGATATATTACTCTTGGTCACTCCAACTCCTGAACACAAGAGCTGCAAACAATATATATGTAGTCACGAGCCGCCATCACGTGTCTTATTTTGTGGATGGACCCCTCACGTCACGTGTTTATCTTAACGGAGGATTCAAGAAAACTTCCCCCGTCAATTCTTGGTTCTCCGGGATCTAGCTCACCTAACCACCACCTCTTTTTTTTTATTATTATTATTATTTAATAATTTTGTTATTTTAATGCAACGTTTTCGAAAATTGAAATATAAAAATCATATGGCATGCTTATAAAAGAAAAGGAGTTATGCTGAGCCATGTCATCAATCTTGGTAGTTTCTAATAATTTGATTTATTTAATCAAAATGGAAGGACAAAGCTAAACTTGAATCTTGCAATATATGGCTATATGCAAATGGGAAAAGAGATACTATGTCTGTAACGTATCACATGGCTACGATTTTTTTTTTTTTTTTTTTTTAAAAAAAAATCAATTTAGCAATCGAAGAGACAAATAAACTCGAATTACTTCGTTCTTCCCGTTGACAAGATCATGTCGAAGTTTTGCACGTGTTTATAAAGTTTCGTGCAAAATGAGTTTGGTTCATTACTAGACTGTTTAGGTCGACCCATGATTTAATACAACTAAATTAATTAGATTTCTCTAACAGCTTCATATCATCAATCATAGGCTTAGGGTTTCTAAACAAACATCACTATAACATTAACAGATAACTACTGTATTAAATCAACTTTTATACCGAAGTATCTCTAAACCTAAATCTTACTACCAAACATGTTTTGATACCGAATTTTCCAATTACTAAAAACCATCTAGCCCACCACTAAATATGGATCTTTAAAGCAAATACTTTATCAAACTACTTACCTAATTGTATTTAAACTTGAAAGATACATTAAATATTTTAGACGAAGATGGACGGATTGATCACAGAGCTAGAATCTTACCAAAATTATATATTTTTTTAACTCTATCTTTTAATCTAACTCTTATCTTAGCTCCGACACTAAACAACGTACAGTAGCCCTAATTCTGCTTATAAACATTAATAAATTTGAAATTATACCACTTTCAAGACAGCAATAATGTGGATTTTATAATTGGAGTAAAAGAGACCTTCAAATCTCTTAAACCATATGGAAGAGACAGATAATATTTGTTTAGTAATTAAAGTCGTTGTTAGTCATGGATTAGTGTCCACGTTGGCAGAAGAAGATAGAGACGCCCCAGCCAAGTGGATCTGAGGAAGGTTGCTTTCTTTAGACCCAAAAGAAACCCATTGCTTTCTCGATCGCCACCATTTTTATTTGCTCATCTCTGACGCAATACCATGACGTCATGCTTTCATTGGATCTTCACAGCTGTTGCCCACTGTCTGTCGGAATTTTACCTCAATCCGCCAATCATGTCTCACCAATCTTACAAAGTGTACAAAAACACGTTGCCAGATCCATGGAAAGCTGTTCTTCGAGTAGGTTAGTATAAGAATTAGGGTTAAAGCACTTTTTAGATTTTTTTTTTTTTTTTTAACTTAAGTTTTAATTTGTATTATAAATAGCACTTGAGTTATGAGTAAATATAAATTTAATATTTTCGCCATCATTCCGTCAAGTAAACTAACATACTGCTATGGGGATGGTTTCACCCACTCCTATGGCCCATCTGAATGTGATTAAATCATTCTTAAGATCCTTCAAGGCTTTAATGGCTAAAAAGAGTAGCTGAAACCGCCCCAAAAGATCTTTGGGGTGGTTGACTCACCCTCAAAGGCTATAACCACCTCTTGACTGGCCATAGGGGTAGCTGAAACCCTTTTCATTGTAGTATGTTAGTTTGGCTGATTAAATGGTGACAGGGTATTAAACTGGTATTTACCCATACATTAAGTACCATCTGTTATACGAATTGAAACCTAATTAAGTGAGAAAAATTAAAAACATGAAAACTTAAGTATTAAAAAGATAATTAACCATAAGAATTATCTAGGTCTGTTGGCAAATCATTGTCTTTTTTTTTTTTACTGTTTATACTTTAAAAAAAAAAATCAACATCAAAATATTTTCATTTTTTATATTACAATATTCACTTTTTATTACTATTCATATAAAAAAATTACTACAAAATAATTTTTTTATTTTTTATTTTTAATATAAAAAATTTAAAATTTTATATCACATCAATCAACGTCAATAACTAAGGTAAAAAGGTTTGCCAAACGGACCGTAAATTTTGTCTTTTTTTCTTCAACGCTCGGCTTGGATTTTCTATATTATTGGAAAAGTTTAATACAAAAATTCTTTTATTTTTCTTAAATCACACTTTTTGAAGAAAATGTTGAGATGTTTTATATATAAACAAGTTGGCTAATCGATTATTAAAGGTTTATAAATATAATAAATAATAATTAAAAAAAAAAAAAAAAAAAACACGTTCTTTTAAGAAATTGAAGTACTCATATTCCAGTAGTTTCCACTAACTTTCCAGTTCCAGCCTACTCTTTTAAAGAAAATGACGAATATCATAAATTAAACCCATTTTTACACGTGGCAGCAACCCATCTGTTAGACAGCGATCAGACGTTGGCTGACAACGACTTGATTAGAACATGTTCCCGCCCATAGGGAGGGGGAAAAAAAAAAATCCCAACATCATTTTCTGTAAAATGTATGATATTATTTATTATGGGTTTTCTTAATATTACTTTCAAATCTTCAATGGTCGGCGGATTTGTGGGGATAGGCCTCGGGGATTGAGACCTAACAAATGGCTCATAGATAATGACCGGGACAAGTCTTCGGATTCGGCCTAAATTATGTTTTACGGTTTATTTAAATAGAATAATATTCAATTAGTTATATTTAAATAATATTTTTATAAAGTGAAAAGATAAAAATATCATTTGAATATAACTAACTGTATATTATACCGTTCAAATGAACTTGAGAAGATAATTTATTATGGGTTTTCTTAATATTACTTTGACATCTTCAATGGTTGGTGGATTTGTGGGGGAAGCACGCGTAACATTGGCCTTGTGGACTGAGACCTAACAAATGGCTTATAGATAATGACCAGGACAGGTCTTATTTGGCCTAAATTATGTATTAGGATTCTTTACAGTTTATTTAAATCGAATAATATCTAATTAGTCATATTTAATGAGTATTTTTATACTTTTATAAAGTGAAAAGGCAAAAATATCATTCCAATATAACGAATTGCATATTACACTGTTCAAATGAACTTGAGAAAATCATTTATTATGGGTTTTCTTAATATTACTTTGAAATCTTCAATGGTGTGAATTTGTGGGGGAAGCACGCATAGCGTAGGCCTCGTGGACTAAGACCTAACAAATGGCTCATAGATAATGACTGGGACAAGTCTTCGGGATTCGGCTTGAATTATGTATTAGGATTATTTACAATTTATTTGAACTGAATAATATCTAATTAGTTATATTTTAGGAGTATTTTTATATTCTCATAAAGTGAAAAGACAAAAATATCATTCAAATATAACTAACTGTATATTATATTGTTCAAATGAACTTGAGTAGATCATGTTCTGTAAGTTATTGGCAATTTTGGCAATAAATGAATTTGAGTTTTTATAGAGTTCACTTGTTTAAAAAGTGAGTGAGTTGCCCAAGATTTGCTCTCACATGTGCTCCCTATAAATACTCTCACATTTACTGCTAACAATTTCGACATCAAAATTGCTAAAAAATCTCTAGTTAGGCATTCGAGTTACTTTGGCAAGTTCAATGGGCGGCGGGTTTGTGGGTAAGTCATCATAGATTGAGACCTAACAAGGGCTCTCAAAACATGACTAGCGCAAGTGTTCGGCATTTGGATCCTTAATTAGTAAATATTGGTTGTTGAGATTATTAATAATTTGGACATCAAATATGCGAGAGTCACTATGATATTGATATGTCCAAATAGATTGATGGACTATCCAAAACCTACTCGAACAAATACTTTCCACAAAGATTCATATTTTCGGGTAACAATTCAAACATCAAAATTGATAAAAATCTATAGCCAAATGTTTGACTTACTTTGACATGTTCAATGGTTGGCGGATTTGTGGGTAAGCTCGCATAGCATAGGTCCTTGTAGATTGAGACCTAACAAGTGGCTTGAAGATAACGACTAGCACTCGGCATCTGGATCCTTAGAAAATATTGGTTGTTAGGATCACTGGCAATTCAAATAACAAATGTGCAAGAGTTTTTATAGTATTGATCTATTTGAACAGGTGGATGTATTGATTTATAGTGGGTGCAGATAAGGATCCACCAAGTTGAGAAAAAAAGGAAAGGAAAAAGAGTATATGATTCATGAATGTGGCAATCATAATCAGATGTGGATTGGATATGACACGTAGGATCGGATGCTTTATTTATTTTTACATTTGTAAATGTTTTTATCCCGAAAATTGGTTTTTACGTGCTGGATACCTTTCTATTTAGAAATGGGAGTAGATATATTATCATCAAAATTTAATTTAATTTTGGTTCTTTGAAATGCATATATATTCCTACAAAAAACAAGATTTAAAATTTGAGTTCTCACATACATCTTCTCACTAAAATATAGTTTAAAATTTGTCACTTTCACACACACACACACACACAAAAAAGTTCAAGAATTTGTTATTATTTTCTTTTAAATTTTTTTAAAGTTTTTGTTTTTATTTTATAATAGTAACAAACTTGGATCATTAATATATTTGGCTCTTCAAAATTTTAGTTGGGTGTGTTTGTTTTAAAAGTTAGAGTTAAATATATTTTCAAGTACTGTGGTTTGTATCAAAATCAAATAGCTATTTGTGTTTTCAAAATTATCACAAATGGTAGTTATGGTAAGTAAATAAACCCACTTCACTTGATACCTTCGTCAAGATTCTATTAGGTTTTTAACAGAACGTCACGTCACCCTTACACTTGGCATGGTACTTGTAATTTTAAGGCGCCATGTGGCATGGTGCAAATCACACGTGTAAGGGTGATGTGTTCCATTAAAAAACTTAACCAAATCTTAATGGGGGTATCAAATGGTTTTATTTGCTTACCACATATATCATTTATGATATTTTTGAAAATATAGGTAACTATTTGATTTTATTGTAAACCACATGTACTGAAAGGTATTTAACTCTAAAAGTTATTTTTTTTTTTTGGGAAAAATACAAAATTAGTCCTTGTAATTTACTTGATTTACAATTTACTCCTTGTGGTATCAAAACGAACTCAAAAGTCATTGTGGTATGCAAAAATAATAATTTAGTCCCTACAGTTAAATTCCATCAATTGACTTAACAGATTCCATTAGCGTGCCATATCACATCCAATTAAATTATGACATGTGTCATGTTTTATTTATGACTTTTAAAAATTACACTTGGACTTTCCACATCATATTATTATGCCAACTAATATTCCCACCTCAGCTTTTTTTTTTTCTTTTCTTTTTTACTTTAAATACATTAGGTAAAATATCTTAAAAACCCTAATTCTACCAAATTATTGATTTGAAAACCTAATTCAAAAGAAAACAAATTCTTCTTCTTCTTCCCTCCTCTTCTTCTTCATCTCTTTTTCTTTGTCTTCTTCTTCTTCTCCTTTTTTTCTTTCTTCTTCTTCTTCTTCTATAACACAAAAGTATATATAGTTGACATCGGAAAACCAACAAAAAATTCAAATTGTTGTTTTGATTTATTCAATTCTTTTGTCTTTTCTTTTTTTGATGGAATTAGTGAATTCTTTTGAATGGAGTTTGGGTTAGAAACATTCTTATTTTGAGATTTAATTGTTGTAAATAAAAATTGCTTTCGTTGTCCATAGATAAATTAATTTATAAGAACATTGTAAACTTTTTGGTAATCAATTATTTTAAATTGTTAAAGATGTTGTGAGAAGTAAAAAAGGAAGTGAGAATATATACAAACTATACTAAAAGTCTAGAATTAAATTTCTATATCTTATCAGGGGTGTCAGCAAAGAAATTTTTTTTTTTTCCTCCGTCTCTGTACTGCCCTCTTGAATGTTGCCAAGAATTGAAAAAGAGGAATTTCAACATAGGAGAGAAGAGCATAAGAGAAGAAATAGAAGATAGGAAGAGACAGAGAAAAAAAAAAACCACGACAAGAAAAAAACGGAGAAGAAGAGATGGAGAAAAAAACCACGACAAGAAAAAAATGGAGAAAAAGAGAAGGAGAAGAAAAAAAGGGAGAAGAAGAAGAAGAAGAAGAAGAAGAAGAAGAAGAAGAAGAAGAAGAAGAAGAAGAAGAAGAAGACAGAGAAAAAGAGACGAAGAAGAAGAAGAATAATTTGTTTTCTTTTGAATTAGGTTTTTAGATCAATAATTTGGTAGAATTAGGGTTTTTAAAAATTTGTTACCTAATGTGTTTAATGTAAAAAAATAAAGAAGCTGAGGTTGGAATATTAGTTGGCATGATAATATGACGTGGAAAATCCAAGTGTAATTTTTAAAAGTCATAAATAAAACATGATATGTGTCATAATTTAATTGGATATGACATGGCACGCTAACAGAATCCGTTAAGTCAATGGATGGAATTTAACTGTGGGGACTAAATTGTTTTTTTTACATACCACATGAACTTTTGAGTTCGTTTTGATACCACAGGAAGTAAATTGTAAATCAAGTAAACCACAGAGACTAATTTTGTATTTTTCCCTTTTTTTTTTTGAAAGGAACCCTAAAAGTTAATTACAATATATAGGGTCCGTATGGGAGTGTGTTTTTTTAAAAATATTTTGTGTTTTTAAACCAAATTGTAATTTTTTAGTGTTTAGAATTGCAATTTTAAAAATTCAAATTTTAAAATAGGGAAAAAATCTGCGATTTCTATAAGCTGATTAAAGCCTTATTTGAAAAGGTGCGAATTTAAACCAAAATCACGATTTCGCTTAAAAAAAATATTTAGGGCAATATTTATCTATTTGGCCATGAAATTGTAATTATATGCTAATGTTATCTAAACACTCAATTGATAAAAACGTACTTCTTAACATGTTTTACTAATCGTCTGTATAATTTTAAAAAGTAACAATTTAAAAAACGCAAACTTTAAAAACACAATTTTTTAAATTGCACTCCTAAACGGGCCAATTTAAACAAACTAAATATTAAATTAAAATAAGTTTCAAATATAATTTAGATAAACTACATATTGATTGAAATTAGTTTAGCTTGAGTCTATACAAATTAAATATAAAATAAATAAGTTTAAATTTTATTTGATTTTACATTAAATTCAACATCATTAGATCAAAAGTGGGTCAAAATCATTTTCGTCACACATGACGATTGTGTATCCTTAAATCAAAATATGTCAACACCGACAAGCCCACCCTCTTTCAAATTCTTAGCCGACAAGGACACCCGTCCCTTCCATTGGGATATTCTTAGTATCCTAGGGAATCATCGAAATCCGAACATTAATGCTATTTGTCATATTTTTGTATAACTGTGGTATAATTGAAATAAGAGTAATGTATTAAGTTCTTTTATGGTCATTTTAACATCTTCTGAAATGTGATGTAAAATTATCATCAAATTTAACATGTAATTTATTAAACTTTAATTTATTAATAATTTTAAAAGTCATATCTCATTTGAGAGGATTTTAAGAAGATTTTAAGAAGACTTTATAACATTACTTCTGAAATAATACAATAGAAAAAATTAATCTTTATATAAAAAAAAAACAAATCTACATAGTTAGTTTTTATAAATAAATAAAAAGGGTTAATAACTTTTTTTAGTTATTGGGTTTGCACTTTTTTATTTCCTTTTTCACCTAAGTTTCTAAAATGGTAAAAAATGATACTTGACTAATAAGAAAAGACGAAATTGATACATCCGTCAGATTTTGTAAGTAAAAAATTAAGGATCTGTCATGTATCACTCCAAAAATATGTTACGTGTCCTAAAAATTAAAAATTAAAAAAAAAAAAAAAAAAAAAAACTAAACCTACAAAAAAAAAAATTTGAAAATTGCATGGGGTGCCCATTTTGGCCACTGGAGATGGTTGTGGGAGACACAAGAACTGTTTATAAAAGAAACTTTTAAACTGATTAATAAAGACACTACAATTTTTTTTTTTAATTTATTTATTTTATCTTTTCTTGCCGTCCAAGGATAGGCAGAGTGAGTCCAAGTTAAGAAGGTGGTGTAACTTTTTTTTTTTTTTTGTGTGTGTGTGTGTGTCATTTTCAATTAAATGGACCCCACCCCAACCTCTCTTTCTTGCCTTTCACTCGCCAATAAAAATGGCACATGGAAAAATAGCCCACACAATCCTTGCCATAGATACGCTACTTATAATCGAAAGTAACATTTTAAACAAGAGTCCAAACATTCTTAAACACACACAGACCCCACAAGAAAAAAATGCTTTACTCATCATCACACGTGTAAAATACCCTTTCCCTTTGTTATTTTCTTCTGGGC
Source organism: Carpinus fangiana (assembly GCA_006937295.1). Classification (NCBI taxonomy): domain Eukaryota; kingdom Viridiplantae; phylum Streptophyta; class Magnoliopsida; order Fagales; family Betulaceae; genus Carpinus; species Carpinus fangiana. The sequence continues at coordinate 18,285,829 of CM017327.1, read as the reverse complement.
TTGTTTTTCTTCACGCCTTTTCATGGGATTTTTGAGGCAAATAATTCTGTCATACACAGTAGGAACAGGATTGGGATCTCAATTCTGGTCAAATTGTTAGTAATTTTTAGATAATAATTGTAAAAACTCGAATGATGCTGACGAGGACTCAAAGTAATTAGCACAATGGCGACAACCCTTTCACCAAACTCAGAACCGGCATTAGATGGTAAATAGATTGGCTATTGACCCAAAGTGAATTGGTTTGGTTTAATGGCTAACCCTCTTGGCTGATCGAACCATACCGAAACCGACTATGGCCGTTGGTAGGAGGGCTAAGCGCCTACTCGAAGGGGTCGGTGTTCAGTCCTAGTTTGATTTGATACAATTAGAGGGTTCACCACCAAGATAAGTAAACTACTGCAATTACCATCTTTCATCTCTCCAATGCTTTTTTTTTTTTTGGATAAATAAGTAAAATAAATTCATTATTTACCCGATAGAACCATAATTGTCAGTGTCATGAGATCCAATCCTTTTTTTTTTTAAATGTCTTTTATCTGTCAAGACCATTTCATACAATACAAGGTTATAAAGCTTCCAACAAACGTCTAGTTGGGGTAATCAAAACAATAGCAAGGGCTTTGTATCCCAAAGGCCCAGCAACTGAAGAAAGTAGTCCAGCCTCAGTCCCGCTTCTCATCTGCCACTCCCACCGGTTCTGAAACAGACTCTGGTGCACCGGGTACAGCTTCAACCCCCACCTGGAAACATGAAAAATTCTATTTCAGTCACCAAAGAAGCATATTTATCCAAAATAATACAAATAATAAAAATCATCTAATCTGTTTCACACTATCGGGAAGAAAAAGGAACAATTACTTTTTTCTTCCTTCTTTTTTTTTTTAAATGCAAAGGTGTAGTATAAGTATAGAGAGTATACAAAATAAACACCTAACTAGAAAAGGAACAATTACCATTTGGTCCATTACTTAAGGGCAACTTAAGCTAAATTTTTACTCTTGCCATTGAACATAAGCAATCAATAATACTCATTTTATATCCTTCTACTTCCCACCCAACCCGTCTTCCTAATGTACTTTCAGCTGCCCAAGGTCTACCATTGCATTAAATGCCAAGGAAAATTCTATAATGGCAATCTTCAACCTTAAGAAAACAATCAAATGATCAAAAATTAATCTTAGTTTCAAGTAGGTCATGCGTATATTTGCCTCCAGAATCTAGATTCCAAGTATATAACAATCATAAACTCAAAGCTGCTCAAAAGTGGGCAATTAGACTCTCAACTTCTTTGCTACAAAACATAACAAACAGCACACTCCAGCTGATCTATCTTTAATGTCAAAAAACATTTTTTTTTTTTTTTAAAAAAAAAGCCTTGCTGTCAAACCACCAACCATCGGTATTCATGGTAAGTTTATCCAAGAGGATTCGTCTGTTCTGCACATTCTTAAGTCACTAATACGAAGCATATGGAGCTACCATAGTGCTAAGTAAACCAAAGTGACTAGCAACCCAATTAACAAGCCTGAATAGGTCAAATAGTCATGCTGGACCAAAGCCTCTAATTTCTGTAATATGACGTGATTGTTTCACCAAATCAAAAAACAATACGTTTGATGGTTGGACCTATAAAACACAGAAATATTTCTAGAGAAAACTAGCAAAAATTTATGGAAGCATTTGGAATAAGTTGCAAAGGTTATATCATATCATAAAAGATTGAGATTCTCATGAATCACATTATGTAATGACCCAAACACAACATATGCAATAACTTCAACCATCCCAAATTTATTTTTTAGCAAGAATTCTTTAAAGTTGCAGATAAAACCCTACACAGGGTAAAAAAAGGGGTGGGACTCTTATCACTTCCAAGACTCTCCGAGCTTTATTGTGGCCAGCAACCTCAAGGCTTTAAAAGTTGATTTAGGGAAATAGAATGAGGAGGTATTGGCGATGTAGGGAGAAAGAAAAAGATCCTTTTGGAAGAGGTTAGCGCTCTTGATATCATTGAAGAAAGGGCATTATGCATCAAGGAAAGAATGAAAAAGGCAGACGTTTTAAGCAAGTTAGAGAGATCTACTCTCATGGAGGAGGTGAATGGAGGCAAAAATCTAGGGCATTGTGGTTAAGGGGGGGTGATAAGCGCACAAAGTTTCTTCACAAAGTGGCCAACTCCAATAGGAGGAAGAACTCCATTGACTCCTTATTGATTGATGGTACACTTTTCACTAACCGGATGAGGATCAAGGAGCACATTGTCCAGTTTTAAATGGAATTGTATACCGAGCAATTCAGCTGGCGGCCTTTGTTGGATGGTCTTTCCTTTGATTCTATTGGGGGAGCCTAGGGCTATCTGGTTGAAGAGAGAATTTGAGAAAAAGGAGGTGATGGAGGTAGCGAAAGCAATGAATGGTGACAAGGAGCCGAACCATGATGGTTTCTTTGTGTCTTTGTTTCAAACTTGCTAGGATGTATTAAAAGAAGACATTAAGAAGATATTTCATGACTTCCATGCTGGAGGTAAGTTCGAAAGGAGCCTTTATGCTACATTTATCACCCTCATTTCAAAGATTCCAGGGGTTCTTGATCCCAAATACTTTTGCTCAATCAACCTTGTGAGTAGCATTTACAAAATTATTGCCAAGATTTAGGTAAACAAGCTAAAGATGGTGTTGGGGAAGATTATCTCTAAGTCGCATTCCATACATTCCAAGAGGTTCATTAGAACCCATCCACCCCATGAACTGACAAAATTAGAGTCTACCACCACACTCTACCAAGCCTCTCTCTCATGTGCATAGCGCCATAGCCATTCCTTAAGAGAGCTCGATTGAACATCAATAAGTTCCGGACCCCCAACCCTCCAAGGATAGGAGAACAAACCTTAAACCAGCTTACTAGAAGATATTTGAATTCTGCACCTAGCTCACCCCATAGCAAATCACATTGAAGCTTCTCAATAAGGTTTGCAACACCCGCAAGAAAAGGAAAGAGAGACAAAAAGTACGTACGTAAAGGGATAGTGAACTCTTTATAACAGTAACTCTACCACCCTAAATACATCATTTTCTAACTACCCAAATGACACTCTATCCCACAGCCCATTATACCTACCACAACCCATCCACATCAACAACACCACCCAGAGGAACCAAAATTGACTTGGCCAAATTAACCTTCAAGCCTCAGACAACTCCAAAACATATAAACAAGCACCGCATATGTCGTAGATGATATGGGTCAGCCTCGCAAAAAATCAAAGTATAATCTACAAACAGAAGATGCGAGATATCAATCCTTGTCCTAGAGAGAAGCCAAATAATAGTCCCTCACTCACTACGGTAGAAATCATCCTACTCAATGCCTCCATCACAACAACAAATAATAGAGGGGACAAAGGGCCCCCTTGTCTCAAGCTGTAGGAGCTACTAAAAAAACTAGTAAGAGTGCCACTCACCAAAACCGAGAACCGCACTGTGGAAATAAAGTGAGCTATCCAAGAGCCCTACTTTCCTCCCAAAGCCACATCTCCTCAGCATGTACGTAACATCATAAGATCCCAATTAACGTGATCATAGGCTTTTTCTAAGTCCAACTTACAAAGTACACTTGGCTCCCTAGATCTTATTTTACTATCAAGCATTCATTGGCAATAAGAATAGAATCTAGGATCTGCCTAGCTAGGATTTGTCCACGTATAGAGAGGACATATGGTTCATTTATGGCACGATATGTGGTATAGGGAAATGGCTCTTAAGGACGCCCTATCCTGATTTATTTGGCATTGCGTGTGCAAATGATGCTTTTGTTGCAATTCACTTGGAGTTGTTGGGTGGATCCACTCAGTGGAATGTAAGTTTTGCTAGAGCGCCTCATGATTGGGAGGTGGATGTTTTTGCCTCTTTAATTCAAGGTGTTGGACGGGAAGGTGAAGATAAGCTTTGGTGGGTCTCCTCCAAAAGAGGTTTGTTCGTTGTTAGATCCTTTTACAGTGTCTTAGCTTGCAATAATGGCTTACACTTCCCTTGGAAGAGTGTTTAGCAAACCAAGTTTCCTTTGAGGGTGGCCTTTTTTGATTGGTCAGTGGCCCTAGGAAAGATCTTTACTTGGATAATCTAAGCAAACTACATGTCATCGTAGTTGATAGATGGTGTATGTATAAAAGGAACAGGGAGTCCATGAACCATCTTCTTTTGCATTGTGAGGTTCCTATTCTTCAGTCGATTTGGGTTATGCTTAAATGAGTAATCGACTTATATGCGTGTTGGTGGGCTGCCAGGAGCACTTGGAGTGTTGTTATGTGGTAGACAATGCCATCATGCCTTTTGTGGTATCTATGGAGGGAAAGAAATGACACAAGTTTTGAGGACCACGAGAGAACTTTGGAGGAGTTTAAGTCGTCATTTTTTTATACTTTGTATCTTTGGACAACAACTTTTGTTTCACCTTTAGTAATTAGTTATCATGATTTTCTTGTTCTGTTTTCTCCTTCTAGTTAGGTTTTCTTCTCATGTATACTTCTTGTGTACCTAAGGGCGCCTGGCACTTTTAATGATATTTCAATTACTTAATAAAAGAAAAAACCTGGCACCCATTACATGCAAGTTGGGGAAAAGAAATAACCATACAACCCTGTTCAACAGGGCGGGAAAATGTTTATGCTTTCTCAAGTATAAGGCTTATGTAGCAAAGAACACTACAAATAGATATCTCAAAATCCTGATTTCTTCAATTGAGAGTCCGTCTATGATTTCATGTCTATATCCTTAGGGGAAAAATAAATCTTCTACAATATTAATTAGATAGATTTCATATGGAGCAGGGAGCTGCTACCATAGTCACAAAGTCGGTGGCTCACAGTTGTGCTATCCTCATACATTCCCAAATCTTTAGCATCAAAATAGTTCCCTCAAAAGAGGATATAATTATCAATGATCTCTACCACAGTGGAGGCAAAATTTTCCCACCACTCCAGCTACCTCAATGCTTCATCCTTAAACATGGTCTTTCCAAAAGAAAACAAGTTTTTGACTTTTTTTTTCTTTCTTTCTTTTTGGGTCAAGACTCAAAAGAGAATAATAATGCAAAAACTGATTCTCTTAAACCCAACAAGTTTCCAAATTGTGTGTAGAAACAAAAGGGAGCAATGAATAATCAACAAAATGAAAAGCATTAGCATTGGCTCACTCACTTTGCTATCCTTTTTGGCTGCAGGTTTATAAGGACAAGCCGGAGGAACCCTCTCTGGCTTCCTGTATTCCCAGCCCAAAATCCCATAAACTTTTCCCTGAAAATTTCGCATAAAGTAAAAAATAATAATTTAATTGCCAGTAAAAGAATTAAAAAAGAACAAAGCGAAATTGGGCAAAAGTGAATTAGAGAACCAAAATTAAAGGTAATTTCCTCAACAGGAAAGTGAGAAACGAGAGCCCAGATTAAATAACAATTACGAGTGCAGAGAGGGATTCTCTTACCATGATGTAATAGAAGAGAAGAGGAAGAATATTGACGATGGGGACGAGGAAAAGGGGTAATAGACACGCCAAGCAGACCTGGAACATAAAATAAACATATTTTAAGGTAAAAGAGAACTCGATCAAGCGGATGAGAATGGAAATTTTAGAGATTTTTACCATTTTCAGGATCGTCTTCTTGGATCTTTAGTTTTGCGTACGAGCAATATGGAGACCGATTAGCTTTTGGAAAATTCAGATGGTTTTTCTAGCGTTTGCTGGAAACAAAAAAAGAAAAGAGAAGAAGGATTCTAATATCGTTATTTCTTATATAAAATTTTGTCGTGTTTTTAAGGTAAACGTCATGTCGTTGAAGGACTCTCTATCATCTGCGAAAAAGGCAGAACTTTGAAAGAGGAGGGATAAACTAAAACGGCGTAAAAATATGGCCCATGCAGGTCTCGAACCTGCGACCTTCGCGTTATTAGCACGACGCTCTAACCAACTGAGCTAATAGGCCACGTTCGGTTAGGCATCCGACAATTAAATATTCATACAACAATAACCATGCGAGAGTGGAAATCCATAGACATTGTATGACTTATGTTTCAAACAAAGTGTTTGTTTGATAATCAAATAGTATGTATTTAAATAAAGTCCTAATGGTCCAATATTATAAAAAGCTTAGAGGGTAATAAGATCAATCCCTTCAAACTGTGTTATATTTGAGGTGAAAGAAGAGTAGAAAAAGGCAACAAATCATTTAACACTCTCCAATATGGGATCATCCAACCTTCTTAACTTGTGTTCCAATTGCCTATCAATCTTATTTGGCTCTATATTATCAACGAGTGGGAATCACCAAAGGTGTTTGGTGTAAATAGGTATAATTCACGTAATCGCAACTCAATGTAGTGTTATAAATTATATTTTTATTCTACAAATATCCCACAACAATAATATTATAGTTCCAGCCAACTTTTAGATTAATCATTAATATAACAGCAAAATTGGTTTTTGCATTCACAATAGAATCCATGAGCTTCTCTCCAGAATACTTAGCAAAAGTAGTATACAAACTGGACCTGCAACACATCACATACTCTATGTTATGAAGTAAATAACATAATCGTTTTGCCATGAATTCTGATAATTGAGATTCCATGTAGATGGCCATAACATGACAATGAATGAACCCTGTCCAGGGTTTCTTTCAATTAATTACTAGCACTCGCGCCCTTACAAGGAACATCGGTGCAGCGGCAAACGGGTCTACCAGAAGCTTCCCAGCCATTGAAGCCACGTTCCAGAATCAAAATGTTCTTTACTCCTGCATCTTCCTTGATCTCCTCAAGATGATTAGCAAACTTTCGTGCACAAGTTGGTCCACGAACCTAGAAAACCATAACATTGTATTGATATCAGGAAACCCTTCAACCATATTTGATAAATTTCCAACGTATCATATTATCAATGGAGCTATTGACTGATGCAACATGTCAAACCAACTAATTAAGCTTCAAATTCTTTGCTGGTATGTGAAGAACCAGGAAAATAAAGTGAAACAAATGCATCTGAAATAAATGAGCTGTTGTGAAAAATGCAAATTCCAATATCACCAAAGAAGTAAAAAAGTGCAGAATAGAAAATAACACAGCTACACAAGACACCAAGATTTAAGTAGTTCGACCTAATAAGCCTACATCCACTGGAGGAGACGATTCAGGAGAAATTCACTAACAGAAGAGTGGAGTACAAAGAGTAGTACAAATAAAACCACTCAAACCCAAAAGCTCCAATACACCCAAATCTCACTCTCACACAAAAGAGAATTAAATACAAAAGAAAAAATATTCTCTAAAATTCTCTAAGCTTTTCAGCATTCCAAACGTGAGATTAAACTAAAGAAAAATGGTGTATCTTCTTCTTACTCCAACACAAGTCTCTCTTTTTTCTCAAAATGGAGCTTCTGCACCTTTCACCAAAATAGCCGAATGGCTATATAAAAGGCCATGCATGCTTCTCCATAAAAGCAAAGTCAAAGGAAAACAGCTGCTCTCATAAAAGCTTTTCTTCTCTTCTATATTTTCCACTCAAGTTGTTGCCTTCCTCCTCAAATGACCGAAGCCAACTTTTCTACAAAGCCTCAAGAACAAAGCTTATTAGTCAATGCTTCTAGAAGAAGCTCATGAATGAGAGATAAAATGGCCAGTGAGAATAAATGAAGCCATAACAAATTGGGGTCTACGGTAGACTTGTGAAAAGCAAGTCACCATTCAACGTGTGCTGTATCTGAAAGCAACCTAAATGTAACACTTCTATTTTACATATGGTGCGAGGAAAATAAGAAAAATTTAGAAAAAAAGGGTTTAAATCAGACTGAAACACTTCTTGAAGACTACACATTTCTTTTTTTGAAAAATACACTTTTACCCATTGAAGTATCCATGTATTCACGTTTTGGTGCCCAATGTTTAAAAAGTGACAAATGACCCCTACAATGTATCTGACGTTGGCAAAAAAAACCATCCGTCTGTTTGGACGGAAACTAAGTCACGAGCATGGCACGTGACCTTTTTTTAACCAAAACTTTCGAAAATGACCTTGGGGGGTATAGTGTAAACATAAATGACTTTGTGGGGGGGGTAAGCGTAAAAAAAAAATGAACGAAAAACCAAAAACTAAACTATAAAAAAAAAAAAAAAAACTAAACCAAAAACGTAAAACAAAAGGTTTATATACAAAAGAAAAAAGAAACTAAAACAAAACAAAAAAAAAAAAAACTACAACAAAAAAAAAAAAGAAAAAAAAAGTGAGGGATGGTTGAGCCATACCCTTTGGCCAAGCCACCCCTAGAATGATCGAATGAGGATGGCTCAGCCACCCCAAACCCATTTGGATTCGGGCATATGAGGTGTTACCAGCTTGAACATTTTGGCTAAGAACAATGTTACCAGCTTACTAGAGGTGTTTAATACCACAAAGAACCTCAAATCCTCTTTTATCATTTACGAAATTCTATGCTTGAAATTAATGTGGTGGAATCAATTCTGGTACGAAACTTGGACACCTTCAAGAAAATAAGCAAGTCCGGCCAAACTCAGCCGAGACAAGTTTTGCATCAACTTACTCAAGTAATCTACCTTGAATAACCAAATTGAATTTAGCAAACTTCACCATTTTGCCAGAAAGAAAACTAATAGTGGATTAACACAGCAAATGCACTTACTTCCCTTCCATACTTAACCCAGAATGACAAGATTATTTTGGACATTCATGTCCAATTGAGCTGGATAAAATCCTAATCTGAGTACATAAGATGCTAATTAGCAATGCAAGACTCAATGACAGAGAGAAACTAGTATTTATCTTGCAGAAACAAGACACTACTTCGTTGCAAAGTTTCACTGGTTTAATACCAGGGCCAATGATTTGGCAGCACATTTAAGTGATGCTCTGCAAAATTATAAAGTGGTAAGCACATCTGACCGCAATAGTCATACAGCAATCCACAAATACAATGACAAATAACACAGGACAAAATAGTGGCTGCAATTCAGATTTTAGACGGCATTCACTTCACTTTTTTATGTGACAGGAAAAAAATAATAATCAAGAAACAACTGATTGATTAGTACTCCAACACTAACATATTCCATGCTGCATTGCGTTTTCCAATTCAATTTGTTTTCATCAGCATAGCACACCTCCCCTCCCCACAATTTTTTTTTGGGGGAGTTTGGGGTACTTGTAATAGAATTTTTTTGGTGCATGTAACCTTTCATTTCAACATCACAAATAATATGAAGTAGACAGGGGTTGATTTGAAGAAACCCAGTAGATAAACAAATCCGAAAACGAATACCCAATCAAAAGAAAAATCAGTAAAACCTAATAGGGTTTGGAAACTGCAACAAAACCTGGCTGAGAGCGCAGTGGAAAACAAGGGTGTCTTTCCCCTTCACCTCCTGAATAAGATTGGATATCTTGTCAGAGAAAGTGTCGCTGGCATAGTGCAGAGACCCAGCTATATGACCGTCATAACTTCTCTCGTCATCCCTGGAAAACCCATCAACACACATGAATGGAAGAATAAAAATAATCCACCGATAAAAACAAAAGGTAAATTATGAATCAAAATTGGAAAGAAGAGTGTATGTTAGTGAACGAACCTGACATCTATGATGGCAATATTGGGGCGGCGTTTGAGAGAGAGCAGCTGAGAACCAGTTAGGTAGGAGATGCTCCGAGCCATCTCTCTGCTTTTCTTTGTCGTTCTCTTTTCGTTGCAGTAGACTAGGAACCTTTACTTCTCACGACTATTTTACAATCATGAGGGCTTGTTTGGAAATGGACCGAGGACTAACCCAAAATTTTTTAAAAAAAAAAAATTAAAAAATCAACTATAATATTTTACCTTTTATATCACACCAATCACTTTTTATTATTATTCAAATAAAAAAAATTATTACAAAATAAAAAATTTTATTTTTTTATACAAAACATTCTTACTTTTTTCCTCACATCAATCAAATCTGCTACAATATCAATCTACTTCCTTAAGTCCAGTCCATTGCCAAACACAACCAAAATTTATTCCTTTTTAACAAGTTGATTGAAATGGCTAAAAAAAACTTCAATTAATTATTATTATTATTATTAATTTTGTATATTAAAATTTAAAAAAGTGTGAGGATTTAGAGTTAAATCAAACAACAAATTGGTGAAATGATGTCCTATAAAATTTATAAAATCATATTCATTAAATATATATATTTTTTTTAAAAATAGAGTTATTTTTAATTAAGAATCTTTTGTAAAATTTAAGGAAGAGTTAATATTACAAATTTTTAAAGTTTGATATACTTAATTGAGAGTTTATAAACTTTAAAAAAATAATTAAAAAATAAAAAAATTCAGAAAATTAAATAAAGTTTTTTTTATTATTTTAAATAAATATAATTTATTAAATGCTTCTATCATACCTACTTAACACAAATTGAAAGTTGAGATGGATGATGGACTATTTAAAAAGTTAAACAAAGTATAGCTTAGATTTGAATGAAAAAGATTTCTCATTGTATCTAAGATTTTGTTTTGTTAGAGTAATATGCTATATTTTTATGAAATTAATAAAAAACAAAGGTATTTTTATTTAAAAGAAAAAACCTTTTACATTTACTCATCTCCTACCACGTCACCCGTATTTTGGTTTATTCTTTTTTTAATGTATTTTATTGAGCTATTATGAAAAATCGGGCTTTCCCAAAGGCTCACCTGCCAACAATCACTTTCGGCTCGCTTCTCAGTTCTCTTAGTCTCAATGGCACGTATGAATGTTAATTGCCAATGATGTGACAATGTAACTTGGTTAATGGGAGCAAATCTGAAGTTCGTGGTATTATCTTATAATAGGAGTTAGTTTAGTTACATGTTGTAGTGTGAGAGAAGATGTAGTGCATGTTAGACATGTTACCATAGGAGTTTAGGTAACTGTTAGTGGTCGAGTATTTAAAGGCCCTTGTGATATGTTATGAGGTGGTAAATTTGTATTGTATTGTGTATGTGGTACCAACTCCCACCCGAAGTGGAGTTTTATCTTTAATATATCAGTTACTTATCTATTCTCTGACTATGACTCGTCAATGGTATCATAACATGATTGCTAGTAACAAAGATATAATTGAAAAACTTAAAGCTGAGCTATAAGAGGTTTGTGATGGCATCCAGCGCATGGAATGTGAGAAGATGCAGAGCATAAAAGATTCCTTGAACAAGATAAAGAACTTGCTATCCGGAGTCAACCAATTCTCCGAGAGGAGCACCAACAACACAAAGGAAAATGATCAACATCTCATGGCTCAACCATGGGAGACAAGTCATAGTAAGCAACACCCCCATTGAAGCACCTTAAGATGGACTTTCCACGTTTCTCAAGAAACAATCTGACGGAGTAGCTTAACCGGGTTACTCAATTCTTTGAGTACCAAGGGACAACTTCGGAGTGGAAAGTGGCGTTAGCTTCATTCCATCTAAAAGGGGAAGACAATCAATGGTGACAATGGTTTCAGAGGATTCAAAAAGATGAATGGGTGCTAATTACTTGGGAAATTTTTTAACAAGAATTAGTCACCCAATTCAGCTTAACCGATTATGAAATATTTGATGAAACACTAGCACGCATCACGCAGTAAGGTTCACTACAAGACTACCAAAGGGAATTTGAGAAGCTTGCCAACCGTGTGGTTGGATGGCCTAAGAATGCGTTGGTTGTGACTTTTTTTGGGGGATTAAAAGAAGACATTGTAGCTCAAGTACGAATGTTCAAACCGCGAACCTTCAGAGAAATAATTGGTCTGGCGAAAATGCATGATGAAAAGCTTAGACAGCAAGTCTCTCATTCTATCAATGCAGCATCATTAGCGACAACATCACCTAAGCAATCACAAACACTACCAGTTGAGAAAATCTCTTGGGATGAAATGCAGATGAGACGTGCGATAGGCTTGTGCATCCTTTTTCAAGCACTTCCTTCTTCTAGGAACAAGAGTGTGATTCAGAAGCTATAAATGTTCGTGAATTGGACAGGCAAAGTTGAACCCCACTTGGATGATTAACAAGGCTATGTCAAATCAAATTTGACAATAAAATTTGGAAAAATATATTTAACACCCGCCATGCTTTGTATTTACGCACCAAAAGAATAAAAAGCAACATGTTAGCTTAACGGGTCCGCTTAGTAATGGTCAACATAATCATTGACACTTTAGGAACACTTGCATTAGGCACAGAGCCTCCAAATGATGACTTGATGTAAAGATCCCCAATTGGTATAGAAAAGTGAAAATAATAGTAGGAGCATGCTATCAGGATCCCCACCATACATGCAGCCCCGTGCTGGGCAGTCTTCCTCGCTTGAAGGTGGTGTTGCAATGATAAAAGAAAAAAAAAGAAGAAAAATATAAAAAAAAAAACCTCCCATACTACAAACCGTTTGCAATATAGCCTCCCAATGTTGAAAATGTACTAAATNGCTTTGTATTTACGCACCAAAAGAATAAAAAGCAACATGTTAGCTTAACGGGTCCGCTTAGTAATGGTCAACATAATCATTGACACTTTAGGAACACTTGCATTAGGCACAGAGCCTCCAAATGATGACTTGATGTAAAGATCCCCAATTGGTATAGAAAAGTGAAAATAATAGTAGGAGCATGCTATCAGGATCCCCACCATACATGCAGCCCCGTGCTGGGCAGACTTCCTCGCTTGAAGGTGGTGTTGCAATGATAAAAGAAAAAAAAAGAAGAAAAATATAAAAAAAAAAACCTCCCAAACTACAAACCGTTTGCAATATAGCCTCCCAATGTTGAAAATGTACTAAATTAGCCCCCAAGCTAGCAAAATGTATAAAAAATGCCACTTATTTTATTTATATTTCTATAATACCTTTATTCTTTTAGCAAATAAAATAATAAAATAATTGTAAACAAAAAAAACAATGGGTGAATAAATATAAATTGTTTTTTTGGAATAAATAAATAATTAGTCACTATAGTTGGTCTAAATTACAAATTGATTCATGTTGTATTAAAGTAAAATCAATGGGCGAATAAAAAAAAAATTAACATAATTTGACTCTAGGGACAAAATTATTATTTTTTGAAATATCTCAAGAATTGTACCTTTGATTTTACTTTAATATGACATTAATAGTCACTGCAGTTGGCCTAAATTAGTCATTGTAGTTGGCCTAAATTATTTATTTATTTCAAAAAACTTTTTGTTTTTGTTTTTTTTGTTTTTTGTATTTATTTGCCCATTGGTTTTTTTTTATAGATATCATTTTTAAAAATTACTTCTTTTTTTTTACAATTATTTTATTATTTTATTTGTTAAAAGAATAGGGGTATTATAGGAATATAAAAAATAGGGAAAACTTCACTTACCCCCATAAATTTACGCACTTTTTGCAAACACCCCACCAATATTCAAAATCTCTCATTTTGGTATATCGAACTTTCGTTTCGTTCCAAATACCCCCCACCGTTAAATATTGTAGTTAAACTAAACGAAAAAAATGAGAAAAATTACTAAGGGTATTTTAGTAATTTCACACACGTTAGGATTTAACAAAAAATCCTAATGGAATGGGAAAAAGTGGAAGGAAATCAAAATTCAATATACCAAAGTGAGAGATTTTAAATATTGGGAGGGTGTTTGCAAAAGACGTATAAGTTCATGAGGGGTAAGTGAAGTTTTTCCAAAAAAATAAGTAGCATTTTTGATACATTTTGATAGTTTGAGAGTTACTTTAATATTTTTTGAACATTAGGGGCTATATTGCAAATGACTGGTAGTTTATGGAGCTTTTTTCATATTTTTTCCAAAAAAGAAAGATACCATGGGAGACATTAGTTACAAACTTTCATTATCAATTTCTCACATCCCACCTTGAGGATAAGGTGCTTGTCAAAGAGGAGAGGAATGATGGGCCACATATGTATGTTAATTACCCATGATGTGACAACGTAGCTTGGTTAATGGGGGAAAGCATGGAGTTAGTGGTGTTATCTTATAATAGGAGTTAGGTTAGTTACAAGTTGTAGTGTGAGATGTGTGTGAGAGAAGATGTAGTGCATGTTAGATATGTTATCATGGGAGTTTAGGTAATTGTTAGTGGTAGAGTATTTAAGGGTCCTTGTGTTATGTTATGAAGTGGTGAATTTATATTGTCTTATGTATGTGGTACCAACTCCCACCCAATGTGGAGTTTTGTCCTTAATATATCAGTTACTTATTTATTCTTTGACTATGACCCATCAATGGTATCAGAGCATGGCTGCTTGTAACAAAGATATAATTGAAAAACTTGAAGCCGAGTTATAGGAGGTTTGTTTTTGCATCCAGCGCATGGAATGTGAGAAGATGCAGAACATGGAAGATTCCTTGAATGAAATCAAGAACTTGCTGTCCGGAGTCAACCAATTCTCTGAGAAGAGCACCAACAACACAAAGGAAAAATGATCAACATCTCATGGCTCACCCGCGGGAGACAAGTCGCAGCAAGCAACACCCCATTGAAGCACACTAAGATCGACTTTCCACATTTCTTAGGAGACAATCCGACGGAGTGGCTTAATCAGGTTACTCAATTCTTTGAGTACCAAGGGACAACTTCGGACCGGAAAGTGGCGTTAGCTTCATTCCAGCTAGAAGGGTAAGCCAATCAATGATGGCAATGGCTTCAGAGGGTTCAAAAAGAAGAAATGATGCTAATTACTTGGGAAATTTTTGAAACAAGAATTAGTTACTCGATTTGGGTAGGACTCCAGCCAAGCAAAAGACCTTCATTGCAAGTGCATCTCCAAGCGAGCAAGCAGCCAAGCGAAGGACCTCCAAAATGGGAGGTACACTTGATTATATGTTTTTATTATTATTATTTTCGGTTTTGGTGGTAGTAGTTACATGGGTAGCACATATATCACACACACACACACACATATATAGGTATTATATTTGTTGTTGTTGGTCATTTGTGAATTGTAGTGGTTGTTGATCAGTGTGGAGAACAATGTTAATGTTAGTGTAGACACCGTGCTCAAAATAGATAAAAAAACACAAGAAGTGGTAGGCTACGGAAGACTGAAGTTGAGTGACTTCGAACTAACTGATGGCGAGGATGAAGACCTAAACTGTGATGGTGATTAGGTCAATAAAGAAAATGATGGAACGACCAACTGGTGAGACAAGGTTGACTGTAGCATAAGTAAGACGGGAGCTGAGATTGGGGATTAGGAATCTAATGATTCAAGTGATGGTCTTGCAAGTTTACAAGGCAGTGATTTGGACGATGTTGGAAAGAAGAAGCGGTATAGGCAGTTCAATAAGAAACATGACTTGATGAAGCTATTAGGTTTGTTTTACATTACCATTAATTGCTCAATGTCTTTATTTTGAGGAACATACTTTCCATCTGATGATTTAATAGTTTCTCAGATTTTATTTCACATTCCTATGCATTAACTCAGATAATGCTTAGAGGGATGATTTTCCATTTAGTCACAAGTTGGCTTAACTGGGGTAATTTCCAGTAACTTTGCCAGGTTAGCCAAGACTAATTTTAGGGGCATTACACCGAGTTACTCAATTCTTTGAATACCAAGGGACAACTTCAGAGTGGAAAGTGGTATTAGCTTCATTCCCCCTAGAAGGGGAAGCCAATCAATGGTGGCAATGGATTTAGAGGGTTCAAGAAGATGAAGGGGGTGCTAATTACTTGGAAATTTTTTGAATAAGAATTAGTCACCCGATTCGGCCCAACCGATTATGAAATATTTGATGAAACACTAGCACACTTCACGTAGTAAGGTTCACTATGAGACTACCAAAGGGAATTTAAGAGGCTTGCCAATTGTGTAGTTAGATGGCCTCAAAATGCGTTGGATGAGACTTTTTTCGGGGGGGAATGCAAGAAGACATTGCAACTCAAGTTCGCATGTTCAAACCGTGAACCCTTAGAGAAATAATTGGTCTGGCGAGAATGCGTGATGAAAAGCTTAGATAGCTAGAGTTCGACCAAAGTTTCTCATTCTATCATTGCAACATCATCAGTGACAACACCACCTAAGCAGTTACAAACACTTTTAGTTAAGAAAATCTCTTGAGATGAAATGCAGAGGAGACATGTGAAGGGCTTGTGCTTTAATTGTAATGAAAAATTTGTTTAATATACTAAATTGAGATTTTATAAACTTTAAAAGAATAATTGAAAAAGGACATAATTCAGAAAATTAAATGAAGTTTTTGTTTTTTTTTTTGTTTTAAATTAAATATAATTTATAACATTTATCTTTTATTATACCTACTTTGAACTAGTGATAACCGCTTCATTAGGTGTGGTACTAACTGATTGAGCTACCTTTTAGAGACTTCTATCATACCTACTTAACACAAATTGAAAGTCGAGATGGACCATGGACAAGGCACTAGTTAGGAATGTGATTTGTCGGAATATACTATAAATTTGAAAATTGATTGGGATGGTAACATTTAAAGAGTTAAACACTTTATGATTTTGTTTTGTTAGGGTAATATGCTTTATTTTTATGAAATGAATAATAATAAAAAAAGTACTGTTATATATAAAAAAAAAAAAACCTTTACATTTGCTCATCTCCTGCAACGTCACCGTATTTTGGTTTGTTTTGTTTTGTGTTTTTTTTTGATATGTCCGCGTAAGAGGGGGGGAGATTCGAACTAGTGACCTTCGCTTTATTAGGCGTGGTTCCAGCTGATTGAGCTACCTCTTGGGGACTGTTTTGTTTTTAATGTATTTTATTAAGCTATTATGAAAAATCGGGCTTTCCTACCGTATTGGGATCCTCTCTGGTTCGTTTGGACCGGTATTTGTATTATCGGGACATAATTGTTAAATAATTTTTTTTTTTTATCAATTATGCTCCTAATAATACGAGTACGAGTACCGGATCCTCTGCGGTCCAAACGCTGCAGAGGATCCTTCTCCATTCCCAAACGCTTACCCGCCAACGTTCCTCTAAAACGCCATCACTTTCGGCTCGCTTCTCAGTTCTCTCAGTCTCACTGTCTCTCTCCACTCGCAAAGAAACAAAACTCTCCGCCTCCGGCATTGTCTTCACGGACAGTCCAAGCTGCAATGTCCGACGACGACGTTGACCCTGATTACGTTCTCTTTCTCCAAAACTATGATGAATTTGCGGTATATTCCCCAGGAGAAGGCGAAGACGAAAACGAAAACGAAAACGAAGACGAAGACGAAGACGAAGACGAAAACGAAGACGAAGACGAAGACGAAGACGAAAACGAAGACGAAGACGAAGAAAGAGGAACCGAAGACGAAGAAGACGGAGAGGACGAGGAGTATGTTCCGGAGCTAGAATCTCCTAGGGTGGAAGAAGGGAGCCGCAAGCGGAGTAGAACCCAAGGAGGAGAAGCTTGTTGCTCGTACGGAGTTGGAAGCGCAGAGAATTCCCAGGGGAATGAGTGGAATCGGAGTGAAATCGACGGTCTTTTTTGCCCTATTTGCATGGAAGCTTGGACCACTGACGGTGGCCATTATATCTGGTGCCAATGCTTACTCTTCCTTGGCCATTTTTTCACATGTATACGAATTTTCAGAACCTTGAATCCTAGGGTTTTATTCCGGTTACATTAGGAAAAATTTATAATCTTTAGGTTGATTTGGGCACTAGGGCGGAGTGGCTAAGAGACTTCTTTTTTAGGTTTCGTAGTAGTAAACTGGTGTAATGTTGAATTTTGGATTCATAGGAGCGTAAAGGCATCAAAAGTTTGTGTACAAGGGCTGAGTTTTCCGCAGGAATGTGTGTCAGGGTTTCGTTTAATTTGATAACTGACACGAAATCTTCTGTGGTTAATTTTAGTGATTTTCACTCTCTTGGTGTTTATTCATTTTCTGATTTTTTTTTTTTTTTTTTTTTTTTGAGGACTGCAGTTGTCTTCCTTGTGGGCACATTTATGGAATGTCTTGCATCAAGAAATGGCTACAACAACGTGTAAATTCTGGAAAGGTATTGTCTGCTATATAATTCTGACGTAGTTTTTATGAATTATCTGGAATGAACCTTTTGTTTGTTGACATTCGTATTGCCCCCGCTTTGTAGTGTCCTCAATGCAATAAGAAATGCACCTTGAAGGATGTAAGGAGGCTTTTTGCATCGCGGGTTGTTGCAGTTGAGGAAGAATCACAAAAGGTCACCTGAAATCTTGTGGGGATGTTTTTATATCCAATGAAACTTAGGAATCTTAATCTGAATCATGGGTTGTTTTTGTTTGCAGAGAATTCGATCACTTGAGGCTAAATGTGCTTCTCTTGAGAAGAAGGTGGGAATTTAATTGGGCAAAGAAAAAAAAAGTTGGTCACATCTCTTAATTGATGGCCGTGTTAGATGGATTTTTCAAATCTGTGATACCCACATATGCAGGGGTTTGGCAAACTGATGATCAGGTTCAGTCTGCTATGGTTTGCTAAAAAAACCCCAAAGAAAAGGGCATAATAGTGTAACGACCTACTTTTAAGTGGTCCTTGGTTAGCATATGGAGCAAGTGTTTAGTTTTATACTTGATGTGTAGGGTGTTGATTGGCGTAAGAAAGAAGCTCAATGGCAAAAGAGAGAAACTCAATGGAAAAAGAGAGAAGCTGAGTTGCATCTAAAAGTTTGCCAGCTGACAGAGGTATGTTTGATTGGAAATTATGTACACTTTTTGATTGTATGAATTGCACAACCAATTGTGTATCAGAAATTCTTACTGGTCAGTATGCGTTATGCTTTGGTGCTTATTATGTAGCAAAATATCAGCAGTTATGCTTTGGTGCTTATTATGTAGCAAAATAGCAGTCATGTTTTCTGTGAGCTTCTACTACTTTTGTTGGCAATGGTGTCTCATTCCTAAGTTCTCCATCTCTTTTTGTATACTTTCTTCTGTGCAATGATTTATTGTAGTTATGCAATAACATTGATTTCATTTTTACCATCTTGACCAAATTATATATATTTTTTTGATAAGTCAAAATAAATATATAAAAGAGCGCAGAGGGGCGCAACTCTAAGTACACAGGGAGTATACAAGGGAGAACTTAAGGGCGAGAAGAGAAGCGAGAAAGAAAGTCATAAAAACTAATAACAAGCGGGGCAAGCCAGCCCGCAGCCCAAGTGTAAAGAGTAAACAGGAAGTCATGAAGAATTTCCTCAAAAGACCGTGCCATGTCTTCAAAGCATCTAGCATTACGTTCCTTCCAAATACACCACATCAGACACAAGGGAGCCATTTTCCAAACCACAGCACTCCTCGAACGACCTCCCGTCCACCAACAAGCAAATAGCTCCCTAACTGAACCAGGCATAACCCAACACAACCCAAACCGGCTAAAGATGGCGTTCCATAGGGCATTCACCACTCCGCAATGGAGGAGGAGATGGTCCACTGACTCTCCATCCGACTCGCATAACCAACTTCTATTAGTCACGATCATACCTCTCCTTCGGAGGTTGTCAATGGTAGGAATCTTACTCCTAGCAGCCATCCAAGCAAAAAACGCAACTCTAGGCGGGGCCTTGGTCCTCCAAATGCCTTTCCAAGGAAAAGAAATGGACCCAGACGGAGAGAGAACCTGATAGAACGTACTCACCTCAAAGCAGCCTTTGCTTGGGGGAATCCACCACAACTTGTCCTCTAGCTGCCCTCTAAACTGAAAAGAATATAAGCATCTATAAAACGAAGCCAGAGTCTCCACCTCCCAATCATGAATCAAACGAGTGAACACAATGTTCCACTGGACAACACCGTTGGAGCGCTCCACATTATCTACAATAGACGCTTCCTTGACACTAGCAATGTTAAAGAGACCCGGAAAAGTGTCTTTGAGAGAACTTTCCCCACACCAAACATCCTCCCAAAAACTAATCCTGGAGCCAACCCCAGGGTCAAATCTAAAATGCCTCTTAAAAATGCGCCACCCCATACAAATATACTTCCAAAGCCCCACCCCATGAGCCTCGTTAATAACACAAGAACGCCAACCTCCCCTCAAAGAGCCATACTTAGCCACCAAAACCGATCTCCACCAAGCTCCCTCCTCATGAGCATACCGCCATAACCATTTACCTAAGAGCGCTTGATTGAACTTTCTCACCTTCCGGATTCCTAACCCACCTTCAGAAATAGGAGAACAAACCGTGTCCCAGTCAACCAAGTGAAGCTTAACCTCATCATTCATCCCCCCCCAAAGGAAATTTCGTTGAATCTTCTCAATATGCTTAGCCACATCAGCAGGGATAGGAAACAAAGACAACAAGTATGTAGGCAAGTTAGAGAGGGTGCTTTTAATCAAAGCAACCCTTCCCCCCTTAGAGAGGTATAAACGTTTCCAAGGAGCCAACCGCCTAGCCATCAAGTCCTCCAATTCCTTCCACATAGTCTTGAGCTTAAACGAAGCCCCTAACGGTAAGCCCAAGTATTTCAAAGGAAGGACAGTAGTACCACAACCCAGCTGGCCAGCCAGCTGATCCACATCATCCAAAGAACCAACCGGAACCAACGCAGACTTGGACAAATTCACCTTGAGCCGAGAAACTGCTTCAAAACAAACCAGGAGAGCACCCATGTGGCTAATTTGGCTAGCATCAGCCCCACAAAAGACCAAAGTATCATCTGCAAATAAAAGGTGCGATACTTCAACTCGATCAACCTCCCTAGAACCCACAGAGAAACCCGAAATCAGCCCCCTAGAGTAGATATCACTAATCATCCTGCTAAAACCCTCCATCACCAAAACAAATAAGAAAGGAGAGAGTGGATCACCTTGCCTCGCTCCACGCGAACTACCAAAAAAACCGGATGGAGAACCATTAATCAATACTGAAAACCGAACAGATGAAATATAGTGCTTAATCCACGAACACCATCTCTCCCCAAAACCGCATCTTTTCAATAAATAAAGGAGGAAGTTCCAATCCACATGGTCATAAGCCTTTTTCATGTCCAACTTACACAACACTCCCGGAACCCCAGATTTAATCCGACTATCCAAGCATTCATTCGCTATAAGAACCGAATCCAGAATTTGTCTACCTTTGGCGAAAGCATTTTGTGGCTTTGAGATGATCCTATCCATAACTCTTCTCATTCTATTAGCCAACACCTTGGCAATAATCTTATAAATCCCACCCACAAGACTAATAGGACGAAAGTCCTTGATTTCCTTAGCCCCATGAGTCTTCGGAATAAGAGCAATAAAAGTAGAGTTGATGCTTTTAACAAATTTACCTTGATCATAAAACTCGGAGAAAACCGCCATAAAGTCCCCTTTTACCACTCCCCAACAATCCTGGAAAAAAGCCATAGTGAACCCATCCGGGCCGGGAGCCTTGTCTCTATCCATACCTTTGATCACCTCCCACACCTCTCTTTCTTCAAACGGCTCTTCCAAACTTGTGGCCTCAATGTCATTAAGCATATCGAACTCAAGGTTGTCCAACCTTGGTCTCCAACTGAGGGGCTCCGTGAACAAAGAGTTGTAGTAGTCAACAATGTGCTCACTAATAACTGCAGGATCCGAAGCAGGCGACCCATCCACAATCAAAGACTCGATAGAATTATTTCTACGATTCGCATTTGCCACCAAATGAAAGAACTTGGTACACTTATCCCCCTCTTTAAACCACCTAACCCTCGATTTTTGTCTCCAACAAATCTCCTCTTGGAGAATAGAAGCTTCTACCTCTCTGGAAACCCGTATTCTCCTCATCTTCTCCTCCTCAGTTAACTGTCTCCCTTCCGCAATTCTGTCCAGCATCTTCAACTCTTCACAACTAGCTTTATTCCTTGCCCCCAACATCACCAAACTCCTCCAAATTCCATCTTTTAATCTCCCACTTAAGAGCTTTAATTTTTTTGGCTAGCACAAAACTAGGAGACCCAAAGAAGTGAAACGAGTCCCACCAAACTCTGACCTTTTCCACAAAACCCTCATCTTTAAGCCACATATTTTCAAACTTAAAGGATCTCTTACCATTCTGCATACAACCTCTATCTAGCAAAATGGGCGCATGATCCGAACACACCCTGAGGAGCTTCTTCTGAATCAAACCCGGATAACTGAAGTCCCACTCAGGGGAAACTAAAAAACGATCCAACCTGGACCACGACGAACTATTGGACTAAGTGGACTCCCCACCAGCCAAAGGAAGATCCATAAGGCCTNTCTGACCTTTTCCACAAAACCCTCATCTTTAAGCCACATATTTTCAAACTTAAAGGATCTCTTACCATTCTGCATACAACCTCTATCTAGCAAAATGGGCGCATGATCCGAACACACCCTGAGGAGCTTCTTCTGAATCAAACCCGGATAACTGAAGTCCCACTCAGGGGAAACTAAAAAACGATCCAACCTGGACCACGACGAACTATTGGGCTAAGTGGACTCTCCACCAGCCAAAGGAAGATCCATAAGGCCTTGCTCCGCAACAAAATCCGCAAAATTAGAAACTGCAGACCTATGGGCAGCACCCCCTAACCTTTCATCGAAATGAAGAGTGACATTGAAGTCCCCCCCAATACACCACGGCACTTCCCAAACACTTATCAACCCTGCTAACTCCTTCCACAACCGCCAACGGAGTTGATCTCTATTCGGGCCATACACACCCTCAAAAGCCCAAACCAAACCATTCTCCACATTCCGAAACAAGCAAGCCACCACAAAATTGCCCATACACACATCAGATCTGGACACAACCCTACGATCCCACATAATGAGAATGCCACCCGAAGCTCCCCGAGAATCCACATGGCACCAATCCACATAGGGGCAGCCCCACAAACTCTTCACAAAACCATTTGAGATACTTTCCATCTTTGTCTCTTGGAGGCAAACAATATCCACCTTCCAAAGCCTAAGTAAGTTGCTAATCCTCAACTGCTTATCCCTCTTATTCAGGCCTCTAACGTTCCATGAGATGATTTTATGCTTCATAGTCACTGCTATTTACCCTCTCCCGACCAATATCACCTTCCTCCTGCTGAGTTGTAGAATGCAGACCTTCTCCCCTTTTCCCACAAGATTTGACAATAATCCTCTTAAAACAACCCTCTAGCAACCCTGTCTGTCCATCACAAGAAACCCCTACAACACTGCTGACCTCCAATGCATGTGACATCTTTTGCATAAGAGGGGAATCATTTACCTCTTCTGTCTCCCCAACCCCCATACTGGGTGAAGCCTCAGAGTCGTCTTCACTGGCAGAATGACACGACGAAGATTCTCCCAGATACTCCACTGTCGGCGTGCCATCTTCACCCCCCGATGTGTCTCCTACCTGCAAGTTAGACACCGGCGAGGCACAAGAGTTCTCCCTGGTCTCGCACATAGCCGGACCCACTTCCAAAGCCGAGAGCTCATTTCCCTTCATCGGCGTAGTCGACGGACCTTCCCTCCGCCGGTAAACCTCCATAACAGTGGATGCGACCTGCGGCGTAGTTCCCTTGTTAGATCCTCCCGCAACATCCGCTAAGATCTTTCCATCCTGGAAAACGAACGGTAACTCCTCAGACCGAGGATGGCTTGCCGGAACTTCCACGCCCGGCGTGATCTGGTCTCCAGTTTCCTCGTCCGGCGTGATCTGAGTTCCGGTAGGCCGGGCGATCGGCTTAACGGCGATCTCCGGCTGACGCGTTGGAGACGTCTCCTTGTGGCCCAGCCTCGTGACCAATCCAGACGGGCCTCCTTCACACAGAGTCTGGCCCGATGCTTTCCTAAGATCCATAGGCCCAAACCCAGTCCTACCCGCAACCCACGAACTAGTGGGCCTAGGCAGCGGGCCTTCTTCCTTTATCCTCCAGTTTCTTTTTTCCTTAATGGTCCAGGTGTCTTCCTCCAGGTCACAATCCAACACCACGGGCTTAACTTGGGCCTCTTTTGATGTCTCCTGCTTTCTTGGCCCAACTTCCCCCTGCCCACAGAGCTGTGGGCAACACCTACACAATTTTAATTTCTCCATGCATTTAAAGATTTCCACGTGCAGCAGCTCTAACTGATTTAATAAAGTACCTCTCCCATCTTCTGACAAATAGCCTGCACAGCAGGAATGTGACTTCCCCACGTCCTTTTTCTTTCCTTCCTTTTCACTCAAACATTTAATGAAACTGCCCGAGAAAGCATGGGCTGTCATCTCTTTCCCTTGGGAGCTCGCCTGAACTACCATTGGAGCCTTCGGTCCCTCTTTCCTCGTATCCATCAGAACCTCCGCGAATCTTCTTTTTTCTTTCAGAACTTCCCAGCTTTGGGCNGACAATAATCCTCTTAAAACAACCCTCTAGCAACCCTGTCTGTCCATCACAAGAAACCCCTACAACACTGTTGACCTCCAATGCATGTGACATCTTTTGCATAAGAGGGGAATCATTTACCTCTTCTGTCTCCCCAACCCCCATACTGGGTGAAGCCTCAGAGTCGTCTTCACTGGCAGAATGACACGACGAAGATTCTCCCAGATACTCCACTGTCGGCGTGCCATCTTCACCCCCCGATGTGTCTCCTACCTGCAAGTTAGACACCGGCGAGGCACAAGAGTTCTCCCTGGTCTCGCACATAGCCGGACCCACTTCCAAAGCCGAGAGCTCATTTCCCTTCACCGGCGTAGTCGACGGACCTTCCCTCCGCCGGTAAACCTCCATAACAGTGGATGCGACCTGCGGCGTAGTTCCCTGGTTAGATCCTCCCGCAACATCCGCGAAGATCTTTCCACCCTGGAAAACGAACGGTAACTCCTCAGACCGAGGATGGCTTGCCGGAACTTCCACGCCCGGCGTGATCTGGTCTCCAGTTTCCTCGTCCGGCGTGATCTGAGTTCCGGTAGGCCGGGCGATCAGCTTAACGACGATCTCCGGCTGACGAGTTGGAGACGTCTCCTTGCGGCCCAGCCTCGTGACCAATCCAGACGGGCCTCCTTCACACAGAGTCTGGCCCGATGCTTTCCTAAGACCCATAGGCCCAAACCCAGTCCTACCCGCAACCCACGAACTAGTGGGCCTAGGCAGCAGGCCTTTTTCCTTTATCCTCCGGTTTCTTTTTTCCTTAATGGTCCAGGTGTCTTCCTCCAGGTCACAATCCAACACCACGGGCTTAACTTGGGCCTCTTTTGATGTCTCCTGCTTTCTTGGCCCAACTTCCCCCTGCCCATAGAGCTGTGGGCAACACCTACACAATTTTAATTTCTCCATGCATTTAAAGATTTCCACGTGCAGCAGCTCTAACTGATTTAATAAAGTACCTCTCCCATCTTTTGACAAATAGCCCGCACAGCAGGAATGTGACTTCCCCACGTCCTTTTTCTTTCCTTCCTCTTCACTCAAACATTTAATGAAACTGCCCGAGAAAGCATGGGCTGTCATCTCTTTCCCTTGGGAGCTCGCCTGAACTACCATCGGAGCCTTCGGTCCCTCCTTCTTCGTATCCATCAGAACCTCCGCGAATCTTCTTTTTTCTTTCGGAACTTCCCAGCTTTGGGCAGAAAACTGGAGGACACTTCGGAGCTCCTCAATAAATCGACTCCATCCATGTCGATTTCTCCCTTCCGGCACAAAAATAGACCCGCATTTCCTTCTACCGTTGTACTCTTCCAACACCAGAAAACGCCCGTTTCTATTTCCACATTTCTGCGCCAACACCCGAGGAAAACCAGGCACAAATGAATCCGTGAACACCCGAGAGTCCTCCACATCCATCAGTTCTCCAAATATTCTGGCCAGCCAGACCTGTTCTTTTTTCCTCAAGTTCATCGCCCGCTGCATGCCATTACGTCTTTCCTGAATTGTCAACCCTGTTGAACTGTCCTTTGTCGAGAAGATGAATTCTTTTGACTCCACTGACCAGCTGCGAAACCACCCCATCCCAGCACCGTCACGTACCACCACTAGGATCAATCCCAGAACGATAAAAACAACAAAAACTAATATGTAACGAAACTCACGCGCCGCTACCGAGAGGAGCAGTAGAGGAGAGAGAACAGAGCA
The DNA here is from genome assembly GCA_006937295.1 of Carpinus fangiana. Classification (NCBI taxonomy): domain Eukaryota; kingdom Viridiplantae; phylum Streptophyta; class Magnoliopsida; order Fagales; family Betulaceae; genus Carpinus; species Carpinus fangiana. The sequence goes on along the minus strand of CM017327.1, from coordinate 18,259,796 downwards.
TTTTTTTTTTTTTTTTTTTTTTTTTTTTTATATATATATTAAATCCCTCTTCCATTGAGCTTTATGGTTGGCTGCTTTATGCTTTCTTTATCCAGCCATAATATCTGTGCATGTTTCTGTAATTTTTAGCATCATTGGGATGTATTGTTCTATTTAAATAAAGACTTTTTGCAAGAGCTGCATCGGTTCTTTTCTACTATTTCTGTTGGTGAAGTTGCAAATAGCACGCTGGAATGTTTAGGTAGAAGAAAATTATTTTATTATTATTTTTTTCTTTCTATCCCTTATTTGTTACTTTTTGGTCTCAAAAGTTTTTCTTTGCAGAGGGAAACTTATTTGGAGCATTTAGTAGGAGATATGCAGAGCAGGCCATCTGGATTAGTAAATGCGGGTGGGGACTGTCAAGGAAGACCTATGTTTGGTAATAATCTTTCTAAATGGAAGATCACTGTCTTGTGAAATTCATGCATAATGTTAGTTGCAAATACTTTCATACATGTGTATATATTGTACATTATATGTGTTCCCCAATGTGATTCTATGGTTAGGTCATTTATGTCCACCATTGAGGAATTTTTGAGCAATGATTTTATGGTTTTTGATGCTTTTCGCCTTCTTCTTCGCTGAAGTATTTTGTTTTGATAAGTAATAAACCAATTTCATTAAAAGTGTAAGGCGCCCCTAAGTACACTGGAAGTATACAAAAGGAACCACCTAACTAGCAGGTGCAAAACTTACAAGGAAATCACTAAAACTAATTGACAAAGGAAACACATACGCTATCATCCATGAATACAAAGTATCATAGAACAAAGATAAAATATTTGAATTGTGTAACTTTGCTGAAGTATTGTAAGCATTTTTTTTTCTTTCTATCTATTGAATTGTGTAAAAATATTTGTATGTTTGAATATTTCTTGTAGGACACAACTTTGGCTCAAGTTTGTGCGTACAAGGATCTTCTTGCAGTTTCATATTACAGGTCTGCCATTTCTTGCTGTCCGTTATGCTAGGTTCCCTCTCCTCTTACAACATGCACCTTGAGCTACTACATTTTTTTTGATAAGTAATTAGAAATTTTATCAAAAAGGAGATGAAACGTTAAGTACACAGTGTAAATGCAAATGGCTCACCTAAAGATTACAATCTAAATTTATATGATGAATAAATTTTAAAAAGGAAGAATTAGGGATTCAACCAAAAGCAAGCATCCACTCATACAATGATCTCAAAAACAATGATTTAAGCCAAATTTGTCAAATATAGGGATTCACAAATGAAAGGCTTAGTATATTTTGGCCCTCACCATATATATATATTTATTTATTTTTATAAGTAATCAAGTAAAATCGTAAGACGCTTTCATGTACATGGGAAGTATACAAGGGAAGCCTCTTGTGGGTGTTAGCTTTTGAGGATCCTTTGGTGGGTTTGTTTGGGTCTCTTGTGGGTGGTCCTTGTGAGTGTAGGGTGTTTTTTGGGTGCACTTAGGCACTCTCTTGTTATACCTCCTGTGTAATTGGGTTGCGCCCTTTAAAGTTGTATTTTTTTGATATATACATAATTACTTATATAAAAAAAAAGTATACAAGGTAAGCCACTTAACTAGTAGGGGCAAACAGAACAAGAAAATCATGATAATTAATAATTAAAGGAGAAACATAAGTAGATGTCCAAAGATACAAAGTGTTGAAAGAGCATGACAGCTTGTACATTTTTTTTTTTTTTTGATTAGTAATGAGATTAATTGAAAACCAAAGGGCACACCCAAGTACATAAGAAATATACAAGAGAAGTATCTAGCCATAAAAAGAAAGAAATCAAGAAATTTTTTAAAAATAGAAATATGAAAACAATTATAGGCAATCATTCATTGGAAAATGATATAGAACAAGGCCTTCAACTCCACCGCTGTCTTCAAAGCTTTGGTCATTTCTTTCTTTTCAAATACACCACATCATGCATAGTGGAATCATTTTTCATATAGCTTCACTTTGAGGACTACAAAACTTCCCTCTCCAACAAGTGAAGAGGTTTCTTATATGGCGGCATGACCCATGCTAACTCAAATAATTCGAAAATGGAGCACCATAAGGCACTGGCTGTCTTGCAATGGAGTAAAAGGTGGTTTTCCCCGTTCATCTTGAACATACAAAACCAATCTACCATAATGCCGCTTCCTTAGGTTATCCAAGTTGAGGATCTTACCTGAAGTGGCCGACCAAGCAAAAAAAGCTAGTCTCAAAGGAGCCTTACTTTGCCAAATATACCTCCAAGGAAAGGGAGTGCTATTAAGGGGTGCGGGGGGGAGGTTAAAACACTATAGAACGATCTCACATCAAACAACCCCTTCTTAGAGGGGTCCAACAAAGCTTGTCTACACTGTCTCCTCTCAATATGGTGGAATACAACTGAACAACGAATGACAAAAAGAACTCCAATTCCCAATCATGTGGCTCTCTAGAAAAATTGACAATCCACTGAGGGGAGCCATTAGAGAATAGAAGGTGATCAACCACAGGCATTTGTAGAGGGGGCAATGCTAAACAACTTCAGAAAAAATTTCCTTTAGGGGGTGATCCCCACATCATACAATATGCCAAAAATTAATCTTGGAGCGGTCACCCACCTCGAATCTAGTGTGTCTTGAAAACACCTCCCAACCTTTCTTGATGAATTTGTAGAGACCCAACCCATAAGATACATTGACTCCATTAGAGCACCATCCACCCCACTAAGTAGCATATTTAACACCCACTATCAATCTTCAAAGCTCTTCTCTCTCATAAGCATAACGCTATAACTACTTTCCTAAAAGGGCATGGTTGAACAAGAGAAGATTTGAAACCCTTGGCCCCCTCAGAGAGCGGTGAACACACCTTGGATCAGCTAATCAAGTGAAATTTAACCTCATCTCCCTTTCCTCCCCACAAGAAATTCTGCTGCAACTTTTCAATACAATTGGCAACACTAGTTGGGAGAGGAAACAAACACATAAAGTAGGTAGGCAAATTAGACAAAGTGCTCTTAATCAAGGTAGTCCTTCCCCTTTTGGATAAATACAACTGCTTCTAACCTGCCAGTCGATGCTTAATCTTTTTGATAACACCACTCCAAATAGGTTTGGCTTTAAAAGAAGCACTCGACAAAAGGCCTAGGTACTACATAGGCAAAGAAGAGACTTTGCATCCCAAGATCCTTGCCAAACCGTCTGCATTATTGACATTACCAATAGAAACCAATTATGATTTGGCCAAATTGACTAAGGTAAAAGGGAAGAGGGAACTTAAGAATTTAGAATGCTCCATCAATTATGAGGCTAGAGAGAGACCTTCTCCGGAGAGGTGTCATCGCCAGGGGGATGTGTTGGGACCAAAAATGCATTTTCCTTCCTCCAGAGGTGCATTAGGGGCTTTGTGTCTTTTAGGGCTGGTGGTGGGCTATTGTGGGTTGTAGTCTTGGGTTTCTTTGTTTGGTTGTGGTTACTAGTTGGGTTTTTGGGTTGGGTCTTCTTGGGTTTTGACTTTGGGTTTAAATTGGGCTACCTATGTATACTCTCTTGTGTATTTAGAGGCGTGTTGCGTTTTTTTTGATATATATAACATTACTTATCAAAAAAATGATTTGGCTAAATTGATCTTGAAGCCTGAAATAGATTCAAAACAAAGGAACAAATAGCGCAAATTGCAAAGGTATTCAGGGTATGCCCCACAAAAAATTAAATTGTCATCTGCAAATAGAAGGTGAGGAATATCAATTCCACCTACATTCTCTGACCCCGCAAAAAAGCTAGACAACAACGCTACTCTCACAACTATAGCCCAAAGCCACCATCACAATGACAAACAGCAATAGAGAGAGTGGGTCCCCTTGTCTCAAGCCATGAGAATTACTAAAAAACCCGTAGGAGTACTGTTCACTAAAACAAAATAGCACCGAAGAGATACGATGAGCTATCCATGGATGCCATTTTCCTCCAAAACCGCTTCTCCTCAACATATGCAGCTAAAAATCCCAACTAACATGATCAAAAGATTATTCCATATCTAATTTGCACAGTACACCCGGGTCCTCATTTTTATTCTACTATCAAGGCATTCATTAGCAATAAGAATAGGATCTAGAATCTGCCTTTCCTCGATGAAAGCATTCCGAGGCTTGGAAATAATCTTTCCCAAAGCCATTTTCATTTTGTTAGCAAGCACTTTGGCAATGATTTTGCAAATTCCGCTTACTAGAAAAATTGGGCTAAAATCCTTAAGCTCAGCACCCCCAGAATCTTTGGAATAAGAACGACAAAAGTAGCATTAAGGCTCTTTTTAAACTTGTATCTGGCATGGAAGTCTGAAAAATATTCATAACATTTTCTTTTAAAACATCCTAGCAAGCCTGGAAGGAATCCATAGAAAAGCCATCAGGGGGCTTTATCACTATTCATAGTTTTAGGTTTTTAGTGTTGGCTAATTTCGTGTCCAAAACACTTTGGTGTAATATGGTTTCAATTAGATAAAAGTGTACTTAGGATTTTCATGAAGTTCAAATTTGTGTTCTCAGTTCGGACAAAGAATTTACTAGTTCGAATTGACAATGTTTCAAGGACTCTGAAGCTTTCACAGAACCTTAGCAGAGATTCCCCTTTTTAGAATGTAGGATGTCCACTAGAAAAGAAGAAGCAAGCAATCTCCTTCAATAACTTTTACATTGTCAATCCTTTACTCCTTGCCTTATCTCTGCCATAAAGCAAGTCCCTCTCTAAATTAGTTTGAACCGAAGACTTTGAAGTTGAAACAGAACCTTCCATTCTAAGTGCTGTTCCAAGATAGTTCGAACTGGCCATGTTGAAGCGACTTTCAAGTTCAGGTAGAATGCTCCGTTCTAAGTCCCATTCCATTTCAGTTTGAATTGAAGTCTTCCAGAGTTGGCTGTTCTATTTGCCATTTTAAGGCCGTTCAAACTGATAGTGTTCCAAGGTTGTTCATGTTACCCAACCAAGAACATGATTCAATACCCATTACAACCAAAATCCAAATACGTGAAAGAACCAAATTAAGAATGGGAAAGGTTTCACACAAGTAGACTGTGGGTTGTTGAACTGCATGGTACAGCGTGGAAATTTGTCTTTTCCAAGTTATCATGTGACAAAGGCATGATATGTTTCATGTGCTTCAACCAACAACTACGTGATAGATGGACTAGTGATGCTTACTCCAAGGGGTTGGCCCATGTGGTGGAGGCCTTGGTCTTAAGGCTTGCTCCCTTCAAGGTCCAAGGTTCAACACCTCTTGGGTGTAAACAATCTCTTGGGGCCACACCCCCTGGTGAAAAGCCAGCAATTTAACCAGTTCCGTGTAGGAAATTTTTCAAGGATGTGGTACATGGGACCGATGTTTACTCTGTAGGGGTGGGTCCGAAGGGCCCTGCCTTGGAGAGGTTCCCCGACATAAAAAAAAAAAAGATGGACTAGTGATGCTGAAAACATGAAGTTAGGGCCTTTTTGTTTGATCTTGTAGTTCAAAGGTGGTAAATAATTTTTGTAGGTTTATTCGTAGTTAGATGGTGTAATTTACCGTTCCTAATTTATTCTCTTGTAACATCTTTTTTATTACTTATTTGTGTTTTGACTGATCAACCATTTCCTCGAGAAATTTTTGCTGCCACATAACATCAAGTAACCTATTGTTTAAATTTCTGTAGACAGAGTTCCAGGTAGATGGTGCACGTTTAGTTGATGTAGATGCTTCAAGCCAAATTATATTTATCCTGCGAAGGCTGCCTGGGATGGAGGCAACATCTGTACTTACCAAAGTAAAGTTTCTTGAATTATGGCTTTAGTAGCATTGGTTTTTCGGATTTTGTGGGAACTGCTCATAAAATTATTGTAATCATTTTCTTTTGATTATGGTTTTGCAGATGAGCTTGATACCTCCACATGAAAAAGAAGATATTTTGCTTCCTTCTAATATGAAAGTTATTAGGGACCTATGCATTTCTCCTTCTAATGGCAGCCATGCACTTTTTGCTTCAATGGGGAAATTATCAGTTCTCAGGTGTGACCTTATCTATATCAACTATTGTTTTGGTTTTTTTCGCCTTTAATCTTTTACCTTGATGACTTGGTTGTTCCATTTGTTACAGTCTGGAAAGCAACAATATCGTCCTTTCCTATAATCTACCGGTAAAAGTTCAATCCATTTTATATGTTATTTTCAAGTAATAAAAGATCTTGATATCAGGTTCAGGTTCCATAGCCTTATGCTGCTTTGTATGTATGTATTTATGTTACATACATATATTTATATATACAGTGAACAAGGTTGTAGGTACGATGAGATTATGATAATGTGGCTAGGGGCTTTTGGGTTACTCCTTCGCAAATTTGCACCATTAGAAATGTTCCAAAAACTCTTTGTTGCCTTGTAATTCTACACTACAAATGATGTATTTTTATGTGATGAGTCGTATGTGGATGCACAAGTCCAAAATTTTAGTTTAGCAAACTTCATTAAGGGAGATAAATGAAATCTTTCAACGAGATGAAGGCCCTCTGTAACTCTGTGAGAAAACTTCACTTAACCTCACTGAATTTTCATCTCATTTGCAATCTTCTCTTGAAGTTCAAGAACTCTCAATTTAGTGTATCAAACTTTACAAAATTTGTAATTTCACCATTTCGTTAGGATTTAATAGATCCTAACAGAGGGGGTGAGAAATTTCCAAAATAACCTTGTATTTTCCCCATTTTTTATGTTTCACTTTTTTTTTTCTTTTTCTTTTTTAATTGTAATTTAATGGTAATTTTGTAATTTCATAAATTTTACAGGGGTATAATGGTTATTTCACCCTTTGACTATCTAATTTAACTCCAAATCCTAACAGGAGGGGTGAGATTGAAAAAGCGACAAAGTTTAAGGGGGGTTAAACGAAGTTTCCTCCAACTCTTTAATATGTGGAACCTTCCCAAAACATCAATTGTGGAGTTCCTTAGTTGAGTGGGTAGCAGTATACGTATGTGATGTTCTTGGTTCTTTGCATGGTGCTGATAGTTGCAGTAACAAGTCCAGATCCAATACTCATTATGTTCTATATGGACATGGATGCAGAGTGCATGGTGCAGAGTTTCCCATAAATTTGTTTCATTTTAGACAGTGGTTCTATCCCTGCTGACTTGATATTGAACTGAACATGTTACTCCTGGACATACCACAATTTCAATCTGGTATAAAAAAAAAAAAAAAAAATCCATTAAATTTCCCCACTGATGTCAATATGTTTAGAGAAATGTTAGTTCATGCCATTATCTGTTTTTTACTCTCTATCTACATATCCCAAATGTGGGTTAGTTTGGCCATTTTTCTATATTTTCCTTCACTATTTGCTTTCTGTGAAAATTGTTATTATTGTTACTTTTTATTTATTTATTTATAAGTGTTATTATTGTTACTTAAACAACGGAATATGTACTTCCAGGCTGCTGCTTGGTCATGCTCATGGGATCTCTACAACTCACATTACATATATGCTGGACTGCAGGTCTGACCTTTAGTTGTGTTTTTGTATCTTGCAAACTCCGGTAGTTTATGCTGATCTTTTACTTTCTTTTCACCCGTTCTTGTAGAATGGCTCCCTTTTGGTGTTTGATATGCGCCAGACTGGTTGGCCTGTTTATTCCTTGAGGGGGATGACATGCAATCCTGTGCATACCATTCACTCACTTTTACATGGTTCAACTCTTACTTCCGGTGTTGGTTCCGTCCTATCCGCTTCATCGATTGGCCTATGTCAGTGGATTTTTGGTGGTGCTGAAGAGGGGTAGGTTCTTATCATTGTATGTATGTATTGGTTGAGTTTGTTCTCATCTTTCTTGCTCAGGTACAAAGCCATTTTGAATAAATTATTGATCCTTTGACTTTATTGTATACTTAAAAAAATACAGTTTAGGGGTGAATAAGTGTTTTACGGAATTTATCTACCACATAAAACAATCACCAGATATATGAAAGCTATAAATCAATCAACACAATTTGGTTACAAAGTAGAAACCCTTTGAAAAACTCCTTAAAGGAAAAATCACTCTGATGCAGCCAAACTCATCTACTATAGAGAAGAATTCAATTACAAGAACTTTACACTTACAAAACCTTTGTAACAGACATTCCCTTGTATAAACAAGCAGTCCACTTGTCTCCTACACTAGCCTAGCACCCTTGCAATCCTGAAACTCCAATGGCCTAAGGCTTTTTGTGAAGCTTGTGTGGTTTTACGAATAAACTCTAAGAGAGATCACTCAATGAAAGCTTAGGGATGTAAGAACTCTCTCTTAGCACACATATATATAGCCTAGCACCCTTAGAAAAATTGTGCATGTCAATCCTTATATAGGCCTCGAAAAAACCTAAAGTTTAGGTTAAAGTTGGTTTACAAAACAAAGCGGCGTGTTCAAACTCGTATCAATCGGGTATCAACTGGATGTCTCTGTGGTTCAACTTTGAACACCTTTGTTCGAACTTGTATCAACCGGCTATCAACTGGAGCTCTCTTTGGCTCTTTTGAGAAGCTTGTGAAAACATTGTGTTTGAGCAATCAATGCTCTTTGTGGCTCAATTTTTCAACTCTTAGAATGCCACGTTCGAACATTTATCAACCATCTATCAACTAGGCTTCTCTGTGGCTTTTTTCTTTGAAGTGCAATGTACTCGTGTTCAATCACCTATCAATTGGGCTTAGATTGACAGCCTCTTGACTTGATATTTTTCAGAACAACTCTCCTTAATTCCAGAACCAGCTTAAACCCTAATAAAGGACTTACAATTACATTAGTATTGACACTGAATTTGCCAACACAAAAACCTAACATACCTCAATTTGCTCCTTGGTTTAGTTTAAATTGGTTACACATTGATGCATTCAAGAAGTACATATACAAGATTTTATTTATTTATTTCTTTATTTATTTGGTTTTTGGATTTCCCCCAACTTTATGTTTATCTGCCATATGCAATTGAAGGGGTTGATTGGGTTCATCTTGCCATGATATGTATTCTAGGGTTTTGCTTCCATATCTTTGTTTAATTTATGAATTCTATGATTTGAATTCATTTTAGGAGCACTTCTTCCAACCTTAATTTCTTTGAATTCCTTGAGTAGGAAACTCTAATTCAAGATGAATCTTTTATAACTTTTTTTTTTTGAAAGAATAGTCATTCTTCCATTAAGCAATGAAGTTTAGTAGATAATAAACAACGTGGCACTCTTGGCACTTCTAACTCACTCCTAACCACTAGACACCTTTACAATTCAAAAAAATTTACATCACACTACTCACTTACTCAAAATAGAAAGGGGAATTCCCCACCCAAGAACCTATTCAACACATAATTCTTGAAACCCTTCTTAGAAAACACTCTATTTCATAAAAATGGCCTTCGTTATCCTTTCATCAGACTTGACTGCTTCTGCAGTTCTGCAACCAAATATGGTATACACTTGCCCCCGGTACCAGCTTACATATTATTGCCCTTAACCCTTCTCCTTTAGCATTTCTAATCCCCAATCTATAATTCTTTCCCAATCCGTTTCAGGAGCACCCCACATACACTTTTTCATTACCTCCATAATCTTTTAATAAATCCACAATCAAAATAGAGGTGATCTCTACCCTCAATACAATTTCTGCAGAACACACATTTAAGGTCCCTTGTATATCCCCATTTCAGCATTCTATCTTGGTTAGCAAGTCTATTTTTAATTCCCAACCAAAGTATAAAAGCATGCTTTTGGATTGCACATGAGAACCAAACAATTTTCCACAATGCAACTACTGATAATTTGAATATAATTGCTTCCCAAGTTTCAGATGTATTATACTTCCTGATTTAGAGAGCATCCAAGAAGGTTTATCAAAATCACTAATTTGGATAGAAGGAAGAAAACTTTGTATTGACAATAGATCTTCTGATCTTGCAGGCCTCCAAACCCATTGTTTATCAACTAAAACACTAGATAGTTTTGCATCCACGTGACTTGCTGCATCATACATAACTTTATGGGAGACTAAACGACCTGTAACTTAGGACTTACCTGTCATTTGGAAAATTGCTGAACGATCTACCGTTTGTCCAAACCCAAATGACAGCTTCTGAAATAGAAACAGACTCCACACACAGCCACCGGAGGTTATCCGCCACCACACTGGAGTTCGTTGGTGATCCTCAAAACCTCCATTAAACTCTCAGAATCCACCAAATAAGCAAACAACACAACCATTCACGGTCGATTCATAAACAAACACTGTGCAGTGTTTGTGATGGATTGAGCAGCACCTAATCTCCACTGTTTGCCGGTGGTACAATTAAGATGATGCTGGCGGTACCTTCTTTGAGTGGTGCGACCTAGACGAGGCTGGGCAACATCCTGTCGCACAACCACAAGGACGTGGGTGCACCAGTGGCACAGCCACGGACGGAGGAAAGAAACCACGAACCAGAAAAATAGGGAACCCAAACAGTGCTCTGATACCAAGTAGAAAAGAAAGAAGAGAGAAAAGAAAACTTTTATTCAAAGATAATTTCCATGTGGTTTACTTGGATTTAAATAGGAGAGAATACGAAACTAAATACGGAAAGGAAATATTACAATCATATCATATTGCAATTAGATCAAATCAGAATAAAATCATAATCATAAGCAAAAATCAAGGAGGACCAAATCATAGCGCATTGGTAGTTTCCATCTTCAACAACTTCCTCCACCACTACATCCACCCCTACCCTGACCCCGACCACGTCCTCGGCCTCTACTGCTTCCATTTTTCGCCATATATCTCAGCAAAATATAGAAAAAAAACCCAAAAAGAAATCACAGCAGACTTACACGAATATGCACTCCATCCAGTCTTCAGTCGAAATCCGAAGAAGCTCAAAGATCACTCCAGGCAGTCCTACTGATAAAAAAAAAAAGATCACTCCTGGCAGTCCTCAATCGCAAATCACCCAAATCTGCACTCCATCCAGTCCAAATCTGCACTCAAGCCAGTCTTCGATCGAAACCCCTAGAAGAACTAAAAGAACACTCCTGCCAATCTGGATCTTATTCTTCTCTGTGCAGTCTCTTCCAAGATCAACCGCTTGAAGAAAGTTCTCCCAGAGGCGAAACCAAAGAAATTGGCCAAGGATTTCGAGAGACCCGCCAATGAGTTGAGGGTGTTTGTCGCAAGTTCAAAAACCTAGAACAGGAGCAATGGGAGGAACGATGAACAATTTGGATCTGATTGGCAATTATGGAGAAGGATGTGAAGAAAAACCCAAGAATCTGCATTTCTGCTTTAAATTCAAAACCCAATCGTCGATCTCACTGAGGGTTGCTGGAATTGGTAAAACCCAATCTGCCAAGGAAAACAACAGCTTCACAGAGGGAGTACAGTTTTATTCTTAGTGAAGTTGGTAAAATCCAGATCAAAATCTTGATCCGATGAGCTTGAATGTGGAAGAAAATCACCGCTGAAGAAGATTGGAAACCCTAACTCGTGTAGAGAGAGAGAGAACCAAAACCTCATGTCTATCTATCCAAAGGAATTTTAACTGGCACAGCATTTTAATTGTCACAGTTATATTGCCACGTCACGATTCCTAAAATATCTATTATAACATTAAGAACCAAGTATGTATGAATTGTATGATTATAAGTATATTCAAATGAGGTACTTGAGAATTTTTTTGATAGTTGGAAGTTGTAGTTAGAATATTTTTCATACCTAAAATATCTATTGTCAGGGCCAGAAGTTCTAACTTTTCTTTTCCCTCTTTCTTGGTATGGTTGTTTTGAGAATGACCAGGTATTTTTCAAAATCTATCAAATAGCTAAACCTCGCATAGAGGACCTCAAAGAACCTAAAAGCTTTAATGAGCAATATTGGAAGGTGGTGATGATCTGAATTCCATTTGGTTAGAAACTTAAATGTTCTGTCTTGCTTATACATCCCATTACTAATTGAACATATAAACAGGATGTTCCAAAAATATTTGCGTTTGAATTATACATGTGATGAAGTTTATGTTAATTTGTGTTAGATTGTGTCTTATTGGTGATTACTTTCAAATACAGAGAGACCCTGGACTTAAATATTGGTGTTTATATTGGCATCATAGTTCTATTCATCATGTATATGTATTCAATGTTCCTTGAAGTAAAAAAGATCTTGTCGATGTTTCAATATTTGGTGCTTCACATTTGCATCTTCCCTCTGGTTGCGTGATGTTGTTGAACATTGTAGGTGGCTTGGAAACCTTCAGTATTCATAATGTATCTTTATATTTATTAACTGCTTTTGTTCCATAATAGTTTTTTTTTTTGAATTGGTTTCATGCATTGTGTGTGTGTGTGCGTTTTTTTCTCTCATAATTCCAGGCTATTTCTTTTGCAATTTAGAAATGCTTACTCGTTTTGCTTGAAACTCACTTAGGAACAAACTTTCAACCTTAACTAAATCCATCCAAAACCCCCCTCTCTTGAGATGGCCTATTGAGGAGGCCTGACTTTTTTTTTTGTACAATTGTCAGAATTTATGGTCATCACCACCTGTCTGACAAAGTTTTTCCAATTCATCAAAGATTGTGCCTTGGCAATAAGAAAGCCATTTTAAGCACACCTTGTTCTTTCTCTCTCCTCACTCCTCTCTCTTAAAAATAATATAAATATTAGTGTTTCATTTAATTCTTCAGGGCTGATGAAGGCAATTTAGTGTATTATCATATTAGTCTAAAAGTTATATCAGTACTCTGTGATGGTGTGTTCTAACATTTTTTCAATGGATTTTTGTGAAGGCCATTTTTGGTTCCTGAAACGGATAATAAAGGCGTTTGTATATCCCTTGCTTATTCTCGTAGCAGTGATGATATTGTTGCTTCATATCGTCCCAAAGTTGAGATGTCAAATGAGATGGCTATTTCTCAACCTTCACTAACTCAAGTTATTGGGCAAGGAACACTAGGCTCCCATGTTCATTATCGGGGAGTAGGGAGCAACTGTTTTCAAAAGTGGGGTTCTGCATGTGCCAATGTAAATGATATTCGACTACCCAAAAAGTCTGCAATTATAGACATGGAAAATCAAAATAGGTTATTTGCATCTGGGGATGATAAAATGTGCGATTTGATCTTGCAAGACTTGCCATCTTTTACAGTTCTTCAGCACCTTAATACACGAAAACATCCGATTCGTGATGTGAAGTACACACATACCATGAGCCAAGGTCTACTCAGTTGTTTAAGTGAGGACAGATTGCAACTTTTCTGTACCAAGCTCTCATGAGAAAGGTAAGCTCTTTTATGAAGTTGTTATATGGTTGCATGACTTAAGTTTGAGTAGAGTATTGATTACTTATAAAAAAAGAAAGTTTAAGTACAGTGATGATTATTATTGTTGTTGTTTTATAAATATGATTTGACTTAAGTTGTTATTGATATGTATCATCATCAATTGTTATTATACGATTTGAGAGGTAAATTTATCCTACCATTCGTGTTCTACATTGAACATCCAACTAGACATCCAATGTTATTTAATAAACCCTAATGGCATTTTGTTGTTAATTTTGGAAGACATAATTCTTGTTTTGATTTGCGAATAATTTCAAAGTGCATTCCATTTGTAAATTGTTTGAAAACGAACATCTTGCTGCTGCATTTAAAGAATCAAATTTATGAGTTCATTATATTCTTTCACTACAATCAGTGGTCTCGGCTTTGCTTTCTTAATGTACCCATCTAACTAATTTGTGGGCTGATATTATTAATGGTGCTAACCTTAATGGCCATGGGATTTTTTTAACAGTGGTACTTTGTTGCTCCATCACAATGATAGCAGCTCCATCATACTTGAAAATGACTTTTTCAAGCAATAATAAATTAATAATTTTCTTCTTCTTTTCTTTTATTTTTTTATTTTTAAATCTATAGAAGAATCCCCACTCCCACGAGTCCACATCTATGGTGGGTCGAATCTCAAGCCTCCCTAAATGAGAGAACAAAAATTCTACTAGGCTACAAAAGTGAAAAATAAACATCATTTTTTCCCCATGTCTTCAGATGCAGGTTTATTGCTGGTACTGAGATGGTTGATGTATGTTTGCACGGTTTGTGCTAATTCTTGTTCTACTTGACTTTTGTTTCAGGTTTCTGAATTTGTTATGAGGCGACGAGCCGGCAATATTTTTCTGATACAAGTAATGTAATTTAAAATTTAATTTTAGGAGAGCATTTTGTAAGGTTCACTTGAGTAGAAATTGTTTCTTGCATGTTTATTATTAGATGGTTAAGGTTCAAATGAAATTTTCAGGTAGCTGCCGGAGTAATGAGTGTGCCTTGTACCGGTACGTGTTATATAATACTTAGATTAATGGTCGTACTTCTTGTAAGTTTAAAAAGTAATCATTGCCAAGTGATATTAGTCAGAATTCACCAGAGTGTATATTTAATGGTCAAGGCAGGCCATTATATACGTCCTCTTCTTACCAGCGGTGGTATAGTGGTCCAAATTTTGATTCAAAATAGTTGGGCATGTATTAGGGTGTTGATTTGAATTTCTGTAATAGAGAATCATTCACATATGTCTAATTAGTATTAATTGCCTTGGTTCCCACTGATGTCCTGATGAGACTGGGTCAGATTATGGCCTAATTGGTCTTGAGGGAGTGCCTACGGTTCTTGCTTTCTAGGACTCCTGATTAGTTTTCAGCGGGCAGATGCTACTATTGTCACGTCTAGGTAGAGTAATCACAATTGGTTGCCTCTTCCTGCCCTTAAGCTCAGAAAAAGAAAAAGTATATCCTCTTCTTTTCCCCCCTCAAGCCAAGTGATAGTTCATATTTCCTGGCCAATGAAGTTTTACAGTGATATTTCTTGTTCATCTTATACAGTCAAGCCATCTGTTAAGAGCCAAGTGAGAGCGTGTTCAGTTGTTCTCATCACAATGAAGTATTCCAAACTTCAGTTGATAGTATCAATTGCTTTGGTTTAAAAGGGTTTTTCATTTGATCCCAACGGAAAATGATCTTCAAAGTCACGTTGTCTTTGCAAAATGAACTTAACACCAACTGAAGCTTCCATTTGTTCTCTATATTTCTAGGCCATGGCCCCCAAGCGCACACTAGAGAAGAATCTAGGAGTGCATGAAGTTTTTCATTTGTTCTCACCACACATTATAAAACGATTCTGCCCCCAAGCGCACACAAGAGAAGAATCTAGGAGTGCATGAAGTTTTTCATTTGTTCTCACCACACATTATAAAACGATTCTTTTTGGTATATATATATATATATAAACATTTTGGTGAAAAGTCTTTTTTTTTTTTTTCCAATCCTCATGAACTACCAATTTTTCATTACACCCTCCATGAACTACTATTTTGTTATCAAAACTTCAATTTTGTTAGTCAAGGCCGTTAAGTACCATATCACATTTTGGTACAGAAGGAGTTCATCCATATCATTGATCAAGAGGCCCGCCAAAACAGTGGGACATGGCTTTGTCACAAGCAGAGTTTGCTTACAACCGGTCCAAGAATTGAACAACTTAGTTGAGCCCTTTTGAGATTGTGTATGGGCAAAACCCATTAGGAGTGCTTGACCTAGCACCCATTCCTTTTATTGGCCGATTGAGTATTAAGGCTGATGAGATGATGGATTATCTCCGAGGAGTTCATGACCAAGTCAAAAAAGCGATAGACGATAGCAATGTCAAGTACAAAGCACAATTCGACAACTATAGATGGAAGGTAACTTTTGAGGTTGGTGATTTAGTTTGGGTTGTACTTACATGTGATCATTTTCCTATCGGTGAGTATAACAAGCTACATGAGAGGAAGATTGGGCCTTGTGAGATTCTGCAGAAGATAAATGACAATGCATACTGGCTACGTCTTCCAAGTCATTTAAAGATCTCCTATGTGTTCAACGTGAAGCATTTGACTCCTTGTTTTGCTGATGTGGACAAAGACGACTTGAACTCGAGGGCGAGTTCTTTCCAACCCGGGGAGACTGATACAGGAGAATAATAATAATAATAAAGTATATTTATTATTTATACTTTAGTTTTCCTTTTTCAATAATGATTGAGTTTTTCCTTTTCTATTAGGAATTGTTTTCATTTTCCAATTAGGTTTGTTTTCCTTTTCTTTGTTAATGTAGGGGATGCCTAACTTATATAAAGGTATCTAGTCTTTGTTATTTTTCAATTTAGTTTATACTATCAATTAAATTTAAGTCTTTCAGAGTTATTTCTCTATTTGCTTATTTGGGACACTTAGAGACTTTCTCTTCCATATTTGTTATTTTCTCTCTTCGTAAGTTTCCTTTTCTATCTTCAATTCTTAGTTTCTGTTACTATTATACGCTGTTAGAACAATCTTAATTCTGTCCAGCGTGGCATATTTACGTGTGACATATACACTATTAGATCTGTAAAATCTAATTTGGACCACTAAATAATTCCTTTTCATTTCACCTGAAATAGAGATAAAGGATTATTACAAACTATTTATATCTATGGCTGTAAGCCTGTAAATAAACTGTTCATAACAACAAAGTAACAGAAATAATTACTTTTTTATTAATATATACATATTATATCAAGTTATTCAATGTTAATCTCATTGTTGATGTCCTAAAAAGCTCATCAATGTCAAACATAATCTTCTTTGTTTTTCTTTTTTTATATATTGTTTGTGAGCCAATGTTGCACATTATCAAAAGGTCAATCATAATCTAACCAAATTATGGCTCCGTTTACTTCGACGTAAAATGGTTTCCAGAAAATGACTTTTGCATTTTACGATGTTTACTTCGACGTAAAATAGTGGTCAAAGGAAAATATTTTTCATTTGACCAAAAATTCTTCTTTAATTTTCGGAAAATGGTTTACGGTTTTCAAAACCGTAAACCATTTTTCGATTTTGAGCATCTCATTTTCAAATTGGCGTACCTTGTCAAGGCACGCCTATGAGACCTTGCCGAGACTTGACTGGGACTTGCCCGGAACCCAACTCGGGACTTGACTGGGACTTGCCCGGGACCCAACCCCGGACTTTAAAGGGACCTACTCGGGGCCCGCCTGAGACTTTACCGAAACTCGTTCAGGACCCACCCGGAACTTGACAGGGACCCAACCGGGACCTGCTCGAGACTTTATTGAGACCCACCTGGGACTTGATCGGGACCTGCTCGGATTTGACCGAGACCCGCCCGGGACCTGATCGGGACTTTACCGGGACCCGCCCAGGACTTGCTCAGGACTTTGGGACCCGCTCGGCACTTGACTGGAACTAGACCGGGACCCACCCGAGACCTACTCGGGACTTTACCGAGACCCGCCCGGGACTTGACTGGGACTTGCCCAGGACCCGCCAGGCACTTGACCGGGACCTGCCCGAGACTTCACCGGGACTCGCCAGGGACCTGATCGGGACTTGATTGGGACTTGCCGGGGACTTCACCGGGACCTGCCTGGGACTTGTCCAGGACCTGCTTGGGACTTGACCGGGACCCCCTCAGGATTTCACCGGGACCCGCTCGGGGACTTGATCGAGACCCGCCCGGGACCCGTCCGGGACTTGCTCAGGACTTGTCCGAGACTTCATTGGGACCCGCCGAGGACTTGACCGGGACTTGATTGGAACCTGCTTGGGACTTGACCGGGACCTGCCCGGGGACTTGACCGGGACCCGCCCAGGACTTGATCGGAACCTGCTCGGGACTTGATCGAGACCCGCCCGGGACTTCACCTGGACCCACGCCGGACTTTCCGTGACTTGCCTAGGACTTGACCGGGACCTGCACGGGACCCGCCTGGGACTTGACCGAGACCTGCCTGAGACTTGACCAGGACCCGATTGGGACTTGCCCAGGACCCGTCCGGGCAGGTCCTGATCAAGTCCTGGTCAAGTCCCAGGTAGGTCCAAGTCAAGTCGTAGGCGGTACCGAGCAAGTCCCGGTTGGGTCCCGGACAAGTCTCAGGCGGGTCCCAGGCAGGTCGCGTTCAAGTCCTGGGCGGGTCCTGGTCAAGTCCCGGGCAAGTCTCAGTCGGGTCTTGGGCAGGTCCTGGGCAAGTCTCAATCGGGCCCCGGGCAAGTTTCGGTTAAGTCCCGATAAAGTCCCGGGTAGGTTCCGGGCAAGTCCCAGTCGGGTTTCGAGCAGGTCCCGGACAAGTCCCAGGCAAGTCGTTGTCAAGTCCCGGGCGGGTCCTAGTCAAGTCCCAGGTTGCTGCCGGTCAAGTCCCGGGTGGGTCCCATTCGGGTCCCGGTCAAGTCCAGAGCAAGTCCCGGGCAAGTCCCGGACAGCTGCCGGTCAAGTCCCAGGCGGGTCCCGTTAAAGTTCCGAGTAGGTCCTGGTCAAATCCCGGTGGGTCTGGTCAAGTCTCGGGACCTACTCGTAAATTTAGAGTTTAATATGATTTAATGAATATATATAAATTTTGTGATTTTTCATACGCGCGGTAAACACCTTAAAATGTTTCCGATAGAAAATATTTTTAGGAAAAATGACTTCTCTGAAAATATTTTCCGACGGAAACCATTTTACATCGAAGTAAATGGAGCCTATATGTCATCAAATGTAGGCAGCATTATTTCCTTCTTGTTGGCATATACAGGGCCCCAGTTTTCATGCATGTCAATGAGTGTTGCCCATACATTGAGCCAATGGATGTAACAACTCATTGAGCAAAATTGGCCAGACATGACATTTCATCTATTGACAAGACAATGGTTTGATGTGCAGTGATTCCCCTTCAAACAAATCAAACATTGACATGGAAATCCATCAACTCCCAATTTGTCCTCCACACTCCAAACAATTATTTTATTACATTTTTTTTTGTTTTGTTTTTTTGTTTTTTTTTTTTTAAAGCGGTTAGCAGGCAGTTAATAACTGCTTGCTTTTTCATCCTAACTGCTTGCTTTTTCATCCCTAATTTTTTTTTGGGTACGTAGATAAGAGGATGATGTCCTTATTTGTTGGGAGGCATAGTCTATCAGTTCAAACCAAACATTTCAAAGTCAAATTCCTCCTAAAATGCCAAAAGAGGAAAAAGGTGAAAGGGTAAGAGGATTTGGATCTTTGCTTACCCATATTTAATTATTTGAAGACATTTTCAATCATAGAATTAAATTTCGATAGCTTCCCACCAACAAACTCGTCTATTTCATCTGGAAATTATGGACCTACAGCCTTTGCATTATTATTTCCTAAAGCACCTCTTAGTACATTCAAAAGTCACATTGATTGAAAGAAAGAAAGAAACACGATTTCTTATTCATGTCAACTTCTGAGCCCAGGCTGAAAAAAGGTATTATATGATATATATATTTTTTAAAAAATTCTGCCAATTTTGTTGCTCAATTGCTTGGCTTATTGTGGATTGTGTTGAAACCTATTTGCATCAAATACTTATACACTTCAAGGCAGTAGAAGAAGAGCCAAGATTGAACCTAGGTGTTAAGTTCTAGGGTTGGCAAAAGGGGTTGGCGGGTCGAGTTTGGTTTGATCCGCTTGACCAATCAACCCGATAAAGATAAACCCAAGCACGAGCCATTTAAATAAACTGGTCAGACCATTAAACTTGAATATGACCTACTTGATATGTTTAGTAAACAGGTTGACCCATTTGAGTCCATTTAGACCCAAACACAACCCGTTTGACCTAGCCCAATACGACCCCTTTAAATCTGTTTAATTAAAGTCTTATATTGACTTAATCGGGATAATATTACTGCATTTGAAACTAAAACATTGATTTAGTGTATAACGCAATATGATTTTGTCATTTGTTTACATATGTACCATAGTATAATACAATATTTTCTTTTATTATTATTATTATTATTTTATATATATAAAGGAGCTTCAAATAAAGTGATGTAAATTAAATAAAATAGTTCTGACTATATTTTTAAAAAATATATGATTTGATAGAAGTTTTAAAGCTGATAGTAGATATAGATGAGACTTCTCATTTGCTTTGGAACCTGAAAAATTATCAAATTATGCACACTCTTAGAAATAGATATTATCAAACTGGATAGTACAGAAACACAATATATGAAGGGAAACCAAAGTATAATCTACATCAAATATATAGGGTTGAAGGAATTCGAACTAACAATCAATCTCTTTGAAAAATTAAATGGATTAAAAGGATGCAAATAAGATAGTAAGGGCGATGAGAATGAAAATAATGCCAACAAAGATAAATGTTTAGATGTGTTTCTTTTTGTTGGTGGTAAAACATGCAAATTGTATGGATAATATGGACAAACCATACATAAGGATATTTTGTTTAAGAGTAAGCCAAACATGAGAATCTCATTGTTTTAACAATTCTATCAGATTTCTAATCTTTTCAAACGTAACAAAAGTCACACACACATGTATATATAATTGAATTTGAGAAAGGATTATAAGGGATGGTCCTTACAACTTTTGATCCGAAAGGAAGAGAGATGTAGGAATTCTAAACAACAAAAAACCGGAAAAGGGGTGGGTTCCCCAACAATATAATAGACCCAAAATGAAAACAACAGTGCAGAGTTACAAACAAACAGTAGGAAACAGGATAAACTAGTGTCATGGTCCTCTCAATAGCGCCGCATATAACGGTAACAGAAGAAAATTGGATATAGATTAAGGCAAATCTATCCGAACCCTACATGGAAACAAGATCAACCACCGGAAGGAGGCTGAAGCGGTAGAAACATGTTAGATTTTGAGTTGAGGACTGTAGAATAGAGAGGCACTAACACAAATTTGGTTACAAAAATCTCCGTAAAGGATAAATTCACAAAACAAATGAGAGACAATAACCCAAACACAAAGGCAGCATAACACAAATAAAACTGCGAAAAATACATTAAAAAAAAAAAAAGCCAAATAGAAATAAAGTAACAAAAAACCCAAACAGTTGTCAGCAACGGGTGAAATGCACGGCGAAGAGGCGAAATACTATCATTTTTTTTTTTTTTTTTTGAAAAGAAATACTATCATTTTAGGGGTGGGCAAAATGTGCTATTACATTGAGATGCAGAGGCTATTACATTCTTAGGAATTCAGATTTCCAGACATTACATTTCTCAAAATGCATATACAGGAAAAAAAAAATGTTAAATTTCAGCAATCAAAAGACAAGTTAAAGTTGACATCTTCCCACCAACCATCGCATGCATTTTCATTTGGCAATCATGGGTTTGCCTTTTGCATTATTGTTTCCCAAAGCATCTCTAATCACATTCAAAAGTCAGTTGATTGAGAGAAAAAAAAAAAAAATCATGTTTATGACGTCAGGCCGAAAAATAGATCATCTCCAGTTCATTTAAACAGAATAATATTCAGGTAGTTTTAGTGGAATGGTATTTTTGTCCTCTCAAAACAAAAATACCAATTCACTATAACTAACTGGATATTATCCTATTCAAATGAACTGGAGAGAATCTTGTTCCGAAAAATACAAAGTATATATTAATATGAGCTACATGTTTTTGGAGTTGAATCGTTTGGCACTTTGTGGATTGAATGTGCCTAAAATAGCCTCTACATGCTATAGATGGGAAGATATGTTTGGATGGCATAATTTAGGTGTGGCCCTAAATTATGCTATAGATATGAGAGATATCCATGCATGTGTAATAATAATGAATCCATAATGATAGAGTTAGTTGTCATTTAAAATCAATAATTATGATTATACAATTGTTGACTTGAATCGATGTGAGATAAAGTTGCAATATCATATGTATGAGTAGTTGTTAATAATGATATATTTGATAATATCTCATCAGGCTAAAAAAATAGCAATATCCTCATGATTTTTTTAAAATTTTTTCAACACTATCATACTTCAAAAATTAATTAATGAAAGGCATATATAGTAAAGCATCTTCTAGTTCTTGATGATGATTACTAGTAGAAGGACGTAGTGAAACCTTGTTATGTTCTCCAAAATGGTTAATAGAATGACTACATTGTTAATTTTTGATACTTTATTAGGGTACATTATAATTTTTTAAACATTGGAGGTCAAATTACAAATCTTCATAAAAGAACGACGTAGATGCCAGATGGAAATTCAATCATTGAATCATCAATTGTTTTATGCAATAATTGAAGGTTGATTCCTTCAAAATAATTAATTAAAGGTCTGATCTCCTCAAAGTGGTTGATTTATCAATTTTACCTTTAATTTCCCAAGTTTGAACAGATAGAAACCTTCATGTTCCTATCACAATCAAAGAAAGCAGAACAATGTCAAAACCAAAAAAGGAAACCATTCATTAGTCAATAGTCTCACCTCAAAAACACATAACTAGACTTGAAACTCGATTCTACCAATAAGTTTGCCTTCTCAACTTTTAATGAAATAATCATAAACTTACATACTCCTATGTCTAATGAAACACATAAAATGAAAATATATAATGATAATCCAAAAAAAAAAAAAAAATATTAATAAATCAAATGCATAAATGACCACCACGTCAGCCTACATAAACTAGAAGAATGATTTGCTAATAACGACAAAGGCTTCCCATCTAGGATTGGCATCATTGATACAATTTTTTATTATTATTTTTTTTTATTTTTATTAAAATACCATTCACTCATTCATTTCATTGATGATAAAATCTTGAACAAGGTTGCTATTACAAAATCCTTAGCACGTTGAGGGGCTCTGACCATTTTATACGTAAAGGAAAGTGCATTTTTGCTAGCCTATGAGCTGCTTTGTTTGCCTCTCTTTTAACATGATACACCCTAGACTGTTGAAAAGATTTCAACACCAACTGGGCATCGTCAATTAATTGGCCAAACTTTTGTCATCCTTTCTTAATGCCTGCACCACCTATAAAACATGTTCTTCAAGTTTCACCTTATTTCACCTCATCTCTTACACAAAAACTAAGGAATTATTGATTTCACAAGTACGTGAATAATTATTTGATTAAATCGGGTACTCAAAGGATAAGAGATAGTGAATTAAAGTGACGGTTTAATTGATTTAATTCAACTACGGAATATTTCATGGAGAATCAAATATACTAACAAGAATTGTCTAAGGAATTAATTGATTAAATTTAAAATATAAACTAGAGTGTAGCTGCAATTATTTAGTGAAATTAATTGTAATTAAATACAAACTTATTTGAAGGGTCCCATGTGACATGCTTTTATTTATTTAGGCTATGATATAATTTTAAAACATGGGCTATAGCTAGTGTAAGACATATAATTCTAATATGGTAGCAATATGGAATTTTGAATACGATAACTTGTAAAATTCATTTTGGATGGATAATCAAAGAAAATTTATTTACTTGATTATGGAATCCGTTATAAAGTGTTTATAGCATATTTGGATCACAAAAGATTAATTTTACAAGCTCGTTTCATTTCATGTGTTCTCGTAGCCCTTAAAAATTGTTCTCAAGTTGATGGCCTAGAACACAGATTTATTTCAATATTGTTTTTTTTTTTTAATTGTTTTCCAATTCTTTTGTTGATGCTCAATTATTCAAAAATTATTTTTGATCATTGAGACATGATTTTCAAAGCAAGAGAATTTTTTTTAGGTTGCTTGTGTGGTAGTTTGATTGGTTATGAACCATGAACAACACCAAGGTGTGTATAACCTATGATTGAGCTACCTTGGGTAATGGCTGGAGCACCACCCTAACGGAGATGGTATGCAGCCCTTTGGGCCGCCGGCGCTGCCTCCCTAAGGAAAGCCTAGGTGACCGCACCTCATAGGATGAGGTGGCGGCTACCATATGTTGTGTTTAGGTTTTTGAAACCCTAACTTATACCCCTAATCCTAACCCTAAATTTATTTTGATCATTAAAATTTTTAATCATCTCAAAATTTATATAGGTAGATGATTTCTTGATGAAATTGGTTCAGAATACTATCAAGCCGGACTTACCCAAGACAGATTCCAATTTGATTAGAATTTGGTATCCAAATGTGATTGGGATGACCTAATTGTTTAAGGTTCTAGAAACACAAGAATTTATGATGAAGGGTTATGTTTCATAAATGGAATGGAGTATGACTACTTAACCTAAAACATATATGATTCCAACGAAATTGCAATATAGTTTACCTAATGGGATTAAGAGCATGTTTGAGATTATGTTTGATAAACAAAGTTTTTAAGTCAAAAAAAGCTTTTTGGCAAAAGCTTCTTTTTTAGCTTTTGCCAAAAATGCATTTCAATCATTTTTAGGTTTTTTGGACCCTTAAAAGCGCTTTTAATTTTTTTTACCAAACATGTATTATTTTCTTCAAAAGCTAGAAATTTTTTGAATGTTAAACACATTTTTAGGCCTCCCAAACGCACACCTAAACATGCCCTAAAATAACTATATCTTGTTTACATGAGGTTTCATATTAGGAAAGTGCTTCCAAATAAATGTATTTTAATATGAATAGAATGTCAATAACCTAGTTAGATAAGGAATTCTAATGTAATTAGAGCATTCCCATCAAGTTATTTAAAATTTCTCTAAATTTAACTTTGAAAATGTACTTTTTATTTTATTTTTATTTTTATTTAACTAGCCATGTTTTAAAACAACCAAATATCAAACTCGCTAAATATTTCTCTACTTTAACTAAATATTATTTTTTATTAATAAATATAATTGCCATGAAACTCACTCACTTTGATTCCATGTGAGAGATTTACCAAAATGCCACCCCAACTGAGAAGAAATTTAGTATGTATTATTTGATGTAAATTGATTTACATGATGGGGTATTTATACATAAAGCTAGGGTTACATAGCTGTTGCAAATTAATGTTAAAATCTTCTATACATGGAAATTGATTAAGTAGAATGAATGTTAACGTTGTTGATTGGGGATTTTCCTTTCTCAATTGTCTTTATGACCGTTGCACAGATTTGTTTCCTTAACATCCCCCTCAAGTTGGAGTAGATATTCATGACACCCAATTTGCCAAGTAGGAAATGGAATTGTGTTGAACCTAGTGCCTTAATAAATAGATCAGCGGGTTGTTGAGCGGTAGGTATGTGAAAAGTTTGAATTATACCATCTTGCAACTTTTCCCGAATGAGGTAACAGTCAATCTCTATATATTTTGTTCTTTCATTATAGACAGGATTCGAGGTGATGTGGATGGCTGCCTTATTGTCGCAATACAATTTTGCTAGTTGTGAATGTGAGATATGGAGGTCCGCCAACAGTTGTTTCAATCAAATAATTTCATAGCAGGTTGAGGCCATAGCCTATATTCTGCTTCAACTGAAGAATGTGATATTGTTGTTTGCTTTTTCGTTTTCTAAGATATTGGCGAGCTTCAATGGAGTATACAATATCCAGTAGCTGAACATTGAGTGTCTTTACATCGTGCCCAATCTGCATCACAGAATGCATGTAATTGAATGTTGCTTGTGGCTGATAAGAGAATTCCTTGTCCTAAAGATTGCTTGATGTAGCTTAAAACTCTATGCACTGCATCTAAATGGGATGTGTGTGGCTTGTCCATAAACTGACTTAACACCTACACTGCATAAGCCAAATCTGGTTTGGTAATGGTTAAATAAATCAACTTACCAACTAGTCGACGATATGATGAGGGATCTGCAATAAGGTCTCCATCATGTTTATTGAGTGCTAAATTTTGCTCAATGGGAAAAAGTGCTAGGCTTGGCACCAAGAAAACCGGTATCTTCAAGTATTTCAAGAGCATACTTTCTTTGTGATAGAAAGATGCCTTCCTTTGAACGAGCCACTTCAATTCCCAGAAAATACTTCAGGTTGCCCAGATCTTTGTGTTTGAAATGGTCACCCAAATGTTTCTTCAGTTTTTGAATCTGACTCTAAGTTGTTGCATACCAATATAATATCATCTACATATACAAGAATGGCTATGAAGTTACCTTCGTGGGATCAGACGAATAGTGAGTAGTCTACCTTGGATTATTTATATCCTGCGCTAATGAGAGTGGAAGAGATTTTTGCATACTTCATGGGCTTGTGCACGCTCCCTCACATCTCAGGCTGGGCAATGACTCTGATACCATATGTAACATCCCACCCCAATGACACAATATTGTCCGCTTTTGGCTCCCATGAACCAGACTTCCCAGGAGGTCACCCATCCTGGTACTACTCCAGCAGAAGTACGTTTAACTGTGGAGTTCTGATGGGATCATTACCATCACGGATTTAAAACGCGTTGTTGTCATTAAGGGTAGAAGTATACATATAAGCACATCTCCATCTCCATACCCAGGCAATGTGGGACGTCACACTAGTCTCCCCATTTCGTTCGAAACCAGAAGGAAGGTGCATGTAGACTTCTTCGTCAAGGTCACCATGAAGGAAGGCGTTGTTGACATCAAGTTGATACAAATGCCATCCGCAAGAGGTGGCAATGGCAAGGAAAGAGCAGACAGTGACCATCTTAGTGACAGGGGCTAAGGTCTCTGTATAATCAAGGCCAACTTGTAGGTTGTAACCCTTATCCACTAAGCGAGCTTTATATTGTTCCACAAAACCATCCGAGTGATATTTTATTTTGTAAACCCATTTGCATCGAATGGGTTTCTTTCCAAGTGGAAGAGGGGTTAGGGTCCATGTTTCAGTCAACTCTAGAGCATTCACCTCAACACGCATTGCATCACACCACCTAGAATCCTACATGGCCTGCAAAAAAGATTTTGGCTCTTGTGCAAGAAAAATAGCAGCACTAAAGGCACGATGGTGGTAAGAGAGACAAGTATAAGATAAAAAGGTGTCAAAAGAGTAAGGGGTGCTTGAGGAACGCACCAAACCTGATTTATATGATTGAGTGGTACAGAACGGTAAAGCTTTTGCAAGAAGAAAATCACGCAAGTATGCAGATGGCTGGGTCGACTAAGTGGATCGCTGAGTGACCGGAGGTGGGGAAGAGGTAGTCTGAGTAGCAAAAGGGGTAACCAGGGCTTCAATGATAGGTGACAAGGGGGTGTGGACAACATGAGGAAGGTCAAAAGGGATAGGCAAGACCTGTTAATATTGCTTAGAGGTAGTTTGGGTAGAGGGAAAATGATCTTCATAAAAAAAGATATCATGAGAGATGAAGGTCTTGTTGTGATCAATATCATATAGGCGATATCCCTTTTGACTATAAAGATAACCTAGGAAAACACATCTTATAGCATGGGGGTCAAATTTTGATGGTTTTTGTGAATGAGTGGAAGCAAAGTACAAACAACTGAAAACTCGAAAGTGATTGTATTGAGGTTTTGAGTTGTGTAACTTCTTATATGGAGTTTTGACAAATAGGAGGGGGTAGGTGTTCTATTGATCAAATGGGTAGTGGTTAAGATAGCGTCTCCCCAAAAACGTGTGGGCAAGTGGGCTTGAAAGAGTAAGGCTCAAGACATATTGAGAATGTGACAGTGCTTGCGTTCAACAACACCATTTTGTTGTGGATTAGAGACATAACTAGTTTGATGGATGATGCATTTGTTAGAATAAAATGATGGAATAATGAATTTAGGGCCATTGTCACTACGAATTATTTTAATGGAAGTCGAGAATTGGTTTTCAACAATATTAATAAAAGATTGTAGAAGAGAGTGAGCCTCAGATTTATGTTGCTTCAAATAGACCCATGTAGATCTAGTGTAGTCACCAACAACGGTAAGAAAATAACGTGCCCCATTAATGGAAGTTGTGCGATAACCACCATAAATATCAATGTGTAGTAATGCAAAAGATACAGTAGAAGATATTTGACTAGTTGGAAATGGAAGATGTGTTTTCTTTGCTAGAGGACAAACAAGACATTGTTTAGAATCCGAACAACAAATTTCAAATACATTATTGGACAAAAATGATAGAACTTTATTGGAGAGGTGACCTAATCGGCGATGCCAAAGCTATGAGATTGACTTTGCCATCTGACACCATGCAAGTCTCATGTTGGTGAAATAATATAGGCCATCCCGCTTAATGCCCAGACTAATCATCTTCATCAAGCGAAGGTCTTGGATGAAATAGAAGTTAGAAGAAAAAATGATGAGACAATACAATGTTTGACATAATGTACGCACGAATATCAGGTTAAAGTGAAAAGTAGGAACACAAAGGACATTATGAAGAACGAGTGATGAAGAAAAAATCACAGGTCCAATATGAGTTATAGAAGCATATGAGTCATCACGTAATTGGACAGTACGACTATGAAAAGGATATGATTGGGTCAAGGTAGTGGAAAAACATACCATATGGTCAGTTGCACCACTGTCAAGAATCCATAATGAATTATTAGATAAGATAGAAGACATACCTAAAGAAATGATTCGGTACTACCTACTTGGTGGGCCATGGATTGTTGTGGGTTTACATTATTCAAAGTTGCAAGGAGATGTTGGCATTGATCAAGTGTAAAAGGGAAACTGCTGGTAGTGGAAACCTAATGCGCACGAGGCTTAGGACCAAAGCTCGAGCTAGAATCAGTCTTGCGACAAGCAGGGGGAAATCCATGAAGGTGGTAGCACTGCTCAGTAGTATGACCGTCACGACCGCAGTGAGTGCATTTTGGTTGTTCCTTCTTTTGAAAACTAGATCGGTTGTCCTTTCGTGGTGGTAGGTTGCCTTTTGCAGCTAAGGCAATGCCTTCAATGGTAGGTGGGGTGGTAATGTTGTGTTGGCATTCCTCCTGAAGGACCAAGGAATATACATGATTGACTGAAGGTAATGGTTCTATCAAGAGAACATGCCCCGAACAATTGCATATGACTCATTGAGACCCATGAGGAACTTAATGGTATGCTGATATTGCTGTATTTGGATACCTTCCTTTAGTGCGCCACATGTGCAACATAGGCTAGGCTGACGTGCTGATAGTCCATCCAATAACCCTTTTAGTTTGGTGAAATATGCGGCCATAGACATGGTGCCTTGAACGAGAGTTCTAATATCTTGCTCTAGTTGAAACATGCGAGAGGCATTTACTTGAGATAATTGTTCTTTAATATCCAGCCAAATGTCGTTAGCAAGGTAGCAATAAATAACACTAGTGCAAATGTCATTAGAAATGGAATTTAATAACCAATATTTTACCATATTGTTGCATCGACTCCATCGTGCAAAATCTGTGGAGGACCTGCGCTGGTGGATAGATGGTTTTTTCAATGAATTCGAGCTTGTTCTTGGCATTGAAAGCCATGATGATTGCTCGACTCCATGTTTGATAATTGTCTCCAGTGAGAGGTTGAGATGCCAATACCACGCTAGGATTATCATAATTGTAAATGTATAAATAGTGGGAGGCGGTGGGAGTTGTAGTGGTTGTGGGAGTTGTAATATCAACCATGATGAAAACTAGGTTTTTTTTTTTTTTTTTTGGTGACACTAAACTACTTGTAGCTTAGGGTGATATGTAACCAACTTAAACTACAGGTAGTATAACAGGGATGCAAATCGAACTGTGGGCTACCATAAAGATTAAATGGGCTTGGACCAAAAAAATAAGAAGAAGAGTGAACTATTGTTTTATGAGTTTAGTAAACAATCCTCGTGGGAATGATCTCGTACTTGCACCCTATACTATTGTTTTGATCTTGTACACTTGCGAGCTAAAATGTAGCAAATATTATCTATTAATTTAGGTAGTATTTGTTACAACATTTTGATTTGGGTATTATACTCTCACTTCCTTATAAGAATTTCATTCTCGAAATTAAGAGTGTTTGAAATTAGGAGAATAGTCCTTTTTTTTTTTTTTGCAAAAATTATTGGAAATGTTTTGCAAATCAAGATCTTTGAAAAAGGATGTTTTAAGGTAGGTAGACAATTCAAAATAGGCATATCAGAAATAACAACATTCAAAAGAAAGACAAAGCATCATAACAAGTCTAAAGTATCATATACATATCAAAATTGCTAGCATCGCGGTGGACTTATAAAAGATAGCCAACGCAAGATCGCTCTACGAGTGGGATCGTCTCCTAGAGCTGGGTGTGACGACCCCGATGGGCAAATCAATTAACTAATAATTGATCCCATGGTTCGCCTCCCAGCCTTATCCCTCACGGGACAAGACTCAGGGATTTCAACACTTCTCGTCGTAATGAGCAAATCTCAGCAAAAGACTTTATTAAGACTATAGGAAATAGAGATAAATAATTTAACATTCACACAACATTCACTAAAGAAATTATAAAACCTCATAACATAGATAATCATCATAATGTATCAGTCATCGGACCGTCATTAAAAGGGGTTACAAACCATAATTTCAAATAACATTGTCTTGTTAATTATTAATTAAAAGGGAAAAATATAATTTAGCCCCCGAAACTACCAACCATTTTCATTTTAGCCCTCAAATATTCAAAAAGTGATAAAGTAGCCTCGCAAACTACCGAACAGTTGCAAAAGGGCATTTTAGTAACTTAACCTTGCCAAAAAAAAGTAGTATTGAATTTTTCATCCAATTTGACGGTAATAATTAATGTAGTGGCTAAATTGTAACTATTTGGTAGTTTGAGGGCTACGTTATCACTTTTTGAACATTAGGGTGCTAAAATAAAAATGACTGGTAGTTTGGGGGGCTAAATTATATTTTTCACAAAGAATTAAACGATTCATACTTTGGGAAGACGGGTTGTACCGCATCTTAGTGGTTAAGTGGACAATCTGTGCCAACCAAGATGAACTATTCTCATTCTTTAATAAGATGTTTTTTTGTTTATTTATAACATGTATAGAATGAATTTATGGAATTAAATATGGTTAACCATTGATGTGCGGATAGGGTGAAGTCAACCCTATTCTCTTTTCCCATATCTTTTACACTCTATTTTTACGTTTATTTTATGCACTTTGAATTTACATAAAACAAATCAATCTCTTTTTTATTAAATTAATTTTAATTTTCATAAATTTGATAACTAAACCCTTGTAGTCCTTAAGGTTTGACACCCTCAATAAAGTCATATCTTACGGGATTCGTACTATTGTGAGTGGTAAATTTTATAATTGATATTTTGTTTTAAAAATACCACATCAACGACCCTAAGTTCAAAAACAAGGTTTTTGGTTGGTCAAAATTGGTCAAGGGAGTGAGTGGGTCTTGTTCATAGATCGACTTAGGGGCATTTGGGTCATGACGCATGCATCAATTGCATGATGGGGTCAATAACTCACAAGGAATTCCGATTTAGGGCAAAACGCCTAAATCCGGATGTTTAGGAATTTTAAGTGAAATTGATGCAAAAATGCAAGCACAACTACCCTATAACATGATCCTAGTTTACAACCAACAAGCTAAATGCCATGAAATACAAGAAAATTGAAAATCCAAATAAAACCCTAAAGTTACAAAATTTTGAACAAAAAGTTGAAAAATCTGCATACCTCGTTTTATTCCGTGTAGAGGGGTGGGAATCTTTCAAATCCTTGGGAGACTTGACCGAAAATGGGTTTGAGCGTGTTTGGTTTGTGAGAAAATGAAGGAAATTGAAATGAATAGAGTTTAGGGTACGTTTGGCCGTTTTTAAAGAGGAGGCGCTGAAGATTTAGGCTTTCTGGGTGTACGTCTGGTCATAACAAATTTAATTTAATTTAATTTGTTTATTTATTGAACTTTTAAAACAAATGGAAAGGCATAAAAGGGCTAGGTGGGTTTCGGTATGCAAACTAATTTCGCAAAACTCGAGGTACGAGTGGAAATTCCCTTTGCTTCGAAATTCATTTTGGAATACATAAGTACAAAACGTACTACTAAGTACCACGCATAGGCTAGCTACCTAATGTCCTACTTATGCAAATGCCACCCCAAGGCCTAACACTCTCCGGTCGATTCTTCTGAGGGGTCTTCTTCGTCCTTAACTAGTGCTTCGTAATCCTTGTCGATGCTGGAGAGAAAAGCAATTCTCTGTCAGTCGAATCCGTCTAGCAGAGCTCTTGCCTTCAACAATTGAATCTCTTCTTGCTCCATCTAGACGTACTTGTCCGTAAACATTCCGAGAATGGGTGGAAAGTCTTGTATTGCTGAGACGCTCTGATGCTTCCACTTTATAGTTGCCTAGTCCTTCTTGGAATCTACTTGTGCCTTCTCTTCTTGGATCGATCCTAGGGATGGTAGAGGTTTCGACCTCCGGAACGGCCGGGTTAAAACCCTGCGCTTGTTGAGGCAAGGCTTGTATCTAGGCGCATAAGGCCTGAACTCGGTTGGCCATTCTTGAATAGTCACTCAGTGTCGACATCCATCTCACATCTGAGTGTGAAGCAAGATCAAGTGCCTGTAATGCGGAATAGGCGACCCCGTTCAATTCCAAACTAAGCAGTCAAGAAGGCTGTTACTATAGCCTGCACCTCAATCAAACAATAAACAAGGAAACTAGGTCTATCATAGATCAACTCCTAAAGCATTACAACCTATTCTTAGATTATCAGCTCATGTTGGCAAGACCATATGCTCTAATACCATACTGTAATGTCCCCAAAATTAGCCTCGGCTAATCTGGCAGGGTTACTTGCAATTACCCCAGTTATGCCAACTTGTGGCTAAATGAGGAATCGCCCCTCTAAGCATTTTCAAAGTTAATGCATAAGAATGTAAAACAAATCTGAGAAAACTATTAAATCATCAAATGGACAAATATAATCCCCAAACTCAAAGGCAGAGAGCATCTAACACTAAACAATAAACAAACCTGATAACAACATGCAAACCTTTAAGCAACGTCTATAGTGGTAGTCGTGCCACTCTTGGATTCTAGAAACAGATTTCCTATAAAGGTAATAACAGCGTAAGTCTATAGACTTAATAAGTAAACATCGCAACTAGGTATGATATGAGTCCATTTAAACAGAAATAAACGTCAAGTTTTAATAAGCATTCAAAATGAGGTGTTGTATCTGTTATTACACCATAAAAGTAGCGTTTTAGTTATCAAAAGTGTGGTGTACTTCCGACGGCAATCACCCAAGTGTTTAAATGTAAAAAGACTAGTGCTTTATAGGTCATAACTCTCATGTATGGTCTACCCAAGATATTACCAATTCTCAATAGGGTTGTCGCTATTTCGAGGGACCTGTAATACAATACTGGTGCCCCGAAAATTGTACGCTACCGTCTATAACACTAGTAGCATGACCGAGTCCGACATCGGGTGGCCCACACTACTAATGATGTACGTCCTATAGTGATCGCCCATTAAGGTTGAGCTGGTCACGAAACAACCATTGGATCCAAGGCCATATAACACACACGCATTTAACCATATCATTAAGTTTATATAGTAAGCCCATGGCCATTATACTGCACGTAGTGGTGTACCATGTCATACAATGCATCTTATCAATTAACTAATGTTGCAGTTACCAAGTAATTACAAAAATGTAGATATGCTCATATCATACTCATGTTCAGTCAACTGACATATCCCATGTTTTTTAGGAAAATGTTCATAAGCATTTACTTACCTTACACACTCGCTTGAATCCTCCGACATTGCTAAATCTTGCTATAATGGAATATGAGACGTCGTTATGCACAGTATTAGAGGACCCTTACGAGTAGGATACTAGGTCTGATTTAACATAAAGGGTTACTAGAACCTAAGTTGCATAAATGGGGCTAAAGGGCAGATGCCTGACCTTCTGGCCATGCGAATGGGCTTGAGAGCGTATGTCCAGTCATTGAGTTAGGCATTTCGGCCAAAAGCTTCTAACAGAGTTTTAAGGCTCCCATGAAATCTAGAGGCTACTATAACTCCTTCTAGGCTACTAAATAAGCACATGCTTGTAAGAAAAACTCATCAACATGCAATCATAAAGAGAAGAGGCTTTTTGAACTCTTTTGAAAACGTTTCTTTGTTTTTACGAGAAAGAAATGCAGGAACTTAACACGACGTATTTGGAACTTATAACATAGCAAGAACAATATAAAAAGGATAGAAATGGGCAGGGGTTACCTTAGAGGATCCCGAGCTTTCTCTTCTCCTTTCTCCCAAGCCATACAACTTACGAGACACTCACAAGAGGTTTCACAAAGGATTTGGGGTGAAAAATACATTCAAGGGGAGGGGGAAGGCATGTTATTTATAGGCATGAAAAGCTGAGGGTGCTACCAATTATTTTGAAAAGCAATGTACGTCCAGTACTATTGGGGTGTACGTCTGGTACTGTTTATTCAATGGTCCAAAGGTTGCATCGTACGTACAGTTATTAACCGGTGGTTATTCCCAAAGTAGCGTTCGTCCAGTGTGGTTCCCAGTACATACTTACTATAGGTAAGGGGAGTATGTCCGGTGGTCCCCTGGCGTATGTCCTCATTAAAGACAAAGACGTATGTCCGGTAATCCTTAGCGTACATACAGTTAGAAAGGGTTAGACTTGGGTTTTTGCCTCAAAACTTTTAAGAGTTTTAGGTTATAATGTCCTTTGTTATAAAATCGAGTCTTATATAAATCATTTAGTCATTCTTTGTAGAAAATCTTTTAAAAAGACAATTGTTTTTATCGGGATATAACACTTCATCACCTACAAAATGGTTTAAATGTATAGTAAAACCCATGGTAACTGTTATTGTAAACTCATAGTATGAATATATATTTATAAATGTGGCTCATTGCTAAAAGTCCATAATTTCTAAATTTACTGAGAGTGTAAACCCACGTATCCACCTATATTATTATGATAACTCCACAATAGCATAGTTCTTATTGCAGGTTGAGGGATTGGCGTAGATCTGAGTGCGAGCTTAGAAATCTATAGTAGAAGAACTCATGTGACCTTAAATTGTGGTATGCTGACCTGAGTTAAGTCCGCCTTTGTAAATTTGAATAGATGCCAAGTCTGGCATGTCATAGTGATGTTATATATTCATTTAAGATTTAGTTGTAATGATTTTATAAGATGAAATAGTAGTTCTGGTATATTTTATTGAGAAGTCTATTTGGTCAATTCAAAGGCAAAAATTATTACAGTTTTTCGGTTGCATTAATTGTTTAAGAATATAATAATAGCGTCTCTTGGTTAATTGTGAAAAATTCTTCACTTTCGTCCTTAAATTTACGGTGACGGTTCATAAACTCTGTCTTGCTGTTAATTCTTTGCTGTCGGAAGTCGTTAGTCCTCGCCACTCCGTCGTCACTCTAGCCGTTGTTATTGCTAATTATTTTACGAGTCAAAAGTCAAAGAAAATATTTTTATTTGAAATAATTTCTTTGAGTTAAAAGTATTTTTCAAAAAAAAAAAAGAAAAAGAAAAAGAAAAAGAAAAATGGGAAGCCTAAATATAAACGAAGCCATAAACTAATACTGCTTGCAGAGCAGTTGGCTCTCACTTTCCATAAATTCTCTTTTTCCTAACGTCCATACGGATTTACCAATTCAAATATAGAAAGCAAATTAACATAAATAAATTTACCGGATGGAATCAAAAGTTGTCCGAAGTCCGTATAATAGATTGAGCACGTAGGCGTCTGTGAACTTCTCTATATTTGTCGGCCAACATGGTCCCACCGCCATCTCATTCTGGGCCCCACCCCTTCCAGTTTCTGTCTCTGGCCGACACAATAGTGAGTCTCTTCATCGTGCGAATTTGTCTAAAAATTAATGAAGTTCCCATAATTTGAATCTAGGGAACCAAATTCAAACCCAATCACTCGCATGCCACCCACACCAAACCAAATTCATTTAAACTATATATTGGATTTATCTGCAACACCTAATATAATTATTTTATTGTCTAAATATAAATTAAATGGTTCAGTTGGTATAAACAAGAACACTCAAAGCAGAAACTTTCTATATATATATATATATGCTTCAATCCAATCTTATGGTGCACTAAAAATATCTTCAAGTTTTTGTTTGATCCAAAACAAATGAAATCCATTTTTATGTCAATTAATTTCTTTCTGTTTTCCTTATGCGGTGAGGAATGTCATGTGTATTAAGTATATATTAACTGTTTCTCAGAATCCAAGTAAGTCAGATCTGAAGCAGAAGATTTAATTCACTGCAAAATTTATTTTGATGTTGAAATATGATGAAGCTTTGAATATGATGTTAAAGTTTGTGGAGAAATTTAAAATATGAAAATAATAGTAAAAGCAAGAAAGAAAAAAAAGAGAGATAAAGAAGTAGGAGTGGTTTGATTTTAGACGTGTAAGTATGCTATTCTGAATAGTCGTTAGGGTTATGTTGAACTTATTAACTTGATTGTTTTTAGTAGATAAGCTCCTATTTACAGTTGAATAAGTTGATCCATACAAGAAAACCTAACTCGATTTATACTGAAAAATATAAACCAATCCTATAAATATTAGAATACATTCTATAACTCATTTTTTATTCATCACTTCTATATATTTATTGGATCCACATTGGGCCTGACAAAGATTTAATGGTAGATTTACCAATCTTTTTTGTATTAAGATGGACAAAAGATTGAAACAAAACATTTCTCATGCTACAAATATGCAAATAATGTGCATTTGTAAACTTAGAATCTGATATAATATAAATTAAATGATTAAATTTATCTCTTTATATTAGCTTAAATTTTTGGACTAAGGGATTATCACTTAAAATATTACGCATGTTAAACCTCACTTGTTAATAACGTAAGGGGGAGTATTGATAATTTAATAGAACCTAGGGTCTTCAAAGTAATTATAAAAGATAATTTGATTGTGCTCTAGGGTCCTTCAACCTTTCTTAATCAATCAACTAAATGCAGAGATTAGACCAAAATGGTGTCCATTTTGCAATGGTAGAAAATGATGAAGCGATATTAAGTGAAGTAATCTCAAATGCATCCCCAACCATACATATTCACCCCATAGAAACAACATACTTGCCGTCAATAGGTTCAAATGTAACATTTGATGATGTGGATTACATTATTTTAAATGAGATATTTTTATGTGTCACATTATTGGTCTCTTTCTAGCTCTTTTTTGTATGCCCGTTTTGATTGGTGAGGTGTGATGGGCTATTTTTTTTTCTTTTTTTGTTAATCAATAAAGGCATCAAAAAATATATTTTGCTATCAGAACAGAAAGTTCACTTCATCATGCATGATTCAATCAATCACATGCATAAGTCATTGTAATAAAATCAAAATTTGGGGCCCGTTTGGATACCTCATGACCCACCCAGTTGATGAACTTCACAGGTTCAAACAGACCATCGCCTACATTTGATTCATGAAATTTGACTGTCAGAATCCGACCCACATTTCGCCCTCAATTGCCTGGAAATTGACACTGTTTCTTTCCCATCCGCCGGCCATGTCTAACAGATCCGAATCTATTCAACCTATCTCTGTCTTTTATGTCAGCTTCTCTTCTTCGGACGCGCTTTCCGTGTATTCTCTACATCTGTGCGTGGGCCTCGCATATATACCACCCCCACCGCCACCACTCTCCACCTAAGCTTTTTTATTTATTTATTTATTTTCGTGTTTCGAACGTGCTCCTCCTTCAAATGGCAGCCGGTCGGTTATTGTTGCAGTAGCTCTCAAGCAGGCCCGACTACAAAAACCGTTTTATGCAGCCAATTTCTTGACATTTAGTCTAAGATACATAAGATTGGGCCATTTTTAAACATTGCATTTTTGTCCTCGTAATTCTTAATTTTTTGTTTCCTTTAACCCTTTTCCCTATTTGCTTAGAATTTATTAGTATTATTATTTTTTTCCCGAAGAAGAGGTAAAAGGGAATGGTAAAAAAAAAAATTACCAAATTGATTAATCCCAACAATGCTGCTTTAAAGTCTCAGACAGAAATGCATGTAGCTTTCAATTAGGATGGATGACTTTAAGCAAGAGTAATATTTCCTGTGGATTCACAGATCCACAGAAACCCCCACAAACGGAAAGGCACATTTAAGAGGCACCATCTACCTCTTCTGCATTTCCATGTTCTTTTCCCTGGCTTTCCAACCAAGCAATGGAAACTAATTTGTTTTTCTGTACGGATCCTAACTTTCAAAATCTAAAGCAGTTATGGATGCTTCGAGTATTTAAAATTCGCACTTGAGCATGAATTTTATCTAGGGCTAGTAATTAGTATATGTCACACCAACCCTAACATTTTAATTTTGTACTGGGTTTATATCGGATTAGTAAATCATGTCAAAATTTGCTTACCATTATGTATTGTGTTGAGTTTCAGTCGTTAAGATTATATATCAATTATAACCTAATCCATTAAATTAAACTGATCAGACTTTAATTTCGTATTGAGCTCACGGGTCACGTCAAAAGTAGTTAGCCTTAATTTTATGTTTAAAAAAATATATATAAAAAAGTCAAATTTGCATACAAAATTGAACTAAACATAAAAACAAGAACAAAATAGTTTCCGAAGAAGGCAAGCTAACTGGTATTTTCAACGAGGATGGGAGGAAGGAAAGTGGTTGTACTACTAGGTAAAAAAACAAAAGAAAGACAAGTACATGATTCTTGATACCCCATTGCCTTAGTCTATTATTGTGCTAAAGAGCTCAGCAATTTGTTTGGTTTCGAGTCCTTTTGCCTCATAATCAACCTCCTTATTATCTCTTTACGGAGGGACCCGCTGGATGCTCTCTTATTTATATCGAACAGTTCTGCCTCACTCTTGTTTCATATATAACTTGCCTCAAGCTCTCTGCTTCACTCTATCGCCCTGCATTTATGCACACGCAATCACTCTGCTTTCTCAATAATAACTCTCTTCACCTTTCTTCTTCTTCTTCCCTCTTCATGGCTTTCTTTCTTTTCATTCTTCTGATTCTTATGGCCCCTTCAAGCAATGCTCAGTGGCCTCCTTCGCCTGGATACTGGCCAAGCTCTAAGTTCACTTCAATGAGCTTTTACAAAGGTTATAGAAACCTCTGGGGTCCTTCGCACCAGAGATTTGACCAAAATGCATTAACAATCTGGCTTGATCGTACCTCAGGTCTCACTCACTCCCATTTACATTATAATGTATATTTTTCTTTTTATAAGCCGGGTACCCGGAGTTTTGCTCCGACTAGATCCCGGAATACTATGCAAAGTACTCTCTCGCTGATTTATTTCTTGGTTTTTAATAACAGGAAGCGGGTTCAAGTCAGTCCTCCCGTTTCGATCTGGGTATTTTGGGGCCTCCATTAAGCTTCAAGCTGGTTACACTGCTGGAGTCATAACAGCTTTCTATGTGAGAATTTGGACCCAAAAACCTTGTTTATTTGTTCATGAACATGTATCAATAAAATCCTTGGCAAATTTAATTAGTCTTATTATATGGTTTCGTCAAATTAATTTATCCCGTTACAGAATCTGTATTTAGATTCATAACACTATATTCTAACACGGGCAAATGGCAGCTCTCGAACAGTGAAGCTCATCCGGGTTTCCACGATGAAGTGGACATTGAGTTCCTGGGGACAACATTTGGGAAGCCGTACACATTGCAGACCAATGTTTACATCAGAGGGAGTGGTGATGGGAGGATTATAGGCAGAGAGATGAAGTTTCATTTATGGTTTGATCCAACACAAAATTTCCATCACTATGCTATTTTGTGGAGTCCTAAAGAGCTCATGTAAGTAGATTATATTTTAATTTCTGATATAATTCCAATATATATATTCTTAAAAAAATAGATATGGAAGATATTTGTTTCAATATCACTTGGACTATTGGTAGGTTCATTGTCTTATCATTTTTCCCTGTATTGGTTTTTTTTTTTTTTTTCCTCCTTTTCAGATTCTTTGTAGATGATGTGCCCATAAGGAGGTACCCGAGGAAGAGTGATGCAACCTTTCCACTAAGGCCAATGTGGGTTTATGGCTCCATATGGGATGCCTCATCATGGGCAACAGAAGATGGAAAATATAAAGCCGACTATAGGTACCAGCCATTTGTGGCAAGGTACACCAATTTCCAGGCGAGCGGTTGCTCCGCCTTTGCACCCGCTCGGTGCCACCCGGTCTCTGCCTCTCCGTTCCGGTCCGGGCTGACCGGACAGCAATATTGGGCCATGAGATGGGTTCAAAGCCACCATTTGGTGTATGACTATTGCAGAGACTCCAAGAGAGACCATTCCCTCACACCTGAGTGCTGGGGTTAAAAGTGAAGATCGAAATTAGTACCATTTTTTACTTTGTGATTTAGTGAGTGTCTTGAGACGGGTCCAAGGGTAGACGTCCAAGACTCCAAACAAAACCAAAAAAAAAAGAAGAATTGAAAAAACCTTAATTTTGTGTGCATTTTGTGTCCATTATTGTTACAATGATTTTGGCCTACATAGGTTGTTGGGAAAACACCAGGTATAAGATGGAGAGGGACTTGAGGAGAAATGGAGCCAAGGGGATGGGGTCATGGGGTTTTAGCCATTTGGGTGACATTTTCCACTTTGAATAATAAAGCAGAAGCTTTTGTATTATGTATAAGTTTGGGCACTTTATATTTGTTCATGGATTGAACTTATTGGAATCCAATCAATATACAAAATGAAATTGTTTGATTGGTGTGGATCTATAAAGTAGTCTTATGAGTTTATTAATAAATTTCTATTATTTGTTCATTGTTTATTTTGAAATGTCCTAATTAAACACAATTTTGACTATTTTTCTCACCTTACCCTTCACTTTACTAGAAGATTCAATACTGCTTTTAAATTGCTTTATGTGACTTCAAGTTAAGGTGGATATAATTTTGGAAAAAAAAAATATAACTTTTAATTTCTAGGACAAAACATTAAATCCTGTCTCTTTAAACATTGAATTCTCATGATGTGGACATACAATTAAAGACAAAAAGAATGTCATATCAATAGCTTTTCGGTGCTTGTAAATGAACTGGGGTAGCTGTGATATTATTTACCTTAATTTATGTCACATGTATAGGATCGTTTATATAGCAAATATAGGGGTCGATAGATTAATCGTTTACCATTTATTGACTGCTTATCAACCATCACTAATTGACAATTGACTTTTAGCGGTCGGTAGATGGAATAAAAATATTGTTTCAACATCAGTTCAATTCAATAGGCAGTAAATTATTATTTTTTATCGATTAATCGACTTAGCCGATTTTTTAAATTGAATTTTGAATTTTATCTAGTAACTTTCCTTATTGTATTTGTCCAGTTGATTTGTGGTTGTCATTTTAGTCCATGTTCCATGAATTTACTTTTTCTTTTCATTTATAAAACATATTCTTTATTGATTCTGTAGTTACAAGCAAATTGATAAATCTTAACATAAAAACTTGTCAATTAACCGACTTAACCGACTAACTGATTAATTGAAAAAATTGAAACTATTTCTTGTTGGTATAAAGTCGATTAATTAATAGACTAAACCGACTTTTACAAATCGATAGGCGAAAATCCCTCTACCAACACTGACTGAACCAAATACAGACTCCTACTTTTATATATATATATATTTGGAAAAAAAACCATTTACTTTATATGGAAGACTGATATGAGATAATAGAATTATCAACGAAATGAAGAACGCATCTA
Organism: Carpinus fangiana; assembly: GCA_006937295.1. Lineage (NCBI taxonomy): Eukaryota > Viridiplantae > Streptophyta > Magnoliopsida > Fagales > Betulaceae > Carpinus > Carpinus fangiana. The sequence continues at coordinate 18,218,282 of CM017327.1, read as the reverse complement.
TTGTATGACATCTCAAAAATTAACCCCTCATAAATTTTTAACAATGGGTAAATATATACCTTTTGCAACAGGTTGCATATAAGTTTCATATGAGAGACTGTATCTCTCATGTGAAATTCTATTTATCTTGAACCACAAAAATATAATTAAAAAAAAAAAAAAAAACTAAATCTGTACCAAGGACAGCCAAATAGATACTTCTATGCAATTTTTTTAGTAATAAATATAAAAATGTGAATAAATAGGTAAGTTATATTGTAATGCATGTTATATCATTGTAACATATGGTTTTCTACTTACAAAGATATAGACATTCAATCATATCATTACTAAACAATTTTTTTTTTTTTTCTTTTTTTAATATTGATTAGAAAGAATAGTCCCCACTATTTTTGAGTAAGCTGGAAATGCAATATATTTTTGAGTAAAAATTGAGATTTGTTGGAATGGACAAGGGAAGAACTAATGTTTTTTATATGCAAACCTACTCAATTGCCTACTCCCATAGTGTTTGCACCATCAAATGCTGGAGACCATTGATGTTGGTGGCATCAGCTGTGATATGTGCATTGGTATCATATATGTGTGCCACCATAGCTGCAAGTTGTGTTGGATGGTGCTTACCTTGGTAGGCATAGTCCATCATATGGTAGCAATCAAGGGCACTATGATTGCTCTTGCAACATATTTGGCAAGTAGGGTGAGGAGCTTGATCATCATTGGCTTGGTGTTGGTATTGCCCTGGTTGGAATTCCTGATGGGACCAAGCTGATTGCAGGCAGGGTAACCACCATTGCCTCTGGAAGAGTAGCTAGTGTTGTTCTTGACAGCAAAGTGTTGGCTGTGTAGATTGATTCTTGGAGGGAACCTTGGCTTCTTAAAGTTGGTAAAGTTCTGATGGTTGAAGTTTGAACTTTGAAGGGCCCCATTTGTTGGTGTACAAGGCAAAGCTGCTAGTTTCAAGTGTGAGGGCTTTTTGCTGTTGATTTTCTAGCGGGATCTCATGACTAAGTAGCTTAGTTTGAAAGTTAGCAAAAGACATTTCATGGCCATGTGCAGCAAAAGAGTTGACAATGACAAAGGCGTTGAAGAATGGATTCAGGCCACTTGCAACAAAGGAGATGAGATCATCATCTTCAACCGGTTTTCCCACAGCAAATAGTTTGTTTGTCCACTGTTTTGCTACATTTAGGTACTCAATCCATGTCTTGTTTCCCCGTTGCAAGCTTTGCAACAACCGCTTGAGGTGGGAAACACGTGATTTTGATGAGAAACATACCTAGTAGAAAGAGAGGTCCAAGCTTGGCGTGATGTGTTCAAACAGTAAATCGAAGACACTAAAGATGGATTAAGGAACAAATGATCTAGCTTAGAAGGAGCTGGTCTATCTCCTGCCATGTAACATGTGATTAAATTGGGTATTTCATGGATGAATCAAATATCAAAATAAAAATTACCTTTGAGATTAATTGATTAAATTTAAAAATATTAACCAAAATTCAGTTACAATTATTTAGCGGAATTAATTGAAATAAGATAGTAACCTTATAACAAGTCATGAGATGACAAGCGTTACAGGCCTATCATGCGTTTTTTTTTTCTTTGGATCCCTCTTCAAACTAATGTAAACTGACCGTTGTGGCATGCCTATATTTATTTAGTTGGGTCATGTTTATTTAATAAAACATGGATCATGTGAGTTGATGGTTTTGGCTTGTTGTAGAAACAAAGAATTGACTTGGGATAAAACCGAAAGCCCAAGGGACCAAGGGAGCAGCTAAAGTTAAAACGCTAGGCTTATGGGTCTTATAGTGGGAGATTAGTCAAATATTGCCCTCAGCTCCTTGGCTGTGCACTACATAGTGGTAGTAGGGAATTTGTAAATTTGTTTTCTTAACGGTTAAATTACCAACTATCTCAACAGTTTAAGCGTAGAATATTTAATTGAAATAGGAATAAATTTGATTGAGTCAGGGTTCAAACCCATGACCCTTTGATATCATGTTAAATTATCAGTTATCTCAAAAGCTTAAGTACTGATAGGAAGAGAAAAATTTAATTACTTAATCATTACTCTAACACCAACTACGACTACTACAACAAGTAACCTTTTTCTACTCATACAAGTTTCTCCTACACATTGATCTCTTTTAATGTATACTTCCTCGAAATGAAGCTAAGCTATATAAGCTCTTCATTTTGGAGTATTTTTTGCAAAGCCTGAGGTTACTAATTATTTTTAAGTGTCTTCCTCTACATATTTCTTCCCACTTTTTTAATGAGAAGATGCTGTATGTAAAATAAATGATCCAATGGTTTAAAAAAAGCCAGATGATCACTCTTTAGAAGGGAAAAAGACCTTGTCTCTTCCCCTTGAAAGAAGATTAATAGGAGGCATTAAACGTACGTACTAAATGTTTCAAAAAGTCATATGATCAGAGAGGCAAAAAGAAGAACTCCGTAGACGAGTGCTTCTGGTAGATGTACAGATCAGGTACAAGACCTATCATCTAAACAGTTTGAAGAGCTTCCAAAGTTGGCCAGCAAGAACACTAAGAAAACAAGATGAAGAAAGTACGAGGTACATAAAAACGTGAAGAGTATAAAATGAAAAAACAAGTTTCATATGGAATTGATAGATGTCATAAGTATGAATTGTGAATATAATATACAGTAACATATAGCTACTATATATATATATATATATGATGGATCGATGTGGACCAAATTGAACAATAATTGTGATTGAATTTGATACCCCACTTAGATAATGGGAAGCATGAGAGGGAAATGTTGATTGGAATGCCCTTTTGACGTTTCTGTATATGAGAATAAGCTTTAGATGATAAGTATATCTCATGCATTATGCGTAGGACCTAAAACCTTGTTAAATGATCTCTACAATCATTGAAAAACGAAGTATCAACAAATTCCCCATTCAGAAACAGTAGAATCTGCTCAAACCAGAGATGCCCCACCGACACTTTTTATGGGGCTTATATGGAACTGTATGGATTTGTGTGCCTGTATTTCTTTTCTTTTTACCTTGTTTGGTTGCCATGATTTTGAATGGTGAAGGCTGTGGATGGCCTAGACATCGGCGGTTTTTACTGTCTTTAGAGGATCTGTCCATTAAAGAATTTAATCAACCCTTAGCGGTGTGAGCAATCGCAGGTCATCAAGGCCCAACGGCTTGATAGCTGTCGGCCGATAAGCTCAGCCAGCTACCAGAATTTGAAGTATATCCTTATGGAAGACGTAACACTCTGGTATCATATTAAGATGATAAGAAGAAGCTCATATAAAGTGGATAATTTATGAAGATAATCATGGGTTCTATGTTCCATATTACCTAGTTACTAGGTGAAACTGAGTTTTATAATGAATTCTAACAAAACTCTAAATTAACTAATCATTTTGGAGTGATAGAGTATGTGTGGTTAGCGCTCTTTCCTTAGTCATTACAAAAAAAAAAAAAAATGTCACCAAACATACGACTCTAACCAAACACCCATGTCATGTTGTCCCTCCTATGAAGCCCTATGAAGATGTTGGCCTATAAAAGATCTTAGCCAAAATTCCCTTTCGATACTTTCACCATAATGAAGCATGTTATCACCATAAACTGAAAACACAGTAAAAAGTAAAAAGTCTACACGATGAAGCATGTGAGAGTAGGTCCATTGCCCATTTTCGGATTCCATGTGTAAAAAGGATATGACAAAAATTTCTTTCAAACCAGTCTAAAAAAAATATCTTTAAAAGTATTTAAAATATTGTTAAATGTCTATAAACATTAAAAACATTAATTTAAGTTAGTAAACTGTTATTAATAACCTTAAGAATTTAATGTGCGTTTTAAATATTTATAAACACTTAACCGTATTTTAAATAGATTGAAGGAAATTTCTTTTAAATTGATTTGGAGGAAATTTATGTTCAAAGCGATATGGTGGCTTATCTTATGAAATCTCTTAGAGGGTTACTATAAGTGGAAAAGCTGGGGGGATATGGGGTGAGATAAAACTCCATATGTTGACCAATAGGTCACATGCACGATACCTCCAAGACCCACACCAGCAAGATAATGGACTCACACTAATTTGTACAATAAAGTCTGGCATTCTTTTACCAAATGCACTTCATCTCACAATATAGAATTTCATAATACTTAAACTAAGGCATTTTTTTTTTTTTTTGGTCTAATTAATTAACGAGAAAGTCTACATATCTCTCTCAAACTACCACTCAATTGATAATATCTCTCTCAAACTTTTAATTACGACAATGTCCCCTCTCAAACTACCAAAAACTGTCAATATTCCCTTAATGAAGAAAATACACTAAATAATAATAATAAAAAAAAGGGAGTCGATTTTTGCAAAAAACAAAAAACAAAATCCTTTTTTTTTAAGATTTTTTTCTCTAATTTATAGGGATATTTTTATATTTTTGGAAAAAAAGAATTATGGTCATTTTTGTCTTTTTGCATGCCTTGGAGGGGATATTGTCAATGTTTTGGTAGTTTTGATGGAGGGAGATATTGTCACAATTAAGAGTTTAGGAGGTCGGACATTGTCAATTGGGTGGTAGCTTGAGATGAAGTATTTTGACTTTTTCCAATAATTAAATTTATTATTTTTTATCGCCTTTTTTTTTTAATAATTGATAATTTAACCTGATATTAAAAGGACTCACTTGTTGAAAGGAAGCTTAAGCCTACACGTGAATGAAGTATTAAAGTATTACTTAAATAAATAAATTCATAAAATTTTGTCAACTTACCTTCATGCCTATCCTCATAAGTCATGGTTAACGTAACATACAGGGATTTTTTGGGGTATGAGATTTCTAAGTTTTTTCATTTTATTTTATTTTATTTCTTTTTTATGAATTAATAAATTTAACTAACAGAGAACCAATTTTACAATGTCACTCCAAAAACAGCAATTTTGCTTCAAAACACAGTACTTCTGCAGAACAGGAAACTCAACGTCTACAAGCCTAAAGCACATCTCCACTATATCTCCAATTTTTCATTCTCAAGACAATCTCTAAAAGCACTAGTAGCAACTTCTCAACCATTTTTCCTAAATTCTATAAAAAAATATGTATTTTACAATAGATTCCCTTATTTTTTCATGTACATGAATTAAATACTATTTCATTTTGTCATTACAACCTATGAGAGAGGAGGAAAAATTGTTGGGACAAGTGAATGAGAGAGGAGAGAGGAGAGAGAATGAGATGTTTTATAATTTAATAATGCATAGGGAGTCTATAGTGTTTCCTAATGCATTGGGAAACAAGTCCTGCTATACGACAGACCCTGGTCCGCCCAGGGTCCGCCCAATCTACCACGTTAGGCCTATTTTAATATATATATGTATATATTGGAGACTAAAAAAAGATGCTAGGTTATCTTTTCTCGACCAGATTTTCTCCTTCTCTCCCTCATCAGCCGCTTCTCTCCCTTTCTCCCTCTGTAAAAGTTGCTTTAGGTTAAAAAAAACTCTCTTCACCATTTCGTCTGCCTCTCCCTTCATCTCTTTTTTCTCTCTTCTCCCATTTTACTCTCACAAATCGCCGCCTACCACCGGCAATCAAAATCGCCGCTGCCGATCAGTTCGTCCCACTCCCTCCCCTGACCGACGGCTGGCCACCTGATTCCACGAAGGCTGAGCACTGCTTACGGCGAGCCACCCACATCTCCCTCTCTCTCATTTCCTCCCTGCCCAGAAGCCCAAAATTCTCAACAGATCTAGCGCTCCCTCAACGCCGGAGATTTGACTCCGGCTCCATCTTTCTCAACAGAAACATTTCCTTACCAAAATCCCCATTTTTTTTTAGGGTTTAGGCGGGATTCAAAACTATAGCCTAGGGGGAAAGGGTGAACCCTTTTGGGGAAGCTGTTAACATCCTCGCTAATGCATCACTTCGCTGCTAATGCCTCACAGTTCTCTGCTAATGCTTCACATTTCGCTGCTAATGCATCACTTCGCTGCTAATGCCTCACAGTTAGATGCTAATGCCTCAAGTTGTGGTCTTTGCAGGCCGTCGGTGATGGGAGAGGATAAAGAGTGAAATGGNTTACAACCGATGAGAGAGGAGGAAAAATTGTTGGGACAAGTGAATGAGAGAGGAGAGAGGAGAGAGAATGAGATGTTTTATAATTTAATAATGCATAGGGAGTCTATAGTGTTTCCTAATGCATTGGGAAACAAGTCCTGCTATACGACAGACCCTGGTCCGCCCAGGGTCCGCCCAATCTACCACGTTAGGCCTATTTTAATATATATATGTATATATTGGAGACTAAAAAAAGATGCTAGGTTATCTTTTCTCGACCAGATTTTCTCCTTCTCTCCCTCATCAGCCGCTTCTCTCCCTTTCTCCCTCTGTAAAAGTTGCTTTAGGTTAAAAAAAACTCTCTTCATCATTTCGTCTGCCTCTCCCTTCATCTCTTTTTTCTCTCTTCTCCCATTTTACTCTCACAAATCGCCGCCTACCACCGGCAATCAAAATCGCCGCTGTCGATCAGTTCGTCCCACTCCCTCCCCTGACCGACGGCTGGCCACCGGATTCCACGAAGGCTGAGCACTGCTTACAGCGAGCCACCCATATCTCCCTCTCGCTCATTTCCTCCCTGCCCAGAAGCCCAGAATTCTCAACAGATCTAGCGCTCCCTCAACGCCGGAGATTTGACTCCGGCTCCATCTTTCTCAACAGAAACATTTCCTTACCAAAATCCCCATTTTTCTTTAGGGTTTAGGCGGGATTCAAAACTATAGCCTAGGGGGAAAGGGTCAACCCTTTTGGGAAAGCTGTTAACATCCTCACTAATGCATCACTTCGCTGCTAATGCCTCACAGTTCTCTGTTAATGCTTCACATTTCGCCGCTAATGCATCACTTTGCTGCTAATGCCTCACAGTTAGCTGCTAATGCCTCAAGTTGTGGTCTTTGCAGGCCGTCGGTGATGGGAGAGGATAAAGAGTGAAATGGGAGAAGAGAGAAAACAGCAGGGGAGGCGGCACAGAATGGGGAAGACTCTTCTAAGTCTAACATAAATTTTTTATTTATTTATTTTAAAATAATTAATTTTTTTTAAAAAAATAAAAAAATAAAATCTAACATGGCTTTGGCCATGTCAGAATTGGGTAGACGCTGGGGGGGACCCAGGTCTGCCGAAAATCTCAACTCTTGGGAAACACTGTAAATGCCATTTGATGTTGGTTAAATTTAGGGCTTTTGATGTAGGTGCTTTTTTGTGGTTTTTTTTTTTTTTTTATATATATATATTTTCTCTAAACATAGGGAAACATTGGGAAACACTGTAAATGCCATTTGATGTTAGTTAAATTTAGGGCATTTGATGTGGGTGCTTTTTTGTGCTTTATATATATATATATATTTTCTCTAAATATATGGAAGAAAATGAGCTATAAGGAGTCTGCTGCTAATGCTCTAGCAGCAAGCCAAGTAATAAAAGAGTGACGTGGAATTTTTATAGAAGACCAGACAACCTGCCACCAACCTACTTCTTGTTTTTTCTCCCTCACGACCTCCCAAGTTTCAGCGCGTGCACACACACACATATATATATACACGGTAAGAAATTTCATTTATCGCCTAATATAATGTAACATGTATTATAAATTATAAATAAATATCGTAATTATAATTATGGTGCTCAAATTATCTATTTCATAGAAAGAAACCATGTGAAAACTGAAATTGTATTTAATTTTATTCGAATTTATTCCTTGATGGGAAGAGAAAAATCAGCTTACCAATCAGATTGAGGGTCCCTGAGACCATCTATTGGCACTAACAAGCATAGGTCAGAAAAACTTTTTTCTTTAAATTTCTGTTTTCAGGCTCTTTGATTGTTGTAGCAAAGTTTTCTTCACTTCGCTTCAGCAAAGCCATGGCCAAGGTATTTTTATAATCAATCATTCTACTGCAATTTAATTAGTGTTAATTAGCATTTGATTTTTACAATGTTTACATGTGGTATCTGAGCACGCAATAAATTTTGCATCCATTGTAGTTGTACCAATTATAATTTGCTTGTTGCTTCTCTAGGATGTAGTGGCTCTAGCAAGAAGAAAGATATATCATGAAGTAGACTTCCTGCTATCTACACATCTAACAAAATCTAAATCTGAATATTCAACCACCTCCAAATGGTCCGTATGTCTATATGTCAAACTATAGTCCTTGGTTCATTGCAAATACCACATGACTTTCTTTGCAGCTTTCCAATTTCTTCTGCCTCTTGAGGTGAAGTAGAAGCAGAAGTAGCCTTCTGATCCTCCTCATCTTTTGCCGGAGGTGGAGGAGGCTGCTCTTGCAACACTGAAGAAGAGACCGCCACAATGGTCTCCTCTATGGCTTCCATAGAGGCTTGTCCAAATGGGTTCAGGGGTAAAACGTGGTTTTCGTTAAATTTTTTTCACGTGCAAAGGGGTTCGTTAGGATTTCACAGAAAATCCTAATGGAAGAGGAAAAGTGGAAGGAAATCAAAATTGGATACACCAAAGTGAGAGACTTTGAACATTGGGGAGTATTTACAAAATGGCGTAAGTTCGTAAGGGTAAATGAAGTTTCAGCGTTCATAAGGGTAACTGTTATTTTTTCCTAAATATCATATCTTCTATCCATTTGAACTTTTTGCTTCCTTGTTTTAAAATTTTAATTTGTTTTGTTGATATTTGATTCGAAAGTTGTGACTTACGACATGTAGTAAACTAATTAGAATTCTGTCTTGATACCATGCATCAAAGCATTTGACAAAAGAAGAAGAGAATAGTGTTGAAAAAAAATATTTGCAATGCTGGTTTATGTACTAATTTCTCTAAATTTGTTTTGTTTGATGTTGTATCTTCTCATTATGCATTATTTGTATTGACTGTTTCCTTCGGTGAACTAAAAAGTGTCTGTTGGCATAGATGTTTTCTTTTCTGCTATATCTTCTTTTTCTCTTGCAGGATAATTATGCTATTAGGAGCTTTGAACGAGGAATTTCTGCACAGAATGGAGGTCACTTTACATGGGAAATAGTTCCGGTTCTGATTCTATACTAAGCAGGAAAAAATTGGTAGTCTTTGGTATCAAGTCAATATCAACTGTTAATTCTGTGCAGGTTGAAATTTCTGGGGGGAAGAGGGAAGCCGTCCATAAATGTTGACAAGGATGAAGGTTTAGGAAAGGTGAATTCAGGGGAGGGATGAACTTATTTTCTGAGCTATGTAATGTGAACTTGTAGACATCTCTTCTCAATTGATTATTTGACATGCAATTGTTGTCCCACGCCATGATATTCGATTAGGTGTTGGTTTTAAACAAACTACCACATAGCCAGTATCCGCTCATTAAAATCATAAAATTATATATATATATATATATAAAGGGAAAACAAATCATTACCAAGTGTCCCAAACCCCAATCTTTTCAAATGGTTACCAAGTTTTCCATCCTTTTATTTATTTATCATATGGTCCCTGGGTTCACCAAGTAAATAGGGCCTGGTGGTTACCATGAATGCTATGGGCCTTAGTATTAACTCTTCTTTTGACTCTAGACTTCTGGACTCCTAGAGTAAAAAGCTGGGAGTTCTCAATGTCAATTCCTCTTTTTTTTTTTTTTTTTAAACAAATCGACCTCCAATTAAAACAGAAACACGTTATAGGATAAACACGAAGCTTAAAAAAGCTTAAATATAAAGTGAAAAACAAGCTTAGATAGATTAACTCAATTCAGATAGACCACTACACACCTCCAAGCAGGTGAAAGTGAATAAGTTCTATGAATGCAGCCTGAAAAAACTATTGCCGGGACGCAATCTGATAGGATAAAATCGTCGAGAGTAGGAATACCTAGGGCTGGGTATCGATCATATTGGTTCGGTTAATATGGTTACCGATTACCGACCGATAAGCTATCGGTTAACCGGTTCTTGACTGATTACCAACTGATAAGCTATCGGTAAATCAGGTATCGGTCATATCGATAATCAGTTAAACCGGTTTTCATGAGCATTTTATTGGGCTTTTTACTGTTTGCTAATTGGGCAAAAATTTAGTTGCTTTTGGGGCCAAATACTTTTTGTTAGGCTAAAGCCTATAATAACTTATTAAAAATTAGTTGTTTCGGCCCTTTTGGGAGCCCAAATATATATATTGGCTAAAATAGCGTATTGAATCTTTTTTTATATTGATCCACTACATCTTTTTTATATTATCAAATAAAAATAAAAAGAGTAAAATGTATAAAATTATAAAAAAAAAATTAAAAATTAAAAATCTTTATCGGTCATATCGATTTTTCGATAACAATTTTTTAACCGACTTATAAGCTTATCGGTATAAACTTTTTAACCGATTATCGACTCAGTTGCGGTTAATATCAATTAAGTTAACTTTGATAATCGGTAACCGGTTAATCTGCCCACCCCTAAGGAGGATGGTGGTTCTGTTACTGTTGGCAATGCTTCTAGCTAGCATAAGGTCTCTCTCTCTCTAATGCATTTGTTGTACAATTTTGTTGCTTCCCTTGTATTGGTGCTGAAGTGAATTCTTTATTATTCACTTTGGGTTGGTGCTGTCATCATCGACAGTGATGGTGCAGCAGCATTAGTGCTGGTGAGTGGGGAGAAGGCACTTCAACTAGGGTTACAATATATTGATTGCAAAGATCAAAGGATTTGCTGATGCAGCTCAGGTACCACACAGAATATGGTTCATATTTGGCTTGCTGGTGAGTGGGGAGATGGCACTTCAACTAGGGTTGCAATTGATTGCAAAGATCAAAGGATTTGCTGAAGCAGCTCAGGTACCATACAGAATATGGTTCATATTTGGCTTGCTGGTGAGTGGGGAGAAGGCAGTTCAACTAGGGTTGCAATTGATTGCAAAGATCAAAGGATTTGCTGATGTAACTCAGGTACCATACGGAATATGGTTCATATTTGGCTAGGTTTTAGACTAAACAAGGTTGTCTGTGCAGGCACCTGAATTATTCACAACTGCACCGGCCCTTGCAATACCAAAAGCTATTTCAAATGCTGGTTTGGAGGCTTCTCAAACTGATTATTTTGAAATAAATGAAGCCTTTTCAGTAAGAATTCACTCTTTTATCGCAGCTAATCACTTGTTTATTGAGCTTTTTTTGCTAAATATGTGTACTTAAAACTCTTCCCTGCAGGTTGTGGCACTTGCCAATCAAAAGCTACGTAGTCTTCCTAATCCTGTGAGTCTTCAAGTGACTATTGATTATTCTTAATTCATTAAACTCTGAATGGATGGTTTGCCTATTATAATCAATAGTCACTTGAAGACTCTAGGTAATTGTAACTCTAGGAGTGACTATTAAATATGACTCTAGAGTTAATCCTGTGACTATTTCAAGTGACTATTGACTATTGAGATTGATTGTCAATGGATGGTTTGCCTATTATAATTTCTTCAGCCCCAAATTCTACGATCATTATGGCAAAACTAGATTAATGCCCAATTAAGGAGAATAAATTACAATGTTTCATTGAGGAGTAACGATATAAGGAGGATTAGAGTCCTCCTAATGTCATCCTAAATGTGATGTGACATTTAAAATCACTAATAAATTAAAATTCAATAATGATCATCTCAAATTGAATGGTAATTTTAAATGTCACATCATATTTAGGATGACTCTAGAAGAACTCTAGTCCTCCTTATATCATTACTCTTCATTGAGAAGTCATATATATGCCTCAAATTGATGAAGGCTCCCAATTAAGGACCATCATCTTCAGCAAACTACATTAATGCTCAAGTAGAATAATTTGGCTGTTGGAGAACAGTCATAATAATCATGAGAAGATGATTTCCACACATAAAAATAACAAATTACATACAATTAACTGCTTTCCCTCCGGACACAAGAAAATGAGTGTGAATATCCAACCCAGAAAGACAAAACAACTAAACTGATCCGAGGGGCAGAAAAATTCAACTGAATACTTATTCAAAAAAAACCGCCACCACATTCACCATATCATCTGACTTCTTATTGAACATGGTAGAATAAACACTTTTTTTTTACTACAACCATATCATCTTAATTGTCACAGTCAACATCAAGGAGAAGGAGGCTTCCCACACTAGCGGATGGGATACATAAACAATAGGGCATATTTTGAATCTCAAAAATCCTACGTGTTTTATTTTTTATGTCATACCAAAAGTGGCGTACACAGTAGGCCGACAATGAAAACAAAAGCTCTTCCTCGTCATGTACACTCATCCGCTCTGAAATCAAAACCTCTTCACTGTCATGTGACAAGAAGATAGAAGGAAACCAGATGGAACACGGGCTCAGCGGCTGCACAGTATAAAGAAGAGTCCAACTGTTGGCCACCCCGTACTCCTTCATCGCCCACAATTCTCTAACTTCTATACCCACGATAAGACAAAGCAATCCTCTCACCACATCTAAAAAGGGACACAGTTTCATAAATAAAAAATTAAAATTAAGTACTTGGAATTTTTCAGAGCTGAGATTGAAAGCGACAATGACCTGTTCGGAGTTCGTCTGACGAACCAGCCAATGGAAAGTACCGTTTAAGGCCCGGCCAGTACCATAAATATACGATTCTTCAAAAGGCCATTCTTCTTCGACCATTCTCCAAGAGTGTTCTCAAGACTGTATATCTCACAGCTAGACACTACTTCATATTCTTTCGCATCCAAGCCAGCTCGCGTCACATACATAAAAACCTTGTAGTCGTCGTTGATATGATCGTATCCAAATGCTAAGCCATTGCTACACAATTCTTCCAAAGAGGCCTAGAGGGTAATTTCTTGTATTTTCCAATTACTGGGTTCCATATCACAATCGATATCTCATAATCACAACTAAATTTTGTGAGGCAATACAAGCCGTTGCAATATCCTGCAATATGCATATGGAACTCTGATGACAGTGGTATTTTGATATTCACGGCCTCGCCGAACCGACAATCGTTGGAATAGTTTACCATGTAGATTTCATCAAACTCGGTCTCAAAAAGGATGATGTGTTCTCTAGAGTGATTGAGATGCAACTTGATGAAATCTGAGTTGTTGATTTCGGAGAACCATGGCTTCGAAACGCACTGAAAACGAACCAGTGGGTTGATGGGAAGCAGGGAAAGTATCTCGGTGATGAGCTCTTCCGGGAGAGTCGTCATCTTTCGGTGAATAAATTCCTTCTTCGTCTTCTCTGGCTGTGGTACACGAATACGATCCTTGTAAAGTGAACGTAGTCGGTGGTTTTTAATGCTAGGGCAGTCGCAGAGGTTCAAGAATCTTAAATTTGTAACTACAAGAAAAAAAAAAAAAAAAATCTAATTTGTAAATCTTGAGGTCCGTTACATCTTAAGGTAAAAAATTACTTTGTTATTATATGGAAAATGCTAGGGGTTCTCCCCGTAGGTTCTCCTGGTGTTTTCCTAGGCACACATAAAACATAATTTAAGAAAAAATAAAATTGTAGTGGCCTCCACCACCGTTTTTTTAGGCATTAGCATCAAATTTGAGGCATTAGCACCAAATTTGTGAGGCATTAGCACCAAAATTGAGGCATTAGCATCAAATTTAGGATGATCAAATTCATTTTGGATGATACCATCCCTAAAGGGTTAACCTTTCACCTTTAGGTTTTAGTTTTGAATCCAAAAACAAGTTTTAAAGCATTAGAACTTAACTATTAACTAATAAAAATTAATCTGTTAGCAAAAAAACGGTATTACAATTTTATTTTTTCTTAAATCATGTTCTACATAAGACTAGGAGAACACTACGGAGAGAACCCCTAACAAACCCCTTATTATATAAGCAAGTTAGTCTACAATCAACATTAGAAAAAATAAAATAAAATAAAAACTAGCCGGATTAAGTTTCAATATATTTCTTTTCTTGTATGGACTTGTAAAAAAAAAAAAAAAAAAAAAAATCCAATATCTTTAGAGGAATAACAGCATATCAAAAATAACAACTTTCTCACACGTCATCAATATCTTTCAAACAAATACAAATTAAACGCTGAATAAATTATAGATAGCTAGATAAAGAATTTTTTTTGCTTAAACAATAAATATGCAGTGCTTAACCCACAAGCAATAGAAAAAAAAACAACAATTTCTTCTTCTGAGAGAGAAGAAAATATAAATATAGGAATCAAACAAAATCCCTGAAATATAACCCGATCAAATCAGCTACCCATCAATTGCATAGTAAAATTCAATTACACTATTTGGTTCCATAATCTTTAATTTCCGTACAAAAAATAGAGATAGCTAACCTAGTCGACCCGTGCAAACAAATATTTTCAATTTCACTTGAAAAATCTATACTTGAAACTAAATAATTATCTTTTTCCTTTCGGTTTAATGAGATTTCTGGGCAACCAGAAAGAGGCAACAGCCAAAAAAAGTCAATCAATCAATCGATGAAACCCTGAATTGATCAAACAGAAGGGAACTGAACTGTTGATGATTCCGATTTGCAGGTTGAGCAGAAACCCTAGATTTCGCGCGGCGCGAGAGAGGGAGAGATCGCAAATACTGAATGCAATTCTCGCCCGTCGGTCAAGAAGAGAATTAAACGAAAAAGATATCTTTTTTGTTTTCTGGGTGATATTTATAGGCAGCGTGTCACAACGCCGACTGGTGCAACGGCAGCGTTTTCGTCATTAGTTGAATAAAAGTTCCGATGCAGTTTTTTTATTTAAAAAAAAAAATTTAATTAAATACCTTTGACTCAATAAGTCAATGTGGTTTAACAACTTTATTTTTTGTCTCCTCAATTTTGTTTTGTATCACAGAAGGCCGACACCAAGGGCTCCTAAAATTTGAGGCCAAAAAAAGATTTTAATAAGGGCCAATTTTTTTTTTAATAAAGCTAAAAATAAATTTAATAAGACCCCAAAATATTTTAACCCAAAAAAAAGGGAATAATTTTATTATGAGAGCCCCAATGGTCAGGTCGTTCTCTGCAAACCCTCCATTTTACAGCACCCAATCTCCATATGACACTCATCGAAAAATTGCAAATAATCAAAATGAGAACAAAAACAGCCAATCAAAGTAAAATAAAATATCAAAAATACCCTTGGCGCAGACCCCCGAGACCCACGACAAGTAGAAAAACAGACGGGCGAGCTACGCGTCCTCAGCCTCTCATATTTCTTATTATGGGCACGCACCACCACAAAGGAGCTTCGAGCCACTCAAGAGCCAGCCTCTCAATCTCCGTCTTCCTTGCACTTTTCAGAAACGAACTTGAAATCAAATTTCATTTGGCTTCTGTTGAGTCTCTATTCGTACAATTGCTTTTTTTAATTCCTTTAGAATAAAAAAGTTCTTTTTTCCTCATATTAGGGGTGTCAATGAGGGCGGTTAATAACCGCCCACCAACCGCTAACCGTTATAACCGCCAACCGCTATAACCGCTTAACAGTTAGTGGTTATAGAGTTTACTAACCGTAACCACTAATTGCTAACCGCTTTTTATATACTATATTTTTATAAGTATAATTATAATAATATTTATATATATAACATAATCATTTTTTTTTTTTTTGAAAAGAACTCATTCACATTCCATAGAACTTAAGAGCGAAAGCTCTTACAATCACAGGGCAAGCCCTGAAGTAACCGTAACTTAAGCTACAAAGTCACATGCAGAATCTCATACAAACCAGGCAACAAAGGCCAACCAATCAATGAAATTCGAAAATACATCCGCTACCCTATAACTAAAATAGCAGGATAAACATTCAAATCTGCTTGGCAGGTTCAAAGACTTATAAACCAAGCAGACATCATCAGCTGCACGGAAAGCGTTTATTCCACGACCCTAAGAGGTAAACCCTCTTATGCCGCTACTCATCCTCCTCGACAGTTAAGCCAGGATACACATTCATCCACGACACAGAAGTCTGGACCATTTTTCTTCCTCGACTCGAAAGCCAGGGTAACATACACATCCACGACACACAAGTCAAGATCAAAGGGGATCCAATCGAACCATCGAGGCCAGAGCATTAATGATTAAATCACATTTTTGTTTTAGATAATTAAATCATAATTTAAGTATTAATATATTATCATTATAATTTATATAATTATATTACATGATCAATTAATCATAAAATCATTTGATTATATAATAAGAAATTATACATACATATTCATAAGTCATAAGTTATAAGTATGCAAGTTCATATTAATACAACAATGAACAATTAAGTATTGATCTAAAGACTTAGTTCCAATGTATGTTATCAACTTATAAGTCTATATATGTTACAAATTATAATTATAATTATAATTATACATATATGTAATTATGCATATTGAATAATATAAATGTAAAATATCAATATATAATCATATGATTCAATAACAATTCAAATACTTATTAAATTTAATAATATTATTAATGTACAATAATAATGTGATTCGTATAATATCAAATTAATTAATTGACATCGGATTAAACAATGTGTTACTTATAACCACAATTGAAGTATTAATGTATTATCATTATAATTTATATGATTATATAATAACAAATTATTCATATATAATAGTTATATATGATATGGTTGTAACTTTGTAATAATATATGATATGTTACGCAATAATATTTATATATATATGATATGTTAGCAACAAGTAACATAAACTACATAAGTAACATAATTATTAATTAGTTTGTAATTATATATTAACTAACTTTGTAAGTACTTAATTATATCATACATTCTTATTCTAATATTTTGTAATTTAGTATATATTAAGTAATTATACATATATGTAACTATGCATACTAAATAATATAAATTTATAAGATCAATACTTAATCATATGATTCAATGACAATTCAAATATTTTATTTAAGATAATCATATTATTAATATACAATGATAATGTGATTCGTATAATATTAAGTTAAGTAATTAATATTTGATTCATTAAATAATGTGTTACTTATAACCACAATTGAATCAAAGCATTATTAGATACTTTATACTTATAAAACATATATCACATTATCTTAGATTCTTGGGGAAACTTCAGATACACTCCCCCATCTTCCACCGATTTACAATAATCCCCCCCGATACAAAAAAACTCTCACTTACCCCCCCAATCTTCCAGTTTCTCCCGCTTACAACCCTTTAAGGGTATCATGGGCATATATATATACCAGAAAATAATGCAGATATATGAAAGTAATGTAAAGAAAGCAGTAAAACCAGCCAAGTAGGCGGTAACAGGTATAAAGAACAGAACGAAAATTTTGAATTAAAATTCCCAACTTACAATTAAAACATAAGCACTTAAGCTTTTTGGATGAGAAACTGAGTACGAAAGAGCAAAAGAGCAGAATCAGGAGAGGGTAGCAGTATTTGAGGAGCAGACTTAGAGAGTTTTTTGCTTCTGCCTCAAATGGAGAAGAAAGCATACATTTATAGACGAGGGCATTCCCTCGTTTACAATGCTAGTCCAAGAAAACATTATTACAAAGTACAAAGAATATCACTGTGGAGTCACATGCGTCCTGCACTGAAGAGACCAAAACAGTGAAAAAATAAAGGCATAGATTTGTCGGTAGAAAACGACAAGTCTTCTTTCGGTCCAAAGCATAATCATAAGAGACGACAAGTCTTCTTTCGGTCTAAAGAGTCCAAAGCATAATTATAAGATTCTCGTCCAAAGTCCGGAATATTATCATAACACCTTTAAGTCCATCAAAGGTCATCAAGTCCAGGAACATCATCATCAAAGCCCGAATTCCCAAAGAAGTCCCGAATATTAGCAGAAGATGCTGTGTCCTCGTCATCAGAACTGTTATCTTCTTTGTAAGATTCGATCATAGCTTTTAACAAAGCTTTCTTCTTCTCTTTCTTCGTCATGGAGGCAGAGGAAGAAGTTGGTGAAGCAATGGTAGCAGACAAGGCTTTGTCCATAGATTTGTCTGATTCCAATTTTTGAGGGATAATGGTTGGTAGAGGCACGCTCTGAGCTCGGGGAGCTTGGATAAGAAGCTTGACTTTACCAATAATTATGTCCGTAGCAAATTTATCCCACCATTTAACATACCAATGCCTTTCAAGGCGGTTTCCAACAATAACATATTGCCATTTAATGATCCAAGGGAGACGGTACATTTTGGCAAAATGGAGAATAGGAGGAAAATTAGAACCATGAGCATCAATCTTGAAACATGTTTTGAAGAGTTCAAAACTTTCAATTAAGTTCAAGGGAAGAACATCTGGGATCAAACCAAAGCGAGACCACCAGTTAGAAAACCAAACAGGAAGAATACCACAATTGTGGTCTTTGTCAAAAGAGATGAACCATGAATGATCCATCAGATTAGTTTGATAAAGAAAGAATTTAGACCAAGCATCAACATAGTCGTAATAATTGAAATGGACACCAAAGTCTCCATTAAGTTTTCTGAGGGAACTGGGATGATCACCCCAATCTTCTTCAGAAATAACTTTCAGGAAACGAACACTGTGATAAATGATCTTCTTGGGTGTAGAACCAATTTGATCATAGATAGGCCTAATCTCAATAGATTTGGTCTGAGTCAAAATATTGGAATAGAAGGAAAGGGATTTTAGAGGATGTTCAGGAGTCCAATGAAATCCTCTTGGAAAATAAGAAAGTGCAAGAGCACTAGCAGATTTAACATTAGAACGTTTAGGTTCTATTGAGAACAGATATTGGGAAAAAGGAAGCAAAACATAGCCAGAAGGCTTTTTGAATGAAGTGCCAGCAAACCTGGGCTTTTGAGTAACATCAGCAAATGGGTCGAAAGGGGTAACCAAAGCGCTGGAATAAGAAGCAATGGGATAGTCATTTCCCAAGGGAGCAAACCTATTTGCTAATTCAGAAGCAGAAATAGCAGAAATAGGGGAAGCATTAGACTCTGATGTCAAAACCAGAGCCTGAGATTTTCCTTTATCCTTTTTGGGTGCCATCATAGGACTGCAAAAATTCACGAGTAAGAAAATCAGGGATGGAGTTTTCAGATCCTTTTATGTATTCAATGTCAAAATCAAATGCACTCAAAATAGCTTGCCATCTTGCAAAAATTTGCTTTGATGCAATATTTTCAACGTCCTTTTTCAAAATATACTTGGCAGATTTACAATCAATTCTAAGTAAAAACTTTTGATTTAGTAAATCAGACTGAAATTTTGTAATGCATAAAACAACAGAAAGAATTTCTTTCTTGATAGTACTATAATTAAATTGCGCATTATTCCAAGATCCGGAATGGAATCGAACAATTTGTTCGGGAGATCCTGGTGAAACACGTTGTTTCAGAATACCTCCAAAACCAATTTCGGAAGCATCAGTTTCCACAATTTTGAAAGCATGATCAGATGGAATGCCAAGACAAGGAAGAGTCTTAACATGAATCTTGATCTGTTTTACTATAGCTGTGTGTGCATCAGTCCAGGGAGACGGATTGGTCTTCAATCTGTCAAACAAAGGTTTGCAATATTTTCGCAAATCTTTGTAAAAGTCAGCAATATAATTGAGAGAACCAAGGAATCTTTGAAGCTGAGTTTTTTCTGTGATGATGTCAGGAAATTTATCAGCAAATTGGATGGCTCTATCAATGGGTCTTATTTTTCCTTCAAAAATATCAAAACCAAGGAATCTGATCTTGGTTTGGAACAATTTGATCTTTGAAGCAGACACAACAAGTCCATTGTGTTTTATGGTTCCAAGAAAAGCATTCAGATGTTTCCAATGTTCTTCAATACTTTTGGAGAAGATCAGAACATCATCAATGTAAACAATAGTAAAATGGGAGAATGGGTTGAAGATGTCATTCATGATATTTTGGAATTCACTGGGAGCATTCTTTAGTCCAAAGGGCATAACATTCCACTCATAATGTCCAAATGGAGTGGTAAAAGCAGTCTTATACTTATCCTGTTCGCATATCTGGATTTGCCAAAACCCAGATTTCATATCAAATTTGGAAAAAACTAAAGCATCACTTAAACGGCTAACAAGGTCTTTCCTATTGGGGATAGGATACCTAATCCATTCAAGCACATCATTGAGGGGTTTATAGTTGATAACCAACCTAGGGACACCTCTTTCAATTTCAGCATTCTTCCTAACATAAAAAGCAGCACAAGACCAAGGGGACTTACTTTTCCTAATAATACCCTTAGCAAGCAATTCAGAAATCTCTTTTTGGCAAAATTCTAAGAGCTCTGCATTCATTTGAATAGGGCGAGCTTTAGTAGGAATTTTCCTTTCAGAGAAATCTTTGACATAAGGGAGAGAAACTATGTGTTTCTTCCTATGCCAAAAAGCATTAGGCAAGTCAGAACAAACAGTATCAACGATTTCATTTTGGAAAGCAGAAATCTTTGATTGGAGTAATTTATCAGCTATTTGTTCAGAAATCCTTTTGTGCCTAACTTCTTGTTTGAGGAAGTTAAGATGTTTTGTTTTTGCAGAAA
>CM017327.1:18058507-18194533 GCA_006937295.1 Carpinus fangiana | reverse complement strand
TTTTTTCAAAACAAAAAAAAACTAAAATGGCCAAAACTACGCCGTTTTGGGCAAAACGGCGTCGTTTTGGGCTCGCTCAAAACGGCGTAGTTTTGGAGTGAAGGGTAGTTTGGACAAATTACTATCAAAAGGGTCCTAAGTGAGAGAATCTGGAAGATTGGGGGGGTAAGTGAGAGTTTTTTTCGTATCGGGGGGGATAATTGTAAATCGGTGGAAGATAGGGGGGGTGTATCTGAAGTTTCCCCTAGATTCTTAGATTTAAGATAATTTTATTATATTAATATGAATTGTGATTTGTGAGATAATATGATTATATAATTTAAGTATGAGTGTATGACCATTAGATCATTAAGAATTTATGACTTAAGAGTTTGAGCATTACCATTAGATAATAAGTTCAATTAAAAAAAGCTTATAAGTAAATATGATAATAATTTTGTAAAGAGTGAGACCATTTATAAATTTACCCATTTTAGTATCATAGTATGAGTGTATGATATTGAAGTAATAAAAGCCCAATTTTGAAAAAGCGGTTAACGGGCGGTTACCTATTTCACTAACCGCTAACTGCATGGTTAACCGCTAACTGCGTGATTAATCACTAACCGCGCAGTTAACCGCTAACGGCCTAGTGGTTAGCGGTTACAGTTAGTGAAATCTACTAACTGCTAAGGCGGTTACGGTTAGCGGTTGTTGCCATTAACCGCTAACCGTAACCGCATTGACACCCCATACCCATAAAACTAAAATAAAATAAAATAAAATAAAATAAAAACAAAAATAGATGAGAGGAGCTCAAGTTTGATGTGGTGGGGTGCATTTTACTTTTTTTCATTTTTTTAGTTTTTGCTTATGTGTCAACTAGGGATTGGAGGCTGTAAAACATGGCTTTTAAGGAGCCTCCTAACTGTTAAAAAAAGGCCTCTAATCATGTTGTATTACCAGAGATAAAATACTACGTCACCATAATGTCATAGACTGTCATCAAATGTANACTGCTAAGGCGGTTACGGTTAGCGGTTGTTGCCATTAACCGCTAACCGTAACCGCATTGACACCCCATACCCATAAAACTAAAAAAAAATAAAATAAAATAAAATAAAAGCAAAAATAGATGAGAGGAGCTCAAGTTTGATGTGGTGGGGTGCATTTTACTTTTTTGCATTTTTTGAGTTTTTACTTATGTGTCAACTAGGGATTGGAGGCTGTAAAACATGGCTTTTAAGGAGCCTCCTAACTGTTAAAAAAAGGCCTCTAATCATGTTGTATTACCAGAGATAAAATAATACGTCACCGTAATGTCATAGACTGTCATCAAATGTACTGGTCATCTGATCATCATCAGGAAAATAGATATAACCCAGTTTAGACTTAAGCTTAAGCAGAGTTAATGATATCAAAATCTCTATCATATCATCACAAGTAGCTCCTCCATCTTCTCATATAGTCTTAGGGATCCATATCCTCAAAGATCACCTGTATCAGGTCCTGAGCGATCACCCAAGCAATCTCCAACGGCATCTTTGTCTAGTGCAGTTAAACCACGCAAATATTCATAATGATGGGAAAAGACATAAATAAAAAGAGTAAAACTAAGACTTAGTAATTTTTTACGCAGAAAATACCTATGCCAGTTTAGTAATGATATATACTAAACTGGCATGGTATACGTGATATATATAATAGATGGTATATGCATATGATGTAACAACAGTCATAGTTCAACAGTATGGTCTATTCGAGATATTATCCCTTCTCAGCAAGGTTGGTGCTGTCCCGAGAAACCTATAATATAATGCCAGTGCCCTAGCCATTGCACAACATATCGTACGTAACATTAGTGACACGATCGAGTCCGACCTCGAGTGACCCACACCAACTAATGACGTCTGTTCTATAGTGACTGAACCATTGGGAATGGTTGCACCATGGTCACGAAACCAATGGATCCAAAGCCCCGTATAACACACATTTGACCATAAAATTAACATGTATAGTAAGTCAATGGCCATTACTATTACACGTACCGGTATACCATGTCATACGATGCAAATTATCTTGTCTGTATTTTGTATGCATGTCATTTTACAAGTCTCACTTGGTTAACATGTTTAGCACAACGTTTTTCTCAAAATACCAGAGTTCATGTACAATAGGTATAAACTGTGAGAGTTGTAAAATATGCATGTTTTCTCGATACACAAAATAGATGTGCAGTGCATGAAAAATAACAATGAGCATTATATGAGTTAAAACTCACCTGGATCGATAAGCATCTCCGAATACTCCGAAAGATCCAGGTTCTCCAAATTTGTGAAAAATCTTCTATTAGTCCTAATTTCACTAAAACAACTCTAAAGTAAGGAAAGCATGAGCTATGGGACGGCTGGTAAAAATAGAGTTTTCCTGTCACACAAAGACCGTGTGTTCTGGCTTAGGGCCATACATCTACTGTGTCACGACGGGCCATACGTTCGGTCACGATATCGTACGTCCGCTCTGAGGGTTTTCAAGGAGGACCTCATTTTCTCTTCACTGTTTGCCTATTCTCCGATTTCTAGGGCTACTAGAAATACCATAAAGCCTCCTAGCCTAGATTACAACCTCCATGCAATGTAACAACACTAAGTCTAACAAAGTGCTAACCCAAACAAGGTTCAAAGTGAATCTAAGCTAACAACTACAACCAAACAGAAAATAAGCAGCATAACGACGTAATTAAAAAGTTAAGGATCGAACGTTACCTCATTGAAATAAAACCGCAAAAGTTCCACCTCACGAACATTTCGAAACACACGAACACCTCACACACGCTCTCAAAGCACTCAAAACACTCTGGGAATACTCTGGCAACCTGGGGACGTTTGCAACTCATGCAAAACACAAAGGGGGTATGGGTGTATTTATAGGCCCAAAAAGCAGCAAACGTCCGGCAAAGGGGTGTACGTTTGGTGGTTCTTGCCCAGCGGTTCAAAGGCTGCCTTGTATGTCTAAGTATTATCCAGAAGGTATTCAAAAAGTAGCATACGTCTGATGGTCCCACATACGTCCGCCTGTACGGTTTGCAAAGCGTATGTCCACTAGACCTAGCGTACGCCCGCACTTCAGTCCAAATTGCCCATCTAGTGTCTTTGGTGACTCAAAGCCTAAATTAACTCCTCAACTAAGCTACTTATGCCTAATTAATAATTTGAGTCATTACAGTTCAGGGGGGTAAAGTGTAATTTTCCCATTTTATTTTCTACATATATGGCAGGCAAAAGAGAAAGTTTGTTGTTGTTACCCGCATGGCAAACATATGAAATTTATAGAAGGATAAACAAGTAATCATTGAATTTAATGAATTGGGTTAGCTAATTGGGGATCAGGGTAGAAAGTTCAATAGTTTCGCTTGCACACTTGTTAACGATAAGAACATTATTTTTATAGATTTTGTGAATTTGAGGAAAGTTCTTGGGAGGCGCAAGGAGGACACGTGGAACTTACTACAAGTAATACACTTTCATTTTACCTTAACATGTTCTATATATTTTGTAATTATTTTTAAAATTGTAACAATAACATCATTTGTTGATGTTTTGATTTGATTGTGGAAAAAGTTCTTGATACCAGAACACCAAACTGCAAAAATCAAAAAGTTGGTACTGCAAAACATGGCAAAGTAATTACGGTGCTACAAGACTGAATTGAAGAGTACTTACTTCAGCAATTCTTTAACTGCAGTGAAAATAGTGGCGAGGGCTTTGGTTGATGAGGTCAATTTTGGTTGGATCAGCCATCGTCACTACTTCCGTGGCAGTTAAAAAATTACTAAAGTAAGTTCTCTTCAATTTAGTTTGGCAACCCTGTAATTGCTTTGCCATGTTTTGCACTAACCACTTTTTAATTTTCGCGGCTCGGTGTTCTTGTATTAAGAACTTTTTATACAATCAACTTAAAACATCGATGTTATTGTTGTAATTTTAAAAGTAATTAAAAAATATATAGAATATGTTACATAAAACGAAAGTTTAGTATCTGTAATATGTTCCATGTGCCCTCCTTGTGTCTTCTAGGAACTTTACTCCAATTCACAAAATCTATAGGCATAATGTTCTTATCCCTAACAAGAGTGCATGCGAAACCATTGAATTTCCAACCCTAATCCCCAATTGGCTAATTCAATTCATTAAATTCAAGGATAACTTGTTCATCCTCCTATAATTTCAATATGTATGTCATATGAGTAACACCCCGCCTTCTCTTGTTGCCTACTATATATGTAGAAAAGAAAATTAATGTAGAGTTTGGAAAATATATTTCGATTAAAAAAAAAAAAAAAATGCAACCATGGTGGCTTGGGGAGATTGTTTTCCCCAACATTTAAAAAAATGCCTTTATCATTTTGTAAAAATTAGAATTTTACCCTCTCCTCCCCCATCCCCCCAATTTTTTTTTTTTTTTTGGTCCCCTAAAACTCTAAATGTTAGTTTCACCCTATTTCCGGCATAATTGACCCTAAGAAAAAAAGGAGATATGTATTCGTATTCATGGGTGAAAATTTTAGATTTATGTATTCATTAAATATAAAGTGAAAACAAAGTCTAAAGCTATACTCTTCAAATATCAAATTCTATGTTATCAGATTAAGTGCAAGGGCACATCATTTGGTAAAAGAATGCAACACTTTATTGTTTAAAGGCATAGGAAATTATTTTTTACTTTTTAAATTTAAACAAAAAGTAATATTTTATAGAGTTTATCCCCAAAATCAAATATTTATGGCCAATAATTTTATACGGTGGAGAGACATCACATCAAAATTATAATCATGATTCATACAAATGCAAACGTGTTATTCGAGAAAGGTGCATACATCCATAAGCATGACTCATAGAATCACCAATGAACTTAGAGAAGATTTTATTACCTAAACCTCCAGTTGGTTGCTCTTAATTAATTACTTATTTTATAAGTTTAAGCGATTAATTTAATTATTTTTAACACTTTCTTTTGCTTACAAATTTAAATTCTCCTTTAATGGATGAGACCTAACATATAAAATATTTAATTAAAAATAAATGTGAACGATAGAAACATGATTTGAACATAGAATAATATATTAAATAACTACTTATTATAAAAGCTTAAATTAATAAAAATAGATAAATTTAATAATTTAATTTATATTACAGTAATTGTGAGCAATGACATATGTATGGAGATAACTATTCACACAAAAAAATCCATGACAAAACTCTTTATCAAACATACTTGAAATACGGTAATTATTTTTTGGAAAAATAAAACATTATTTTTATCAGGATGAATAAGGATATTATTTGTCTTAACCAATCATTTCGGAGCATGAAAGTCAAAGTACATTGTATTATTTTTAGTAAATAATTTTATGCAGCTAATTAATATCGTAAATATAAAAAATGCAGAAATAGAACAAGTTAACTAACTTGTTATATGTATATAGTAAAGACAATTTTGTTGTTAACTTGGTTTCCTACTTTTGTTTGATCAAGTCCTATGTGATTCTGATTTTAAACATTATGTTCGTTTCAATAATTTGTTGGGCAAGAAATTAATATAATGGAAGTCTCAATTTATAAATGGACAGGAATACGATGTTAAAGTGTTGTTCTACCGGCATGACAAAGTACTCAGTCAATTATTGGATAAGTTATAATAGAAATGTTAGAAACTACGATTTTATCTCATAATATAAAAACGTAGATCAATCTTTGTTAATAATAAACAAAATTCAAAAATTGGATGGGATTGCATGCCATGTAAATATTGTTGAATAAAAATATGGTATATAACATTTCTAGTAGAAAATCATCTCCATTTTGAATTCTTTGAATATTTATCTTTCGACACCCCCAAAATGTTATTCATAAATTTGATGAGTAGTGTTCATGAGTGACTAATCTTTTTAGAGTAATAGTGAAAGCTAGTGCATTTTTTGGGTTATAAATAATACCACAATAACCTAATAGTACCAAACGATGCTCGGCTAGCACTTTTGTGGGATATGTTACATGTCTATTTTCAATTTCCAATCAGATGCTAATAATGAGAGAACCATTACACTAGGAGTATATAATATATCTTTATCTTACTGAATTGATATGACAGTGCTTATCAGTTCTTATTGATCAATCTTATTTAAAAAATAAAAAATAGAGTAAAATGTTACATACCACTCAAATATCATACAAAACTAACATGGCAATTAAGGTCTAATAACTACAATTTTTTTTTTTTTAAAAAAAAAAAACAAAAACAAAATGGTTGATTCAATGGCTACAAGACCCTGCGAAGTCAACTTAATGAATTATATTTGTAAGATGTTTGTGTAGCATATATATATATATATATAAATGATTATTGATAATGTGGAAGACTTTGATTATATTTATGGATAATGTTGCAAGAAGGAATACTTACGGTTGTTGAGAATTGGCCTTGCACTTGCATGTACTTCATCTCTCTGTTGTTGAGATCGTTCTTTCCAATCTCTTCTGTGGTGGCCGGAGATCCTCCGCCACAAGTGGTCTTTTTCACCCTTGCTCATTTTCTGTACGAGTCAAGTACTGAAAAATAATTTTGTTTATCGAGCTTTAGTTTATTATTAACTTAACATATGTTCTTAGAATGCATGATTTTCACATGTATTTTTAATGGGATAATTAACAAATTTATCTTTAGAGCATTTGGTTCTCAATATTTTAAAATATGTATGAAAATTACGTGTTTTAAAAACACATATTAATTTAATAAACTGAATTAGAAAAAATTTCTTAAAGTCAATTTAAAGAAAAACTTTGTTACATCTTAAATTTCATGAAAATCAATTGACAATGGATCAAGAAAAAAGGTATTGGAGGAGTATCCATTTGATCAAGAATGCAAAATCATTAACAAATAACTCCAATCATAAAATACTCACAAAACACTTTTATTTTTATTTTATGAATGAATTACTTTCATTAATCACAACAAATGTCAAATAATACAACCACACTTTTAGCAAACGAGCTAGAACACCATTTATCAATTATTGGATCAATTATGGTATAAAATAAATAAACAAATGATTAAATTCATGTATATATATTTAGTCAAAACTTAGAGCAGATTTTAAAAAGTGCCTAGCTCTTTATAATTTCTTCAAATAATAGCTCAAGAATAATTTAATCAAACAAATCCCGACCAATATTCTCAAACAAGCAAATAAAATAAATGGAACAAAAAGAGAAAGAGGAAGATGATAAAGAAGAGAACCTTCATGATAGCCATGTAAACCTGGGTTTCTCTCTCCTTCTCGGTCGACATTTTCTCAGAGAGAGAGAGTTGGTTTTTCTCAGTGAAACTGAAGAGCACATAGAAATTATTCTATATATATATATATACACACATATATTGCTGGAGAATATCAGAGCAAGATATTGAATTGATTTAGGATTGTTGATTTGCAGAGATTTTCGAAAGTTTAGTTGAACTTGGTTTTCGGCATATATTGGTTTCCATAGATATTCAATTTTTTATTTTATTTTTTAACAACCTAGATATTCAATTTGAAAACCTATATTTTAGGATTAAATCTAATTACAATCAAATCAATCTTATTTGATTACCATAAAATCCAATTATAAAAGATTACATTAATTAATTACAAAAAATCTTGAAATCAAATCCCTTGATATATTCTATCATTATCTTTAAAAAGTTCTAAACAATATATAGTTTATCTAAAATGATCAATTTTCATGAGAGCAAAAGTCTTTTAGGTTGTTATAGTTTCATTGAAATTGAAAGACAGGTAAAAGAAAAGATATGATAGGTTCCAAGAAGTAGCTCAATCAGTTGAAACCACGCCTAATAAAGCGAATGTCAGTAGTTCGAATCACACTCCCTCTATTATGTGGACATGTCAAAAAAAGAAAAAAAAAAAGATATGATAGAGAGAGAAAGATGATATTGGCAGAGATCCAAACAAAACGTCAGTCATGTTTGGTATGTTCAATCAAAAGAGAATAAGTACAGCAATCGGCATTAATAAGAATCAGTATCATTAGGAAGAGAAAGGATTTGGATACCATTTTTTTTTTTTTATATCAAGGATGTGTATTAAATTGATGTGAAATTTTATTTTTGATGCATAGCATTTTTTTTATTAATTATTTTGATCCTCTCCAATAAATGAGCACCATATTAGTTTGGTACATATATCTTAGTAAAAGATTTGATTTTGGTATCATAACATTTCTCCCATTTTCAAGAATGGAAGAAATTTAGAATGAATATTTTATGTCTAATATTTAAAATTCTATAATTTTATATACAATTCATGAAATTATATAGGTTTTATTATAACATCATACAAATATTGATTTTAATATTGCACAGTATTAGCATTATTAAGTAATAACATATAATATTGTGCGAACATGTCAAAAAAAAGAAGATAATAATATATAATAATTAAGACCACCAAACATTAAAAGGTGACACTTTTAACCCATCCAATTACGACTTCATTACAAAATCACACTCTTTGGTCTTCATTAGTATTTGATGTTAAAATAGATGAAACATCCCTCATGTAGTTTGGCCGTTTTATAACTGAATGGGTGGCTAAACCATTCTTCAGCCATGAGCGGTAGTAGTTGGTCACCCCCTTAATCGGGTTTGCTAGGTGGTTCAGCCACCCTTAATTCGACTGGTGGTCCAAGCACTAAATGAGTAGTAATTTGGCGGTAGAAAGTTAAAGTAAAAAATAAGTTAGGCGTATTGAACATGAGAGAATTTTCATTCATTTTTAATACCCTAAATAATGGAGTTTTGATTCGTAAAGGAGTAATAGTTGGTGGGAAAAAGTGTCATATTTGAACGTTTTATAGTCTATGGGCAAGAGGAGTAATTCTAGAAGTCCCTCTTGTGTCACTCGAAAAATGATGTGGCTCTTAAAATTACCATTCGATCAAAATCGTATAATAATCAATCACAAGTCCAATAGTGATTTATGAGACACATCATTCTTGGAGGGACACAAGAGTAACACAAGAAGGACTTGTAGCATTACTCGTGCAAGAGGGTTGCAATTAAGTAATGCTACAAGTTTTTTTTTGTGTCACTCTTGAGTCCCTCTAAGAATAATGCTATTATTAAAATCACAATTGTGTTTGCGATTGATCATTATTAAATTTTAATCAAATGGTAATTTTAATAGCTGCATCATTCTTGGAATGACTTAAAATAGACATAAAATGGACTTTCAAAATTACTCATTGTAATTTGGGGGTGAAAAGTGTTTTTTTTTTTTTTCAAAAAAAAAAAAAAAAAAAAAAAAGGAAAAAACATTCAAGAGGTCCTTGAGGTATGACTTTTCATTAAATCACTTTATAAAGGTTTTAATTATGACAAATACATCACTTTATCTATCTTTCATTAAATTTTTAATGGTATTGCCATATTATAACCCAGTTAGAACTTAGGAGGAGACACGTGTCCCTCTTAATAAAAATAATATATATAAAGATAAAAAAAATTTAAAAAAATAAAAGAAAAAAATGCATCGACACGAAAGGTGGGGTTCCTCATCAGTGACTCCTAATGTTACGTAAAACATGATTTAAAAAAAAATAAAATTGTAGTGGCCTCCACCACTGGTTTTTTTAGGCATTAGCACCAAATTTGAGGCATTAGTACCAAATTTGTGAGGCATTAGCACTAAAATTGAGGCATTAGTATCAAATTTAAGATGATTAAATCTATTTTGGGTGATATCATCCCTAAAGGGTTAACCTTTCACCCTTAGGTTTTAGTTTTGAATCAAAAAATAAGTTTTAAAGTATTAGAACGTAACTATTAACTCATAAAAATTAATCTGTTAGCAAAAAAAGGGTACTATGATTTTATTTTTTCTTAAATCATGTTCTACGCAAGACTAGGAGAACATTACGGGAAGAATCCCTGGCAAACCCCTTTTTTTAAGAAAACTGCTAGGGGTTCTTCCCGTAGGTTCTCCTGACGTTCTCCTAGTGTTACGTAAAACATGATTTAAGAAAAAATAAAATTGTAGTGGCTTCCACCACTGGTTTTTTTAGGCATTAGCACCAAATTTGTGAGGCATTAGCACCAAAATTGAGGCATTAACATCAAATTTAGGATGATCAAATCCATTTTGGGTGATATCATCCCTAAAGGGTTAACCTTCCACCCTTAGGCTTTAGTTTTGAATCCAAAAATAAGTTTTAAAGTATTAGAACGTAACTATTAACTCATAAAAATTAATCTGTTAGCAAAAAAACGGTACTACAATTTTATTTTTTCTTAAATCATGTTCTACGTAAGACTAGGAGAACGCTATGAGAACACTACGGGGAGAACCTCTAGTAAACCCCTTTTTTTAAATATATATATATAATTTTGATTTTTACATTTAAATTTAAATTTATAAATTATAATTATATTTTTGTTGGGAGATTAATACCTTTGGGGAGTCTTTTTGTAATCTCATAATATAGCATGTTAAGACATTACACAACCTAAAAGCTTAAACTCATGAGTTTGGACCCAACAATGCTATATGAAGTGGAGGTCACTAGTTCGAATCCTCTTCCCCCTCTTGTGTGGACGTGTCAAAAAAAAAAAAAATCAATGCTATATTAACCACTCACATAATCACAATTCTTATATATTTCCAAGAAAAATGCTAGGGGTTCTCCCCGTAGTGTTCTCCTGGTGTTCTCTCAGTCTTACGTAAAACATGATTTAAGAAAAAATAAGATTGTAGTGGCCTCCACCACCGGTTTTTTTAGGCATTAGCACCAAATTTGAGGCATTAACACCAAATTTGAGGCATTTGCACCAAAATTGAGGCATTAGCACCAAATTTAGGATGATCAAATTCATTTTGGGTGATACCATCCCTAAAGGGTTAACCTTCCTCCCTTAAGTTTTAGTTTTGAATCAAAAAAATAAGTTTTAAAGTATTAGAACCTAACTATTAACTCATAAAAATTAATCTGTTGGCAAAAAAAACGTTACTACAATTTTAGTTTTTCTTAAATTATATTCTACGTAAGACTGAGAGAACACCAGAAGAACATTACGGGAAAAACCTCTAGCAAACCCTTATTTCCAATGTGAGATTCTATTAATTTTTCACTCACACATATGCTCAACAATTTTTATTTTTTCAATATTTTTATTAAAAAAGATAAGAAAACTTTACTTATATAACCCTCTTTAATTTCCATGGCTTTTGTAATTACCCTTAAATGTTAAAATACTCTCAATTTAGTGTATCGAATTTCTAAGTCTTTACAATGTCACCTATCAATTAGTTTTTTTTTTGGTTAAATCCTATCACAATTTTCATAATATATTTGTTTTTTTTAATAAAAAGAAATTACAAAGATTTAGATGTGGGTATTTTCACAAAAGAAATTGCAAATATGTTAAATTCTTACCCACGTCTAAATCTTTGCAAATTTTAATTTTAATTTTAAGTTTTTTAAAAAAGAGGGGGTATTTTAATAACTTTGTTATCTATCATTAGGAAAAACCTAACGAATGATGGCATTGCAAAAAATTGGAAATTTAATATAATAAATTGAAATTTTTTGAGCTTTTGGGGGATTATTTAAAATGTATGTGTTTCTCATTTGAATAATGATATATATAATTTTTATAGATTAATTTGAAGAAATTCTTCGAATCCAATTTAAAAGAAATGGGTAATTACCTTTTTCTTCATTAACTATCACCCTTCATCAATATATCCATGAATTGTCACACTTACCGCTTGACCACATCAAACTACCATTTTATTCTCAAAACCCCCTTTCTTCAGTCAAACTCGTTAAATCAGACAGTCAACCCTTACGTGCACTTCGCATGCCATTTTATCAATTTTTATCCTGCTTTTGCCCTCACTTTGGATTGTGAAACCAAGGAAGAGCATTTTACTCTACTCACCACAGGTAAGTGCACGGTTAAATGAAAAAAAAAAAAAAAAAAACGTCATTAAAAGGAGTCGTCTTCTTCCTCCTTCAACATTCAGACATTATCCCTAAAAAGTAGTGGGTTGTTTTTTATATTTTTAAATTTATTTTTTTATCTTAAGCAGAAATTTCATGTTCACTAAAGAGTGAAGCAAAACTTGGGGAGCCCATGTGCCATTGTGGAGTACTTGCTCTACAGACGGAGATTTTACGATTGTATTAATTATGATGTAAGATTTTGTTCATTATTTGTAATCTCATTGAAATTTCTCTTCTCTTCTCTTCTAGGTAACAATTTTTTTTTGTTCAATAACTAGAAAATTGTAGATAATGGTTTTTTTTTCTGCATGAACCTTTTAATCTTAGATCGTGAGCATAACACCTGTAAATCCTATATAATGTGAATTTATTATTATTTTCGTTTATTTTGATATTATGATGATGGATAACCTCTGTTTGTATGGCCTCTAATTGAATAGTTTGATCAATCGTGTGGATTCTTCCAATGGAAAAATATTGACCTGTGTGACCATGGTAAACAAGTGTTGGATCGCTTGCATTACAAGGATGAAAAGCTAAATAATGAAGTGAAATATTTGAGGGTTAAGTTAGAGATTGAAGCAACTTGGTATGAAATGCAAGCTAAAGTGTTGAAGACACATGGTCAACTCTAGGCATTTTCCTGAATTTTTTTAATTGTCTTTGTAGCTATGTTTGGGGGCAACTATTATGCTGCATCTAATGGTGAAGATGTGTACTATAAATGGCTATTATGAAAATATGTATTATTTTCTTTAATTTCTAATGCGAATACTGAAGTCATGTTGGAAATGTGTACTATAAACGTTTAATTTATAATTAAATGTTTAATTTCTAATGGAAGTGTGTGCTATAAACAGCTACCCATGTTATTTAATCATAAACTTTCATTATATTTATATGAAATTGATGAATGTACAAGTATACTTTATAATTTTGAAGTTGTGTTTTTATGAAAGGTGGGTATTTTTTTCTAATAAAAAAGTCAAAGAGAGAGACATCAATAAAACTCATTAGATTATGTAACAAAAGCTTTTTTTTTTTTTTTTGCAAGATGATAAAAGAAATTATGTCAAACGAAGGCTTCTCCTACCTGGATTACTAACCCACTTATGTTAAAGTGAAGGAAGGAAAAGCATAGGCTAAAGAAGCAATAATGCAATAAACAAATTAAAAAGAGATACACATGTAAAATGAATGTACAAGACTTTACACCAAAGAAAGCAAAAAATCTTCACATCATGTATTTGAAGTTAA
The DNA here is from genome assembly GCA_006937295.1 of Carpinus fangiana. Classification (NCBI taxonomy): domain Eukaryota; kingdom Viridiplantae; phylum Streptophyta; class Magnoliopsida; order Fagales; family Betulaceae; genus Carpinus; species Carpinus fangiana. Next base: position 18,181,232 of record CM017327.1, on the reverse strand, counting down.
AGTTCACTGAATTCAGTACTCATACAGCCCAAGATTGAAATAAATTCACAAGAAGCTTAGCTTCATTGACAACTTGACCATATCATCCCCAAAACCAACCTTTCTTCTGCAATGCCTAAACTACCGCCATTAATCCACGTTACCAACTAACATCAACATAAAAAAAAAAAAAAAAAAAAAAAAAAAATGAAAAAAGAAAAAAGAATTCCCATAAGTTTATGGCCATTAGTTTAGGGCCTAACATCCACATCAATTCCCAACAAGTTAAGAAAACTAGAAAGTTACAACCAAAAGTTCAACAAATCCCAAAAAGTTACAACCAAAAGTTTCATTCGTAACAAAATATTGCCTAAAAGCCCCAAACATGAGTGCCCATCAATGTTGTCAAGCATGTCTTTTCTGTTTCTTCTTCTTTGCTTCCATTTGCCGGATTACCTTCTCTACTATTGGTATAACCACTCTTCTTGCTTTACTTTCCAAACCACAAGATACCCCTGTAGTTGTTACATTTCTAAATTTAAGTCCCAAAGTCCTTGATCTTGTACCAACAACTGTGGATGATAGCGTGGATTTACTTTTCTATGCAACATCAATTGGTTTATGACAGCTCATGAAAAAGTTAATAAAGTTAGATATGGACAAAATAAGCAAATGACAACTCAAAGTTATATATACTTACATTAGCAGCATGAGAAGGCTGAACATGTACACTAGCAAGAGTTTGAACATGTTTTCTTCCATCACTGGCCTTAGATGTAACTCTGCCTTATCCATCACTGCAACTGGAACAAGTTATTTTTTCCTGCAGCTTTTAATGATGTCTTCATCCTTTTTTTAGAAGTAGGTTAGATACGCAAGCTTGTCATTAGCCAAAAAAAACCTTTGAAAACAAAACAAAACATACATGACCTTACACATACTTCATCAATAGTAGTTGTTTGTCTTTTATTAGTAGGGGTGTCAAAAAATATCGTGAAACCGTAACTGAAACCAGGAAACTGAGGACCCAGTTCTAGTTCCAACTGAGAAAAACCAAAAATCGGATACCCGGTTCGAGTACCTGGTTATTGCTGGGTTACTGAGAACCGAGGTAACTTTTATATATATATATTAGGTTTAGGACCTTTAGGTTTAGCACTTCATCTTTATTTCTCACGCCCATTCTGCCTTTTTTGTCATTTTTCTCTTCATTTCACAACACCTGGCCTCTCTCTCTGACTCTTCTTTCTCGCTTCATCTCCCTCTCTCGCTCCGTGAACTCCATCAAGCTTTCTCCCTCTCTCGCTATGTGACCTTTGTCGGACTGTCTCTCTTTCGCTCTAGCCAAGCAATGAGCATTAGCAGCTAGGTATGGACTCTCTCTTTCTGGGTTTCTTTGATATTTTCTATGTTGATTATTTGGGTTTTGTAGAATGGTTTCGTAATTGAAGGGCATAATCATCGTTTAACAATCCAAAGTGAGGGCAAAAGTGGGATAAAAATTAATAAAATGGTACTTGGGGCGTACTTGATGAGTTGACCATTTGATTTGACGATTGATGGAATAGGTTTTAAAAAGAAAATGATAGTTTTGAAAAGAAAATGGTAGCAACGTGTGGTTGGATGGTAAGTGTGTATAAGTTCATGATAAAATATTGATGGAGAGTGGTACTTCATGTAAAAAATAATAATTACCCCTACAAGAAAACACCAAGTAAAAAGAGTTAGCCCACTTGTTGAAAAATGATATTTCATTTGAAGTCCCCACTTAAAATAAAAAACTTGTTCTTGTGCGCTTCTAGCCACGTCTGCATAATTGGGAGATGGCATATGTTTGACCTTCCGAGTGCTTTAGATACAAGAAATTCCCAGTAAACCCACTAAAAGGAACGAATCTTATATACTTTCTTACATTCTTGATTTTCAAATCACTCCCTTTTGCATTTGCAAAATTCTCGAATCTTCAAAAAAGATCTGTCTTTCTTTCTAGATTTCAACCCCATAACGCTTCCTTCACAGTTCACACGGTTCAAACTTGAACTCAGAAAGGTATGCCCTCCTTCCCATCCTTCTCTTTGTAGCCTTTAAAATTCTTTTATTTTTCTTATTTTATTTCGTTTTTTTTTTTAATTCTATCTTTGAATTATATTCTGCATAATTTGCTGTGGGGTTCATTGTCGATGGAGATTTCGTGATTTATTTTTTTTTTCAAACTTTTAATTGCATTTTTAATGCTATGAAAGTTGTGGGTTCCCTTTGGTTTTTGCTTGTGCTAGGTCTATTGTCAGTTGGTTTATCGAGCTTGTTTGTGATAGTAGATGAATATGCTTGTAGATATCCTATCGAATAGGGAAAAGTGAGCCACATAAAAATCTTATGCTCAATTGATGTGTATGTGTGTAGCTATCTTACCGTAATTAATAGATGATAGTGAGGCACACTTATCTGTGCATTACCAATACAATTAGTGAATATAATCTAATAATAACCGAAAAGAATGCACTCACAAAAAAATTTCCGAGTCTTTATTTGAAAATGTTGAAGTTGGATGTGGAAAGGACTGAAAATTTATGGGTTTTTCTCACTTTGTTTAGGGGTCTTTTAATTACCGCTTAAGAAAGTGTTCCTTGGATGTTCGAATTTTAGGAGTTAGTGATGTTAAACAATGGAGGCTCGAGATGCATGATTGAAGGAAAATTTTGGCTAGCAAGAATGAACTTCTATTTTCTGCTTGCCCATCTGATGTGTGACAAACAATGAACACAACAATACATGGTGAAATTAGGGAAAAGTGAGGAGAAAGAAGCTAAAAGAAGAGAGAGAAGAAGCTAGAAAGAGAGAAGCCAGTAAGTTGGGAAAGAGAGAAGATAGAAGAAGCTAGGGAAAGAGAGAAAGAAGAGGGCGAAGGGACAAGAATTAACTCTTCATTTTTCGTTCCATCAAATCTACCTCCATTGGTGTACAAAGCATGCTTAAATAGACTCACGGCTAAACCCTAGGGCAATGCCCATTTATTGACTTACCTAACATAGGCAACCCCATTTATTGAATTACCTAAAATAATACCGGTCGACGCCCATTTATTGAATTGTTTGAATTTATGTTTATTTTAATTTTCAAGAGTCAATGTATTAAGTGTTGCCCTAAATTATTTATGAGAAATGCTAGTTGTTCTTCTAGTGTTCTCTCAACTATAATGTGGCTTTTAAAATCACCAATAGATTAAAAGTCAATAATGATAATTTCAAATTTAACGGAGATTTTAAAAATTACATCATAGTTGGGAGAACACAAGGAAAACACTAGAAGAACACCTAGCATTTCCTATTATTTATTTTGGATAATTTAATAATGGGTATTGCCATGTTAGCTAAGTCAATAAAATTATGTTAGGTAACTTAATAAATGGGCGTTTCCCTAGAGTTCAGTCAAAGTCTATTTAAGCATGCATTGTACTCCAATGGAAGGGGACTGATAGAATAAAATTATGAGAAAATGATTTTCTCTCTCCTTCTCTTTCTCTTCTCCCCAACTTCTTCTCTCTTCTCTCTTTCTAGCCTTCTTTCTCTTTTTTCTCTCTCCTCTCTTAGCTTCTTTCTCCTCACTTTGTCCTAATTTTCCCCTAACTTTACTATGTAAATTTTGTTATTATTTTGTTGCATGTCACAATCAGCTTGACCATTGACAGGTTTTCTTCTTGTTTCATGTGATAAGAATGTTTTAGTTGAATTTTCAAATTCTAAAGTTTCTTTCCCATACAATAATGTCCTAACTAAGTGATCAAATGAAGTGGGAAGTGATTTAATAGAAATATTGCTGTCTTTCACCCTAAAGTTTAACAACTGTCTATTCAACATGTTAAACTTGTTAAGATGCTCAAAACATGTCTATATCTTCCTCCATCAGTAAACTATATAATTGTTTTCTTATGTATAGATTTTTTGTCATCTGTTCTTCAATGTTCGCCATATTTTCTTAGGCTTTTCTTTATCAATAATATTATGTATGACTTCATCTAATAGGTTGAGATGAATTGCCCTAGTAGCTACCATCCATCTCCTTCTACTCATCATTGTCGATCTTCTGCGATATCTTTGCCTTTCTCAATAATGTCTTATAGACTCTTTGCTATTGGACTTTTATACATCATATTTTGTACTCTCCATAATTACCTTAATTGTTGATCTAAACATTGAACCTTAGCTCTGATTCGATATGGTGGGGACACTTTTGAGAGTTTTTGAATGAGACCATAAATATTGTACAATCGGATAACTCAACCCAAAAACTTAAAGTTTATAGGTTTGAGCCGATTAATATTATAATAAGTGTAACGACACTGGAAAAAGCGCTAGTCACATCTATGCTATGACCCCAAAAGGACTAGTCAATTTTGAGTTTCTCTAGAATTAATTATGAAGCCCAGTTTCAATTAATAACTACGCAATGTGAAACTTAGCACTCATGATTATTTTTATAAACCATCCAGTTTATATGGCTACTCTTCATCTTCCTAATATGGGATTGGGGTGTTACAATTATATGTCTTTAATTTGACATCTAGAAGCTGCAAATTAGTTGGTTAGATATTCCTGGTTACAAGAATGAGCATGCTCTAGGCATATTTCTATCTCATTGTGATATTTCTGGTCAATCTCCAGTTTTTGAACTTCTTTCACCTTACTGCATGACATGCTTGTCCCTTCTGGTCAATATCCACTACAATGGATTTCTTTCTTGTAAGCTGATGAATTCTTTCTCCATCCTTTAACTTTTTGTGCAGTGCAGTGGTTTTGAAGGCAATGTTTATTGAGACTTGAGTCTGGAGACAATGGAAACTAATGGTAGCAATTCTAGTTCCCATGAAAATCGACCTTCAGGAGGATCAAATAATTCTAGCACAGAGAAGCCCAGCGAGAAAGAGATCTTTGTTAATCATGGTATGTCTATTAAGGGAAAGCTTGTCTTTGTTGTATATACTGTATAATCTGCTTTCAAGGACTGTGATATTAGTTGTCAGTCTACCACTACAAAATGTTATTTTGGCACATTGTCGAACTTATACTAAAACTGATCTTTTCAATGTGCATGGTTAGGTGAAGACTTTAGCTGGGTGACCTGAATCATAGATAATAATCATAAAGTGATAAATTGTTGGAATTAGTATGTTAGAAATCCATTTTCATGTTCTTTTGTTCCTCTGTGATTATATTTAAGACTGGAGAACATGCTGATTGAAAGTCTATAATTATGTTAATGACGCTATTTGGTATATTGTGAAATTGACAAAGTAATCCTGAGTATGGTTGAACTTGTTTGAACACCATTCAGCAGCAAGCATTTTATGGTGTTAAATACATAGTCTGTTAGTTTTGACTGAATATGAACTTCGTATGGTGGAACCTTGGCATTTTAGGATGAGGTGAGAATAAAAGTTTGTGTGGGAGTGTTATGGGCTGTTAGTAATGGTGAGTATGAGGTGGCCGTAGCGCTCTATATAAGAGCTTTCCCCATGACTTGTAAGCGGTCTATCTGGATACTTATATAGAACTTCTTGTTTGCTGGAGGTTTGTTGATGCACTTTCTTGTTACCACTTAATGCACTTAGTGCTGTCGAAAAGTCCTTTCTTCCCCCTCGTTAGAAGTTTTGAAGTAAAAGCCTTTGCTTCTAATGGATGACCTTACTGTGCAGCTGAGATAGCTTGGCATGAGAGAAGAAAAGAATGGGTTGGTGACCAGTCTAAAAAACCACGAAGAGCACGAAGAGAACCAATTATGAGGTATATACATCTTTTTTGTAAAAAAAAAAAAAAAAAAAAAAGAAAATTAAATTTTACTGGATGTTGATGATTAAAACACTTTGGCAGGTGCCAGTTTTGTAGTCCACTGCCACAATTTACTTTCTCTGACCTGCTTGGTGATCTATGTGGATATACTTTATGTTTCTTTCAATTATAGCAACATCAGGAAACTGTAGCATGCTAATGCATGTGCACACATCTACTTGCATAAAAACATTAAACTAACCATTAATTTTCATGTATATTTGCTTTCCCGGTTGTTGGGTTGGGGAGTCATTATCCTCTCAAGTTCTGATGTGAACTTAGTAGTTCTGCCAACCTTGGTTGGAACTTTACTTGTGAGTTCCCTTTGCAATTCTAAGAGGAAGATGGATTCATATACATCCAAAAGCTGGAAGACTGATTGCTTTATAAATTTTTTGAAAAGGATAGAAAAGGATAAAAAAGGATCCATATGGTGAAGGAATTTGGAGTCAAAAAATTAGAAAGGATAAATTGGAGAACATATAAATTTTAATGAAATTTTATTACTTATCAGAAAATAATTGGGGAGAGAGAAAAGGGACAAAAGCCATGCCGATGTTTAACGGAAAGTACTCCATGGGTGATTATTCTTTTTTAAGCAACATCTAAAACCGAATGGCCTCTTGTGAAACATCAGAACCCAACCATAAAATTTGATTTAATCAAAATCTGGCATGGGATTCATGCATCCTTGTTTCGATGTGCTGTGTGAGAAATAAATATGAAATCCCTGCTTAAATGTACGTGACAAAATAAATTATTGTACCATCAGGACAAGAATTCTTTAATATGTAACTTTTAGTATAAGGAAAATAATCTGGCCTTGTTTTTTCCTTTCTCTTCGCCAAAGTTCTCCATCAATCCTTGATTCTAAGTTTCGTTTAATGGAAAACTTGGTCTGGACTTTCTGACATGTTTAGTGTTTAAGAAAGGGGATCTTGAGAGAGAGATTTCTGTGAGTCTCAGTAGCATATTGATTGACTGACCTTTTGTTTTTCACCATAAACATATGAAATCTATTAATATTTGAAGTAAGGTCAAAAGCCTTTTTTCTTAGTTGCTTGAGAGGTGGGGTTGTCTGGGTAAAAGGGAGACAGGAGAATCAGCATCAAATCGTTTATGTAGAATTTTGTGAGGAGTTTCATTTAGATAACTATGTAATGTTGTGTATGATCTTTTGCAGCTGGACCACTACTTACGAAGATTTGCTTTTATCTACTGAACGTTTTCAACAGCCAATTCCCTTAGCGGTGAGAGTTCGTAGATGCTCTCTTTTTTTCCTTCTTCGCATTCCCACTTTTGGAACAATGTTGATATGAACATTATTACTTCATGTATTCTCCAGGAGATGGTAGACTTTTTAGTTGACACCTGGAATGAAGAAGGCCTCTATGACTAGCTAATTGGAATTGTCTAGTGGTCCGAAGAATTTCGCACAGTTTTGTTTGTGCAGATTGTTGATGAAGCAGCCATAGGTTATAAGAATTTTTACCCTGAAATTGACTTAGTGAAGTTATAGTTGATCTGTCTTGTTCTGAGTTTTCTTTGTAGAAGTCATTGCACAGAAAATTTGGGTTAAGAGTTCAGAGACATCTAGAGGACTGCTAATCTTATCCCCAGCAAAACATTTGTGTATTTTAACTAACCAGTTTTAGAGTAATGTTGCTTCTGATTTTGGGTAAATTTACTTCTTGCTCTATGTGAAATTCTGTCCATCTCCAATTGTAATTGGAGGTGTCGAGATTATTCATTTATATACTTATTCTAAAAGTAACAACATGCGTATAATTGCTATCTTCGATTGATCAAGGTTAGGGCCAAAATCATAGGAATATCTAAAATATAATTTGAGTCAAAGTAGAGCGTTAATCTTGTCGAGTGGAGTATTGAATGTTTGAATTCGATTTGTTAAATTCTTAAATGAGGTTGAGCTCGAGCAGAGCTTGACAAAATTACATTTTTTTTTTTTTTGGGTAAATACTTCACTTCATTCATAACAAATCAGTAATAAAAAAAAAATAAAAAAATAAAAAAAAATAAAAAGAAAAAAGCAAAAGCAAGAGATGGGCACCTCAACAACAAACTCATACTTTAGAGACAGTGCTAATTTTAGAAAACGGAAAACTAGAACAAACTAAATGGGCAATGGATGCATAAATGATCCCAAGAATCATAAACTATTCGGACTTATATAACTTGGGCAGAAGCCAAGAAATCGGCCGCATAAAGTGGTAATATTATCCAGGTAATGTTATCCAAACAGAGGATAGGCAAGAGCATGAACCTCGTAAGAGCCATACATCTAACACAAACTTTTGCTAGGATAGAACTACAACCATCGGAGAGTGGTTGAGGGGGGAGCAACACTGTTAAAAACAAAACAAATTTAGTCATCAAGGAGTAACAAACTCTTGATTCAAACAGAAAAGTCTTTACAAACAGAAAACCAAATATAGAAATAGAAAATAGCATGAACTCAAAAAATAGCAGCTGCGGTGGAGGGGTGGAAACTGTCTGGGGAAGAGGCAGAAAGTGGCTCCGGGGAGCTGGGACATGGCGTGTTGTGGATGGGGCCTACTGGAGAAATGAAGATCTAATTTTAAAAAACCCAATCTTCAAGCCTTCCCAAATCTGGCTAGGGAGGGGGAGGAGCTGGAACAATTGTTGTTTTGTAAGGATCTTAGATAAATCTATAGAGAACTCTAGATAGAAGAGAGATTTCTCTCGAAGCAAAAAGAAAAGGTGAAGGAAGTAGATCAAAATGTGAGGAGGAGGGCAAACCTTCCTCCTCTTACTCTGGCGGCAGGGAAATGGGCATTTAGAAGGAGAGTGAAGAGAGCTTTTAGTATTTAGGTTACCTTTTCTTGTCATTATATGATTTGTTCATTCTTAAAAACTTACATCATTACATTGAAAATTTATAAATAAAACGTCAATCACTATAACATGTCCAAAAGTGACAAAATAATGAACACAATTTTTCTTCAAAAAAAATAATAATAATAATGAACACAATTTTAAATAATACGTGTCCATTATATATCCAATAAAGATAAAATAAAAGGTTACAAATTTATATATATATGTGTGTGTGTCCGTCCATAAGCTGCCCAACGTATTACACTGTAATAGTCTAAAGAAACTGCTCCATAGAATTAAATTAGGTAAAAAAAAAATAGTTTCCCAACGCAGGCATAGTTTAATGATGAAGACACGGAAGAAATTTGTAACATTAGATTAAAAGATTTGAAGATTGGGTTCCAGCTACACTAGTTGCAATACATTTTATTTTGATAGTTCATTTAAATGAATGGTTTAGATTGTGACAACAAATTTTTTATTTTTTTTAGATGGGTGACTGTTGAGGTAGCGAAACTATTTTCTAACTACAAGAGTGGTTTAGCCACCTATGATGGTCGGTTTGACAGTGATTGAACGAGAGTTGCCACGACACATTTTTCTCATCATTTCTTCATCATCTTCCCTCTTTCAATATCTTTATTTTTTTAAAAAAATAAATAAATATAAGAGAGAAGATGGTTTGAAGATGGTGAGGAGAATGAAAAAGAACATTTCTTGTGGTCCAACCACTTTCCTTGATCATAATGATGGTTGGGCCATCATGTCACCCTCCAAAATCCAAGATTGCTTCTTAGCTTTCCAAAGATAATTCTCTCTCTCACATTTTCAGTTCTCATGTATGTGCAATGATTGAACATATAGAGAGGAGGAGAAATTATCAATGTGATGACGTGCTCCACTTATTATTTTATATAAAAAAGGAAAATATCTAAATAAAATGAAAACAATATGAATGATGTCATTTGAGAATAAAAAATTATGGATATTGTTCTCATGTCATGTAGAAATATACAAAATGTGAGAGATATCAAAAGATAAGAGAATAGAGAGCACAAGAATTAAAATCAGGGTTACATTTTTATCAAACTCTTAAATGACTTAAGCATCAGAGGTATTCTCGCAAGCTAATTTCGGTAGGCTTATAAGTCATTTGTTTCACTGATTTCATGTCATCTTTGGTGTGGAATTGACCATGCAAATTTAAATAAGATGTGAGGAGAGGGTGAACTTTTCACCTTAGTTTCCTGATTTAGAACGGAGTGAGTGTTTTACACGAATTTAAAGTTTTTTCTACACAAAACGGTCACATTTTAATGAGGTCTTCCGCCGTTTAAAATAAATTCATGTGCTTATCTCTTATTGGTTGTTACTATATAAACATTATGTTTCAAGGGAGTTTGTAAATACAAAATCTATGAATATAATAAGTTGATTAAGTTGGATAGAGAATATGAAGAGGACCAACAAAAAGGTGATTGATGTTGAAATGTTCCAAGTCAAGTGCTTATGTTTTCTTTACTTGTACTAACTCCTTTGTTGCCGCTCTTGGTGGGCAAAAGGAAGGGGACAACTAAGGCTGCTGGTCCAACTTAGACTTTTTATTTAGATGGAAATGGAACAAGAATTCCTGATTTTTCTTCCTCTTTTATTGGAAGTTTCTTGAACCGTTAATGACGGAACAAATGGTAGTATTCCATACCCCTTGCTAACTTTGACAAACAAGAAAATACATTAAAAAAAACAAATTATAAATCCAATTGCGTTACGGATATTATAACTATTACTCAAATTTCATTTTCCTTATCAGTAAGTTCTTCTAAGACCCATAAATTGATGACCTGCATAGTAGTTTTGCATAAGTTTTCAAAAAAAAAAAAAAAAAAAAAAAAACTTCACTTTAGAACTCTGAATTACCACGCGATTTGACATATCTTCGAACTTTGAAACTTATCAATTTGAACCCATGAACTTTTAATTCCAATCAATTTTTACCCCTCTGTCAAATTTTTAACTTTAAAAGTGATTAAATAATGTATATACACTTGATTTTTTTTTTTTTTATAAAATTTCAAATTAATTTTTCTTAAAAAAAAAAAAATCACACGGTGACCAACGGTTAAGCCACCTTGTGACCCCTTTTTCAATTCTTTTTTTCCATTTTCTCAAATTTTTTTAATAAAAAGAAAATTGAAGGGTAATTTTTGTCTTTTTAAGAGTTTTAATAGCAAAAATTGATGGAGGGGTTCAAATTGATTACAATTGAAAGTTTAGTGGTCCAAATTAAGAGATTTCAAAGTTCGGGAGTATGTCAAATTGCATGGTATAGTTCAAGGATCTAAAATAAAGTTTCAAAAAAAAAAAAAGTCCAATAATATTGGCCGATGAAGAAGAAAAAAAGAAAGAAGGAAAATCCCAACAACTAAAGTCTACTCCACGTGGGTGTTTTGTTAGCAATATAATTGAGGCTCTTTAGGAAGTTTCAAAGAAATGTGCAATCTCTTCGTATTGTGAATTATGACTTTTAATTAGAAAATATATATATATATATATATATATATAAAACTTTTAGTGGTTTGTTTTTATGGGAAAGAATTTTATATAGTATTTAATTTAGATGTAATTTTATAAAAATTGTTATAAAAATTGTTAGATTATAATATTATATAAAATAAATTTTAGTAGCTCGGTGGTGAAGTCATGAATTATTGAGCAAGAGAGAAGGGGATTTGTATCGTTGGTTTTGGGGTTTCGGATTATAAAATAAAAAATCACACCTATGCAGACTCCCTATCACCAACAAGCCAAGTCTTGTCTTGCTTTAGTTCAAAACCAATGTAAGGATTAATATGTAACTAATGTCAGTTAAATAAAATGAAAAAAGTTACGACTTTTCATTTGTGCCCCTTGGTTTTCTATAAATAAGACACTCTCTCTCCGAATTTTCATTCAGTGTTCTCCTGAATTTCTATCCGTAGAATTCTTAACTATATTGTATCTTGCAAGTGATTTGCTAGCAACCTATTAGCAAACTCATTCCGAATGGAGCAAATATCGTCTTAAAAATATCAATTTATTATGCCTCAAAGCTATCTTTTGTTTTAGATTTTTGTTCTTACTTGAGTGATATTTTCTTAAAAATTTAATGTTTATGTCTGATTTTTTTCCTTATAGTCTTTGTAGGTGTTTTTGTCTAGATTATTGAGGTGCAGTGAACTATATCAACAATTTGGCGCTGTGGGAAACATTAGACCATTCACAGCATCCCTAAACCAAAGACCCACGCCATGAACTTGGTTAAGAAATGCCTAGGTGGATGGAGCCATGGCTCCTCAAGATGGGCAGTTGGCAGCATTGGAAGCGCAACTGCAAGCTCTCGCCTAGAATAATATTACCCTTGTCCAACAGTAAAACGATGAACTCAAGCAGCAACTCAGTTAGCAGCATAGTGTCTTTGTCGACAACGATGAACATAGATTCTTGGGAGAGGGGCAGTCAGGTCGAAGTTCGCTTTAAAGATCTCAACGACAAAGACGACTAACAGTGGTTGAGCCCCAACATTTGAAAATTTGCTCGATTGGATGAATCTCCCCTTTCTAAATAATGGTGATTGAGTTCCCATTGCCCCCAAATAGAAGTGTATGATAGTGGCAAAGATCCCCCGGATCACATAGAGACCTACAACTAAAAGGCATACATGTTCTTCTAAGGGGCACTCAACGAGATCATGTGTTGAGCTTTTCCCACCACCTTAAAAGAGGCTTGTTCGAAGTTCGAATCTTTCCTCCCTCTTCTTTTGTGTGGACGTGTCAAAAAAAAAGAAAAAAGAGGCTTGCTCGAAGGTGGTTTAACAATCACCCTAGTTTTTTATTATTTATTATTTATTTTTTAGTTTTAGTTTTAAATTTTTCATTGTAAGGGTATTTTCATCGTTTAATGTCTAAAAACACACATTCTGTCCAATTTAATGTGATTCCCTAATAATGAGATTTTTTTTTAACAAAATAGTTGTTCAATACGGTTAAGTGTAACATGTGGTAGTTGATAGGGACAACTTGTAATTGAGTATGAATTTGAGGGAAGTAAAGGTAATTAAACCAGTAGTGTAATATTGGTGGTAATAGTAGTAGTTGTGGCATTAATAATTAGTGACGACCATGACTCTTAGTGCTAATGTATCAGTGGTGGTTAGGGTTGTAATCAAGTTGAGTTGAGCTGAGTTTGAATGTTTAAATTGGGTTTGTTTATTTTTTTTTTTAACACAAGCCAAGCTCAAGCTTATTACCGAGTTAGATAATTGGTTCAAGCTTAGCTCATTTATTTTTCGAACGAATTCAACCTTGTCCCCGAGCTACTTAACTTATTCATTTCATATATGAAGTAAATGTTGTGATTTTTTTTTTTTTCGTAAAATCCTCACTAATTATTAGTTATTTAATTATTGTTAAGATTTACTATTTGAATAAGTATATAAATTAACTCAATTATTAAAATCTAATCTCAAGTCTATATGTTTATCTTATAATATGTATACATATATTTATTTAGAGCACTCTTTTCAACCTCACCAAAACTATTTTTTTTTGTTATTTTGGTGAAGTAATTTAATAAAAATAACTTAAATCTTCACTTTTCAGACTCACCACTTTAATAAAAAAATAAAAAATAATAAAGTAAACAGTACTCATTAAATATAAAAAATATTGTTCATTCACTTATTGATTAAACAACTTATTTCTCTCTCTTCTTTTTTGCTTTTAGTTTTTTTTTTCTAAGAATAAACAAATATTTGAAAAATAATATTTAAATAGAATAGTAAAAGTGGATTGTTAAAATAGTGAGGTTACTGTGAGTGTTCTAAAAATGTAAATTGTTAAAACAACTAAAAGTACACTTTTGGTTATTTTATTTTTGATAAGGCTGCTAGAAATGCTTAGTGTTTTTTTTTTTAAAAAAAAGAAATTAGATATCTCTCATTAGCATAATTATATAGCCAATAAAAAAAGGTAATAAATATTTTCTTAAAACAAAAATGGTAATAAAGTTGTTAAAGAACAAGAATGACATATTTTGCATTCCCATTTGTAAAACATGTGGAGTATATTCCGTGCCCTTTTTAATTAAAAAAGAAGAAATATATTCGGAAAATGAAAAAGCATGGGAATAATACCCGAATATTGCCATTGCCATTAGAATTTACAACGCCATCGGGATCCAAGTTCCGTTTCAATTTTCAACTTGGCCGCGTGCGAAGCTTTTGTGTGAAATAAAGAGTAGAAGACGAAGAGAAACTACTTTCAGTTTCAGAGATAAAGAACCTGTGGCATCTAGACAACACGTAATGCTAAGTCCAAGGCATCTGCCTCAGCAATTTGTTTTGATTCTGAGAAAACAACCAAGAACCCATTAGAAATATCTCATTCACTAGGCCTATTTATTCACAGCTTTCTCTTCCAAGCTTTACATCTAACTCAGTCCACTCAGAGGTGCGTGAAAGTGAGTTTCACATCATACCTTGCCAGAAACTGCAACATCTCTTTGAGTTTTGAAGCCCCATTTGCCTAATTTTCCTACAGTTTTTCTGAATGTTTTAATGGATTTAGGAAGACCCATTTGCTTTTCTTTCCGAGAAACAGCAATATATGTTCAATTTGGAATACCCCATTTTCTTTACTTTCACGTTTGATGGTTTTATATAAATTTTTATGTGTCAGGGCACATGGAGATCGATAAGGCAATCAGAGAGAGTGGTGACCGGCGGCTTAAGACCAAGTACGAACACGCCATCTATGTTATTCAGAGAGCTCTGGCTTTGTACTCGTAAGTTCTTTCTTTTTCCCCTCTTACACTTTTTGGGTTTTGTTTCAAATTTTGTAATTTACATTTTTTTTTTTTGGTGGTGCAAAGCATTTGTTATGAATTGGTTTGTGGATTGTAGGCGTCAAGGGTTAGGAGTTTACACTGCATTTGGTTGCTTAGAAAACTGGGAAAAGGAAAAAAAAAATGTAAACATTTTGAATCTTATACTTTATGCATGCTGATTGATATTATGAAGAATGCACTAACGCTTGTATTAGGGATGAAACAGTTGAACTTGAAACAAATATATTGAATACTGTTATATCTATGCTTTTGTTTCTTTAAATGTCCATCACAGCCAGTTTGGTTTGCCTTTTGTACCCAGCATTTAATTGAATAGGGTATACTCAATCCATTGTCTCAGATTCACAATATTGGCGCATGCTTTTTACTGTCAAGATTGTAATAGTTTTTCTTACATTGTTGATTTGTATTTAGAAATGTTCTCATTGCGAAGTGGTTCAACTCATAATATTATTGAAAAATAAAATTAGATATGTGGATTAATTGATGATTTAGTTTTGATTAGCCAAATAGATATTTCTATTTTACTTGTTTGGGACTGAGTCAATGGTGTTTATGTCAAGCTATTAGTTAAGGTTTCAGCTTAATGAGTGGAGGACATATTAAAATTTTAGATATGGATGCGTTGAAGTTTACATATTAATGTGTATGTGCTTACTCAATCCTGAGGGTACTTTGGCCAGATTTTGTTTTTTTAAGTATTGTCTGGATGTTTGCTGTCCCTTAATCACTTTTAAGATATTCGGATGTTTTTTCATGCATGCGACTACTGTTTTGGGTGTTAATGATAATAAGTTCTTTATTATTTCCTTGAGGGCGGGAGTGGCATTAGGGTAGATACCACAAAGATTACTAGATTATTGCTGTTTGTCATTCCCTTGAGGATCTCAGATGTTTTTGCCATGTGTCAATAGTGTTTTGGGTGTCAATGAGAAAATTTTGGGTGTGTTCCTGGTGGTCGGGATTAGACACGACAAATTCTCCTTATGTGTTTTTGGGCGCTTCGTTGATACAACAAATATTACTAGATCATTTCTGTCTTTTATTACGTTATGAGATTCTTCAGATGTTTACGCTGTACATCTTTTGGGCAGTGATGAGTTTAAGATTTTTTTTTTTCTTCTTCTTAGGGATGTGAGAGAGAGAGGGGGGNCGGAGGGGGGGGCGAGTGGGGCATACGATAAATACGACAAATGTTGCTGACTTGCTGCTTAATAGAAGAAATTTTGTTTTATATGGAAATTTTCTTGCAGCTTGAGTAAGCACTGTTAAGGTTTTTGATTTTCTGGTCTCCATTTTTGGAACAGAATCATTCTTCTTAGCTTATCAAATGGGTTAATTTGATGTTAGCATTATTAGGTACTTAATTGAATGATTAAAGTAGGTAATTTTAGATGACATAGTTCTTGTTAAAATTGTCTATAGTCATGCTCTTGCATTAAATTGATGTTGGTAACATCAAACTTTTGAATATTGTACTCCAGTGAAATATATTATGGATTTTGAATTTCAATGGCTCGAATTTTCTTATGCTAACTAGAAAAGTCTAATTCCCAACACTTTGTTAGAATCTTGATGGTGTATGATCATGGTTGATTGGGACTTCTTGGCTGCTGAAGCTCATCTGATGCAAAGTTTTCCTTGTACACATGTTAATTTCCTTTTCAGTCCAAAGGTGGACCATAAGCTTCCTCTCCACAAAGCATATTGAAAGTGGGGGGGATTGATCCTAGGTTTGTGGTTGAAAGAAGGGAAGCTATCTATTGTTTTGGTACATTTTTCAGCAAGAATATTCTTCCTAATTATGACTTGAATTCCCATTTGAAAAGAATTATACTTCATTGCTTTGTGAAAATCCAGTCGCCTTCTATACACACTTGCCCCTCTCTTCACCCATACATACACTCACGGAAATATATGCACGTGTTATACTTCATAACCCTACCTTATACCATCAGTGGAAGAAGCATATCACTTGCAATGTATTTTTTACATTGCATAAATCTGGACCATACATGCATGTGGCTTCATGTGGGATCCAAGTGGGTCTCATATGTGTCTCACATAGACTCTATGTGATGGATGCTTCAGATAGTAAGTTTCTGGACAAACAATAGTGGGGACATGATTCATACTGGAGTCATGTCATATGAATTTATCATTCTGATCTCCTAAGCGTTCTTTTCTTTATGTTGCATAGCTACAATGTATACTTTGTATACCACTTTTTCTTGTTAGTTTGAAGGAATTAGAGATACGAAATTAGAAGGCTAGAGTATATTCTTGGGGCCCATCATTTCTTTTCCTTACTAAAACTCAAGGAATGATGAGCAAAGAGTTTTCATGTGGTGTATTTGGGTTTAATTTTCAAATTTGGCCCATTGTATTCAATATGCATCTTTTTTATTTTTTCTTTTGATGACTTGCTGCTGTTATAATCTTTATCTGTCTTTATCCATTGGGAGCATGTAAGTTTGCTGATGTTTGCCACACCTGATATTCTTTTTCTTAACAGCATTGAAGAGGTCGCCTTCAGCTTTAATGGAGGAAAGGACTCAACTGTATGTTTTCATGTGTTTTCCTTTAGTGATCCATCAGTTACCTTCTGTCCCATTGATAGTGACAATGAAACTGGATGTATAGGTTTTGCTGCACCTACTTAGGGCTGGTTATTTTTTGTATAAACGGGAGCAAAGCTGTTCTAACGAGGGTCTAAAAGATTTTCCAATTCGAACAATATATTTTGATAGCCCCTCTGCTTTCCCTGAAATCAACTCATTTACCTATGATGCCGCCTCTATGTAAGAGACTCTTATTTTCGTATTTTGTTCCCCACACTCCTACACACACACAGACATTTGTTCTTGTATGATTAATAAAGATTATGCATACTCAAGGTGATAATAGTTTTTTTACCTCTAGGCCCTGTAATGTTGAAGGATCTAACTGCTAATTGGTTTATTATTCTTTGAGCAGGTATGGTTTACAACTGGACATCATTCGCACTGATTTCAAGTCTGGTTTGGAAGCTTTATTAAAAGATAAACCAATTAGAGCTATTTTCCTTGGTGTTCGAATTGGTGATCCTACTGCTGTATGTTGACAAGACATGATACATTTTAGCTAATAATTTCCTGCTTGCTAGATTATGTTCCATAGTTCTTTGTGATTTCTTTATGAAAGCTGATATCATTGTTTTATTCTGGGTTTAGCTGCTGTTGACCACCCTAATTTATGGGGTCATTGTAATGTCCTTCCTAAATTACAATTTTTTGCAAATAACACGCTAATTCGAGATTAATTCGCCATGTACACACCATTGTCCAAATCAATGTCAAAATTTACCAATTAATGGGGTGGATAATACAAATTAAAGTGCACTAATTTGTTAATTTCGGTAGATTAGTGCATTTCAGCACTCCACCTATCCACTAATCTGTTAATTTTGACACTAGTTTTGGATGGTAAGGTGAACATTGCAAATCAATCTTGAATAAGTGTCTTTATTGCAAAAAAAAAAGAAAAAAAAAAGAAAATTGTAATTAAGGGGCACATCACAAATAACCCCATAGTTCAAACCGGATAGCTGCCTTTAATCCTTTACTTTTTTACCTTAATCTCACAGGTAGGCCAAGAACAGTTTTCTCCCAGTTCACCGGGATGGCCATCTTTCATGAGAGTGAATCCTATCTTGGATTGGTCATACAGGTATCTCAATTACTATATGCTGTCTCCACTAGCTACTTTCTCCTCAAATGTCAAATGCTGTTTGAGAGCAAACTTTCTTTGGTTGCCTTGGCAGCTCATGAAAATGGACTAAAAGTTTACACACGTAGCTACATACATTCATATATGTTTGTTTGGGTGTGTATCTGTTTTAGGTAGTCATTTCGGCAACATTAACAACATTGAGTAGAACTTAAATAAGATTGATCTGGCCCTATAATATGGGACTATTGTGTCGTTATTATTTAGCTCTCTCCATGAATGTTTATAATGATGCTTATGGATTTTGGAAAATTTTAATGTTCCACTTTAATTCAACTTAGGCTAAATTTGAGGGTTCTAACTGATGTTTCTTTGGCAGAGATGTTTGGGCCTTCATTTTGACTTGCAAGGTCCGATACTGTACTCTTTATGATCAAGGGTAATTCTTACTCTTTTACATTTTAAAATATTGGGCTTTTTGTTGAGTTTTTCTTTAGAAGTTGCTTGCTCAACTATGGTGGTGCAGGTTATACTTCTGACACTAACTAGTTTGGTCCCTGATGCAAATATAAATGAGAAATGCATGTGAATTGATATCAGGGTTATATTTTTTTTATTTAATAATTTTGATTTGGATATTTTTTCTTTGAATTTTTCACAGTTACACTTCGGTCGGCAGCATATATGACACAGTTCCTAATGCATTATTGCGCATCACTGCTTCCTCCAATAGTAAGGAAACATTTAGACCTGCATATATGCTCTCCGATGGAAGATCAGAGAGGGCAGGGAGAGCAAAAAAGTTTTCTCCTTCAGTTTGTGGGAGTTTTTCTGCTGGTAGCAATGGTCCGGATAGTATTGATTTACAAAAAAACAGCATGCTCACAGCATCAGCTATTGCTGTCGGGGATGAGATTCTGTAAGTCCCTTGTTGATATTACATGTGTTTCAATGCAAATGGTCTCTGTTCTCTTGATTTCTTTGGTCAGTTATTCTCTCTACTTGTAAGCACTGAAAGCTTTTGGATGGCCTCTCAAGAGATATGTTATTTTGTTCAACTGTTGAACTTCTTCTATTGTCAATTACTTCTTTTTTTTTGTTCTTTTTTTCTTTCTTTCTTTTTTTTTTTTTTTTTTTTTTTATGTGATATTTAGCCATGATTCATGAATCATCGCATTATGTCATGGGTTGTAAGTTGATCCTTCACCAACCATTTTAAAATTATCTTGTCATCATCATGGAAATTGCTAAGCACTTGAAGTCAGCTGTTTTGTGTTATGGATTTATGTTGCTTTATGTCAACAAAGGAATTTTTACATTTCACTCATGAAACAAGGACACCAGATACATGCATCAGTGCAATATAGTTAAAGACGTTTGGTGTGGCATTCTTATAGAAGGAAAGAACGTTTGTAATAAAAAATATTTGAACTTTATCAAATGTCAGTGTGTGCAATAACCCTGGTAGTTTCTGTTGTTCCTATTGACTGTTACTACTGAAGGAGGGCTTACAGAAGTCACAGAACCAGAAAGTGACAATATGCAAATCAACATAAATGCTGAAGTTTCTAGTATTCTTTTATCTTTTGCATAGCTCAGGTTTGGTACCATTGAGGATCAGTTAGGACCTTCGTTGTGTCGAAAGCTTCATTCAATTGGCTGGTCTGTATCACAAACGACTGTCGTTCGGAATGATGTAAGTTACTATTTGCCAAAATCATCTTGGCAAAACATAGTTGGCCTATGTACTTTCTTTTACCACATACCTGTTTGCATATCAAATGTGCAGGGGGGAACCCTTGATAATAGTGATAGAGATATGCATATGAATAATAAGCATTGTGTTCTTCATTGAATGTGAATGTGGAGTTACATGTAGATTTGTACATGTTGCATTTATTTCTCATTTTTTGTACAGTTTCATTTTATATGACATTCTTCCTCTACCAGGTAGATTCTGTGGCTGACGAAGTTGAGCGACAAAAATCTACTAATGATATGGTAACCTGTTGCAAATTGTTAGAAAGTTCTTTTTAGTGGTTAAATGAAATGATATAAAATGAGTGACAGTTTTTCCTTCCTAAGTTCTTATTCTTCATTGGGTACACTCTTGATATATATGGCCATACAGGTTTTTATATATGGTGGGGTAGGCCCATTGCATTCAGATGTTACATCATCAGGTGTTGCAAAGGCTTTTGGGGTTCGCCTGGTACGTTGTTTAATTTCAAGTGACTTTTTCAATCCTAAGTTATTAATATATTGCAAGATATGTCAGTTTCTTCTTCTTTCTCCATTTTTTTTGTATGTGTGTGTGTGTGTGTGTGTCAGTTCCTATTCAAGCTCCTGCTAACTCCATTCACTAGTGATTGTTTGTTTATGGGCATATCAAGAGATGTCATGGTTTCTGCAGGCTTTACAGATTATTTGTTGCACTAACTCCATCTATGTTGGTCATTTATCCTCAATTTAGGCTCCTGATGAGGAATTTGAAGAATATCTTCGGCATCTTTTAGGTGATCAATGCACTGGTGACAAGAATGAGGTATTTGATTTCAAGAGTTAATTACTTTTGGATTATGTCATAAGTTGAGGGCATCTCTTATTTTGTTTGGGGTATAATTAGGGTGACTTGATGAATTATATGTTTGTAGGGAAAAAAAAAAGAAAAAAAACAAATTATGCCGGAATTGATGTGAAAGGATGACATAATTACTTGAATGCATTGTTATTTAACCGAGTGGTACTCTCTTATTAGTATAATTTCCTGGTAGATTGCAACCGAGGAGAAATTCTATTAAGTGGGAAAATTAAACCATTGGCGCTGACATGCTATATTTATCTATATATTTTAACTTATTGCCACACTGCATAAAATGTTAAGACGTAGATTATGGTGCTAGAGTATTTGACATGGAATTTGAGCTCATCCTTGCATGTTTCATTTCAGATGGCTCTGTTGCCTGAAGGTATCACTGAATTGTTGCATCATGAGAAGCTGGATGTGCCCTTGGTATGTTTCTAAAAGCTCTCATAGTTGTTCTTGATATGCAACGTCAGCTAGAACCTCACCATATTGAATCATCAACAAATGAAAAATGAACTTATCAAGTGTTAGTTTGAACTAATTAGTATCAGATGATTGTTTATTTGTAGATAAAGTGTCAAAATGTGATCATTCTTACTGCAACAAATGTTATGGAGCTGGACAAGGAGTGGGAGTGTTTGATTGAATTAACAGGGTCTAGTGGCCTGCTAGTGTTAATGGAGCCATACATATTAAAGCGCTTGACAACACAGCTTTCAGATGTATGTGTTAAAAGTTTACTATTTTTCTGCTGTCAATAATTTAATATTTTAACTATTGATTGCAGAAGTCAACTATTTTTCTGCTGTCAATAATATAATATTATAACTATTGATTGCGGCAGCCATTGCAATTGTTGCTAGAGTTCAAGATTTTTCTGTTTTAAGTACATACTTCTGACCTGACATTACCTTTTCTTAATTATATGTTCAGTACATGTGGAGCAGCCTTTGTTTTTTTTTTTTTTTTTCTTTTTATCTTTTTTTTTGGGGGGTTCTGTCTCTGTTGATTAGCTGTTCATCAAGTATCTGCTTTTTGCTTTAGCAGTCGCCTGGCTGCATATGCACTAGGCAAGTTACATATAAAACATTGTATCCTATAAAGTGGACAGAATTATAGGTACTTACAGACATGAGAATCCCATTCACTGTTAATTACATTTTAGTTATGTTAAGCTGAATACACTTGGCCTATTTGACAATACTACTGGCCATCCTTGGCTGACCTAATGTGTCCGGGTAGGTGGTTGTCTTTAAATTCACCCACTCTTTCACTAGCATGCATTGTCAATTTTTGTAGAAAGTGAACCTAGAATTCCTGTCCTTGAAATGTCCAGAATGGTTATTTTAAGATTGAGATGCTCACCAAAGTTTTTTGTTTTGTTGTTGTTTTTTTTTTGTTTTTAACTTGTGGAAGGAAAACATATTGCTTGAGTAATTTCATTGTGGCCTATCTTAGAATTCAGGCAATCTTTTTATGGTTTATTATGGTAGTGCTATCATATAATTTAATTTAATAAGCATGTACTTCCGACATTCTACTGTTTGGTGGTATTATCTCAATGTTATCTTTCTTTGATAAAATTCAGCTAGAAACTGCTCAACCTCTATCAAAACTTTGTCTTGAATTCCCAGACCTATACATTGGTAAGAGTCTTTTTACCTAGTGTGGATTTTCAGGAGTATATGATCATCTTCTTTATTTCATTCTAATTGTGATTTCCTCTGCAAAATCAAGGGTGTTATCGCAAATCAAGATATGGACCTCTGGTAATTAGTTTCAAAGGCGAGGTATGATAATACTTAACAAGGGTTTTCAAGCTTTGCCATTGAAGTTTGACAAGAAGTTATTTCAATAATGTCTAAGCTTTCAAAAAATTTGGTTTGCAGGACCAAGCACGGATTGAATCAGCCGTAGAAGCATTGAGCAAGAAGTTCCATCCTGGGGCTTTCTCCGAAATTAACTAAGTTCATCATTGCACCTGTGTTGTAGTTATTGCCTGCCTCCCAAGCTTTAACATTTAGGAACCTGGGAGCTTACTTGATGAGGACATTCTTGGAATAAGAAATGGTAGGGGAATGAGAAGGGGGAGAAGTAAAATTTACAAATATATAAATGCTCTGTAACTGGGCAATGCCCTTGTAATTAAGAAGAAAATGTTCAGAGGGGTCATATGGACAAACTAGCTATGGAGCAAGTAGGAACAAATCTCAGAACTCTAATTTCTTTTTACAATTCCAATGCTCATTTCTTTAATTATCTGCCTTGTATTTCTTGATATGTTGGAATCTTTACAGGTCATCTTTTGTATTTTGTTAGCAACTTTATGATCATCATGTCATCACTCATGCATCTAAGCAGCCTATCAACTATACACACACAACAGTGTAAATATGTATTATCCTATATAACATACTTGTGACCAAAGAGTGGCGTCACATACACACGACTCTGTGAATCCTAGTTAGAATGGAACTTGGAAAGCCAAGTCTTACACCAACACCAATTCACATGCCCACTTGGAGTTCTCTTCCTTGTGCAATTAGGTCAAGCCCAAAAGGGTAGCTTGAGAGTGGACCTAAAAGAAAAATAAAACTAACCATATGATCAGTAGCTCCTGTATCAATGATCCAAGGAGTATCTGTCAGATTTGGTTTGAATTTAGGCAAGTTGAGGTTGTTTGAATGAAAAACAGAATGTTTAACATTAAGGGCAAAGATATTACTTGACATCTTGGAGAAGATGTGATCTTGAGTTTTAGGCAAATAACCTACTTGATTGGCGGAAGCTTGATGAGGATTAGTCTGCAAAAATTCTAGAAGCCTTTGACATTGTTCTGTAGTAATTGGCAGTTGAGGGATTTGTGGAGTTTCAGAGAAATTCTCTCCATAATTCTGAGTAACATAGTTAACACTTGAACTTGGAGAAAAATGCCTCTTTGTGAACTTGAATTCAGGAGGATAATCATGCAGTTTGTAAAATTTATCAATTGTGTGTCTAGCAACACCACAATGAGTACAAACTGATCTATCCTTTCGAACCATTTGCCTAGGGAACCTATTTTGCAATATGGGAACGAATTTGGTTATCAAAGCTGCGGGGTTTGGAGTCATAGAACCTATGAGAATTTCTCTTTGGCTTCTTGAACAACAAGTGAAAACACTTATGTTGATTGGAGGGAGTGGATCCATCAGGAGGATTTGACCTTTGATGTGTGGGAAAGACTCATTGAGTCCCATTAAAAATTGAAAAACATATTGTTGATAAAAAAATGTATGAATAGAGTTTAGGCTACCACAAGAACACGTAGGAACACAAGTACATGGAGAAAAGGCTTTATAATTACCAAATTCATCGCAAAGATATTTGAGACGAGTAAAGTATGAGCTTACAAACATGCTATCTTGCGATAAGCTAGAGATAGATTTCTGAAACTGAAAGGCTTTTGGTCCAGTTTTCTGTGAGAATTGTTCCTTTAGACTCAACCACATATGCAGGCAATTGTTGATGTAGATTATGCTGGTAGCAATGTCCCTCAATACTGTGTTGACAATCTATGAAGATATTGTATCGTTGCACCTCTTCTAAGCTCTGAATTCAGGTCCATTCAAAGTGGATGAGTGAGGAAGAGTTCCATCGATGAACTACAACTTGTTCTTGGCAGAGAGAGTCATGCTCATGGATCGACTCTAGGTATTGTAGTTTTCACCAATTAATGGTTGAGGAACTAGCAATAATCTTGGATTATCACAATTATGCAAGTAGTAATGAGTGGAGGTATTGTCATTGAGAGAAAAGTTTGATGAATGAGAAGAAGAAAGCGGAATGGCTTCAGGAATTGGGATCGACATTGATGAACCTTCACAAGGTGAAAAGCTTTGATACTATGTCAAATATTAAAGAGAAAGTGAGATTGAACGAACTGTTCTCATTGACTTGCCATAACACAAAGCATTACAAGAGTTTATACACTCTATTTTTAAACTCGAGAACAGAGCTAAGCTAACAAAGAAAGTTACGTAACAGTTTCAACTAACTTGATTAACAAACTAAACTAACTTATATGCACGTGTGTAAACGAGATAGAGTTAATTGGTTTGATGCGCTGCTATTATGTTCCAAGCTGTTGCTTGGATGAGTAGATATATATGGGCCCGATGGTGTAAGGAGGAGCGGAGGAGAACTGTGTTACAATTTGAAGCGTTGAAGTTCTTGAAGATGAAGAGATCTGGAATTTAGGGTTTGTTTAGAGAAGAATGCAAATAGGGAAAGGGGATTTTCTCAAAGCAGCTCTCCGTGTGGGCAGTGGCGTTCGGCCTGAGCGGCGGCAGTCTTGAGCAGCAGTTAATGTGGGTGACGGCTGGTCTGGGCGCTGGTTTCCATTATGTTGCCTGAAGAGAGTAAATTTGATAGTGATCTGGTGTTTTGCTAATATTTGATTTTAGGGAAACTTCGCTTACCGCATACGAGAGCCGGCTCAATGAATTTGGAGGCCTTAGGCGAAACTCTGAAATTGGGCCCTTTTCTTTTTTGGTAAGTAAAAAGAAAAAAATTGTTATTATTATTATATNACTACAACTTGTTCTTGGCAGAGAGAGTCATGCTCATGGATCGACTCTAGGTATTGTAGTTTTCACCAATTAATGGTTGAGGAACTAGCAATAATCTTGGATTATCACAATTATGCAAGTAGTAATGAGTGGAGGTATTGTCACTGAGAGAAAAGTTTGATGAATGAGAAGAAGAAAGCGGAATGGCTTCAGGAATTGGGATCGACATTGATGAACCTTCACAAGGTGAAAAGCTTTGATACTATGTCAAATATTAAAGAGAAAGTGAGATTGAACGAACTGTTCTCATTGACTTACCATAACACAAAGCATTACAAGAGTTTATACACTCTATTTTTAAACTCGAGAACAGAGCTAAGCTAACAAAGAAAGTTACGTAACAGTTTCAACTAACTTGATTAACAAACTAAACTAACTTATATGCACGTGTGTAAACGAGATAGAGTTAATTGGTTTGATGCGCTGCTATTATGTTCCAAGCTGTTGCTTGGATGAGTAGATATATATGGGCCCGATGATGTAAGGAGGAGCGGAGGAGAACTGTGTTACAATTTGAAGCCTTGAAGTTCTTGAAGATGAAGAGATCTGGAATTTAGGGTTTGTTTAGAGAAGAATGCAAATAGGGAAAGGGGATTTTCTCAAAGCAGCTCTCCGTCTGGGCAGTGGCGTTCGGCCTGAGCGGCGGCAGTCTTGGGGCAGCATCTAGCTTGAGCAGCAGTTAATGTGGGTGACGGCTGGTCTGGGCGCTGGTTTCCATTATGTTGCCTGAAGAGAGTAAATTTGATAGTGATACGGTGTTTTTCTAATATTTGATTTTAGGGAAACTTCGCTTACCTCCCATGCGGGCCGGCTCAATGAATTTGAGGGCCTTAGACGAAACTCTGAAATTGGGTCCTTTTTTTTTGGTAAGTAAAAAGAAAAAATTAATATTATTATATTTTTATTTAAAAATAAATTTTCTCGCTTTTTTAGATGCAAAATTATTGATTAAGTTTTTATATTCAAGATTTTCTAACATCTTTTTTTTTTCAATTGATAATATAGCTAATCCATTTAATCTCTCTTGTGATATTGTTATCTTAGATAAGATTTTATCAATTTAATTTTGAAAAACTTCTTTCTGCTGAAGCAATTGTAATATGTATTGTCAATAAAATTCTATAAGCGATACATGCATTTGGAAAATAGTCAAATATTTTTATATAATTTAATATATCAATTGGAGTACTTTCTTCGATTTGTAAAATTTCTTTTAAAATTTTTAGTTCTGAAAATAAATTTAAACCATCAATATCATGTTTTTTAGATTAAGATATTTATTTTGCAAACCATTATCATCTAGTGATTTTAATTTCTTAAATTAAATAAAAAACCAAAAATATTTTCATATATTTGAAATTGTTTAAACTTACTTTGAATTGAAGAAATTGTTTGATTTACTATATATAAGAAGTAATCAATTCTAAAATATTCTTCAATAGAGTTAGATACATCAATAATATTTTCATTATCTTCTTTTTTTTTTTGATGAATTTCTTGTTTATTTATGAGTTTTTCACCTAAATTATCCTCAATTTTTTGTTTATTACTAATAACAAATTTATTTAGAACTCTTCTTTGAGATTCAATCAATTTTTCTACTTTTTAATTTTTTTTTTAAGTTTTTCATATCTAGATGCATATTTTTTAGTAGACATGCTTAATTAAAAAATACTAACAAATTAAACAAACACGATTCATCAAAAAAAAATCTAACTATAATAAAATAAATTATAAAACTAGAACAATAAAAACTAATTTGGCAATGAAATTATGAAGCAATTCTTGGAAACCTTGAGAGGAACAGAAAATTAGCAGTTTAGCATTTCGCAGATAGCAAAGAAGAGAAAATGGCGAGCATAGAGCAGAAGAGAATTTGAGTCTGGAGAGCTAGTGGCATTTAGAGCATAAGAGACTAAATTGAGGCCTGAATTTTTTTTTTTTTATTTTTGGCCTTATTATATTGGAGGCCCTAAGCAAGGGCCTAACTCGCCTAGGGCTTGGGCCGACCTTGCTCCCATGAACTTGGCATCTTTTGTAAACACATCTTCAATATTCAAAATCTCTCATTTTGGTATATTGAACTTTCGTTTCGTTCAAAATACTCTATATCGTTAAATATTGTAGTTAAATTAAACGAAAAAATGAGAAAAAATTACTAAGGATATTTTAGTAATTTTACACATCTCCGTTAGGATTTAACAAAAAATCTTAACGGAAGGGGGAAGTAGAAGAAATCAAAGTTCGATACAGTAAAGTGATAGATTTTGAATATTATGAGGGTGTTTGCAACAAACGCGTATGTTCGTAGGGTAAGTGAAGTTTTTTCTTTGATTTTTTTGTTTTTTTTTTTAGGCTGATGTGTCAATATCTCGTTGGAGGGTTTCAAAAGGCTTTGTTTGTGCCAAGCCAAGTTATTCTCAATACGAAAACCCCACCTCAAGGCTCAAACTACTCGCTGCTAATTCTAGAGCTCCGCAAGCCAAAGGATATGGAAGGTGGAGCTGGTATGAGTGGCAGTGAAGACAGCACAAAGAAAGGGTTGGGTGGCACAGGTTTGGATCTCCCACTGAATCGCCACGGAAACTTGAAAAGTGCTTCCGGCGATCAAAGCCTAACGAGCATTCTTCTGGAGATTAAGTCTTCCAAAACCCCTGTAAGCACCCATTAGAAGCTTTTTCAATTTTTACTTTTTTTTGTTGTCTTGGGATCCTTCAGGCTTCTTTGATTTTTCTTTTGGGTCTAAGAATTTGACAAATGGGTTCTTCTTTATCCGCCATTTTGCTGCTCTGAAGCTAAAGAAATGAAAATGAATTTCTAGGAGATTTTGGGTTGTGTATAGGCGGGCACACCAACAAAAATCTACTTTTTTTTTGTTTTGTTTTCTTTTCTCGGCAATCAGAAAGGGAAAAGGCTATATGGATTAATTGAATTCATTTATTTGGTGTAATTTCATGTGTGTAGATTGGTTTTAATCCTTTGAATGGCGTCAGTTCCATGATTCTTTCCTTCTATTGAAATCCTTGCAGGCAGTTATCAACTACGGTGCATCTTGGTACGTAACAAGTTCTTCAAAAGCCTTTTTTTTGTTTTTGTTTTTTTCTGCTCTCTCGTTTTAATTATCAAAATCATATGCACAAACCCATTCACAAGAAGGCAGTATTTGTGAGCTTCTTGTATGAACACAAAATGTTTGATGTAATGATGATTGACACAGTGAGTTGCATATGTAAGGGTTAAGACTTAAGAGGGCATTTTTGCCAGGAAACTGGTTCTTGTTTCATAGAAGACTAGAAGTTGTGGGATACATGGAGTTTGGGCGTGTCCTTTGACGTGAGGGAAAAATTGAACTATGGAAATTGCTCAAGTCAGTCTTCATATAAGGATATGGATCCCGGCAATTTGTTGTCTGGATTGCTATAAATTTGAATAGTAAATGTGAAAGGGCCTTTATGGAGTCCAGCTACTCTAGCAAATGAGTGGGTTTCTCGAGATTTGCTTGAATAGGTAAGCCCTCTAAAAGCTCTCTAGCAATTTGGACAGTAAAATTACTTAGAATCTCTATCTAACTAGAGGGTTAGATAACTAATTACAGCCTAGCAGGTTATCACCCATGAAGTTATTGACACAATCTACAATATGGAATAATTTTTGGTTTGTTATCATTTTTCAGGTGCCGTGTTTGTAGCCAGATCCTCCCTAAATTCTGTCAGTTGAGTAACAATTTCCCAAAGCTTTCTTTCATATATGCAGATATTGATGAATGTCCAGAAACGACTCAGCACATCCGCTATACACCTACATTTCAGTTTTACCGAGACGGTGAAAAGGTAGATGAGATGTTTGGTGCTGGAGAAGAGCGGTTGCATGATCGTTTGTGGTTGCACTCCTGAAGACATTATCTCAGGGTTAACAAATAATATTGTTTAGCTGTTGAAACAATTTGCTGTATTTGTTAAGCTTAGCACGTGTACATGGTCACAAGCTATTGCTGAAGTCCTTTTGTAATGAATTCTTTCTTTTCTTGTTCTGCTTCTCCCCCTCCCCCCAAGCCTTCTCTTGTTCTGCTTCTCCCCCTTCCCCCAAGCCTTCTCTTGTTCTGCTTGTAAGAGTCACATGGGTGGCAGAACCTACCTCATCTACTGTGACCACGGCCACAGTCATATGGTGCTGGCCATCGGCGGACTGAATCTGGTGAAATTGAGCGACTACAAGCTCTTGTTGGATCAACCATTTGGGCATGCAGATGTTCGACGGCGGGTACGTGCACCACGGGCTGTTGAAGTCTGATTTGGTGATTTGGGTGTGGGGCTCTGATGCGAACTTCGGAGTGGAAGAGAGAGGAGAAAGCAAAGAAAAGACTGAATAAAAAATAGATAGACGAGGGGGAGAGATTTTGTGAGTAAGGAAAGGATGGGGTAGCTGGATTGTAATTTAGGGAATGCGTAAGAAAACTGTTGGAGAAAGGTTTTGGGTGGTTTTATCTAAATGAAGCAAAGAAAGTTTAAGAAAGCTGCTGCCAGGAGTGTTCAGTATGACTTGCAAATTATATATATGGCAAGGTTAAATCGACAAATTGAACAATTATCATCTTATTCGCAGTTTACCTACTCAGATGATCAATTTGTTCACAATGGGCTTCTTAGAAGAAACAACATAATAAATTGAAAATAGATCAATTCGAATAAATGACATCAGGTTGGTTGCAGAATGCCAGAAACAATACATGAAGAATGGAGAAAGGGAAAAACTGAAAAAATACAAATGACAGCACCAAATGGTAAAGGTTCCTGGATTTGCTAACGCTCAACCAGAAGCACACATCTCCTCCCACATACAATGAATGTGCCTTATTTTCTCTTCAAGCAGTAATGATGGCTACGATAATAACCATTTGCAAAACTCAAGCCTTGGGCTTGAGAGGCTTTACAGTCTCCCATGTGAAATCTGGATCATCACGGCCAAAATGACCATAAGCAGCGGTCTTCTGGTACCTGAAGTTGCCTCCTCTCTTAAGATCTAGATTGATGGCAATCATTCCTGGCCTAAAGTCAAAATTCTCCTTAATCAGAGCCAATATGTCCTTGTCTGGAATCGTTCCTGTTTTGTATGTGTCCACAAACACTGACAGCGGTTCTGGCACACCAATTGCATAAGAAACCTGCACAATACAGCGCCTAGCAAGCCCTGAAGCCACCACACTCTTTGCTGCCTGCCTAACAATATATGCACCACTCCGGTCCACCTTGGTCGGATCCTTTCCAGAGAAGGCGCCTCCACCATGAGCACCCCACCCACCATATGTATCGATAATTATCTTCCGGCCAGTAAGTCCCGCATCTCCATGAGGTCCACCGATGACAAACCGACCTGAGGGGTTGAGGTGGAAAATGGTATTGTCATCAAGATACTGGGAGGGGACAACAGGTTTAATCACATGCTCTTTCAAATCCTTGGCAATCTGCTCATTTGTCACAGTCTCATCATGTTGAGTTGAGATAAGGATGGTGTGCACCCGGAGAGGTACCATTGCTCCATTCTCATTCTTATACTCAACAGTCACTTGAGTCTTTCCATCAGGCCGGAGCCATGGGCATGTTTTGTTCTTCCTGACATCAGTTAACCTGGCACCAAGCTTGGTAGCAAGCACATGAGTTAGTGGCATGAGCTCAGGCGTTTCATCTGTAGCATAGCCAAACATATGGCCTTGGTCACCAGCTCCAATTTCCTCAGGCTTCTTGGTGAGGTGACCATGAACTCCTTGAGCAATGTCAGGGCTCTGTTGCTCGATATTAACAAGGACCTTGCAGTTGTCAGCATCAAGGCCAACATCTGGTGACACAAACCCAATGCCTCTGCAAGTGTCTCGAACTATTTTCTCATAGTTTACTTTAGCCTTGGTTGTGATCTCACCAAAGACCATCACCATGTTAGTCTTTGTGCAGGTCTCGCATGCAACTTTGCTTTCTGTGTCTTGTTCCAGGCAAGCATCAAGGATGGCATCTGAGACTTGGTCGCAGAGCTTGTCAGGGTGGCCCTCATTGACAGATTCAGAGGTGAAGAGAAAAGTATCCATCTCTGGACCGGGGAAAAGGATAAGATGTGTTAGCGATCCTCTACTTAACAACAAAGGATTGAAATCTCAATGTTTAACTTGTAATCAACAATGTATTGCCTATCATTACATGGAAAACATGGATAGAGATCCCTAGCAATTTTGTTGCTCAGAAATTAGAAGTGTTAAAAAAAAAAAAAAAAAAAAAAGGTACTTTGCATAAACTTTTCTCAAATCTACAGCGTAGCCAATAAGTTTATCCATCATTGGCATTAATAGCCAGATCATCATCATCATCTTCTTCACCGTACATACATTTCAAGATTAAATGGTAAAGGGAAAAGCTTGTTCTGGGGATATAGGTATCTATTTTATCTTATGATAATACCAACCTCAAAATTTTGGGAAAGTTTGTTACAAACACAAATCCAATTTTTTTTTGAGTACCCAATTCAATTAGCCAATTGTCCAGAGCATCTCAAACTAATTAACACAAAATATATAAAAACATAACTGATCCTTAATTTGTAGATCTAGTGGCTAATGTTTTAGATATGGCTAATCACCCAACAGCTAAAAGCAATGACCACAAAAAGATGCAAGCAACAATGTAGATTGCTATGACATATCAGATAAAGATATCAGACGTAAAATAATTCCCCTTACTTGAAACCCCATCATATCATTAGTACCAATCTAGATCCCACAACATATATTCTGTAATTTTTTCAACGGCCCAGATTTAATTTCACTCTGTTTCTTTCTATTTATGAGAAAGAAATGCAGATCACACTTAATAACATCACATTGGAAGATGAGACCCAAGTATGATTTTGAAAAGGTTGATGCTAGGGAGTGAGTACAAATGTAAAAACCAAATCATAAATGCAGACCCATCGGTACAAACAGAAACATCCCACATAGATCCAGTCGAATTCCAAAGCAAATAAGAAAACAACCACATCAAACACCACACACAAAGACAGAAAGGAACATAAACAGACAAGACAATCCATTGGTGCACAAACAAAGGACCCGATCTCCTTAGTTAAAGTAGACAAAAACACATGAGAACTGAGCGCAACGGATCTAAACAAACGAGGAACTCAAAATAACTAACTGCATGACCGAATGGTCGTAATGTGACAACATTAACAATTGCAAAGACATATACAGAACAATGTTAAAACTTTTTTTTTTTTTTTTTTTGATTGAAAAGAAACAGAAAACGGGAAATTTTGCAGAGAAAAGGCATAGATAGATTGATAGACAAACCTGGAGTTGTATGTATGTTTACAATAAATCGGAGGCAGAGGAAGTGAAAGAGGAGAGGAGAGGAGAGGACACAAGAGAGCGTAAGAAGAGGTGGGGTTTTATAGAGTGGAGAGGAGGTGGTTTCGTCTGACTGGCTCTGTTCTTTCTCTCTCTCTCTTCTGTTTTTTCTGCCAAATTACATTTACCTCCTGTCAATGACTCAATGAAGCCCATTGTAATATAGGTTTTTTTTTTTCTTTTGTGCATTAACAAAATAATTTTTTTTAAAAAAAATGACGAAGTAGTTAGAGGTGGTTGGACCATCTAGGATAATCAAACCACCCCTTCAAGATTAAATATTTAAATGGGTGGTTTAGTCACCCTTAATGCTCGTCTCCTCAATCCCGTTTAGTTTTTCGTTGACGGGTTGGCTGAGCGGAGCAGTCACTCAACTCCTCTGTTTTTTAATTTTAATTGTTTTTTTCTTTGATTGAAGGTTAATTTGGATGGTTCACTTCAAAAGAGTTTTAAGTATAATTTTTCCCTCTTATTGGATTTGCTTGTGGTGTGTTGTTAGGAACTATGCTGTTGGTTTTCTCAAGTTTCTTGCCTACTCTATCTCGCTGGCTTAATTCCTTTCGGGATTGTGGCTTTCTCCGGCCAGTTGGTTTTAATTAGCTACCATTTCTATTTTCGTGGTTGGTTTGTGAATCCTACACCCACCTACGAATTGAATTGATGGCTGTGAGCAATCCTGGCCAATCTCAGATCTATTCTTTTGAATTAATTTATACTCAACCATTTAAAACCTGTCTCCCTTCTCCACGCGGTTGCCTTCTGTTGAAGGCTGTTTCCAAAGCCTAGCTCCAACTACAATATGTGGCCAAAGTTTCATTAAAAAACAGAGGTTACAAGATCTCCATCAACAATCTTTCCTGTTTTATTAGATTTATTGTCCATATATGATCATGTTTTATTGGGCTCAGATGTGGCTCAAAGTCGAGCTCCAACCCATAATTTATTTTTCTACACGGGCTTTTCCAATAACCATACGGTAATGAGTTAGCACTTACGATAAATGACTCATATATGCAAAAAAGAAAAGAAAATTTATAAAAAAAAAAAAGTAAATAATGTTAATATAAGAGTAATGTTATATATTACATTTTTATCCAACAATTATTTTTTTATGCTGAAAGGACAGTCTCAACCAACCTTTTATTTCTTTTAACGTTGGCGTATTCATGGGTTGGTTAAAGACTACCATGTTAGAATTGCGGGATAGTTGTGAGATAAAAATTTGGTTTTTAATATTACTCATAATATAATGACATATAATGAAAATGTAGAAAGCTTATGGTGTAATAGATGAAGCATGGGGGCTCATACGTTTTTTTTATACCAATAGAATAACAAATTTGGTTTAATTACCATATTAGGGAATAGGCAAACCTTAATTAAAGAAAAGTTAACTAATTACACACTTTTGATGATGTTGATGATGAATTCTTTACTTCATGGTGAGCAATATTGTTTTCCATGTCTGCTTAAATTTACAAAGGGGATTTCAAGCATGCTTATTTTAAAAACATACTATTATCATACTCTTTTTTTTTTAATAGGTAAACCTTCTCATTATATAAAAGATTTAGAGTATAAAGTTCTTACATCATAGAGCATAAAACTCTTAAGAATATAGACAAAAGCTATATTCTAACAATCAAGTCATAGAGACATTAAAAAATCTAACAATCAAATCGTTCCCCTCACCTTTGATCTTACTTATGTACAAACTTCATTTATGACATAGATCTGCTCCTGTCAAACTAGATCTAAGACATGGATTGATCATATCTCTGCAACAAAAGTTTTTATTTAACCGACCGTGAAAGATAAGCCCTCACATCGAAAATTATTCATTTTCAACTCGAAAGCCAGAATAACATAAACAAACAAAAAACCACAAATAGCAGCGGGCAGACACACACAAAAGCGTGTGAGATTCACGCAATCCACGCTTCGACACGTTCAAACCACAACCGTCGCATTGCCAACCGGAGGAAAAACATCTATTGTCTACATACTCTACAGGATTAGTTGGCACTGGGATGAAAGTGTAATGACACGTATAAGACTTGGACCGGCGGCGAAAACGTAGATCTGCTTCGAAAAAAGCTGACCTAAAAATCCTTACAGAAACCAACAAAGCCAAAAAATCAGAGAGGAAAACGAACAACGAAGTGGAGTAGACGGCCAAAGCAGTATAGGAGATTGGGCGCTGCTGCTAGAGTCTAAACAAAATTTAAAACAAAAACAAGGAAAATGGGGAAGGGAGCCTACCTCCCTTTTGGTTTGCTCGTCTTTGGTTCTCAAAAAAAGAAAAAGATGTTATTTATTTTCTTTCTAGAGTTTGTGAGTTTTTATTTTCTCTTGAAAAGCAAATACCTTACTGTTATCATACTTATCACAATTCAAGAGTTCAAATTTATTGTCAAGTCAATGGAATAGAGGGAATAAAATTTAAAAAATTATAATTGACATGATTTCCTTCTAAAGACTAAGTCATGGCATATTTTTAAAGCATTCAATCATTAGGGTAGATGATGTTTTGTTAAAAAAAAAAAAAAAAAAAAAGAGGCTAATTCTAGTATCAATCTATCTATAAATACACATATTTACAATTATATTTATATATTTATATATATGTGTGTATATATGTAAAATATAATATAAATGTATATATACCTATATATAACACCAATATAATATGCATGAAAACAAGTTTTTCTCTTAGCCCTTCTCCTTAGAAAATAGATATGAGAGGAGGAGCTCTCCCCTTCCCCTTCTAGTCCCCGCTCCTACTCTCCCCATCTCTTTCTGGTTTTTTTCTTTTTTTTTTCTTCGTGTTTGTAGGTGTTTTCTGACCAAATCAACAACTTTAACCTCTCCACTATACATTCGTCCACCTTCCATCATGTTGTACCATTCATCTCCTCCTTAATTGGCCGCTGATGCTACTTGCTGGTTGTTTATTTGTGGTTTTTGTTTTGAATTAGAGGTTTCTTCTCTCTAGATCTGCTCTCATGAGCAAGAATGAATAATTAGGTGTGAAAAGTTATTTCTCACGGCCTGATATTTCGGTGTGAGGGATTATATCTCACAGCTGGTTTTAAATAAATTTTATTAGGAAATTTGGATATCCACATCTTAGATCTAGTCTGCTCAAAGCAAATCTATTCTTTAACTATATTTGTACATGAGTTAGCAGAAGATTAAAGTCATAGATAACACTTGATTGTAAGAAGTTTTGTTTGTATCGATGACTTTGTAATCTCATAGCATGTGGCTATGATTTTGTAGAGCGTTATGCATTGTGCTGTAAGAACTTTTTGCTCTACTCTGTAAGAGTTTTTTGCTATACTCTATAAAAACTTTATGCTCGTGATTTTTAATCAATAAAATCATCATATTTTTGTTCAAAAAATAATAATNCCTTCCTTAACAAGATAATATATATATATATATATCTATTGAGCATTAAATGCTCATCGTGCAACCCATTTCACATATATATATATATATATATATTATAAA
This sequence comes from Carpinus fangiana, assembly GCA_006937295.1. NCBI lineage: Eukaryota > Viridiplantae > Streptophyta > Magnoliopsida > Fagales > Betulaceae > Carpinus > Carpinus fangiana. The sequence continues at coordinate 18,144,878 of CM017327.1, read as the reverse complement.
AAAATATATTAATGCTCATCATGCAACCCATTTCATATATATATATACATATATATTATAAACAAATATATATATTGATATATATATATAATCATATTAAACAAAACAATTATTTAATATACTAATATCTCCATTACCATTAACACTTAGGCACTTAATTAGGTAAATCTTAAATGCCAAATAACTCAACTAGAAATTAAAGGTAGTTCTAACTATCTATTTCTCAGTTTAAACTGAGAATATTAAATTAGACATCAAATATATTTTCCTGATATATTTGATTTAACATAAGAGCACAATTTAGACTAAAGCATTTTAAGTCATCTTAATAAATTTATCGGGTATTACAGCTAGAGAGAGAGACCTGCACCGGTGGCGTGGCAAGAAGAAGCTGACATTGACGAAGCTCCAGCAGTGGCGACGGCGACAGCGACAGCGAGCGGAGAGAGAGAGTGAGTGAGTGAGAGAGAGAGGGGGAGAAGGGGGAGATATGTTCGAGAGAGGGAGAGAGAAGGGGGGATGTGCGTCAGGGCACAACCTCCTATGCATAGTAACGTTGTTTAACTGTTGAAATGACGCGTTCTAGTGGAACGCATTGTTCTACTTTTGAAACAACGTGTTCCCGTCGACGAAGCTCCAACAAAACGATGCCTTTTAAGTTGTGCATTAACCTGTCTGTTTTTTGTAGTGTGTTCAATATCATTTGAGCAAGATTGGAGCAGAAGGAATCTTTCATATGGCAATGGCTATGCTCGGGCATGTGAAAACGAACTACTGAGATTTAAAATTGAAAAAGTGCATTTGAACAAAAATGGCATTTCCACTTGGAGCAATAGGTGAACATGGTCGTCCGAGTTCATTCTGTCAGGACTCATTCAAAAGGTCAGAGTTTCTCCTGCGTGAGTAGGTGATATTTGATGTCAAATTTAATCTAGCCACATCACGTGCTTGTTCAAACGAGGTCAGATTTTAAGTGTGCAACTGAGAGTTTACACACACAAAAAATGAAGGAAAACTTATTTCCCTTAATTTCTTAGTCCAAACTGGAGAGAGAGGCCAGAGAGAGGGGTGACAAGAAATAGAGAAAGGGAGAACGAAGAAAAAGCTTAGAGGGAGAGAGAGGAGCTCAAGGAGGAGACCAGACGGGCAATCCAAGAGGTAAAACATTATACTCCCTCTATGATTTTGGTATTCTGAGTTTATGGGTTGGTTTGTTGATGTTTGGTAGAGTTTTAGATGAGTATGGTGGTTGTTTTGGGGTTATGACGTGAAGCTTTGAAGAGAATTTGATTATTGTTATGTTTTAATGTTTAAGAGTGTTGGTGTTTGTTATATATATAATAAAATAAAAGGAGTTGTTGTGTTTGTTTAGATATTGAAGTTGTTGGTTGGTTTTTGTGAATTTGAGGTTATATTGTTTTGTTGATGTTGTTGTTGTTTGAGAAAAAGGTGAAAATGGAGGTTAAGGTTTGGGGAAAATATGATATATTTAGTATTGTATAAGTTGTTTTGAGGTTGTGGTTTAAAGTGTAGTAGGATATAAAGAAAAAGAATGGTGAGGAGAAAATTAGGTATTCGGGTGAATCAACCCTAGATGGGGTGAATAGGGTTGATTCCAAACTTTTCGATTTAATAAAAATTAAGCCAAGTAAAGAACTTATGCAATTCAAGATGCAATATAATGAAGATGATAAATAAGTATTGTGGCAGTAATAAAGAAGATAACAAATAAGAATAAGCGCAATAATAAGTTTATTGGTTTTCTCCAAAATAGAAAAGTTAAGAAAGAACAAATTTTATAATTTTTCAGTTCAAAAACCAATTACGTGTTCAGTCTCTCAAGAACATAACTAGCAAAAAAAACATATATATATCCAAAGAGAAAGAAGCATTTAGGGTTTGAGTTGAGACAGGTAGAGTTCAGAGAAGATTAAATATAAAGTAGAACTTAAATTTAGTTAATTTTTTTTTTTTTTAAAAAAAAGGAGTAAATTAAATCTGAACTATTAAAAAAATTATATATAAAATGAATTACAAAAGGACAAGGTTAGGATTAGTAACTAAGGCCAAGTTGAAGCCCTAGGGCAGCATGCACAAGAAACAGTGACATGATCCCGCTACCCAAGATACCATGAAGGTTTCTTAATCCAGGATTATTCTGCGTGATTAAAGTGAAAAAAGATAAATTAATTAGAGAATAAAAAGCCGAAGAATTTATAAAAAAAAAAAATCAATACTAAGAGAGAAACAGAGAGTTTTCACAAATTATAGTCACCTCAAAAAGTGCAGGTAATATGGTTTGTATGGTCAAGAGAGAAAGGCCAATGATGCCTGTTATAGCATGAGGACTGCAAACAAATATATTAATTAAGTTAAATCTCCCTAAATAACATAATTAAAGATTACTTATTCAAACTTAGAATGATGCTCTCATATTTAATGTTTTTTTAGGGAAAAATTCACTTTATCCCTTGAAGTTTGAGATGCTTTTCAATTTGAACCCCAATGTTTAAATAAGCTAATGCTACACATCTCAAATTCGTTTCCCAAAGGTTGGTGTCATCATCTCATGAGTTGGTAACACACTTCCTAAAATAATAAATCTCATGAGATGATGGCACATTATTTTAAAAACCAATTTTTGGAAAACAAATTTAGGATGTATAGCACTCCTCGTTTAAAAATTTGCAATATATCCCCTTAATGTTTCAAAAATTTGTAATTAACACCTTCTGTTACTAATTGCCGTCTAAGTAGATGGAAATGAGATCATGTGCATCTCGCATGGGATTTTTATGTTGTGTCTTCCAATTTTGCACCCCAACCTAACTAGTGAAATGACGTAATTGCGTCTCATTAAAACTCAACGCCTATTTTGATTTTTTTCTCGTCAACCCCTTTTGGGTGTCGGAGTGAAAAAGAAAAGGAGCAGATGCCTCTCACCTGCTCCTATGCTAGAAATTTTCATGTACTTTGACGACAATTAGTAACGCAAAGTGACATCGGAGTTCAAATTAAAAAACACCTCAAACTTTAAGGGGTAAAATGAAATTTTTCCCTTTTTTATTATTATTATTTTTTTGGGAAAACTTTACTAAAGACCCCTGAACTTCGACCCGTTTTGAAATATTCTCCCTAAACTTCAAAAACTCTCAATTTAGTCCCCTGAAGTTTCAATTGCTTTAAATTTAGACCCCTCCGTCAGATTTTAAACATTACATAATGTATATACCCCTGTCTTTTGTATTAAATTTCAACTTTCAAAACATTTTTTAATTTTAAAAAATGAAAATTAGAAAATTGACGGAAGAGTCCAAATTGAGAGCAATTGAAAGTTTAGGAAACTAAATTAAAAGTTTTTTAAGTTTAAAGGAGATATTTCAAAATGGGTGAAAGTTCAGAATCTTCAATGAAGTTTCTACTTTTTTTATTTATTTTTTTATTTTATGATACGAGAAACTTTTTCCAGGCAAAGTCACTTTGTGACCCAGTTGGACAGTGATGAAATTACATAAGGGCTGGTGGGGCCATGATCCCCGAGCCCCACCATTTAAAGAAAAAAACTTGTTAAAAACCCTTTTGTAATCTTTAAATTTGTTTTAAAAGAATAGTTTTTTTTTTCTTTTCTTTTTTTGGCTTTTAAAAAAAAATTTAATGCAGTCCATGCCAACTCTCTTAAAATTGAATTTCTAGTTCCGTTTCTGCAATTGGGTCAACAAACCCTGTATACATGACCGTTTGAGTTGATCCTCGTAATCTCACATATTTAATTTTTAGTCGTTGACCATGAAGAAAAAAATAAATTTTTTTTTTTAAAAAAAAAAACGATAAAAAGAAACATAATTGTTAAAGAACCTCTCAAAGATGGGTTTGTCTGAAGTGAGGAGAGCCGTAATTCCACCAGTCGCTCCAAGAGCAAAGAAGAAAAACATCCCACCTAGAAGCTTGGGGTGCAAGTCTTTGGCCATAGCCTTCTCTTCCTGAACAATTGAGCATCAATATATTTTTAGCCTCAATTAACACATATTAATGTAATGTATTTCTTACCCCATCATCAGAAAAACGTATACGAAATCCTAGATATGTTCCATAGCCACCCATTGCTAAGAGCACAACCGCCTACAAGATTAAAGGAATATTGCAGTAATTATGTGGTAGATTTATGTAAAGCTATGGTGGAGGAAAACATACAGAAGGAATTTATATATATATATATATATATATACCATGTTTCCAGGGTGACCCCAATGTACAAGCCAGTCGGGGAGATTCCATGACTTAATAAGCTCAACAAAAGGTCCAAACACAGATCTCACAGCTCCAGCTGCAATTCAGAATCATATTCAAATTTCTTAGAAGAATATTTCTTCATTTTACAAGTTCAGAAAGCATTCAAACATCAGAATTATGTACCTCCAGGAAGAGCAGCCACAAGGAGCAAAGGCAAAGGAGTGAAGGAGTACAATAGGGTCTCATTGGGCTCCTCCATTTCTTCTTCTTCTTCTTTGTTAGTCATAGCAATGGTTATGCCAGTCTCCTTCTTCATTGCAGAAGCTGGACTGATAAGGAGTGTTCTTCTCACAGGAGCCCATGGACCAGTGTAAAGTTTGGACAAAGTTGGTGAGAAAGGAAGTAGAGGAGGAGGATGAATGCTCATAGGAAGAAGAGCAGCAGAGACATTGACCATCGCCATTTGCAGACACAAAAGATAGGAAGCAGGAAGACAAGAGTGTGGTTTGTTTATAAGATTTAGTGTCTGGTAGAAGAATTTGAAGATAGACAAACGAGGATGTAGGAAAGGCGAGGAAAGAGACACGCCTACACGCACAATTCATAGTACTACACTTTCCACGTGGCCTGAGTCCCTAACCTACAATCTTTCGTCCTTTTTTTTTTCTTTTTTTTTTTAATAATGGCAATTCTTGCTTTTCAGCGTACTATCGTGTCAATATATAAGTATAAAATTATATAAATCAACTATAACCCAACTTATTTGATTAAATAAGTCAGAACATCATAATCCACTAATTTCATGTTAAATTTGTGTCGAAATCACACGAACCTCTCCCTACCCTACTACCTTTTATATATATATATATATATATATATATTTTAAGCCCGTAACTAAAGGTGATAATTCGTGTTCATGTTTTAAATTATGTCACCATATAGGTCAACTATAACTTGACCCATTTAATTAAACAAATTACATCTATCAACTCTAATTAGCTAATTTCGTATTGAATTTGTGTCAGATTCGCAAATTGTGTTAAAAATTGTAAACCCTGCCGATAACCCTTGCTTTCAAACAATTTTGCACAGTAGCCTACTGCTATAAAGAGCCTTGCAAGCCTCATTTCATTTCTTACCTGCGCGGCAAGCTTGATAATTTCTAATCCGAATCATAATTACTTTATGTACACTAATCAGTAACACAACGTAATAAGTATACTAAATCTAGGTTTTTGTGGTATGACTACTATTAACCATCTACAAATTCTTTAATTTTAGGGTAAACTTCACTTACCCCCCTGAATTTTGGCCACTTTTGTAAATATCCCCCAATGTTCAAAACCTCTTACTTAGATGTATTAAAGTTTGGTTTTCTCTCACTTTACCATTTCCGTACAGAAAATCCTAACGGAATGCCAATTTTACCCGACTCCAAAACTAAAACCGCGTCGTCTCTCACTTAGATGTATTAAAGTTTGGTTTTCTCTCACTTTGCCCTTTCCGTACAGAAAATCCTAACGGAATGCCAATTTTACCCCTGACTCCAAAACTAAAACCGCGTCGTTTTGAGAACGGTGTAGTTTTTGAGTCAGGGGTAAAATTGGCATTGCAAATGATTTTCTGTACAGAAGGGGCAAAGTGAGAGAAAACCAAAGTTTAATACACCTAAGTGAGGTTTTGAACATTGGAGAGTATTTGCAGAAACCGCAAAAGTTCAAGGGTAAGTGAAGTTTTTCCTTAATTTTACAAAATTCAAGACAACAACCAGCAAGATCAGCAACTACCCAAAAATATAATTAGCATTTTGGAGTAAACAAAATCTAGAATTGGAATATATGACGACTCTGCAAAAACCATGTAGAAGATACCATATACACACACTTCATATTGAAAGTTTGAAATTCAACCAATGCCAACCTTGCCATAATTGGAAGATATTAAACCAAAATATTTCATAGCTATTTTAGAGAGAAAAATCAGTTGAAAAAGAGAAGTATAATATCTACAAATTCATGAAAACTCAAGTTATATGAATTTACAAGTTGATATGCATCCAGTAATGATGCTTCGGATAGCAAAGGTGTGAGACAGTGATGAAGGATTACATTCACATGGAGAATGATACGCCCGGCATGCTTGTTCTAAGATTTTGAACCAATACCCTTATTGGTGATAAGTAAGAAAATTTACCACATGGGTAGATAGATAGCAAGAAAGTCCTCCCAGACAAAACTGTTTCATTTTTCAACTCGGAGAATATTGTTACTTATGGTACCCCTGGTAACTGACTCCCTTTGAGGATCAATCCTCCAGCGGCCATCGACAATGAATTTTATCTGCAATAAACAGAACGTCAATCCTAGGGAATAAGTTATGAATCTGTGAACAGAACATATATTTGATGTACACACACGCACAAGCATGTACACACATCAGAGCTGGAATAATTAATTCTGTTCGCATATGCATATAAGCAAGTGCAGTAGATGTTCGCACCTCGTATATCCCAGGATAAAGCAACAACATTGTTGACCAAATTCTGGATTTCCTGGAAGAACATGTTATGACAGTAAGCTCATCATTTAATTTATTAAACTCTATAATATATAGATGTTGAGAAGAAATGCATGAACACACATCATGATACTGCACAAAGAGTTGAAGAGAAAGGCCATTTGACTAGAACAGCAGACCGAATATGTAACAGTGCAGATTGCTTCAGCGCTTGAGGGAATCACACAGCAAATCATTTAATATGTCCTAGATGTTAGAATCATTGTATCAGAAACCCAACTCTTTCAGCTATTATCTTGCAATAGATTACACATTGAATCTGATTATTCTTAACACACCTAATAGAATCTTGGCTGTCAGCCTCATAAGTTTGGTCAAATTGTGTCTCACTGATGCACCTAGTGTGCTAATTGGAAACAGATTCAAACCCAACTAAACAATATTGAGCCAGAAGAGATGCTTCTACCGTGCTAATTCGAAGAGCAATGGAATGTGATCCTCAAAAAGACATGTTTATTGATTCAAATGCTATTTTTCCATTTCAGTGTTGTTAATATTACACCTAAAAGCATCAGTTTTTCTTTTCAAGGTTGGCTGGTTGAGCATCAGTCAAGTAGGCAGATACCACAGAATATGATTCCTCTGTTTTAAACAGGCACTTAAGATCACTTTTCTACCACATGATTGTCCATATGCATAATGCAAATAACAAAGTGACTTGACACAATATTCTTGCCTTAAGAGACAAACTCTCCAATGGCCAGAGCTCTATCAGAATAACAAAAGAGCTCATGGCCAGCCAGACCTTAGGCTTTAAGAGAATGAGGGGGCTCCAACAGAAATGGAAGTAAACTGACAACAAAACACAGACACTGTTTCAAAGAGTGAAGAAAATACAGGAAAACAGTTCTTCTCCCTTTCCTTTTTTTTCCCCTAATAAATTAGTAAACCAAGTTCTACCTACTTTGATAAAACAAGATGAACATCTGAAATCCAGATCGGCAAAACTCATTACGCAAAAAGAAGAAAATAAAACCTCTAAACAGTGATGCTTGATTGTAAAGAGAGAATTTGACAAGACCTTGACTCCATGGGGTCTATGATAGTTGATGATGGCTGGGGATCCATATTAATGTGATGATGCCAACCGTCGAAGCTACCTGACACCTCCACAATTTCACCATCCCCAAAGTACTGAATTTGAACCTAAAAAGATCAAGGAATCAATCCCAGTCAGAAGGCATAACTGATAGTCTCAGCCAAAGTCCAAACAGACTTATGTTGCTGACACATAGTGTCAGTAAAATGGTATACCAACAATAATTGGACAGAACAGTTCTGGTATGAAAAGGTAACATAATATCACTACTTAGTTTCTTGCTTCTTCTATGCCTCTATAATATCTATGTTTTGAACAACCATGGTCATTTTCTACTAAGAGGATATGCTGATCGACTGTGTGATTGATGCACATCACCATGCCAACAACAGTCCAATTTTTGTGGAAGCATGGATCCTTGAATGAGTCATGCCACATAAAGTTATTCTTTCCACTGGACTTCCTTTCAGTTTTTCCGTTAAGATTTGTTGGAGGCATTAATTGCAGATTCCAGAAATTTGCATAATTGGTGGGTTCTGATCATGTTTGCCAAAGAAATTGCAAGAGTACTGTACGACAAAGTATCCTTCAATACCGGCAAGTAAGCATAAAACATTGAAATTGACTACCTGTCAACAGATTGTGACTATGTTTTACACAGGTACATGAAAATGGTCCAAGCCAAAAGGCATATGCGGTACCTCTTCCAGCCCTGAAAGGCTTTCTTCAGCAGCATGTAATTCTTCATCTTTTTCTGAGATAAGCTTTTGGGCCTTCCTGATTTCAGTTTCAGCCTTGGTTTGCAAATCAGACAACGCAAGCTGATGGCAGAAGTTAAATGCATAATAAAAATGGGTGGTTGTTGCCAATAAGTTCACTAGTAAGAATTAAGATTTCATGTCTCTTTCAATTGTGAATATAAACTAAAAGAATTTTACTTGAAAATATATTAATGTCATGTAATGACAATATAAACAAAAATATGTATTTTTTCAGTTTATATATTCCAATGATTCCATGCAATCCATAGAGATTATGCGTTGATACTGGAGAGTTCAATCATTCTTTTTGTAATTTTTTGCAGCAGTAATTTTTTCACTTCGGTTTTCCAGCAGCACCTTTTTAATTAGATCTTGCAGAGCTGAATAACCCCTTGAGCTTATGTGTGTGTTAGGCGTGCAACATCTTTTCATAGAGTTGTTATTAGCAACGTTGAAGTCCAGTTCTTATAAAAAATCACAAAATTTAAGTTGCATGAACAAAGGGTTGAGAAAATATTCAATAATGCATGCATAGCACTCTACTAGTCCAATCTGGCAATTTTTATGTGGTGAATATTGTGAAAGACAGAAATGCAACCCCTTGGCAAGGTCTCTCTATAACACGAGGTCCCGAATTGCTCGAATACCTTTTCCTTCTCAATCTGTTCTTTCAAGCGTGAAAATTCCAACTCCTTCTGATGCTTATCATAACAAAGAGTAAAATAAATAATCTATCAGTTATTTTCATAAGTCCATATAACAGAACTCCATATGGGTAACAAAAGTAGAAAAATATGACTACCAGCATGAACTTGAGATGATTAATCTCAGCTTGCTCCTCCCTTTTGCTACTCTGTATCAAAGAAAACACCAAAGTCAAGGAATAATTTCAAACATGCAGCCAATGGAATGATTTCCTATAAATAATATACAATATGACCTCCTCTGTGTCCAAGTCCTTGTCCAACTGAGTAGTCATTAGTCGTTCAGATGACAAAAGACCATCCCTATAAATAGTTTAAACACCAAAAGAAATACTGTTAAAGTAAACATCAGAAACCATAGCCTGCCAAAAAGAAACACAAAGTGGCAAGAAAATTTACTGAAGTTTAATATAAGGTAATATCCAATTTTTAACTGAAACATCCAATTTGAGGCTTAGTTGCCATATAGATAATAAAATCAAATGGCCAAGTCTCCCAAGCTTGGAATACAATCAAGCTTGGGATACAATCAAATGGCCAAGTCTCCCAGCTTCTTTTCCATTTTCAGGGGGAAGAGGGAGTTTGAATAAAAAAACCCATCTATCCAATTCTCACAAAGGATATGGCATTTTATTACATAAAACAAGCTTGGGGGATATACTTTGAGTTCCACGTTCAAGAATAAATGCATGGATTAACATAAATCCATGAATAAATCCATTATGGCCCAAATAATGGAGCAACTAATTGGAAATTGGAAATCTCATGCCTAACTGTTCATGAATTTACGAAACTAGTTGAAATAGTTATAAGAATTTCAAAAGATAAATAAATAAGAGCTGCTTTAACTTACTAACCTATGAGGGTGTCTGACTATTGCAGCAGGAGCAACATGCTTGGATGTCAGTGTACTGTCATTTAATGTTGTAGCAGAGTTACCCCCATTAAGCACATTTTCAGAGTGCTCTTCACCACAGGGCAGTACCATATTCTGTGGTTGGATAAATTCATTGCTTTCTTCATCAACACTTTCATTTAATAGACCATAGGCATTATCTGAGCATCAAGCAGCTCCACATACTCAACTTCAATATTCAAAAGCACCAGATAAATAAAAGTTAACAAATTCAATCTTAAAATAGAAACCTTTCTGCAAAGACACGGGCAAATGGTATAGTGACAAATACTATGGCTGAAAGATATGCATAAGCAATTTACAAGAAAAAAAAAAAGGCAATATTAAGATAACAAAGATGATGTTCAACATTTTAGAATTCATAACTTTAGGGTGGAGCATTCTTGGTCACCTTTTCTATGTTCACTCCTCTTGTCTCTAACATGAAGTCTCATGGTACGAGGAAATTATTTTATAGGTATTGAAAGGAAATGAAGAAATTTGTTTTTGTTCTTTATCCTTTTCAATTGATTAAACCTTATTATAATTTTTTTTCTTCCCAAAACAACAAACAGACCCTCTGTCTGAACGTCATCAACTACGAAAGTACAATATGAAAGATAAAAATACACCGCAGTACTGCCTTCAGCTGTTCCTGTAAAACTCAAGTTTTACTGCCAAGTCATGATAAAGATAATGACAAGGTGCTGCCTGTCCATTCATCATGTATGCTTCATTCAAATAAATACAATTTGCAGAACAGAATGACAGGTCTTTTCTACTATAAAGCAAAACCATGGGATCTAAGACCCAAAGCTTGGCAACTGCAATACTGCAGTAAAGGTAGTCAAATCACATAATTGTGGAGCATAGTGCCCAGAACTGTGTCTAGACCATCAAAACATGGTTCACAAAAAATACCTCCAATCTATTTTCCAGGATCATGTGAAGTAACAAGTATTAAGTCGGAACAACTTAATAATTTGGGTACTCCTCAGACTCGTTAACTTCCGAACATTCACCTTACACATACCATCAAATCCATTTACATCATATCATCTTTGACTCACAGAAAATAGGATCAAAATTACCTCACCCGATACATGATTTCAGTTATTCAAATAAGGAAATGGAGGGAAACATACTAAAAAGATATTGGAAAGACATGAAAGTATAAGGCAGATGAGACGACACCTATAATACAGCCACTGCGGAACACAAAACATTAGTAACATTTTTAGCATATTTATCCGAGGAATCTCATACACAGGGCAACATAAATGTAAAGACACTCCTTTAAATATTGACTGATGAAGTAAACATAAAAAAAATGGTTTATAGAGAATCTTACCATCAATCATATCCAAATATCCATTTTGAATAAACTTTGCCACCTTTTCCTCGAATGATAAGTTGCCTGATAATACCGTAGGAATGCAACTATCATCATCAGAGTCGAGAGCTTGATCAATATTCTTAATCTTCTCATGCTGATCTCTCAAACTGTATGGGGGGCTTTCTTCCAAGGATACGATGGCTGAAGATTCTGTAGGCATGCCTTTAAGGTTATTGAGACCCAAATCAGGAATTGAACTCCAAGAATAATTTTCCGTTCCTTCAATTGAAAAGGGCATATCTTCAACAATATTGTTCACCTTCTCATCCGGAACTTGCAACTTAGATGAAGCCTTTTCTGCCAGAGATGAATTCACCGGAAATTCTACAGGCACGCAGCTGTGGTCGTCAGTGTTGAGACATGGATTGATGCTAGAACTGCTTTCCATGGTGGTAACTTCAGTTGACAGGGAAACATCTTCAGCCACAGTGTTTATCTTCTCATTGTGACCCTTCATTTTACATGATGCATTTTCCTCCAAGAATGAATTGGCTGAAGATTCTACAGAAACACATCTAAATTCAGCTGAGTTGATATCTGAATCACAACATGAACTACCAGAATAGTTCCCCAAGGTGGAGACTTCTGTAGATGAGATGTCTTCAACCACATTGTTCACCTTATTGTCCTGACCTTTTAAAATATATAAGGCTATATCAATAACAGGCAGAGGAACTTTACAACGAGAATTCAAGCACGATTAAAAGAAACAGATATTGACCTGTTAAAATGTCTTCATGATCACTGACTGCATCTAGGTTTGCATCAAAACTTTTTTTCTGATCAAGCCCATCAATATCAGATTTTATTGAGTTTGCAAGAAGCTCTCTAATCAGTTTATATCCTCTCCGTCTAACAATGTTTGCAAGGTCTTTCCTATAAAAGATTAACACAGATATCACTCTCTGTCTCAAAACAAATGACGTGGTTTGAAATTTTAATAAAAATATGAAAATATAGTGATATTTTGCATCTGTCCTTTATTATAAGAATCTTATTTTCTTTTCAAAAAAGGAAAGGCTAATAAAAGAAAGTGAAAACTATGAATTTTGACTTTTGGAGAGTTTCATATTTTTGGGACACAATGCCGCTCTAAAAATAGGCCCACCGAGCGCAATGTCAAGATCCATAAAAGACTTGATTTTGTCTCCCTTAACACCAATTGGTTTTAGGTAGACTGACAGCTCACGGTCCAACAAATGGTATCAAAGGCAGAAAGTCATGGAATCGAGTCATGGTAGCCTCATCATGATGGAGAGATTGTTTGGGCACAATGCTGCACCCTGCGACCACTCTAAAAACAGGCCCACTGGGCACTATGTCAAGGTCTATAAAAAACTTGAGTTTGTCTCCCTTAACACCAACTGGTTTTATTTAGAATGACAGCTCAGGTCCAACACATATATTTTGAAATCCCAAAAAGAAAAGTTAGCATCTATTTTAGAGGAATTAGCACTTTTCAACTCAAAATAGAAATACAAACATACAAATATAACCTTCTTCTTGCGGAAAGATTATTTCATGGCTCACATTTGCATTTTAATTTGTATAGATTTAAAGAGTCAGTTGCATAATCATTTCCACAAATTTGTTCCACTCAGTACCAACAGTACAAATTCATCTTGGCTTTTCAAACTAGCCGCACCTGGGCGACTAAGAAAAAATCCAATTCTCAGTTAACGTTTGCTTATGAAGATTTGTTTCCATGACATAAAACATGGAAAAGTATACATCAATCTATTACTATTTGTTAGAAAAATTAATTAATTAAATTGACATTTCGTATAAGCTCAAGCTTATGCCACAAATGATGGCATGGTACCAAAGAGCAATGGTTACTTTTGAACCCAACTCCTAAATTCACCTCTCTATTAAATCAATACTTATCCCAAAAGTTTAAGCCGATAAAAACTTATATATTTAATTTATGTTCTAACACTCCCCCTAACTCTAGGGTGTGGGCTCAAACTTAAGACCCAACACATGGAATATTGAACAATGGGAGGACAATAACTGAGACAAGGTTCAAACAAGGATCCTTTGATATGATACCACATTAAATTATCATTTACCTCCAAAGCTTAAGCTCTCAAATTTAAGACCCAACACATGGAATATTGAATTGAAATGGGAGGACAATAACTGAGACAATGTTCAAACATTGATCCTTTGATATGATACCACGTTAAATCACCATTTACCTCCAAAAGCTTAAGCTAATAGGAAGAAATGAATTTAATCATTTAATTTATATTCTAACCCCCAAACCAACTTATTAGAAGCAAAAATAGATAGTAAGAATTCAAGAACCTTCCATGCTGCAAAAGCTCCTTCAACGATGGCACGTGATCCTCTGGAAGCCCAAACGCAGTAACAAATTCCCGTATGTCATTGCACAGCTCTGCACTGCTCTTCACCTTTCTACTACCCCTAAACCATCCATAAATGAATATGAATAACCAAGTAAATAGAAACCCATAAAAAGATGTATTATGAGGATTACAGAAATAAAGAAACACAAAGCATAGGAACTCAAACCTGGGTTTTTTATTAGAACAAGCACATACAGTAAAACGTCTCTGAGGTGGGTGTTCCTGGGTCACCCAGATTAGCCTGTACTGTTCTTGTTGTGGAGCCAACAAGAGCTTACGAGAAGAGAGTGAGAGGAAGGTCGGAAAGTGAAAGAGGGTCGCCATGAGAGAGCAGAAGTATGGGATTTTGCAGCATTGAGAGGTCAAGAGGATTGAGATGGCTCGAGAGGATGAAACTTTCGGGTTGCAATGATTTCGTGGGTCGAATTGTAGAAGCTGGTTTGCTGAAAAAAATGAACTTCGTCTTTCTGAGAAATGATGAGAGCTGGAGTGGGGAATGACGATTCGAGCTCTATCAGTTGCCTAAACACTTATCCAGTGCAGAAAAACAATCATAGAGAGAGATTTTTTTTTTAAAAAGCTATGAACAGAAAATAATAATAATAATAATAATAATCAAATTCTAAAAGAGATTTTTCACCGTTAATGCATTTTGCCGCAAATATTTAATTTAGGAGAAATTTTATTTTGACTTTATGAATTTTTATGGGATTTGACAAACTCTTCTCAAATTTTAAAATCTTTCATTTTAGACCTTTAAACTTTCAATTGCTTTTAATTACCCTTATGTTAATTTTAGCCATTAAAAATACAAAAAAAAAAAAAAATCAAAATACCCTAATTTTCGTTTTTTTTAAATAAAATAGTGTTTTGAAAGTTGAAATTTTATACAAAAGTCAAGGATATAAACGTTATGTAACGTTTAAAATCTGACGGAAGAGTCCACATTGAAAGTTCAGGAGTCCAACCAAAGTGAAGTTCTCCTTTTAATTTAAATGGAGTGTGATTTGACAGAGTTAAAGTTCAATCCTATGATCTTTAGCTCTGATACTATGTTAAATCACTAATTATCTAAAAGTTTAATCTGAAAGGAAAAAGGTAAATTTAATCATTTAACTATTACTTTAACATTCTCCCTCACGTATAGGTTCAAACTCCATTTAATTTAAATGAGTAGTGAATTGACGAAATCAATCCCATGACCTTTTAAAAACACATCATTTAAAGGCTAAACTATTATTTAACTTATTTAAAATGTCAAACTGTGATTTTGTCAAATACTAAACTACATTTTTAAATTGCACTTTTTAAAATCTCAAACTCTAACAAATCCTAAGTAATGCTTCTCTAAGTTCTCTTCCATCCATTTATTAATTTCATTTTTAAATAATTGACAGAAAATAATTAAGTGTAAATAGTTACATTACGAATTAAGTTAAAATTGGATGGTAAGGTAAATAACTATACGCTTAACTATTCTCTTTCTCATTTTTACATTTTGTTTTCAAAACATTAATAAATAATTTATAAATACAAAATACTTAACTTGTATATCATATCAAATACTTCTTTAAATTTAAAAAAAAAAAAAATACAAAAGTATTAAGAATCAAACTTATCTTTTATTCATTAAAAACAAACTTATCTTTTACATATATACGGTGCTTGAAAGTTGAAAGATAACATAGACTAACCGACTCATTCGAACGTATTCCAGGCTATCTAGGAAACCGATATTTGCTTTAATTTTTTTTTTTTAGAGAAATCGAGTGAATCTTTTATTAATAAATTAATTTAATGGTTAAATACTTAATTAGTCACTAAGGTTTAGAAACTTTATTTTTTCTTTTTTAGGGTTTAAAAAGTGACCAAGTTAGTCCATCCGTTAGTTGACCGTTAGTTGACTTAATGGACTGACACGTGGACCAATTAGAAGTTGACACGTGACCACCTAATTAATTTTTTTATTTTAAAAATATATATATTTTTCAAAAAAGAGAAAAAAAAAAAAAAGAAAGAAAAAAGAAAAGAAAAAGAAAAGCCACCCCCACCAATGGGTGGCTCGGCCACCGCATGGAGGTAGAGTAAGAAAGGAAAAAACAAAGCTCTCAGTCGGTCTCTGTTTTTCCTCTCCTTTTTTCTTTTTTAAGATTCACATGTGGAGCTCTGTAACTTCCGTTTTTGCTCTGTTTGGTTGGGAGGGAAAGTGTGGGAAAGAATAAGAAAGTTAAACGTTGAGGGTTTTTTTTTTTTTGTATGATATTTTGATTCTTGGGAAAACAACATACGAAAATCTTATGGGTTTTTCCTTTAATTTATTTTTCGATTACTCGTTTAGAGTAACTTCTGTGAAACCAAATAGGGGACAAGAATGTTTATGAGTTCAATTTTCGGTTTTGGAGATATGGGTGCTCTGAAATTGCAGAAAAACAATTGATATTATTTCTGGTTTTTTTTTTTTTTGGACATGTCCACGCAAGGGTAGGGGAGGAGGATTCGAACTTGTGACCTCTGCTTCATAAGGCGTGATTCATAGCCGATTGAGCTACCTCTTGGAGGCTCTCCTTGTTATTTCTGGTTTTTGTTTTTAAGATTACTTCTTAGACTCTCCTTGTTACTTAGACTAGAAAATACGGTAAAATACTTTTACTTTGCATTAAAATCACTTCCAAATGTTTCTTTGGAAGAATTGAGAATTGGGTTTTAGAATTGATTCAAATCCTCCCTGAGAGAGATAGATTGAGAGATTTGAATTGGGAGAAATTTTGGAAAATTTGAAGTGAAGTTTGAGTTTGGGAACTTAAACTTGAAGTCCAGCATAAATCATAACCCTAACCCCGTCTGATGCTGAGAAAAATTGTAGGAAAATAAAAAGAAACTCAAATCCTGAATCAGAAAGTTTCACTCTATAAAAAACCTTATATCAAAATCCAGTAACCTAATAATTAGTTGCGGCGAGTTTATTCCAACTTTAGGAACCAAAATAGCGAAAAGCACATCAATTTTCTCGGCAATCAAAACATTTTCTTAGCAACCAAAAAAAAAAAAAAGAAACAAACGCACAGGGAGAGAGAAAGAGAGAGTACGAAGCAAGAGCCGTCCAATTTGAGCACAGAGAGCTTGAGGGGCTCGGTGGGAAGCTTTTTATAGAAGAAACCCTTCCGGGAAAGCCCATCGACGATCAACAACGGAGAGATTGACAAGGCGAGGGACCGCCAGTACCCACTGGGGGTGGTTTCGGCCACCCCCTTGGCTCCATAGGGGTGGCCGAGCCACCCCTTGGTGCCCAAGGGGGTGGCCGTAGCGGCGTAGCCACCCCAGGTTTTTTTTTTAAAATTTTTATTTATTTTATTTTTATTTTTATTTTAAAAAAAAAAAAATTTAATTATGTAACCACGTGTCAACTTCTAATTGGTCTACGTGTCAATCCGTTAAGTCAACTACGTGTCAATTGATGAATGAACTAACTTAGTCACTTTTCAAAACTATAATGACTAATTTGGTCACTTTTCAAACCCTATGGAGGAAAAAATAAAGTTTCCCAACCCTAGGGACTAATTAAGTATTTAACCCTCAATTTAAACACAACCCTTTACCTACTCCCCTCTTCTTTCCTCCCTTCCTTTTTTTTTTTTTTTTTTTGGCTTTTCCAACCAGTCTGGTTGCTCCGGCCATCCATTTGCTTATGTCGCGCTACCTTCTTACTCCTTCCACCGTGTTGCGCCACTCTTCACCCTCGAAATTGGTTGGGCTTTAGATCTAGTTTTTCAAATTTAGATCTAGTCTCCTCAACTAGTTTCGCTCAGCCACGCGCCTGTAGGATTTTGTCTGTAGGATCGTAAAAATATTCTTCAAAAAGAATTTCTCCCCGTTAGGGTTAGTAGAGAACAAAAGACATTTAGAATGCAGAAAAGTAACATAATAAAATTCACATAAACAATAAAAAATGGCTTAGTGTTTGCATTTTCATGGGACTCGATTTAGGGTCATTTGGGAGTACGTTTTTAAAGAAATAATTTGCATTTTTAAACCAAATCACAATTTTGGAGTGTTTCGGATTGTGATTTTAAAAATGCAAATTTTAAAATCGTGAAAAAATCTGCAATTTCTAGAAGCTGACTAGAAGATACTTATTTGAAAATGTGCGAATTTAAACCAAAATCACGATTTCGCTTAAAAAAATATTTGGGGCAATATTTATCTATTTGGCCATTAAACCACAATTATATGCTAATGCTATCTAAACACTCAATTAATATATATATAACGCAATTTTTAAAATCGCACTGCATTCCCGAATGGGCCCTAAATAGAGTCTCAATACAACTCTTGACCAAGAGTTGTTACTCTTGACCTATTACCTCCACCTCGAAATAATTTTGCTTTCCTGTAAGTATTATACAATCTAGTTTGGGATGACCACACCAATAATAGTGTGATCATCCTATGCATCATCATCTCCCACTTTATCAGTGGCGGAGCTAGGAATCCAGTCAAGCCGGGGCGTGAATAAAATAATAAAATATAATGATAATTTTTTTTTTCTTTATATATGGTAAATACAAATACAAATTTATTATATTTATTTAATTATTAGTCTAAT
This sequence comes from Carpinus fangiana, assembly GCA_006937295.1. Lineage (NCBI taxonomy): Eukaryota > Viridiplantae > Streptophyta > Magnoliopsida > Fagales > Betulaceae > Carpinus > Carpinus fangiana. Next base: position 18,126,301 of record CM017327.1, on the reverse strand, counting down.
GATATTATAATAAAATTATTAGCATGTTCCAATAGTTATGAATCTACCAAAACAACAAATAACATACCTAAGATTGGCTAGAGAGGATGAACAATAACCCAAATCCATATATTTTAGAGCAAATAATCACAATCGAAGAGAAAAATATATCTGATATTACCAACCAATAAATTTTCCTCAACAATCAGTCGATATAACATAGAAAAAAGAAAGAAAACATGAAATGGGCTTTTGAATAAGTTTCACCTAAAGTTCAGCCAATTAAAATCAAATACACAATTGAAATTCACCTAAAATCAAATACACAATTAAAGTTCACCTAAATTCAGCCAAGAACAGCAATCAAAATAACCCAAAAAAATCAACAAATCCCAAACTTTGATAACCAAAGGGCTAAGACCAAAAATCAACACAAAATCCTCCACATGCAATTACGACCTATAATCAAATACTAACAAGGCAGAATCCAAGGCTACTAAAATCAACACAAGAAAACCCAACTATAATCAAGAATTAAGAACAAGGGGAACGATTTATACCTGCAAGGCTGCAATTATACTTTGAAGAACCCATTTATTAGTAAATAAATTTTTCTGCAGCAAGTTACCCATTTTGAAGAACCAATTTATACTTTTGAAGAACCCATCTGCAGCAAGTTACCAACATGAAAGAAAACAAAGGAAATGAGGAGATAAGAATAAAAAGATTTAAACTACAATGGAAATCTCCAATTTAATCTCTAAATTTAAATCCCAAATCAGAACAATTAAAGGAGAAAAATCCTTACCTTGCCTGAAGTTTCTGCCTCCACACACTTGTTTCAATATCATCTAAATCAACTCAATTTAAACTACAAAACAAGAGTCAAATTACTGTCAAAGAAAAGCAAAATACTTCCAATTAGCATGATTTTTGTGCTTAATAATCACTGATTCACTGGGTATAACGCATTATAAAGGAAAGCTTCAGAAACAAGTCAAACAACACACCTTCTTCCAAAAACCAGAATCTGAAAATTCAGTCCAGCCTTAATCAACACTTCCGATCGACAAGCATTTTGTGGTCCGATTGAGCTGAAAATTTTCAGGGGTGTTCATGATACATGAATCTTCATTGTGAACGGTTGAGAATAGATTCTGAGCATTGTATCGGGGAGGAGCCTAGGAGGAGAGGAAGAAGAAAAAAAGAGGAAGAAAAGAAAGGAAGAAAAAAAAAAAGGAGAGAGAGGAGGCTTCGGAGGATGAAGATTGAAGAGTAAAAATAAAAAGAAAAAAGGAAAATAGAAATGTTGGGACTTGGGAATAGGGAATAGGGTGATTGTCGGCAAGCGTGTTGGGTAAAATTTAAAAAATGAAAATAAAAAATAAGGTAGTAGCCTAGTAGGGAAATAAGTGGAGGGAAAGTAAGAAATAATTTTAAAATGGAGGGCAAATGATTTTAAATGCAGGGGCAACCCGAGCAAGGACATTTTGTTTTTGGGCAAAGCAGGGGCAAGGACTTTTTTTTTTCCGACAAAGCAGGGGCTAGGACATACCTCAGCTACAATTTGACATAAAAGTATATACAGTTTTTTATATAAAAAAAAAGTAAGCAGGGGCGCCACCCCCTGCACTTGATCATACTATTTTAATTGGTAATGAAATCCTAGTTGTACATTATTACCTTTGGTACCGTAAAACATGTCAAGTCCTTATCTGCTAATGCTTGTAGATAATAATCAAATCATAACATTTTTTATGTGTGCACACTTATGTTATTTCATCTGATTGCACATTTTTACCATATGTGTCTAACTGACGACATATTAGTTGTGACTTTACTTGCCATATATTCTAAGCAAACAACATTAATTATTCATAGTTGGGAATACAATCCACACCCAAACTATAATTAATGATTTTTACATAATAACCATATTTAAATTAAATTGAATCTTTAATTCAAGTTCTTTTCTCCAAAGTTATCCCTATTTGAGCTAAACATTGACACTTCTTTCCGATGATTTATTATACTATCAGTATACAGATATTATACCAAACTTAACATAATGTCTTTGAATGGACTATTACAATTATGTTAGTTTATAATGTATGTTGTTTGCAAGTGTCATTCCCCTAAGAATATTTATTTAATTTTAATGAGGTGAAATAAACTCATACTATCATTTATTCAAGCGTCCCTGAATCCATCTGATTATGTCGTTTAACCATGTAGCTTTATCTCAAGTTTTCCTTAATCCCATTTTTGCTACATGCTCTTTAAATTTATCTGGAGATAACCCTTTTGGTCATGGGATCAGCTACCATCTATATTGAGGGAATAAATTTAACTTTTATTTCACTTCTCTCCACTATATCTTGAATATAGTGATAACTTAAGTCAATGTATTTGCCTTTGGAACTTTGAGCTCCACTTTTTATTAAAAAGATGACAGACTTATTATAACAAAATACATTGACAAGTCCATCTTGCATTCCAAAATTTAAACTTTTAATGAAACGCTTAATCCAAACAGCATTGCCTACCGCTCTGTTGCATGATATATACTCAGTTTCTATTATGGATTTTGCAACACAATTTTGTTTCTTACTTAACCAAGAAACAGCTATACGCCTATACCCCCAAATAAGAATATATAGTAGATTTTCTATCATTCACATCTCCAGCAAAATCCGCGTTAATGTATCCTGCAATGTTTAAATCTTCTAATCCAAAACATAAACCCATATTTTTAGTTCCTTGCAGATACCTGAATATTCTTTTTACCACTTGCCAATGCTCTTTTCTTGGGTTAGATTGGTATCTTCTGACCAATCCTACAGCATGACAAATATCTAGTCTTGTGCTAGTCATAGCATACATAAAACTGCCTACAACTTAGGTATAAGGGACGGTTTCCATTTCAAGAATTTCTGTTTGGTCTCAAGAACACATTGTTTTGCTCAAATGTTGACCCTTTGAAATGGGTATATTTAGAGGTTTACATTTATTCATATTAAGCCTTCTAAGTACATTTTCTATATATTTCTCTTGATCTAAGTATAACAATTTCAAGGTCCTATCCATTGAAATTTTTATTCCCAAGACATAGGTTGCTTCACCCATATCTTTCATTTCAAACTTAGATGATAAAAATTTCTTTGTTTTTTGAATAATTTCTGAGCAATTTCAAGTCAATAGTATTTCGTCTACATATAATGATAATATAGTTAACTTATCATTGTCACTATATATGTAAACACAATGATCTAGTAGACTTACCTCGAAACCAATCTCTATAATAGCCTCATGAAATTTTAAATACCATTGTCTTGAGGATTGCTTTAGCCCGTATAGTGACATCTTTAACTTATAAACCTTTTATTCATGTCCATTCACATTAAACCCTTCAGGTTGAACCATATATGTCTTCTTTCAATTCTCTATTTAGAAATGTTGTTTTTACATCTAATTGGTGCAACTCTAAATCCATCTTAGCTACTATGGACATGATTATTCTTATTGAGGTAAATTTTGCTCGGATGAATAAGTATCAACGAAGTCTACACCTAGTTGTTAAGTGAATCCTTTGGCTACTAACCTAGCCCTGTATTTATCAAGACTTCCATTCGCTTTGAGTTTCTTCTTAAGTACCAATTTACATCCAATAGCTTTTCTTTGATATGGTAGATCTGTGAGCTCCTAGACGTCATTTTTGTTGATTGAGTCGAGTTCGTCATTGTATCAATTCATTTGTCTGCATCATTACCTTTAGTACATAACGATCTTTAAGTATGATTGATGATCGTCTTTGTCGTTTAACTCTCCCACTATTTTCATGATTAAGGTTATTGAGATATGATCTTCTTTTACTTCCATTGTCTTGGAGATTTGAAATGTTTTCATCTTCAAATGAGCTTTCCACAGGAACTGGTTGTGCAAATTCTTCGTCTTCTCGTAGACTGATATCTTTCGTATGAGTGATTTGATCTGAATTTTCTTGTGTAGATTCTCCATCATCTAATTGTCTAATATCTTCCTTAGGAGTTATTTGATCTGAATTTTCAGGAAAAACATCTCTACTATCTATCAATCCCTTCTCAGAATGGTAGAATCGATATCCACTACCATTCTTAACATATCCTATGAACTTGAATTCTCATGTTTTATCTTTTAATTTATCTCTTAAAGCCTTTGAGATAAGTATGTGAGCTTTGCATCCCCACACTTTTAGATTTTCTATGTTGGGTTTCAAACCTGTCCATATCTCATAAGGAGTTAAAGGTTTGGATTTTGTCTTAACCCTGTTGAGTATATAAGCTGATGTGGATAAGGCTTCTCCCCAAAAATAGATAGGCAAGTCAGCAAATGCTATCATTGATCTTGTCATTTCCATTAAAGTTCTATTTTTTTTTTCTGCAATGTCATTTTGTTGGGGCTTATATTGCATTGTGTACCAATATTTTATCCAATTTTCTTTGCAGAAATTATCCATAGCTTCATATTCTCCCCCTATCATTATTCAAGGTTTTGATAGATCTTTCTAATTGTTTTTCTACCTCTAATTTGAATTCTTTGAATTTATCAATAGCTTCAAATTTGTTTTTCATGAGGTATATATATCCATACCTTGAATAATCATCAATAAAGGTAATAAAGTATTTCATTCCTCTATTTGTTTTAGTTATGAATGGTCCGCAAATATCTGAGTGAATTACTTCTAATAATTCTAATGACTTCCAGTGTTTTGAAAAAGACTTGTTAGTCATTTTTCTTTTAATACATGATTCACATATAGTAAAATCTTCAGAATTAATTTGAGGTAATAATCCACTTTTGCTCATTCTTATCAATATATTTTTATTAATATGGCCTACTATTAAATGCCATAGATAAAAACTACTTTCAGACACACGTGAATAATGTGAAATGGAGCCAAGCCGCCACCCCCCCTCCCAGAACGCCGTAACTACAGGGGAGGAGGGATGGCCTCCACCATCCCTCCTCCCCACGTCCCTTTTACACCGGGCTCTAGTAGTTTACTTGATGTCCTTAGATCCGGTGCCCCCCGTCCCTTTTCCTCATCCCCTGCCTCCTCCATCCCGGTTTTTTGTTTTAGTGTTTTGCTGAATTACTTTTCTGTCTGTTTTTGTGGTGTTTTTGAGTTTTTTTGCAGTTTTTGCCTATCTTCTTAGCGCCGATTCCACTGCCCTCCGTCCATTGCTGAGCTTCTTTCGTGCCCCCACCGCGACGAGCTTCCACCGTGCTCTTCTTTGTACGGGGTCAACGTACACGCGATCGGCTTCTTTCCCTGTATTTCTTTTTGCTTGTATTCAGTTATGTTGCTTTTATTTTCCCTGTATTTCATTTGTTATTTGTTTGTAATAATGCTCTGGCCTCGATGGTTCGATTGGATCCCCTTTGATCTTGACCTGTGTGTCGTGGATGTGTATTTTACCCTGGCTTTCGGGTCGAGGAGGAAAAATGGTCCAGACTTCTATGTCGTGGATGAATATGTATCCTGACTTAATTGTCGAGGAGGATGAGTAGCGGCATAAGAGGGTTTACCTCTTAGGGTCGTGGAATAAACGCTTCCTGTGCAGCTGATGACGTCTGCTTGGTTCAGTAGTCTTTGAACTTGCCAAGCAGATTTGAATGTTTATCCTGTTATTTTAGTCATGGGGTAGCGGATGTGTTTTCGAATTTCGTTGATTTGTATGAGATTCGACCTGTGACTTTGTAGCTTAGGCTACGGTTACTTCAGGGCATGCCCTGTGATTGTAAGAGCTTTCGCTCTTGAATTCTATGGAATGAGAATGAGTTTTTTTTCAAAAAAAAAAAAAAAGAATAATGTGAAATGGAAACTTTATTATCAACTTTAATTAAATATATATTATCAACTTTTGTACCATTTACAGAAGTATTCCCTTTCCTAATGTAGACCTTTCCATATTTGAATTTTATCCCATATCCTTTGTTATCTAATATAGGAACTGATATTAGATTTCTCCGGATACTAGGAACATACAAAACATCATGCAAAACAATTACTGAACCTTTGACAGAAATTTTACACTTTCCTTCTCCTAACACGTCACTATAGGTGTTATTGCCCATGTAAACTTTATGCTCTCTAGCAGTTTTCTCTTTAAAGTCTACAAAAAATTCTCTACTTCTTGTGATGTATCCTATTGCTACTAAATCTATTCACCATGAGCTTGAAGTTGGTTGGTTCTACCATCATTGCTTTAGTGATCGTCATTGCAATCTTCTTTTGTCTTTTATCGCCATTGATTTTTAGACAATTCGCTTTGAAGTGTCCAACTTTTCCACATTTGAAGCATGCTCCCTTAGGTTTAACCTTACCTTTTAGTTTACCCTTCCATTTTCTTTTGAACTTTTTAGGCTTGCCTTTGAATTTAGGAGCTCAAATGGTTTGAGGTATAGTATGAGCCATCATCAAATTGCTTGATGTTCCTTCTCACCTTCATCTTTTCATTCTCTCTTCTTCGAGTATGAGTAGCATTGGTAGAGAAACCACGGAGACTTCTTTTCAACTAAGTGTTAAAAAAGTTACCACATGTTCCCATGATAATGGGAGGTTGTTGAGTATGATGGTCACTTGCATTTTATCTGATACAGGACAACCAGCATTTGCAAGCTCCTTTGCAATTAATTCAATTTGATTGATAAATTCTCCTACATAATCACCTTCACTCATACGTGCACAATTGTATTTATCCAATAACAATTGTATGTGTATGTCAGATTTTGGGCCATACTTTGTTTCCAATGCTTCCATCATTCTTTTGCAGACTTGTGACTTTCGAACATAGGAATGATGTTGTCTTTTATGTTGTGAAGAAGTTTGGCTCTCGCCATTAAGTTGTCTTCCACCCATTTTTCATGTTTTTTTTTTTCTTTTTGCTTCACTTTCATTTAGGTCAGCTAGATCAGGCTTCTCAAATGTGAAGGTATACTGTGTTTTCTCATGTGTGAGTACATAAATAATGTGTCGTTTCCACATCCTAAAATTCATCACATTGAGACTCTCGAGTCTAGAGGAATCAATACTACCTTTAATAGCCATTTTAGAAAGTAGATTTAACAACACTAATAATATTTACATTTATAATTTTTTCATTACAATTTTTACAATTGTCTAAATAATTGTATCAATTATTACAAACTAAATAATTGTCTGTGATTCTAATAATTATTACAAACCATAGATTGTCTGTGAAAATAAAATAAAAAATAATAACAATAATAATAACAGTAGCTATAATCTCAATCTTCAGCAGGATAAGTCAAACACGCCTTGTACTTGTTCAGGTGACCCCTATAATATCCACAATCTGGATCTGGTGGACTAATCCGTTCACAGGTCCTTAGAAAAGTGTAACAGTGTATGCCTGTAGACCACAGGTCCCTACTGCTCTACTCAATGATCCTAACAATCCTTGAAGGATGTGGACCCCTCAAGCATCTGTCTGATGAGATCTTTGTTCCAGCCAAATCTAGAATGGTAAATGCAATCTCCTTGTGTTTCTTAGGAGACAACCAACATGGTCAAATAAGCCTCTGATTCACATTTCGGTGGCTTGGATTAGAAGACTCTCCTTTTTCCCAATTATTTCTATTATTATAATGCTGAAAATTATTAAAATTATTGCAAACAGAACCTGTAGAGTTGTAGCACTTCGAATCAGCTTTCCAATGGTTTTTGAACATACCAAATCGAGGTTGAAACAAGCCAGAACATTCGAAATTATTAAATCTACCCTAAACTGGCCGGTTCAAATGAACCAGGTGATCTTCTTGTGTCGTACCGGGTCCGTTGAAGCTGAATCTCTTGAATTGCAGATTGAATCCCGAGCTGGTTATCGGGTACGAGCGGTTTGTGGGCACGGGTTGCTTGTTAATGAATCGGGCTTCAACGGGTCGAGCAGCATCGGATCAAGAGTTAGCAAATCGGATTTCAATGGACAAGTGGTTTTTTGATTTGGGCTTGGGCTTGTAATATGGATTAATAGGTTGTATGTCTCCACTTTGGGCCAAAGTGGAATGGTTGACGGATCGGGTTGAGGCGTCTTGAAACGACATCGTGGTGTTTCTTCTGGGCATGCTCCAAAAGTCATGGACCGGGTCAGTTGACCCGATCCAAAACCAAAACGGCGTCGTCCCGTTTCATTGGGACAACGTCGTTTCCAGAACAGGTGCTAGAAGGCACCTGTGCAGTTACGTCTGAAATGACGTTGTCCAACCTGCACAGGATGACGTCGTTTCGTGAGGAGCGCTTGAGGTTTTCTTCCTGACTAGTCAAAACAATGTCATTTTGACCAGTTTGCAGATCTTCTTCGCCTAGTTGTTCTAGTTCGTCTTCTTCTTTCGTATCCATCTCTTCTTGCCGATGTGCTTCCTCCCAAGGTGAGAAATCCGAGTCACAATCTTCAGATGAAGTGACCCTCAGATTTTCTTCTTCTTCCAAGCTAGTTCCCAAATGGTAATATGGGTTCGGAGATGAAGTTTCATTGTTCACTATGATTGTCTTTTCTGGAAAAATCTTCTCCAAATCCTCCAATGGCAGACTTAGAAATTTGACCCAGTATTTCTTTTCCAAAAAATATGTCCTCTTCAATAATTCAACATTTCCTGTATATTGCAAACCACCAATTGTGAGAACAAAGGGTTGTTCATCTAGCTTCTCTATGGATTTGTGCAAATTGTAGAATGCTACTGTAGAAACCAAACTGATGTACCAAAAATAAAAGTACTCGTAAGTGTATGAGTCGTATGCAGTAAAATACGCGTACAAATGCGAGGTCGATCCACAGGGAATTTGTGTTCTTACAAAAGATCAATTTTCTATTCGAATAAATCCGATTTTAACCTAGTTCCGCAATTGGTCGTGCAATGGTGACAAAACTAAATTAAATGATAATTTAAACAACAATCAAAATAAAATACTAAGGTTTCCGAATCCACCTCGCCAAATTCACACTACACTCTCGCGTTTACGCATACAATCAATATTGGAAACATTTTAACAAAGTTCAACAATCGTGATCGTGCACGTAAAATCATTCGATGAATCCATCCGTTTAAAGGATCATAACGAGTATTTAATTGAGATCAAATCATCCACCGTATCCATAGATCACGATGGATATTAGTCTCAATTTAATCACTCGATGTACCCCTAGACAAAACACATCGAATATAAAACTATGCACGAAATAAAAAATGATGCTTAATCTCATAAAATAAGTCAAGCAATTAAAGAGACTTTGAACAACTAATTTATTAAATATTGAATTGTAGCATAAACAACGAAAATATAAATGTGAATCAACGACAAGGCTTCATCTTCAACCTTAGTTGAAGGTTTAGCCCCTCATGATCACAAAAGACATAACAATATCAAATGAATTCATGAAGAAACAAAACTTACAATAAAAAAGCGTTCACAAAGGCCTAGGCATGACAAAAGCGTGTTTCTGCTCTCTACGGCGCCTCCCAATGTACAGTTTACAAAAGAAAAGCATGTATTTATAATAAAAAAACTAGGTTTTCTCGCGTGCTGCTAGATCAACTCAAGTGCGCTCGATCGCACCTTGTGCATTCGATCGCACATAGTGCACTTGAGCGCGCACGGGCCTTCAAGGTTTTTGCAGCACAGCACTTTAACAATGACGCTAAGGTTTCAGCTGATGTGGTGTGCGCTCGATCGTGTCTCTTAGGCTCGAGCGCAGGTGCGCTTGATCGCAGAATCTGTGCGCTCGATCGCACAGCCAGGGAAGCTCTTATATCCTTTTACTGCTTAATTTCTACCCTTTAACCGCAATCTTATTTCAGTGACCTGCAACACACTTAGACACCAAAAACTCACAAAAACATTAGAAAACGACACAGCTAAGAGTTTAACAAATATAAGTTAAAGGGCTCAAATATGCAATATTTGACACTCATCACAAACCAATCACTTGACGATTGATTGTTTGACTAATGTCAAACAGGAAAAGTTGAGTATTTGTAGAAGTTTTTGCAGAATTATCTTTTTTCTCTTGATCGTCCATCATCGTAGGGCTCTAATACCACAGTAGGATTTTGTCTGTAGGATCGTGAAAATATTCTTCAAAAATGATTTCTCCTGTTAGGTGGAAATAGGGCTGGCAATTTTGACATGACCCATGAACCCGACACGAACACGAAAGGAAATTAGCGGGTTTGGGTTTACCCTTAACGGGTTTGGGTCTTAAACGGGTCGACCTGTTTACGACCCGTTTATATTGCTTAAACGGGTCATGTCGCGGGTCACCTGCCAGACCCGTTTATCTTTTTCTCTCTTTTTTCTTTTTTTTTTTTTTAAGATGAAAAGTAAACTGTAAAAGTAAATTAATTAAGTTACTAAAAGTCTAAAACCCGTAAAGTAGCACCAGTGACCAGCCACCAATGATTGACCTTCGACTTCTAGAGTTTTCGCACACGGCACTACGCAGTCTACGCTGGTCGCTGCAATTCGCCTTCGCCGAATCGCCAGTTCGCACGCACGAGTCGCACGACGGCGAAGACGCACACCTTCAGGCTTCACCAGTGACCAGCTTGGCAGCTCCAGGGAGTCAGGGACCTTCGAGGCTTCGCCAGTTCGCACTTCGCAGTTCACCAGTTCGCACGCACACCGCTCGCTGGCCACCGCTCTCGGCTCTCCCCTTCTCTCTGCTGCACTGCCGGGTTTGCACTCCGAGTCTTCGCCGATGTCGCGTCCTGATTCGGTAGGTAGCATGTAGGATTGGACGATTTGTGTATTGGGTCAGTGAAATTTTAGGGTTTTTTTTTGCCCTTTTAAGTTTTAGTAGTGGATATTCAGATATTGCTTTTTTGTAGTAAGCTATGTATAAATTGCACTGTGATAGACTGATTCTTTATAGAGATGAATCTATGGAGTATGCCAATGTGGGGTTGATGTGGGGACCGTGGGGTTGTTGCACTGTGATAGACTTATTCTTTTTGTTTTTTGTACTTGATGTGGGGTTGTTGCCATGAATCCATGATGCTGATAAGCTGATTGCTAGACAGGGGAGCCTATTGGATTGTTTGTGTAACTGTGTTTGGTAGTTGGTACTTTGGTTAGAGATAACCTTAATTCTTAAATCTTAACTGCTCCTTTGAAAATCATGAAGCAGACAAGATCACATTTGTTTCTACTGTTGTATTGATTCCACACTCATCATTTTGAAAAAAGAAAATAAATGGACCAACTGGAGAATGGCAGCAATACGTCAGTGACCAACTAGAGAAAAAGACCAATCAACTAAGTATTTAATCATTTTTTTCCTGTAGTCAAGTCTTCCAATTATTGAAGGCTTGAGTTGTGAGATTATAATCTTAATTACCTCTTTGTTGACAACAAAGAGGTATGGTAATTGATAGCATATGATTGTTTGGTTTTTAATCAAATGATTTAATCTAAAAATAAGAAACATAAAATAACGTAAATTAATTCCCATGTAAGCACAGGAATTGGCAGCTTGACTGCGGTTGTCCAACTAATTATCTAAACCTTATCCTTTGTGAGGAGGAAGATTAGTTATTAAAAATTATAATCACATCAAGATAACATAAACGATACGTTATGGTGATGGAATCTTTGATTAAGCACTTGCTTCCCAATAGGTTGAAAAAGAACCCCTTACGCATTGTATAAAAGATTATATGTTAATACCAGTTTTTATATATTGAAGTGAAATTAAGGGACCAAATTTGGTTGTGGCAGCTACTACGCTTTACAGACAGTGTTGAACATAAATTATGTTATAAAATTTGTCATTTTTATGCAATTTACTTGGTCAAATTGTAGGCATATAGACTTGCAAGTTACTGGGGGGTTAAATTATCATATTCTCTTAATATTTGAGACATGATTAAATTATAATGCTAATGATAGTATTGAATAGGGATTTGTGGTTCTTTTAAATTCTTCAATTTTTAATTTGTAACTAACTTACTAATGATTATGTGTGTAGGTGTTTAACGAAGATGCAGCTGATGATGTTGTTGAAATAAATACAATAGAAGATGAAGTTCCTTCTATTCATACGAGTTCGGTGACAAAAACAAGGGACCTCAATAGTTTGGACTCATTTTGATGAACTTCCTTCTAAAGATCCAAATGACACAAGGATATGGGCAAAGTGCAAGTTTTGTGATCATAAGTATATAGCTAACAGTTCACATGGAACTGGAAATCTGCAGAAGTATATGAAGAATTATGGGGGAAAATTTGAGCATGATATCCAGCAATACTCTTATCTGGTAATCAAGGAAATTTGGCAATAAGTTCCTCAAAATTTTGTCCTAAAAGATATAGAGAGTTGTTGGTTGCTGCGATTATTAAGCATGAATTGCCTTTTTCATTTGTTGAGTATGATGGTATTAGAGAGATGACTAGATACTTGCATAGAGATGTGCCATTAATCTCTATAAATACTGTTAAGGCTGATATGATTAAGATGCATTTGTTGGAGAAACAGAATGTTAAGTCTTTGTTGAATGTTTGTGCTGGGAGGATCAGTTTGACATCTGATTTGTGGACTTCTTTGAAAATTGATGGGTATATTTGTTTGACTGCACATTTTATTGACAAAAATTGGGTATTATCTAAAAGGGTATTAAGCTTTTCATTCATGCCTCCGCCTAGGGGTGTAAACGAGCCGAGCTTGAACGAGCTTTCCTTGTTTGGGCTCAGCTTGTTTAAATTTTACTCCAGCTCGAGCCGAGCTTAAGGACGAGCCAAAAAATCGAGCTCGAGCTTGAGCTCAAAATAAGTCGAGCCAAGTCGAACCAGCTCGTGAGCTAACTCTTATATTTTATTTAATTTAATTTTTTATTATAAATTTAAACTTTAAGTACTCTTAAACAGTTCAAGAAGTCAGCTTACATATGAGCATTTGCTTAGTCTGGCTAGCCGAGTATGGAGCATTTGTCAATATAGTAAGACATTTGATTTTGAAAAGAGATGATATGCATCCTTTTATAAAAGGATGCATATCAGGAAAAAAAAAAACATCATTTTTTAATATTAATATGAGCAATTATGTGAACAACTACCAATTCGAGCCTTATACGAGCTACTCACGAGCTTAGCCGAGTCGAGCCGAACTTGCTTTATTTAATATTCAAGCCAGGATTCGTGTTCACAAAATGCTTCATTTAATATTCGAGTCAAGCTCGAGCCGAACTTATGCAAGCCGAGCCCGAGCTTACTCGCGAGACGCTTCGCTCACTTAACACCCCTACCTCTGCCACACAATGGTGCATCTTTGGCTCAAAAAATATATGATTTGCTTCAAGAGTGGGGGATTGATAAAAATTTTTTCTCTTTAACATTAAATAATGCTTCTGCTAATGATTTGTGTGTTGAGAATTTGAAAGCAAAATTAAACATGAAGAATGCCCTTCTTTTTGAGGGTGTGTTTTGTCATATGCGTTGTTGTGCCCATATTCTTAATTTGATAGTGCAAGATGGGTTGAAAGAGATCACTGATGCTATCCAAAAGATTCGAGATAGTGTTAAGTATTTTAGGGAATCACAAGTAAGAAAACAAAGTTTTCTTCATGCTGTTACTCAAATGTTATTGGACAATAACAAGGGGTTAAGACAAGATGTGCCGACTAGATGGAATTCGACATATCTTATACTTGAGAGTGCTATTCATTATAGGCGTGCTTTTGCTTATTTGGAGATGACTGATCAAAACTATAGGTTTTGTCCTAGTGCACTTGAGTGGGAAAAGGTGATTGATATTAGTAGTTTCTTGGGTTGCTTTTATCGTGCTACATGTGCTTTCTCTGGCACCAAATATCCCACAGCCAATTTATATTTTCCCGTAGTTGCATTGATTTATGTGAACTTGAAGAAAGAACTTGTGAGCGAAGATGAGGATAAGAGATCAATGGCAAATCAAATGATCTCCAAATTTGAAAAATATTGGTCAGAATTCAGTGTAGTGCTGGCCATTGCAGTTGTCTTAGATCCTCGTTACAAGCTTCGCCTTGTGAAGTACTATTATACGAAGATTTATAGAGATGAATATAAGGAGTATGCCAATGTTAAGGAAAAGTTAACCAAACTTTTTATGGAGTATAGTACTTCTACGACTTCAAGCTCCACACTTGTTCGGCCCCAAGAAGACTTAGATTGGGAAAAGGTAAATAATATTATAAGTTTCTAAGTTTCTTAGCTTATTTATTAGTAGCTTAGTATATATACTCATAACCACTTACTAATTTTATATTTATGTTCGCTTTTTTCATGTAGGAATTTTGGCATTTGATGGAGTTGATGAAAATGCTCAAAAGAATCAACTAGATCTTTATTTGGATGAACCCAGGCATGTGGATAAGAGTGGTACGACATTTGACATCCTTTCATTTTGGAAAGGAAGTGAAATTCGTTATCCTGAAGTAGCTGCCATGGCTCGTGATATTTTGGGTATTCATATTTCTACTGTTGCTTCAGAATTCACTTTTAGTACTGGTGGACGTGTGATTGATCAGTACAGGAGTTCACTCAAACCTAATGTTGTTGAGGCATTGGTTTGTACTAGAGATTGGTTATTTGGAAAACAAGGTAATATTAGATTATTAGTTATTTGCATATTCAATTTTTTCATTTACTTGTTTGTTTGTTTTTTTTTTTTTAATCTTACTTTAAGAACATTAACTTCTCTTATCTTTTGATATAGAACAAAATTTAATGAATGTGGATAAAGAAGAAGGAGAAGAAGAAGAAGATGATGATGTTCTGAAATTGGATAGCTTCAACTCCTGTAACATTCAAAGTTCTGAGATTCCAGGTTCATCAAGAGCATGTTAAAATGAGTATATTTGTGGGTTACAAGGAATCAAGATCAAGACTCAAGAGTGGACAATATCATAGGAGAAAAATGGGAACTCAATGCCAATGGGCCAATTTGTATTTTGAATAATTTTATTTGTAATTTGTAAATTGTAATGAACTAATGATGTGGTTTGTTTTTTTTTTTTTTGTTTTTTTATTAGACAATTAGGCTTATTAAGTGATTTGGTGCTAGCCAACTAGGAGTTTATTTTGTAAATTGTAATGATGTGGTTTGTTTTATTTGTTTGATTTGGTTTGATTTGGTGCTTGTTTTGTTTTGTTTATTAAGTGTTTGTTTTATGCTAGCCAATTAGGCTTATTAAGTGTTTGTTTTGTTTTGTAAATTGTAATGATGTGGTTTGATTTGGTGCTAGCCAACTAGGAGTTTAATTTTAATAGTTGAATTGATAAAATTATTATTTCAAATATTTTTATTTTATTTTTTTAAAAAAAAGCATTTTAAGCTAAACGGGTCTAACGGGTCGTGTTGACCTGTTAGACACGACCCGTGAACCCTTAAACGGGTCACGGGTCGTGTCGGGTGACCCGTGACCCGTCAAACCCGTTTAGTTTAAACGGGTTCACGGGTCGTGTCCTGTCTGGAGCCCCGACACGTTTAGTTAAACGGGTCGTGTCTGGGTTTGGCCTAAACGGGTCGCGGGTCAACCGGGTTGTAAACGGGTCGTGCCAGGTGACCCGTTTTGCCAGCCCTAGGTGGAAATCCAATAGAGAACAAGAGACCTTTAGAATGCAGAAAACTAACATAATAAAAGTACGTAAACAATAAAAAAATGGCTTAGAGTTTGCATTCTCATGGGACTCTATTTAGTGTGGGGATGATCACACCAATGATAGTGTGATCATCCTGTGCACCATCAACACAGGGCAACCGTGCTCCCCGTCTCCTTAGTTACCTATCAGCGTAAAACAGCTCTATCTCGTCCACCACGTGCCGGCGAGTGCGCTTTGCCTCCCTCACCTTGGCTGTTGTAGCTGTTTGCTAGTTTTTTTATTGTGTTTTTGTTGTTTTTTGAATAAGGGTTTGGTTTCTACTTAGATCTACTTTAATGAGTGATCATGAAATCTTTGGGGTGAAGGTTTTGATCCTAGCATTTGGGTCGAGCAGGATTAGTTTCGGTATGAGGGTGAGAAATTAAAGTTGGGAATATAGGCTACCTATATATTTGACTGAGTCTGCGTGGAGTTGATCTGTACTATAACTGAAGTTTGGACATAGATTTAGCTAATGTTAAAGTCATAGATAAGACTTGATTGTAAAATTGTTATGTTTGTTTCTATAACGTTATAACCTCATAGCTCTGGCTATGATTTATCATCTGATGTAAAAGCTTTATGCTTTTAATCTTTTTTCAATGAAAAAATATGAAAGATTCCCCTATAAAAAAAAGGCTTTTTTCTCTAAACGGCCAAACGATCTACAATTTTAAAAGTCATGTTAATTTTAAAAGAATGAAAAGATAGTATCTAACATTATTTCATTGCTAACCCATTTCAATCTCTGTATTATATTTTCACAAAGATGCTAGCAGTAATAAAGGTTGGATCAGCTACCTCTTTTTGATAGTCCATAAACTATATTTTCACCAACTTTAATATCTCAAGTTTTAACTCTGTTTCTTTCGACGTAAATGGTTTACAGAAAATGATTTCCGCATGTTACAGTGTTTACTGCGACTTAAAATAGTAATCAACGGAAAATATTTTCATTTCGATGTAAAAATGTATCATTTTAGATATTGTTGTACATGTTACTCTTTCAATGTAATCCGTATGTTCTGAGTGACTTATAACACACTCATTGTAGCCTAGATCATTCCCTCTATCTCTATAGTTTTTGTTAGTTTCTAGTGTTGACAAATTTAGTATCAAAACGAGACTTAAGACACGTAACACTGCCAGCTTCAAATCTCTTTAGAACATCTCTAGTTGGAATTAACTTGAGACTCCACTTGAAATGTGACATATTGCCTGATCTTCAAGGTCCCTTTAACACAAGTAGTTCAAACTAGGGGTGTCAACCCAGTCCAGTTTCCTTGTTTTTGGCCAAAACCGGAGACCGGAATTAGGGTACCCCGGTTACCGGTCGGTAACTGGTTTTATTAAAAATTGTTTTTTTGGCTTATTTTAGGTATTGGGCCTAAAATAAGCCCATTTTTTTGCACACAATTGGTCCATTTAAAAATATATATTTTTTCTTTTTTGTCCAATTTTTTTCTAAAATTTTTTGTCTATTTTTACCATCATTTATCTTCTTTAATTGTTTAATAATCACCCCATAATCAACGAAGGTTTCTTTTTCCTGATTTTTTTTTTAATTTTTTTATTTCTTTATGAATAAGCATTAAGTAATTTCATTAACAAACAAACCAAATAAGCAAATAGCCAAATACATATCACTGTTATAGAGGCATCGACTCTTTTATATATTACTCTAAGTAATGATATATATATTGAAAAAATTATTATTATATATATATGCACCCGGTTCCAGTTTCACAGTTTTTATCGGGTGCCAAAAACCGGGACCAGAACCGGGGTCCCCAGTTTTTGGTTGTTTTGCAACCGGAACCGGAACCAGCTCCTCGGTTTCCGATTTCCCGGTTTTTCGGTTCCGGTTCCGGTTTTCCAGTGTTTTTTGACACCCCTAGTTTAAATTGACTTAGAATGGAACTTGGAACGAACAATTATATGCAACTTTACAATTTCTTTTAACCTAATAAACATTGGAATTAAAAATAATAATAATAATGAAATACAAAATTGTAGATTTTTTAGTCAGATCTCCAACCCCGTCAAGCTCCCTTTCATCTAATGTCTGAATATTTTGGTAAGTAGGAAGAGTTAAGGTTTACAATTGCACAATTTTATTAAGAAAAGTGATTGGGCTTATATATGGTTCATAAGGGCTGGACTACTTAAAAGGTCCAGGTATTATTGGGCTATACTTTCTCCCAAACCCAATTTTCGTAATACGAATTAGGGTAACCCCTAATAATTCGTATTTTTGGTGGGGGAAAAAAAAAAATCAACTATAACCCAGCATTATGCATGCAACATTATAACTTCTACAAGTTATATTTTATATTTTACAATTTAATCTTTACTTTACCCATAACTTACATTTTCATATTGTAGAAAACGAGTTCAATTTATAAGAGTTTCATAATAAAAATTAATGCTTAATCACCATCATCATATATAAGATAATCGTGGGGAGAAACTTAATATTAAAAAAAAGATAAAAATTTCCTACAAATTAGTGATATAAACATTTAAAACGTATATTAAATTCTTATAGTCATTAATATTAATTTACTAACTTAGATTAACATTTTAATTGTTTATAGACACTTGACATGATTTTAAATGGGTTGAATGATATTTCCTTCGTACTAGTTTGGAAGAAATTTTTGTCTTTAAAAAAATGAGTAACTTCATTTTAGCCCCTGAATTACCACGCAATTTAAAAAGCTTCCCGAACTTCAAAACCATTGCAATCAATTTGAACCCCTCCATCAGATTTTAAACGTTAAAAGTGAGACAATGACGTTTATACTCTTGACTTTTTTTATAAAATTCTAAATTTACCCTTAATTTCAAATTAAAAATTAAAAAAAAAAAAAATGACAAGGTGACCCAAAGTTTTATTTTTTTTTCAAAATTTTTCAATTTTTTTTAATAAAAATAAAATTAAGGGGTAGTTTTGTCTTTTTAGTAAGGGTTTCAAAAAACATTGGGAAACTGGAATCGGAACTGGGAAACCGGGAAACTGTGTACCCCAGTTTTGAAAAATAAAAAAAAAAAATTAAAAAAACCAGGTAACCGGGTACCCTAGTTCCAGTTTCGGTTTTCGGCACCCAGTTATAACCGGGTGCCTATGTATATATTAATATATTTTAATATTATATATATTAATAATTTTTTTTGGCTTTTGTTACTTTACATACTTGTTTTTATTATTTTAATGTTTTCTTTGGGTTTGTTTTTGACATGTTAATATTTACTATTTAGTGTTTAATCTCATAAAAATAAGATTTGTATGATGTAAGTTTTTAAAATGAAATTTTATGGCATTTTAATAGGGCCGGCAATTTTTACACGACCCGCGAAAACGACACGAAAAAACAAGTAATAGGTTTGAGCTAATCGGGTTCGGGTCTTAAACGGGTTAGACCTACGAATTTTCGTGTCTGACCGGTCGCCCGTCAGACCCGGTTAATATCCGGGTCTAACGGGTCAACTCGCTATACCCGGTTAATAAGCGAGTCTGGCGGGTCAACCCGTCAGACCCGTTTTTTTTTATTTCCTTTTCTTCCTGAACTGCTACGCACAGCACACCTGGCTACCTCAACATTTGCACTCAGCACATTTCTTTTCTGTTTTTTTTTTTTTCTTCTGCACACACATCACTTCTCACTTTTCTCTCAATTTTTTTATTCTTTTTTTTTCCCCTTCTCTTTCGCTCCACTCCACGCCTACCCCCTTCTTTCTTCTTTCTTCTTTCTTCTTTCTCTTTCTCTTTCCTCTTTTCACCATTTTCTCCACGCAACACCATTCTTCGGAATTCGGATTACATACCCGCCATTTCCATGATACCCAACTCCTCCATTGCTGTGCTCCATTGAAGCGGTGGCCGACTCCAGTCACTCCATGCCCATGACGTTGTGGAGAACAGAGTTTTAGTGAAAGAAATTGTGGGTGTTTCCCAGCTGCAACTGATGAAGATCTTGGAAGCTGGTGTGGTTAGAAGAATCTTGCTCTTGCTTGCACCAAACCCTTTGCCCTGGGTAATGCACGTAAGGTGTTTGTTGAGGTTGCTGAAAATTTAGCCTGAATAGGTTTATATGTTAAACGGGTCGTATTGGGTAGTGTGATTTGTGTGTACCCAATATGATCCAGTTATTTTAAACGGGTAAAACGGGTCATATCGGGTTATCCGGTTATTTTCGCGTCATAATCGTGTCCAGACCTGATTATCCGTTTAGCTAAACGTGTCGTGTTCGTGTAACGGGTACCCGCGGGCCGTAATCGGGTCGTGTTAGGTACCTGTTTTACCATCCCTACATTTTAAGGCTGATTGTTGTTTTTCATTTTTTTTTTTTTTTAACAAAATGGTTAAATTAAGCCTAAAAATGAGGCACAATACCTAAAATAAATTTAAAAATTAGGCCTAATACATAAAATAAGCCTAAAACACAAAAATTTTTAAAACCCGATTACCCGATCCAGATAACCGGATACCAACCGGAACCGATTGGTTAATCGGTACCCTGGTAACCGGGTACCGGTTCCGGTTTTAAAAAATCCAAAACCGAGGACCCCGATTCCGGTTCTCGGTTTTAGCCAATAACCGGAAAACCGGACCGGGTTTACACTCCTACTTTTTAGGAGTTTTAACGACAAAAATTGATGGAGAGGATAAATTGCCTGCAATTGAAAGTTCATGGGTTTAAATGTTTTGAAGTTCGGGGGCTATCAAATCGCGTGGTAATTCAAAAGTCTAAAGTAAAATTACCCTAATAGTTTTTATATTTAAATAAAAAAAAGGAAAGGGAAGCTGTCGGTTGGGCAACCACCCCTTCCAGGGCAGCCACCCCAAAGGCTGCAACCTAAACTTGAATTTTTTTAATTTTTTTTTTAGTTTTATATTTTCAATATATTTATATTTTTTTTTTACTAAGAGTGACACGTGTCATTATTTTATCAGCCATTGACGTGGCACTTAACAAAATTCGTTAAATATTTTAACGGAATTTGACCATAGGGAGTAAATTGTTTTTTTGGCATACCCCATGGACGTTTGAGTTCATTTTGATACCACAATGAGCGATTTGTAATTTAAGCCAACCATAAGGACTAATTTTTGCATTTATCCTTTAAAAAAATGGTTAACTTCACTTTATACCCATGAATTACCACGCGATTTGACAAGCCCCTGAACTTTAAAACCTCTTAATTTGAATCCATGAACTTTCAATTGCAGTCAATTTGAACCCCTTCGTCAGATTTTAAACGTTAAAAGTGAGACAATGACGTTTATACCCTTGAATTTTTTATAAAATTCCAAATTTACCCTTCATTTCAAATTAAATTTTTTTAAAAAAAAAAAATCACAAAGTGCCCCATGGTTGGGCCACCTTGTGACCTTTTTCAATTTTTTTTAATAAAAAGAAAATTGAAGAGTAATTTTGTCTTCTTTAGGGGTTTTAACGGCAAAAATTGACAGATGGAGTAAATTGATTGCAATTGAAAGTTCAAGAGTTTAAATTGAGAAGTTTTAAAGTTCAGGAAATTGTCAAATCACATAGTAATTTAAGAGTTTAAAGTGAAATTACCCATTTAAAAAAGTAATAAAAATCTCTTAAGCTATATTATTACTATTGGGACTAACTTTGCAAAATTAATATATTTTGAAAATTCTGATTTTGTGGCACACACTAAGGGCCCGTTTGAGAGTGTGATTTTAAAAATTACGTTTTTAAAAATTGTGTTTTTGAAATCGCTACTTTTTAAAATCACACAGGCATTTAGTAAAACATGTTAAATTTTTTTTTTTTTTTTTTTTTTTTATCAATTGAGTGTTTAGGTAAAATTAGCATATAATTGCGATTTCAGACCAAATAAGTAAATATTTCCCTAAATATTTTTTTAAGCGAAATCGTGATTTTAATTTAAATTCGCACTTTTTCAAATAAGCATAATCTAGTCAGCTTATTGAAATCGCAGATTTTTTCACGATTTTAAAATTTGCGTTTTTAAAATCGCAATCCCAAACACTCCAAAATTAGGATTTGATTTAAAAACATATATTATTTTTTAAAAAATGCACTCCCAAAAAGACCCTAAATGTGTAGCAAAATGGATTCCACAATACCTGTCCTTTTTCTTTTTTTTTTTGGCTACTTCTCAAGAAATTATACTAATCTATGTTTTTACATGATACTTTTATAGAACATGAAATTGATCCTTATTAACATATTTTATTATGATAGTCCACTAAAGGAGACAAACACAATATATAATTGATAACTCAATTAAAAAAGTAAGAGATACCGTTTACAAGATTTTTATATTATATGTCTCCGAATATTGCATTCTAGTGTTATAATAATTACATTCAAGGTTTTTATATTACATATTATAATATAATTTATGATTGTTGTATCATTTATAATATACCCAAGATTTTGTCTACATGCAATGTTGAATTATTCCTCAACACCCTCACTTACGTGCAGGCAAGTATTTTTTTTCTGGTTATTGTTGCTATGATGCCAACCTTTTCTTATTGAATCGGTTTTATGAGATGAGTTAGGCTTATGAATTTATTTATGGTATCATAGCCTATCATAAGACAAATGAGACCCACACTACTTACCATGTGACAAGGACCAAGAAAAATATTGGCCTGCATATGAGGGAGGGTGAGGAATAATCTCACATTGCGTGTAGACAAGATCTTAGGCATGTTTATAAGGAATTGACAACCCTCTCTTATTGAACTGGTTTTATGAGATAAGTTAGGCCCATGAATTTCTTCATGGTATCAGATCCTATCACAAGACGAATGGAGCCTACACTACTTACCTCGTGACAAAGACCAGAAAAAATGCTAGGTTGTACGTGAAATGGGGTGTTAAAGAATAATCTCATATTGCTTGTGGACAAGATCTTGGATATGTTTATAAGGAGTGAGCACCCCTTTCTTATTGAACCAATTTTATGAGATGAGTTAGGCTCATGAATTTCTTTACTAATTTCATGTTAGATTCAAAGGTCATGTCAACAATTATCAGCTTAAATATCTCATGTTGAGTTTGAGTCGTTTTAATGCATGAGCATAAAGGGGTGTTCATCCCGGTCGGTTATAACCGACCCGCAACAGATAACCGACAATAACCGACAACCGATAACCGATTTCGTAATCGGTTATTAAAAATCGATAACCGACTAGGTCGATTGCGGTTAGCGGTTTTAGGGGTTTAAGAAATGTGGTTATAACCGATAACCGACTATATATATTTTAAATATTTATATGAATAAAGTATTAAAAAAAAAAAATCCAAAACAAAGTCGTTTTGGTGTTAAACACCAAAACGACGTCATTTTGGTGGGAGAATAAGCTAATACATTGATACCCATAGGGTTTCATCTTATTCTCCTTGCCTCTCTAGTCTCAATCACTCTATCCCTGCGGCCTGCCTCTCTCTTTGCCTCTCAATCGCTCATCTCCCTACCTCTCAGTCACTCATCTCAATCGCGAATCGCTAATTGTTCCCACGACATTCATAATGACGGCCCAAAACACATTAAAACCCAATTTTAAATTAAAGCGGTTATAACTGATCGGTTATTGAGTTGAATAACCGATAACCGTCGGTTATAAAATAACCGATAACCAACTAATCAGTTGCGGTTACGGTTATTAAAAATCAAATAACCGACAAGTCGGTTATCGGTTACAGTTATAACGGTTATGCTGCATAAGGATATATAAATCAACTATAACATGATTAATTTAATTAAATAAAACATGCCCTTAAATCTTAATTCACTAATTTAGAAAAACTTCACTTAACCTTCCTAAATTGTCATTACTTTTGCAATGTCCCCCTAAAAGTTTAATTTCTCTCAATTTAGAATATTCATGTTTCAATTGTTTGTAATATCACTCCTCCGTTAACTTTTCCTAAAATACTCACGTTTGTTTTAGGAAAAAAAAAAGTGGAAAAAAATTGCAAATATTAAGTTGTTAGTCTGAATTTAACCGTATTTATATAAATACCCTTACCTCAATCATTGTAAAAAAACTTTAAATATTTTTTTCTAAAATAGAAGGGGCTACTTAGGGAGTTTTGTTAGGATTTAATAAAAAATCCTAACGGATAGATAACATTTAAAAAAAAAAATATTAATGCATTTTAAACTTTAGGGAGATATTATCAAATCGTGACAATTTAAAGGATAAAGCTTCCCCAACTAATTTTGTCTTGATTTTTATTTTTTGCATTAAGTTTGAGAGAATTATTTTTAAAAAAAAATTTGTCAATTTTTAAATGGTGGTCTCTCACGTGCAATTATTGTGCAAAGACTATTTTGTAAAATGCGCGTGCATCAGACTCAAAGCTGATGCGTGGTGCTACAAATTCTCCCCAACAGAGAGAAGACCAAATCAAAGAGGTACATCGTACATGACATGTCATGACATGATTTGATTGATTAAATTATTCAGCCAAACAAAGCACAGATCCTAATGGGCAACAGAGTTTCGGACAATCAAATTGATTTACTGAGCTTGGCTCAAGCCCCAACACTTGTGGGTCCCACTCACCCAACCAAAGATCCACACGGACCACACCCATCTAACCAGTTTTTTTTTTGGCTCAAGATTTTTTCGCAGGTAAGCTCACACGTGCCTAGTTTCGCTCTCATTACCCTCGCCGTATATATTATAGGATTGGCAATTTTTTGCACGATATATTAATTTATTGTGAGTTCTAAGATGAAGTCTCTAAGAGGTAGCTCAATCGGTTAAAATCATGTCTAATAAAATGGAGGTTACTAGTTCGAGTCTTCCTCTCCTCTTCTTGTGCGAACATGTCAAAAAAAAGAAAAAAAAGAAGTCAAGAAGCATGTGTGCTCATGAAGAAATTGAAGCGGATGTAGAAATTTGTGGATGAAGAAGAGCTGAGAACGACATCAGCGATTGGCCGTGGATGAGTCAGCTGGAGGAAGTGGGTTGGCTCCTCTGACGAATTGATATGATTGATAATATTTTTTCTTTTTGACACGAGCTCAAGAAGAAATCAAGAACATGTCAATAATTGAAATTCATGATCGAGCAACTAGCGTTAACCTCTTAACTTTGATATTGTATAGAAACACATGATATATATATATTTTTTTAAAAAAAAAATAAACAAAAAAGAGAGAAGACACAAAGATTAAGGTGATTTAGTTTATGGCCTACATCTATACCTTAAAGCCTTACATACTACATTTTTTCTTGAAATATGATTTGAAATATTTCAAATACAAACATATCCCATAAATTAAGGTTAACAAATGTAATCTAAATCCATTGATTTAGAGAATACAAATAAATATTTATCACAATAGATTTAGAGATATGATTCAGTCACAAAATAGACTCAATAAAGACCTAATTTCTGGTAAGAATTCCTTTTTAGCTGTCTGGGCAACATGCATGCGATGCAGAACGGATGAAGAATAAAATAAAGATAAATGATTAGAATTAGATAAATCTAGTATCTCACCACGAACGTAGTATCTCATTGCATAAAAGAGCAATCACAACTCCCAAAAAACAAAATATTTGTTTATTTCTCAATTATTGTACCAAATACAATTTAAACTCATGCAAATAGACTAAAATATTAAACCATAACCCTTATGTGATTGACTTTTGGGCCAAGCCCATTATTAAATATGGACTCTAAAAACATGAATTAAATATTAAAAACCAATATTAATTATATTTTATTTAAAAATAATTTGTCTCCTTTTTTGGATTTTATTTAAGAATATCTTTTATTGTTATTTGATTCCCTTATTTATTGATATCAATTTTGTAAGCCTTATTTATTTTAGAATGTTAGAGAATCAAATGATATTAATGCCTTTTGAAGTTAATTAGGGGCCTTAATTTAAGCATATATATTGACTTATTTATTTATTTTTTATGGGAACGGCAATTAGGTGTTGATTTTTTATTTTTTTTTATGAAAATTGTTTTCTTAGGATTTATCAATTGGGGGCCTATTAATTGAATTGGGGCTTTTTTTAAATTACTTATTTACCATGATTAGATGCCTCAATTAATGAATATGGAGGGTAATAAGGGTTTTAATTTTTTTCATGAAAATTTTTTTAATTGGGGGTCTTATTAAATTGAGGGCCCTAGGGGACCACCTAACTTGTCTAATGATTGGGCCAGCCCTGATTCTGCATCAACATGTCATCTTCTTAATAGGTATTCTTTCATTATTTTCTTATTCTCTATATTGTAAAAAAGCTTTCAACAAAAAGCTGCCTTTTAGTTCACTAAAGAAAAAAAGTTTCTTCAAAAGTGAAGAGAAATTTTTTGGAAAGAATTCTTTTCTAGCTGCCTCTCAGTAACATGTTATCTTTTTAATAGGTAATATTTTTTAAGCTGCCGGACACAAAAATCTGCCTTAATCTTATAACTTTAGAATTTACAATATATTTTTTTTCTTTCTAAAATTATAAAGAATCTTAATCCATTGATGGCAACAAAACTTTTGGAGCAATCATTAAGATTGAAGGTATGAAGCGTGCCTTGTTGTACTTGGTGTTGAAAACTCAATTAGGTGGCCCAACAAACCTATCACTAATTATCAGATCTTTTCAAATCAATAAAAAAAAAAAAAAAAGATTAAAATATTTGTAACGTTCGGGAATCTTCGTCGTATATCTATTCACATATCTCACACAAAAGTCAATGCAAGTTGAGACGCTTGTCGTTTTACAAGCTTTTAGGTAGTGTTTGGCCAATTAGATATTTACATGCTAATAATGCTATGCACGCAAAAAGCATGCATCAGATATTTCCCTTAGCCCTGCCAAGTAAATAAAATAATGATTTAATTAAACAAAAGTGTCGTCATCTACTTTATTTTTATTTTTCCGTATTTTAGTTTATAGTAGTCAAGGCATATTTAATTTGTCAACCTAACATTATTGAAGTTTTTTTCTGACCATTGGATGGGCCCATCCACGGTAGGATGTAAGACGCAGAGAAGTCTTTTATACGGTGTCAGTGAATCTATATTGGTCCTCCCCCCACCCCATCTTACCTAAATAATAGAAGTCACGGACTATTTGACAAATTTTCTTCACTAATTATTGATCACATTATTTAAGCATATATTTTCGATTCAAAATTGGTTTAGAAACAACATAAACATATGCCACATTTGTCTTTAAGACGTAACTCAATCGGCTAAGACCACGTTTAGTAAAGCGAAAACCTCTAGTTCGAAACCTCCTCTCCCTTCTTGTGCGGACATGTCAAAAAAAAAAAACATATACCACATTTAACAATCAGCTGAAGACAACGTCTCATGAAATGAAGAACATTAGATTGAATTATCTTCCTTATTTTCTCTCTTCTTATGCCGACATGTCAATATATCTATATATTTGATCCAAAGGATGACAAAATACATAGTTCATTACTTACAAGGCTACAATTAGGGATGGCAATTTGTGTTTGTGTGTTAGATTCGAGTCATGTTGAGCTTGTGTAAAAGACTATATAAGTCAACTTTAACCCGAACCATTTAATTAAATGGGTCAAACCTTTAAACCTTAACCTTCTAATTTTGAATTGCGTTTGTGTCGGATTCACGGGTAATGTCAAAAATTGTTTGCCATTAAGTTGTATGTCGGGTTCGGATAGTGTTGAAGCATGAGTATAAGACTATATATGTCAAGAATAATTCGACCAATATGATTAAACCGCTCAAACTCCTCAGCCCCTAACCATTTAATTTCGTGTTGGATTCGTGAGTCATGTCAAAAATTGACAGCCCTAACTAATAACTACAACTATGTTATGCTTATTTTCATGTCTTTTATTTTTATGCTTGCTCTTTTATTTTGGCAGAAAGAGTATTTACAAGAGGGTTTGTTTTGCGCGCACTTCAGTTCCATCCGCAAGAGGCTTTGTTTTGCTGAAGATCTCTATCACAATAATGGTGTATTTTGTAGTAGCTAGGTAGCACTAGTAGTTTTAGACTTGTATTGTTCTATCTTATCCTTTATGTTATCTTTTAATAAAAAATTGTCTTAATTGTCCTTCATCTTAATTCCATCAAGTAGGTAGCTTGGACCCTATGACCAAAATAAATGAAAATTTTATATTTCTACAATTATTTTGTTTGACTGAGATACTCTTATTCGAGACGGTAATCAGGCTCCTCATCAAATTTCATTGTCGGCAAGTAAAACTCTGTTCAACATAAATTTATTTGTACTACCTCAATATGGAAGGAAATTTCCCTTTGGCCCTGTTTTCAAAATAGCACTCTAAACAAAGGCCGGATGAGTTTGATTTATACCTAACTTCGCCAACTTTAACTAGGCTTTCTGATTTCTGATTTCTTTACCTTTTGTTTACGACTCAATTGCTCTTTCTCTTCTGCATAATAAATATTGCACTTTATAGTACATTTCTAGAACTTGAGGTTGCTTGATTTTATATATGCTGTTCGCCTGCCCACTTGGGTACATCTGTAAAGTGTAATTTGTTTAATTAGTACTTTATTATATTCAAAGCAAAAATAATTACTCCATAATTAAAATATGATGGTAAGTGGGAACTGCATTGATTTCATGGCCAATTTTTCATTAAGATTTGCGTAAAACGTCAAATTTTTTTTTATCAATTGGTCAATTTTTTTGAATTCCACTCGGTAAGATTTATCACTTTAATTTGGTTGAATTTATCTGCCTAAGAGCCTGATTTTCAAAAAGGTCACATTTAGGGAAAAAAAGAGTCATGTTGGGTAGAGTTTGGTAATAAATGAGACATTAAAAAAATAAAAAAATAAAATCTGATTAACCTCTTGCATGGCAATGACGGCATGCACAGTTACAAGCATGTATGCTATTTGATACTGCGTGCGTATCGTTTATATGTCTACAAGATTGACTTGCATGCATTAAGATCCCATCCGATTCATTTGAATAAGAGAATATTTAGTTAATTATAGTGGATAAATATTTTTGTCTATTTAAAAAGTGAAAAGATAAAAATATCCCTTAAGTATAATTATCTGTATACTTTTCAGTTAATTTAAACTGGAGAGGATCTTGTTCCATATATCAAATAGATTTTTTCATTTTCTGTGTTTATCTATACACAATTATTGATTATGTATATTTTTTTTAAAAAAAACAAAGAGCAAACAATCACTATTAGATGCTTAAAAGAATAGATGTTTGGAGAAAATTCACTTTACTCTCCTAAAATTTGAGGACTTTTTCAATTTGAACCCTAATGTTTAAAATTTTGCAATGTACTCCCTTGACGTTTCAAAATTTGTAATTAACACCCTCAATTACTAATTGCTGTCTACTTAGATAAAAATGACATCATGTATATCTAACGTGAGATTTTTATGCTACGTCTTCCAATTTTGCATCCAACCTAACTAATGAAATGATGTAATTGCCCCTCATTAAAACCCAACGCTTGTTTTGATTTTTTTCTTGTCAACCCCTTTTGAACCCCTTTTGGGTGTTGTGTGGGTGTTGGAGTGAAAAGTAAAGGATTAAATGCTTCTTACCTACTCCTATGCCGGTAATTTTTGTGTATTTAGACGGCAATTAGTAACGAAGGGTATTAATTGTAAATTTTTAAAATATTAGGGGGTTACAAATTTTTAAACATTGAGATTTAAATTGAAAAATATCTCAAACTTTGAGGAGTAAAGTAAATTTTCTCCTAAATATTATTAAGAGAGTTGCGCGTGTCGATTGGTAAAGATAAGGAAGATGTCTACGGAATATAAGAACATTCCTTTCAACCATGTGTTAGGCCTCGATATAAAAAGTATAATTTTTGTAGGAATTTAAAATAAAACTGGGATTGCCGGAGCCCCCTATGATCAATATAGGTCTGCCCCTATATATATTGAATGATTTATCAAGACTGCTACAACATATATCCGCTGAAACTAAACAATCCCTCGGACGACAATATATATGTTAAAGAAAAATGCTATATGTATCTCTATTTTATCCGTTAAAGTTGATGTGGCGTGGGTAAAAATGAGTTTAGTTTGATCCCCATGGGATAGTTCAATCGGCTGTAGATCACACCTCAATGTAACGGAAATCACTAGTTCGAATCCCTCTCTCAATTCCCTTGTATAAACATGTTAAAAAAAAAAAAAAAAAGGTTTAGTTTGAAGAGTCAAGTTACATCAATTTTAATAAACAAAATAAAATACTTGTCAAGTATATAACATTTCTTGTATGTAAAGCCAACAGTTTTGCAAACTTTTCAAATAATTTAAAGTCTAAACCAACGACTTCATGTTAAAGGCAAGGACAAAGTGTTGGACAAAGTCCTTGTATGTTTTAACAATATTTTCATAAATAAGCTTGTTTAGGAATGACCACTAAACTCAATTTTTTTTTTTTTTTTTTTTTTTTAAGAGTGGTGGCTAGACCATCCCTAAAACTAATGGGGGTGGTTAAGCCACCCTTGAGCAGTTTTCGAGGGTTGATCGGCCACCCCAAACAACTGATAGGGTGGCTCGGGAAAAAAAAAATCCATATACATGAAGTCCAATTAGTTTTAACATAAATATAATTATTTTCTTTGAGAAAGCGAAATGGTTCTATTTTGACCAATTGAATACAAGTTTGGATGGGACTTGGAAACAATCAACAAACACCCATTTCTAACGGAAAGTAGAAAATTTGACCCTAAGCCACGGAGGTCAAAGCATCCTGCTGCTTATGGGGATCCAAGGCGTAACGTGACAGAAGCAACATAAGAACCAATCACATTTCCAAAAAAAAAATAAAAATATAAAAAAAAAAAAAAAATTAAGCTTATTGATAAATTTATGAATGCGACCTTTTTTTTTTTTTTATTTTTAAAAAAATATTATAAACTATTTTTAAAAACTCACAATTAAAGGTATTATCTCATTATGTTAGATTTTTTCGTTAAATTATACCAAAGTTTTAAAAAAAAATTACAAAGATGTTGCAAAAATATTACAAATAAAGATGTTGCAAAAATATTATAAATATGTTTTTTTTAATAAAAAAAAATTCTGAATCTTATTAATTTTTATTTTTTTTTAATAAAAAAATAGAATTATTTTAAAAAATTTGACAAGATTTAACGAAAAATCTTAATGGGATAAGGTAATTGAAAGAAATTAAATGCTCGATACCCTTAATGGAATGAGGTAATTTTAAAACGTGTAAAAATTTAGAATGATTTTCTGATCATCATCGTACATCTATTTTACAAATCAACTAATAAATTTGTTCAACTAATGAGAAAAAGCTTTATTTTTAAGTTTTTACTAAAAATGTGTTTCGACTATTTTTAAGTTTTTTAAACTGTTAAAAGAGCTTTTTAATTTTTTTACTAAACAAGTATTTTTTTTTTGAAACGGACTTTGATGTATTAAAATATTTTTAAGCTCCTTAAATACAATCTCAAATATACCCTTAGTAGCATATCTCAAATCTATATATCTCACCTTAAAAAAGTAAAAAAAAAAGAAAAAAGAAAAAAGAAATCTCTATGTATGGACAGAAATATGCGAATCCCAAGTCTATCCTTGAAGGTCAGCGATGATAATTTTGTTAATTATTTCCCAAATTAAGTATTTGAAAGTGGGGCCCTTAGTTATATAATATCTAGTATATTTTGTCCATCAAAAAGCTAGTCTTTGGAGATGAAAACGCATGGTGCAATGTATTGAGTCCAATACAATACAGATAAGATTAAGTACATGATCACATGCTCTCCAGTGTCACAATCAACAACGACAGTACCATATACAACCTGGACTTTTTCTTTTATTTTGGCACCATATACACATAAATACCACTAGCTTAGGTTGTCTACAAAATTTAATTTCTTTTCGCACATTGAAAATGCTCAATTTAAATTTGGACCACAAAAAAAAAAAATAAAAAAAAATACTGTCCTTATTGTTAGTAGTCATCGAGTTCTCAGAGAAAACTTTTCATTTTCCGATTACGTTATCTCTTATTTTTTTCCTAATTCCTTGTGAAGCTGGTTAAAAATTAAGATTATTTTTGTTGTCTTTAGTTGCACTCACAACGTCCAATATGGGCCGCCGTATCCAGCTCTACTTACAGCTTTTCTGCTTCCAGGATTGTGAAAATGACTTAATTTAGATCGTTGTTAAAAATTGTGTTCTTTTTTATATGTAGTTTTGGTTTCTATAATTTTCTTATTGTTTAGTTTAAGTATTTTATATATATATATATATATATATATAATGACCATGACAAAAGATGCCTAATTGGTAGCTACACTAATAATATAAGGTATGAAGTCATCTTTAGTTTTTAGATTTTTTTTTTTTTTTTTTTTGGTTTTGTTTTCATAAGTTAGATATGATTGAAGTCCCCCTTTCAATCAATGCCACTCCACATTTTTTTTTTTTTTTTTTGAAAATTGAGTACTAATATATCATGAAGTCCAAAGGAAAAATCCAATAACCATACACTTCAATCATTTAGAACTATAACCAACACGTGTCACTCTCAACTACTTTGAACTACTATTTGTTACAAAAACTCCCATATGCTAGTCAAAATAATTAAAAATAATGTCAAATGACGGAAATACGCTAAGTTTAAAAATAAAATTTACATAAAATGCACTTAACATCAAACAAATAAATATATTTAAAATCCCCACCCCCCCCANAAAAAAAAAAAAAAAAAAAAAAAGAATATGAGGCTGCCTAAATGATGCATTGTGATGTTGTGGGTCACAAAGATAAACAACAAGAAAGAGACAATCATTCTTAAAAACCATGAGTCTATTAAGGATATAAGGAATTCTTCTCAAAACACAAGAGTCTATATAAGAATTGAGGACAAAAGATGGAAGAAACTCAAACTCTAAGATTTCTTATTAAAAAACTGATAAATTAGCACAAAGCTACATTTTTTGGTCTATAAAACATGTATTTATTGGCCCCTAAACTCCTAACCCTAATGGTAATACAAAAAAAGTCGGTTAAAAAAAACTGCGCTAAGCATTCGAACGAGACATTTCCAGATTTGGACAGAAATAAAACAAAACTAAAAAAAAAGAAGGAGACTTTATTCATCGGTTGCAATTCTGTTCGAATGGGCTAGCAAACGACCCTCTTTGGAATGCTCCATTTGTGACTCTGTTTGAACTGGCTAACAAACAGAGACTTCTATAACTCATCTGGGATGCTTCATTTGCAACTTCATTCGAACGGGTCAGTTAACGGAGAATTTTGGGACTTGTTTAAACATCTTTTTAACATAGTAAACATTGGAATTAGCAAACTCCTGTGAAACATGACTTTGTAGATCATTAAGTTACTTTCCAACGCCACCAAGCTTTCTCCAATCCGATTTCTGAAACTATAGATATATATATATATCTCTTTTAGTAAGACTAGTTAGGTGTGAATTCCACTATAAATCATCCTTCCTAGGTAGGGCGAATTTTCCCTTGAATTCTGATGGTTCTTGCCGTGATCCTTTGGATGGCCAATCAATCCACTTCATTCTTTTCTTTTCAAAGTCAAAACAAGGTAGCATCCCACATTCAATAATATCCCTCTAATCACTACAAGACTGTGATTATTATCTTGAAGACTTCACCCATCACTATGAGATAACTCAAATTTTACTTGCTTCATGTACCATTTTCTTTTCACATGCCTTGAAAATATTCAAAGAGGGATCAATCTTCGCTTCCCTTGTAAACATAAAGGTCTTCTCAACCATATAAAATTCATCATAATCATTGTTAAGAGAATTTGACAAAATGCCGTCTACCCCAAGGAAATCAACGTAGCCAACTTCTTCAACATTAAAATCAGACACTTCACCTTGAGGGCTTTCATCAAGTACATGAGGTATAGAAATCTCATAAAAAATTTCAATATTATCCGAGAAATTTACCTCTTCTAATGGTTCATCTTCTTCAGGATAGAGGCCGTATAATATAGAAGTAGGTCAATCTACTACATATTCTTTTTTTTGATCAGATGGCAAGGAACTTTTCACAAGATCTTCACCATCGATGTTGGGATCACATGTTGGTGGAGAATCCCAATCCATGAATCCTTGTGAAGGATCTTCAACATCTTGAGTACGTCAGCAAATCCCTTCGACACCTCCTCTACCAATTCTGATACCACCCTCTTGATGCTACTTTCCTTGTCTGTCAACTCCCGCTTTGTTGCAAAGGATTGACTGGCCCCTTGTGAAGGTTTTGGCCTTGCCTCTTGGCTAGGGTAGCAACGTCAATTTGACTTTTATCAACCATGAAGCTATACATGTTCTTTGTTTCATCATGGATAACAGCTTTACCATATTACCACGACCTTCCCAACAATAGGTAACACGTATCCATGTTGGCCACATCACAACACATCTTATCCTTATATTTAACTCAAATGAGAAAGGACACTAGACAACGTTTAGAAACTTTTATCTCGTTTCCTTTTGTGAGCCATTCTAACTGATAAGGAGTAGGATGTCTCTTGATGTTAAGCTTCAACTTTCGGACTGCTCCTTCCGAAACTACATTCTCGCAATTCCTTGGATCGATGACAAGCTTGGCCACCTTTCTTCCTATTGTGCATGTAGTCTAAAATTGTGGGCACGTACCTCTAATGTATCAAAAAATCGATTGGTACTTGAGTTTTGCCATCTCCCTATGTATAATTATGTGCAAAGAATGCAGTTCTCATGTGTTTCAATAGTTTCTCCCAACTATTGGTCTTCTCCTTGCCTTGTTGCATCCTAGTTTGCTTTAGTTGTTGCCACCATACAACAACTCTCCCCCAAAATGTGGTTGCCACCACCTCACTGAAGTCGAGAACCTCTTTGACAGTATCCATCCAATCAAGGAATTTTTTGGGTTGCTTGAAATTTCGCGATGTTGAGCTTGAATCCTGCTTCCTATTGAATAGCTTGAGCTTGCATCATAGGATACCTCATCCGTGCTCTGCACCTTGCGAAAGGATTGACAAGTTTACTCTAAACAATAAACTTGCCTTTTGCCTCCACACATCGTGGCCTTGGTTGACGATGACGATCGTTTGGACCACCCATGTCGGCAAAGTGATCAATAGGGACCCCGTACTAAGTGCACACTCGTTGCCTTCTCTACATGGCTATACCAGCAAATCGCTCCTCCATGTGCTGCGAACGGATTGCCAACTGATCCCTTGTGTGCTACTTCTGTGTGCACGTACACTTCCGTTCATGTCTACAAAATGGTTGTCCATTCCTCGTTCATGGAAAGTAACTTGGGCTCTGATACCGATTAATGCAACATGGCGTCGTGGCTCGCAAAGATAAAAAAGAAGAAGAAAGAACAATCCTTCTTAAAAACCTTGAGTCTGTCAAGGATCTAAGGAATTCTTCTCAAAACACAAGAGTCTATCTAGGAATTGAGGACAAAAAATATAAGAAACTCAAACTCTGAGCTTTCTTATTGAAAAACTAATAAATTATCATCAAGCTATGTTTTTTAGCGTATAAAACTTGTATTTATAGGCCCCCAAACTCCTAATCCTAATGGTAAAAGAAACCCATTATAGGCCTGGTTAGCGAATGAAGAATTCTATAACTTTCATGGGATGCTTTGGTTGCAACTCCGTTCGAATGGGCTAGCGAATGGAGGATTCAGAGACTTCTTTTGGATAACTCGTTTGACTTATTAAACACTGGAATTAGAAAACCTTTGTGAAACATGACTTTATAGATCTTTGAGTGAGCTTTCCAACGCAACCAAGTTTTATCCAATCCGATGTCTGAAAATATAGATATGGTCCTTCTAGTAAGATTCTTCAAGTGTGAATTCCACCTTACATCACTAAACCACCCCATAGGAGATGGATTGGCCACCCCCAAAACCCATAGGAGGTGATAGAGCCACCCCCAAGAATTTATTAGGGTGGCTGCCCCTAGGTTCTCTTTTTGTTTTTATTTTTCAATAATAATCTTAAAGTCTATTTATTTATTTTTTATTTAGTTTTTTTTTTAATTTTGATATATTAAATTTTTTAATGCTTATATATATATTATTTGAGAGTATTTTTGTCCTTTAATGTACGTGATTTGATGTCTAAAAAGGAAATATTTCATCTAATTTAATGAAATTTCCTACAACGAGGTTTTTTTTAACAAAAAGGTTGTTTGATGCGGTTGAGTGTGACGGGTGTTAGTTCATGAGTCCGGCCAAGTTGTAAATGAGTAATAGTGCATAGGAAGAAAGGTTACTTTTAGTTTAAACCGTTGGCTTTTTTTGAAGAAGAGTTTTCTTATTGTGAATGTTATGCATCTCTAGGCTATTTTTTTATTGAGTGGTGAGCATGTTCTTTTACTTCATATGATCACTGCAACTTTGTATTCCCTTGTCAGGTTTCCTTTGGGTGGTGAGTTTTAACTATCCTTTTGTTCATTCTTCATTTAATTGTTCACTATTCTTGTTAACTTGGAAATTTTGATTTTCGTATTATAATCTTCGACATTGCTTGTGATTTTGAGCATTATATGATACTATTTGAAAGCGAGGCTTCCTTATTATTATCAAAGTTTGAATAGTTGGTATTATTCTTCTAGTTTTCTCATTGTTTTGCTTTTCTTTATAATTTCTAGTGCCACTTTTGTATCAAATCTTGGACTTACGCAATTACTTTACTCCACCTATGGAATACTTCGATGTTTTACAGTTTAGCAGGTTGCTAAGCTATAGAGTGAGAAATTCATTGAGAAGAAAATGCCAAGCGAATGACTCATGTTGTCAGATTTGCTTAGCTAGTAGTTAATTATTAATGCTACAATAGTGTGTTTGGAAGCTCTGTATCTATGTTGATGATACATGAAATTGTTTATAAATGTATTGTTAGATGTCTTAGATCATTTTTTGTTTTCCGCGATGCTGTTATAGTATATGTTAGAATATTTTATATTTTCTAAATTAGGTTTATTAATATTTTCCTTAATAAGTTTTCCTCAAGTCGACAACTTATTAAGGAAGGAAAATAACTTACTAAGAAAAATATTAATAAACCTATACATATATATTAACAAACTATTCAATAAATAAAATATTAACAAATCAAACTAATTAACTAATAATTAGCTGAACACTAGACCGAACTAATTATCAAAGTATACTGTTGGAATATTTTATATTTTCTAAATTAGGTTTATATATATATATATTACTAAAGAGTAAAATACACTCGTAAAAGTCATTAGCAAACCAACCCGCACTCTTCACGAGGAGCCAGTACACAAGTGAATCTTCATGATCATTGTATGTATGTTATTGTCAGCCACCGTATGTTCCCGAGCATATTTATATACCATGTACACAAATGAATATGCGGATAAAAGACTTTAATGTTCTGTGGCACATAATGGGACCTGCAGTTTGACAACAGTAAACCTATGACTTGGTCTAAGGCTTGGAAAACATAGCAGTAGCCCATCATTTTCAATAGCAAATTGGCGTCTTATTACATATGCAGACTTTGGATTCTTATGTGTGAGAGAAAGGCATGAGAGACCGCAGAGACCAGGCAAGGCCCCCTGTTCCTGATTTGTTTATATGTGATGGAAACTTCTTTCAGCTAATAAATAGGGGTTGGAAAGCTCAGGACAAAAAAAGAAAAAAAAAAGAAAGAAAAAATATATAGGGATTGGAACGTGTTGATTGAAATTAGAGAGGCTATCATTTGACTTCTGGCATCTCTCAATAAATATAGCTCTAGTGTCCAAAGCCAAAGTCTTGTGATTGTGAAGAAACAAGGGCACCTCCCCCCTCAGAAGCATCTGTTGTTTTGAAAGCACCCTCTTGGATCATAGCAGAGGTGTCTCAGAGTGAGAGAAAGATGGGAAGGGCTCCTTGCTGTGACAAGGCCAACGTCAAAAGAGGGCCATGGTCACCTGAAGAAGATGCAAAGTTGAAAGAGTACATAGAAAAATCTGGGACTGGAGGGAATTGGATTGCTTTGCCTCAGAAAGCTGGTAATTAAGATTTTCTTGTCTTGTCTTTTTCTTTTCCATCATTTTTTGTTCTTTAAAGAAAGCTGGTAAGATAATTCGAACAGAAATGAGGCTCTTGTAGGGTTTGTTTCTATTCTCTTATATGTGTTTGGTTTGGTCCATCAGGTCTTAAGAGGTGTGGGAAAAGCTGCAGATTAAGATGGCTAAACTATCTCAGACCCAACATTAAACATGGTGAATTCTCTGACGATGAAGACAGGATAATATGCAGCCTCTTTGCTACCATAGGAAGCAGGTAATCATAATATTTCTTTCCAATTCCACCCCTTTTTTACTTTCACAACTTTCCATCTCTCATACACATATATATATTTTTTATAATGTTTGATTGGATCTCAGTTAAATAGCTTTTTCTTCCATATCTACCGTGAAGATTATGTAAATTAATCAACCCAACAAACAAAGTATAATACTTTTTGTTTCCTTTAGCTGGAAGAAAAGTTGCTTCCTTTCTGTCTTTTTTCTATTTTGTTCTTTCTCTGAACTGCTTCTGCATCTGCATGCATGCCATGTTTAGATCTCCATGACATGAGTACTCAGTTTACATTTCTTTCTTATGCAAGTAATTTTTCACAACAAATAAGTACTTTCAAGTGCAGGTGGTCAATAATAGCAGCACAGTTGCCAGGGAGGACTGACAATGATATTAAGAACTACTGGAACACCAAGCTGAAGAAGAAATTAATGGGTGTATTTCCTCCACCCCAGAGGAAATCTCTCCAAATCTCAAGTGTCCTTCAAGCTTCTTCATCATCACCATCATCATCAACGTCTACATCATCATACCAAGGCAGCAACAGCTCATACTACAGTACCCCAGCAAGCTCTTTCACAGGTCTAGAGCCCATTTCATTCACGTCAAGCCTTTTGAGCAGCAATTATTCTACTAATGCAGCAGCTCAACTTCTTCATGCCCACCACAGTTACCAAGTAAAAGATCATAATCTCCTCTTCTTTGGAAGTGATCAAGCAGCTAGTTGCAGCTCTTCTGATGGAAGTTCTAGCAGCCTGAATGAATATGGTGCTGCTGCTGATCTGCAGAATTGTTTCTACAATGGGGTTGAAGGAAATCAGAGGTTCATGATCTCCAATGGTGGTGATTTCAACACTTGGATTGAAAACCCATTGGACTATTATGGCCCTGAGGAAATTAAGCGGTTGATTAGCACTGGAAGCTGCAACAACAACAGCCTTTATTTTGATGAACACAAGACAGAGGAAACACTACAAACACAGTACTTCTGATGCTGACTGTGGGTAAAATCAGGAAAAGATTTGAAGGGTAAAGGAAGGGAAGGGTTGAAGATTTAACTTTCCATAAAGGTTGATGCTCGGATTTGCAAGTTGGGTTAATGTTCTTGTCTTCTTGATGGAAACACTTTTGAAAGTACATGTAAAAGTTTCCTTTGTGCATTTCTTTTTGGGAAATGATGTATGT
Organism: Carpinus fangiana; assembly: GCA_006937295.1. Taxonomy (NCBI): domain Eukaryota; kingdom Viridiplantae; phylum Streptophyta; class Magnoliopsida; order Fagales; family Betulaceae; genus Carpinus; species Carpinus fangiana. Next base: position 18,087,116 of record CM017327.1, on the reverse strand, counting down.
TTTAGTACAGTTTTAACTGCAGTACTACTGGTTTAGACATAAATTTCATCGATGCACAATTACTTTCAGTAAATATCTTCTTCTTTTTCATCAAATCTTTCAGTTAATTGAGCACTCTTCTATAGTATGATTTTATATTAATTATCTTGAAGGTGAAGGCCTTGGATTTTTGTCGGTATCAGCTGATAATAATTAGGAAAATGGGCTTAATGATAATACTAATCTTTAGTCTTCTTAAAGAAGTATAGTTTATAAACAGCACATTAATTATACAAAGAAAAGCAGCCATTAAATCAATTATACAATTATACAATGATATTCTTAATTATACAATTACCAAGTGGGGCAATGTAACATGACTAACTTTGTTGTTGTCGATCTGGTGGCACAGATTATGGCATGAAAATGAGAACATGATTAACACTAAAAAAATCATGTTAGGCTGCTGTCAAGCAACATATCAATCATATCATTATTGTTAAATCATTACTTATATGAAATACAAGAGTTTGACCATTATTTTCGCTATTTATTTTCCGTTTTAATTAAAATAGTTCACATGTTATTTGGCCACACATGTGAAGAATAAGTATTAAAGTATTAATTAAATGATTAAATTTATCATTTTTTTATAAGTTTAAGCATTTTGAATAAGTGCCGAATTGATTTAATATGGTGTGAATGCAAAAGTCCTAAATTCAAATCTTGTTTCCACCATTGATCACCCCATTTTAGTTGAAAATTCCACACGTTGACGTTGGACATCACTTTTTGATTAAGGGTGCATTTAGCATTGCGATTTCATAGATAAAAAATAATTTTTTTAAACCAAACCACAAAAAATGAATTATTTGTGATTACATTTTTAAAAAATTGCGATTTAAAAACACATAAATCTGCATTTTCAATAGTAGGTAAGGAGGTATTTTTTTTAAAACGCATAGTTTTAAAGGTCAAATCGCAATTTTACCAAACGTGTAATTGCGTTTTGAAAAATCACGTTTTCAAATTTAAAATTGATATTTTTGAATCACGCTTTTTGATATCGCAAACTTGAACGGACTCTAAAAATTGTAGCTCACATGTGATAGGAAGTACTACTAAAATATTAAGGGGAAAATTCAGTTTAGCCCCCTGAAGTTTCAGTGAATTTTCAATTTGAACCCCAAAGTTTCAAAGTTGGCAGTTTACCCCCCAAAGTTTCAAAAAGTGGCAAAGTGAACCCCCCCCGTTGACTTTTCCGTCAAATTAGACAGAAAATGATGAAAAGACATAAATGCCCTCAGGCTTTTTAAAAAAAAAATTTCGTTTAATTTGACGGAAAAATTAACAAAATGTTCAATTTGCCACTTTTTGAAACTTCAGGGGGGTAAACTGCCACTTTTGAAACTTTGGGGTTCAAATTGAAAATCCCCTGAAACTTCAGGGGGCTAAACTGAATTTTCCCCAAATATTAACTAAATAATTAGATTCATTATTTCAACTTAAAGCCTAATTAAACCTTGAGATAAGTTCTAATTCAACAATCATTCATTCAATGCGTTGGATATTCAATGCTTGATGATGGATGGGATGACATATGTTAGCACCAAGGAAAAGAATGAAAAGAAAGATGAAGATGAAACATGTGATGAGGATTTAAATAATTGATTATCCTTAGACAAGGACTGCCCCAGCAATATTAAGGGGCAGAAGCTTTGATTTGAAAATGGATTAATCAAAAACAAATCCAAGTTGGGGAACAGAAGACAAGTCACCCATAGAATCCTCATGGGGAAGCAGTCCAAGGGCACCATAAATAAAAATGGCCCTAAGAAAATAATGGTGCTTAGATTTAGACAGATTAAGTATTTAATAATAATTAATTCTGTAGATGAAAAGAGATGGGTGTGTGTGTGTTGACGATTAAACGCATTGACCTTTTCACCAATTTTGTTTGATTCTCGTACTAGATTATTTGAATAATGAGGTTTGCCAGCTATAGGCATTTTGTGTAAAAAGATTGGAAAAATGTTTTTGTCTTGATGCTAAAGGGATATGTTTTCTGGGAATGTCTTTTCTAGTGGAGTTCAAAAGGTCAAAAGGTGTGTCACCTACTGACTAACTTCTTCATAATGCAACGTTTTCTTTTTTCTTTTTCTTTTTTAAATTTTAGGGAAAACTTTATTTGACTATTTGAACTACCAGTATCATTTTTTAATAATTTTTTAAAAGTAAAAGTAAAAGTAAAAAAAAAAAAAAAAAACTCAATTTAGTATATTAAACATAAAAAAAAAAAATTCAATTTCACTATTCCGTTGCGCATTTTTGTTAAATCCAATGAAGGATGTTAAAATTTTTAAAATACTCTTATTTTAAAATAAAAATTTAATTTTAATTGAAGGGTAATTTTGTAATTTTATAAAGTTTATAAGGGTACAATGGTAATTTTATTATTTGATTGTTTGATTAAACCCCAAACCCTAACCCAAGGGGGAGGTGAGATTGTAAAAACTTGAAAGATTGATACAATACTAAATTTAGAATTTTTAAACTTTAATAGACATTACAAAAATGATGAAATTTCAGAAGAATTAAATAACGTTTCCACTAAATTCTAAGGAGAGCATTTTAGAGCATCAGCTTCTCTAATTTGTTTCCTTTTTGTTTTTTAGCTCTAAATTTTAGTTAAAGACTTTTTAAAACACTTCAATTTCAATTGTTACTTTTTTTTAATATTATTTAAATATTATTTTTTTTTCAAGAGAAAAATAAATTTCATTAAAGAAAGAGAGAAAAATGAATAAATAACTTTTAGAATGAGCTCAACTATATTATCGATAGCAGAATCGCTATAGGGCTCAACTCTATTTTAAAGTGGAGATGGCTAATCATATGGGGAACTTTTTGAGAGTATCTTCTTCTTTCTTCCTCTTCTTTTTCTTTTCTTTTTCTTTTTCTTTTCTTTTCTTTTTTATTTTCGAGCTTTTTTTTTTTTTTTTTACATGTCCACGCAAGGGTAAGGGGAAGAAGATTCGAACTTGTGACCTCCGCTTTATAAGGCGTGGTTCACAGCCGATTGAGCTACCTCTTGGGGACTATTTTTGAGCTTTTCGAGAGTATCTAAATTTAGATAAAAATCCATTTTAGCTAACTTGTCTTAGCAATTAAAGTGACAGACATGACGTTTCTTTTGCAATGATGGAAATAATATATATATCAACTAGAAATTAGAAAATTAAAATAAACTCTGTGTTTTTGTATATTATAAAGGAAAATGTTAAAAGGTTTTTTCTATAGTGTTCTCTTAGTATTCTTTCAGTCTTACGTGAAAAATAATTTAAGAAAAAATAAAACTGTAGTAACCCTCACCACCAGTTTTTTTAGGTATTAGCACTAAATTTAAGGCATTATCACTAAATTTAGGATGACCAAATCCATTTTGAATGATATCATCCCTAAAAGGTTAACCTTCCACCCCTAGGTTTTAGTTTTGAATCAAAAAATAAGTTTTAAAGCATTAGAATCTAAATATTAACTTATAAAAATTAATCTGTTGGCAAAAAAACTAGTGGTGAGGGTCACTACAATTTTATTTTTTCTTAAATCATGTTCTATGTAAGACTGAGAGAACACTAAGAGAACACTATAGGGAGAATCCCTAGTAAACCCCTATTATAAAAGTGTACAAAAGATGCATATTTATAGTCGAATAAGGCTAATTAGAATAGAAAATTCAATTAAAGAATTAATAAAAAAGATATTACAAAATAAAATCAAACTATACAAAGAAATAAATCAGTTTGGAAAATAAGGAAACTATCATAATGTATTTAAAATATTTCTGAACATATTCTAATATTTCCTCAAACTCAAGGTGGCAATTTATATGCGAAATTGAGTTTATAAACAAAATCATAGAAATGCCCAGGACAATGGTAGGTAATTTGTTTAGTGCGTTCATGAAAAACAGTAGTATTATGTGCAATATGAACTACACTTTTATTGTCGAAGAATATAGGAGATCGAGGTAGATGTCTAAGGAACACCTATATCTTGTAGGAGCCAATGTAGCCAGAGTGGCTTAGATGTATTGTAAACTAGGGCATGGTACTCAGTTGCAGTACTAATTTGGGCAATAACAAACTATTTCTTGCTACACCATGAGACGTGGGAAACTCACCTAATAAAAAACAATAACCCGTGGTAGAGCAATGGTAAGTGGGATCACCTACCCAATCAACATGTGAACATACATGTAAGTCTAATGATGAGTGAAGATAAATAAAAAAAAAAAACTGGAAACAATATGCCCTTTGTTGGATCACGAATCAACCCCACAAAATCATCCGGCCTGTACTAAGCCCAAGGAAGGCCCATATACAAAGCCCAAGAGCGTCTCGAGCCTCGAGAGCCCAAGAGCGTCTCGAGCCTCGAGAGCCAGGCAAACCTCGAGCACCCGGGAACGCNTGTATTGTAAACTAGGGCATGGTACTCAGTTGCAGTACTAATTTGGGCAATAACAAACTATTTCTTGCTACACCATGAGACGTGGGAAACTCACCTAATAAAAAACAATAACCCGTGGTAGAGCAATGGTAAGTGGGATCACCTACCCAATCAACATGTGAACATACATGTAAGTCTAATGATGAGTGAAGATAAATAAAAAAAAAAAAACTGGAAACAATATGCCCTTCATGTAGCATAGGATTCAAAGAATAGTAGCATAGTGAAATGAGCACGATATGGTTATGAACTAACTAACATGATGAACTGCATATGCAATATCTGGTCTTGCGACATATGATAGATGAGATTATAGACTAACTGTCCATAGAATGTTGCATATGTGTAGTGACCCAAATAATTAATTAGGCTTGAGTAGCTTAGTTAAGGGAGTTAATTTGGGTCTTGGGTTACTAAGGACACAAGAGGGGCATTTTAGACCTTTGGACGGACGTACGCTAGGTTAAGCGGACGTACGTGAAATTTTGGACGTATGCTATTGTTTGTAGTGCGGATGTACACTAACAAATAGTACACCGTACTTTGTGAATAGTACACAGATGTACGCTCAAAAGTACACAAACGTATGCTACTTTTTGGAATACCTTTTGGGTAATACCTAGACGTACAGGACATCCTTTGAACTACTGTGTAAAAGTATCGAACGTACGCTAGGGTTGGATGGACTTCTGCTGCTTTCAGGGAGTTGGTAACAGCCCTTTCCTATAAATACCCCTCTACCCCTCTTCGTTTTCTCACGCCTCTCTTCGCCCCCAAGCTGTCAGTCAGGGGTGGATGCAAGGGGGTTCGAGTCGGGGCACTGCCCTCACTCAACTCCCAAAAAAAATCCCCCCTGATGAATAGTAATTTTTTTCCCGCTGCCTTCACTGCCTGCACACAAGCTACACAGTACGCCTAGCAGCAAACAGCACGGCATGCTATCCAAAAAAAAAAAAGACAACAGGCCTCAATTCTCTCAATTTTTTTTTTTCTTTTTGTTTTTTTTATTCACTCCACCACACTCTCCACGCCTAGTGCAGCAATGCCTACAGCCTACCCCCTTTTTTCTTCTCACTACAAAAAATTAACGTTAAGCCGGCGCTCAAAAAACGCCGAGAAAGGCCAAACAAACGCTGTGAATTGTTATCCCAGCGTTTGTCGTTACCGCCGGAGATAATGGTGTCGGCAAACGGTTTCGCCGGCGTTTGGAGCGAACGTTGGTGAACAGAAAATCAAGGACGGCGTCTTCCGCAAACGCCAGAGCAGGTAGATTCACCGGCTTCCTCTGTTGACGCCGGCATAGCTACATTCGCCGACGTTGACAGAGACCGCCGCCAGAGGAGGATGCGCCGGCGTCCTCTGTCGACGCCGGAGAAGGTTGCTGTGCAGGCATCAACAGAGGCCGCGGGCGATGATAGCTTTGCCAGCGTTCTCTGTCAACGCCGGCGGTAGTAGCTATGCTGGCGTCAACAGAGGAAGCCGGCGCATCCTCCTCTGCCGGCGTTCTCTGTTGAGGCCGACGAAAGTTTCTGTTCCGGCGCCCTTGCAAACGCCTGAGAAGATTCAGCCGGCATTGTCTGTGTTTCCAGTGAATGTCTGATGCCGGAATATTTTGGGCATTTTTGCTCTTCTTTTTTTTCTTTTTTTTTTCATCCGGCTGTACTCTGATGCCGGAATATTTTGGGCATTTTTGCTCCTTTTTTTTCTTTTCTTTTTTTTCTTTCATCTGGCTGTACTCTTTGTTTGCTCATAAACAAAGATAAAGCCTCAAAATAAATAAATAAATAAACAAATATAAAAGCAAAATAATAATAATAATAAATCATATAAATAGATAATGCATAAAAAAGCCTTCAAACTTATTTTATTAATGAGTAAATATTTTTCAAATACAATAAGTATTGTACACTTTAGCTATTTAGCCAAAATACAAACTTTCTGAGCACTAAAACTATACAGAATACAACCAGCAAATGGCATCATTGAGGCCAAAGTTGGCAGTGGAATTGAGCAGCTTTTAGTTGTTGGCTGTGAAGAAAATGCTCTCCATTATCACTGCAAAATACCATGAGTCAACTCATACCAAACCAAGTAGATTGAATGACATGTAGCTTTACAAATAATTTGTTCATCTAGATGCTACCACAATCTCTCAACAAATTTTTTTAAATGTAGATCTTAACGCAATCAAGCTTTTCTAAAACAATTAATTAATTAAAAAGCATATGGATAGAGGGACTGAGTGCGAGATAAGAAGAGCTTATGCTTCCCACTAATGTTTGGTAGCAAAAAAATAAAAATAAATAAATAAATAAACTGGATTTTGTAGCAAAAATGACCCCCCCCAAAAAAAAGACATGTAATATTTTTTATTTCACTATAGCAGTTAACGTAATGGTAGTCATGAGAAATTTTAGTGTTAGGCTGCATATAGAGACAAAATAGTTTTTGTAAATTAACTACAGAAAGTAGCATTTAAAAGAAAAATAAAAAGCCAACCCCATCTCCAGTCAATGGACACCTCACCATGTATTTATCGTTTCCATTTACTTTGCATGAGTCTTTGTGCCTCCATTGCTAACAGGTACGAATCAACTGCCAAGAAGAAGAAAAAGTAACAGCAGGAAGAGAGATAGGGAATAAGGCCTAAAAATAAGAAAGAGTCATATATAAAAACTAGTAGATCAAAGCAAACTTACTGATTTCACCATCACTGAGACTTGATCCTCGTGTAATCAACAATTTGTTGGTTTAACAATCCTACAATATAAAACCAATAAATTAATTAGAATAAAAAATACTAAAATAATTCATAAAAATAAATAAATACAAAAAGGAAAGGAAATAGATGGGAGAAAAGAGGACCAGACGAAAGGAAGAGAATACGTGTGATTTCACAAAAAAAAAAAACAAAAGAAAAAGAAGAAGAAAGAGTACAACTAAAAAAAGTACCATGGAGGTATGTCATGCGTTTCACCCAAAAGAAGAAAACAAATGACCTGTGTCTAAAAAACGAAAAAAAAAAAAGGAAAGAAGAAATAGTACTAAAAAAAGGACAGCAAGTATGTGTTTGTTTTCACCCAAAACAAAAGGCCAGCCTAAGTGGTACAAAAGAGTGGTGTAGTGGGAGAGCAGTTACAACATGAATGAAGGAGTGCGAAATTTGAGGAAATTTTGAGAAGGGCGGGGGGAATTAAATTTTCACCCATTTTGGGGCTGGCGCCAAATATTTAGTGACATGTATATTTTAATCTCCATTATTTTAAAAATATTCTTATATTTGAAGGGCAATTAAAAAATTTGTGTGATTTAATAACATCACAATAATCATTAAATATTAATATTAAATAATAGAATAATGATAAAGATATAAGAGCATTCACATCTGTCTTCAACAAACATTTGACTAAATTTAGCCAAAAAAATCACCTTTATTTATTTTAACTACCTATTTTTTTTTAAAACACCCACATCGAGCTCAGTATTTTAATCTATCACTTTTATTATCTCATTTAAATATTTTTTACCTATCATTTAAATATTATTTCTCTATTATATTTTTTATTACTTATTTCTTTAGTTTATGTGAATCAACAGTCATCAATGTAGCATAGAAAAAGTAAAGTGGAGAAATGATGCCTATTTTATATTCATGAGAGAGAAAGATAAAATTATATTTATTATTAAAAATAGAATAGTGGCCCAATTTTATAATCTATTTGGTATACATAAAGGTGCTACAGTAGTCAGCAAATTTGGTAACTATTATAGCACCTCAACAATGGAAGGGTTATTGTAGCCAGATGGATGCGGGAGGTTTTTTTTGGCTATTCTACTGAATTGGATGTGAATGTCCTAACTTTTTGACTCAATTTAGTCAAACTTTTCACTTATTTAATTATTTTAAAAAAAACTAAAATTAAAAAATATTTGAAGTAAATATTATAATAACATTCTATGTGTTTTTTTTTATTTTGTATTTTAAAAAAATGTATTTTTCTTTAGAAAAATTGTATTTTCTTTAAATGGTCATTATTATAAAGAAAAATACTATATATATATATATATATATATATACCAAATAAATCATATAACATGCATATGGTCTTATGAGATTCATATATATGATCGATCATACTTAGGAATTAGGATAACTCTGATAACTATAAGTTATAATGATCATACTTAATTATCATAAATAATCTTATAAGTCATATGATATGATATGATATGAAACATTAAAAATTTGAAATATTACCGTAAATTACACTAAACACGTTCTATTGAAAATGCATTAAACAAATTCATATATCCCTAACTAAAAAACTCAATACAATATCTAATTATAAAACAAAAAATAAAATCATAACATTATTAGCCTCAAAGTCATGACGTTCCTTACCCATAGATTTTGAGTAGGCATCATTATGATGATACATCATGTTACCTACTTGGGTACCCTCTTCATACTTGTTGATGTGGCTCTTGGGGTGGCCAGACCACCCCCAAGGGCCACCGTTTGGCCTTGGGGGTGACTTCGGCCACCTAGGCCCGCCGGTCTGGGGTGGCCAAAGCCACCCCACGGACAAACGGTGGCCCTTGGGGTGGTCCGGCCACCCCCATGGCCCTTGGGGGTGGATCAGCCACCCCCGACGGCCAAAGCAAATTTTTTAAAAAAATTTTTTTGGCCCTTGGGGGTGGCCGGACCACCCCAAGGGCCACCGTTTGGCCGTGGGGTGGCTTTGGCCACCCCAGACCAGCCGGCCTGAAGCCAACCCCCATGGCCAACGGTGGCCCTTAGGGGTGGCCCGGCCACCCCAAGGGCCACCGAAAAACAAGTATTATTTTATTATTTATTTTTTAAAATATTAAATAATATTTGATTATTTTATAATAAATAAGACACATGGCATCTTAATTTGTGGTTGTCCAACCTTTTTAAAGAGATCTGACCAAGAAATTCCATAGTTATTAGTGTTTTTGTTTTAATTTCTTAAAATGTTCCGGATGAAATGCCAATATATATTTTAATATTTTAATGGAAGGCAAACAATGAAGATCTTATAGAACATCTAATTTTAGTTTAATTATTTAAAATGTACTAAATGAGGTGCAACATTTTAATGGAAGTTTTGTTTTCTGCCATATCGTATAAAAACACTTCTCATCCAGTAATCTTGGGGAGGCCTCATATAAAAAGGATTGGGATTCATATCAAACTACACTAACTAATAAAAAAACAAAAAACAAAATACCACAAAATAATAATCTATTAGCTATTTCTTCTACAAAGACAAACATGCTATTAAAAGATAGATATTAGTTGAATGCTATCTTTTATTTTTTGAATTCTTTTTACTTTTTTCTGAAGTGATAATTAATATTATGTTAAATAATTAATCTCAACAGTAGGAACTTATGTATATAATATATTATCATATAATTAATTAAATCATATATGATGTTGCCGAAGAAAGAGCAAGATGTTTATTTATTTATTTGAAGGAGCAAGATATTTATTTGATTTAGGATTGTTGATTTGCAGAAATTTTCCAAAATTATTTTTTAAAAAATGAGATAGTCAGATTTTAATATCTGATCTATTATCTCTAAAAAAAAAAAAAACATTAAATCTAATCTATTCTTTTTAAAAATCAGAAGATCAAATTTTGATATGATCATTTGTTATTTTTGTTATTTTTTTTCAAAATGATCGGACATTGAAGTTTTGATCAAATTATCTGAATTATTTATTTTAAAAGATTATACAGTCAAATTTCATACGGTTTTAGACTCTCATATAGTGATTATATAAATCATATAACAAAATCACCGAGAACATGCATTTATTCTCTTAATATGAGTCATTAAAATTTTGAAATTTATGTTAATTTATTTTAAAATATCGCATTAATTAATGAACTATTCTTGAATTGTATATTGAATTAACCAAAATAAATTCAAAATTAATTTTTTTTGTTATATTTCAAATATTATTTGATAAGAAATTATAAAGAATCTTGACAAATATAAATAGGAGAACTATAATAAACAAAAATTTCCTTATTTCAAATAAAATTTGAATGTTTAATTCAAGATTTATTACCAAATTTTCCGTAACTATCATTAAATGCACATAGTAATTGCTTAACAATTAAATAACCTACACATAAAATTATATTCTTTTCTTTCAAAAAAAAAAAAAAAATTCTTTGAAATGCATTAAACACTATGTAAATAGTAATTAATGGTAAAAATAAAAAATGGCACATTTTTGGTATTTGCTAATTAAGAATTTGTATTTAATTCACCTAAATTATCGTATAAAAAAGTATTGAACTGTTCAATGTTTTTGATTAAATGTGAGCCATTGATGCGTGATGGTGGGATATGGATAAACTCAAAAGGCAATAATCTTATGTCTTGCATGTCCATCACCGCACAAAGATCCAACGATTATATTTAATCATCAACTAAGATCTTTTATTCTACGGTTAAGATCAATCACTGGGCAACGTGGAGCGTAATTGTACACAGAAAAAATCACAGTTAACGATTTCTTTGTGATTGACGATCACACTTACCGAGGCCAAAAATCACACCTTGATTTTTAATATGAGCCGTTAGATTATTTTCTGTTTAATCTAAGCCGTTGGTGATGGGAAAATGTGCTCCAGTTGTAGGCCATCTCATGCTCTGCAAATTATATGGTGTTTTAAATAACCATGAACTCAATCTTATAGATTTGATCAAACGATTTAAATTAACTCTTTAAATTGATTATCATAATTAATGCTCCGGATCACAACATCTACTCATTTAAGCTATATACAACCCTATTGAATCATTAATGTTGTTTGACTTATGCGTTTATGGACAAAGAAAGCATCTTCCTTTTTTATTTTGAATTTCATTAAACACATTTCCTTATGAAATTTAATTAATTAGAATAAATACAAATTTAATATATTTTTTTATTTCAAATATTATTTAATATTAAGTTATTATCTTAAGAATTATAAAGAATCTTGAAGAATGTAAGTATGAGAATTCAGAATGTTAATAAACAGAAATTTTATTCTTTCAAATAAAATTTGAATTTTTAATTCAAGATTTATTATCAAATTTTCCTTAACTATATATATCCTTAAATGTGCATAGACTGCATAAAAATTACTCAACATTTAAATAACCTAAACATAAAAATATATATATATATGTATGATGTATTTTTAAATATAAAATTATATTCTTGCATTAAACACATTTCTAAAAAATTGCATTAACTAAAATAAATTCATTCCGTGGCTTTTTATTTCCTGCATTTCATTTACTGTGAATTTCAATGCCATTTCTGACTCTCTCTCTTTTTGATATCCGCAAAGCACAAGAATCTGCTTTTACACTGCTGTAATTGCAGTTTCTATTCCCAAAGTTATGTTTTATTTTAAAATTCTTTTTCTTCTATCTTTCTTCTTTTCTTACTTCAACCTTCCAGAAGACTCTTGAGAAAATGGACGGGAATTGTCTTGCTGTGTTCGTGATGTTCTGGCCATGGTTGACGAGAGATTCAGCAATTGTGCGTAAATTAATGGACGGGAAGACAAACGAGAAGAAGAAGAAACAGGGTAAAAAGATAGGGGACCCGTCATCTTTCCCCCTAATTTCTTTTCCTACTGTTTGGTTGCCGAGAAAGTGGAGTTTCAATTTTTTTTTAATTATTTAATAAAATTAGTATCAATATTTGTTTAATATATATTGAGGGTGGAAAACTAGGATATATGTGGAAGATTTTTACCTGCATGAAGGAAATTATTTGGCTCCGTCCGCCCGTCTTCAACTCTGAAGTATTTGTATGATACTGAACTTTCAAATAAGATCAAAAATATCAAACGACGCCTTACCCCCGAAATGGACAGCGTGTTTTTGGCAAACGCTGACCCAGCTGAACCAGGGACGACGTTTAGATGAAACGCGCTGCCATTGCTGGTCCATTCCCGGCGTCTGCACAACATGTCGGCAGATGTTGCTTTCATGGGCGTTTTTCGTAAATGCCGGAACTGGAAACGCCGGCTTAAGGTTGATTTTTTGTAGTGTCTTTCTCCATTTGTTCTCGTCGCAACACCATTCTTAGGAGTTAGGAAGCTTTCATTCTTCATTTGTTTGTTTGTTTGTTTTTTTTTTTTCTTTGCTTCTTCAGTTCTTCAAGCTAGCAAACCACTGTCCTCCAGCCTTCTCAATTTCTTCAGGTATGTAAATATCAAATATGTAATTAATTTTTTAGATTTATATTTAACTTGTTGTTTTAAATAAATAAATTTAATATTTATATTGTTATTCAGGGAATTAAGATTCAGTCTATTCTTGTCTTCTTGATAATAACTTTAACGAAAATTTGAGATATGTAATTATGTAAAGTATAAACAGTTTATATGTAATTTAATTTTTAGATTTAGATTTAAATTGTTATTTTAAATAAATTGTTTAAATATTTATATTGTTATTCAGGAAATTAGGATTCAATCTATTCTTAGATTTAGATTTAAATTGTTATTTTAACTGAATTGTGACTTGTCTTAATATTTATATAATTTTTATTGCTATTCAGCCTATTTAAATGAATTGTCTTCAACTTCATATTTTAGCAATTAATTGTGTAAATATATAATTGTAGTTGTCTGAGATTATGGAGAAAAATAACGATTATATTGACCTCCAATCAAATTATAAACGATCTTGTGTTGAAGTAGATTTAGCAAATCTGCCCGAATCCTTGCTTTAGAAAAAAATGTGTGATTATCATCTCAGTGATAGAGATCAAATTCAAAGAGTATATCTACAAAAATGAGCTTGTCAACCCTTTGACCATGATTTTCCAAGAAAAAAATTTGGAACAACAATGCGTCGTTTTAATTCAGCCTAGTTGTGACAAAACAAATTGTAAGTTCTATTTATATGTTTTAAAACATAATTTTGTTGAATTATTTACTTATTCTGTTTGTTATATTTTTATTTAATTTCATTAAAAAAATACACCAAAGCCCAAAAAGGAGACAAAAAATTAATTTTTAATATTTAATTAATTGTATTATTTTATTCATTAAAAAAATGGCCCCGCGTAGGAAAAATCCTGCGTCAACCATTGCTACCAGTAGACCGTTTTGTGAGTTTTGTGCTACCGAAGGAGGAACTTTTGAAGTTTCGCTTCAAGGAGGTAACACTCAGTTACCTAGCTCTTTAATTACGTCGTTATGCTGTTTGATTTTTGTCTTGTGTTGTTAGTCGTAGTTTTAGCTTAGTAATGCTTTAAATCTTGTTTAGGTTAACGTTTTGTTTACTTAGCATGATCGCATTACATGTGTAACACCCCGGTCCCATACTGGGAAGATGAGAAGAAGCCCACATAGAGTGTGTAGTTTATAAAGATAGTCATGAGTGCTAAGTCCCATACTGCCTAGTTAGTAGGTGAAGTTGGGCTTTATATTGAATTCTAGGAAAGCTCCAAATTGACTAGTCTTTTTGGAGTGATAGAGCATATGTGGTTAGTACTTTTCCTTAGGTGGTTACATCATGGAAGTTTCATTCAACTTAGGAGGCCTTGGGAGCCCTTTGTTAGTCTCAAGAGTTGATTTGGAGAATATGAGGATGAGTGGAGAAAATGAGGTTCTCCCTGAATACCTTAGAGTAGACGTACGATCTCGAGATCGGACGTACGGTCTGAAGTATTACAGAGGACGTACGGCCTTGAGCAGGGACGTACGGTCCAGAGTGTAACATGAGACTTTATTTTCATCACCTGTCCTATAACTCACGTTTTCCTTATTTTAGAGTTATTTTGGTAGGATAAGACTAATATAAGGTTTTTCACAGATTTGGAGAACCCGGATCATTTGGAATTCTCGGAGACGTGTTACGACCCAGATGAGTTTTAACTCACATAATGCTTGATGTCATTTTCCATGCACTACACGACTATTTTGTGTACCAAGAAAACATGCATATTTGCATCTCTCACAATTTATACTTGTTGCATATGAACTATAGCATTTTGAGAAAACGTTGTACTGAATGTGTTAGTAAAGTGAGACTTGTAAAAGCATTAATGTAAAATACAGACAAGATAATTTGCATTGTATGACATAGTACACCGATAAGTGCGGTATAATGGTCATGAGCTTACTATATATTTTAAGGTCAAATGTATGTATTATATGGGCCTTGGATGCAATGGTTGCTCGTGGCCGGCGTAGTCTTAATGGGCGGTTGATGAGCGCCTAAAAATGCTTATTTGAACCCATTAATTTATATTCGTTAGGCTCTTAGCTTTGTTAATATCTAATGTTTTGTATTATTTTAGTGTTTTAGTGTGTTGTAGGTCCTTGGTGCAAATTGTGGTTCAAAGGGGCGGAATTAAGCAAAGATGAAAGTTTAACCTTTGCCAGTGCGATCGAGCTTATTGCGCTCAAGCCCAAGGGGCGCGATCGAGCGCATGCCTCGTCAGCCCGTGAAGTTCGAGTCGCCCTAATTGCCATCGCTAACTCCCTTACGCCGTGAAATTTCAGAGCAGTTATATGCGATCGAGCGCATGGCGATCGAGCGCCACGCCTACGATCGAGCACACACGGCAGTGCAGTTGAACGCACAACATACAATCGAACGCAGACGGGCATACGATCAAGCGCACCACCTGCGATCGAGCGCACACACTTGACCTGGCAGCACATTAGTTTTGTCTATAAATAGGACCTTTATGTTTTCTTGTAAACCTACTCTTGGGAGACAGGTTGAGGCGCCCTCAGTGGCCTAAAACCTCCATGTTCTTCATCATAAACACTCCTAAACGTCATTTCTTAATTTATTTCTTTTATTTCTTGTCGATTATGTTTCCTTTTAGCATGAGAGGCTAATCTTCAACTAAGGTTGAAGATGAAGCCTCACCATTTATTTATGCTCATGTTTTTATGCTTAAGTTTAATGCTTATTCTGTCGTTTAATTTTATGTATGTTCGTTTCAATACATTTTAGTGACAAAAGTGTGTTGATTTTTGTTTACAAATCGTTAAACGTTAACATTCTTTGCAACTCGAGGTACATCGGATGATTCGTCTTTGGACCAATATCTATTGTGACTTTTTAAACAGTGTATGCATCGATTAGTTTGACAAGATTTTGTAATAACCATAGGATATGCATATGTGCTTTATCGATAGACGAAAATATAAACAAAGTGTTAACGCTTACAGTATGCCTAATAGCATAGTCGTTTGGAAGTATGAACTAGCATGATTATATGTTTATTAATTGTGGTGAGGTAGATTCTATAGTGTTTTTTATTTATTTGTTTTTATTGCATTTAATTTAGTTTATATTTTACGCACTATATCTGTTTGATTTTGGAACTAGGTTAAGATAGGACTAGTTTAGGCATTTAAATTAGTTTTACACGAAACACGATTCCCTATGGGTTCGACACTCGCACTTGCACAACCACTTTATTGCAAAACGATTTGTGCAATTGACGAGTACTATTTTTGGTACGATTAGCGATCACTACAAGATGGACATCATTAGCGATGTGGGCCACCCGAGGTCAGACTCTGTCGTGCCGCTAGTGTTATGTACGGTAGCGTACAATGGCTGAGGCATCAACATTGTATTATAGGTCCCTCGAGACAGCACCAACTCTACTAAAAATGGATAATATCTCGGGTAGACCATACTGTTGAACTATGACTGTTACTCTGTATTATATGCGTATATTGTATGTGTATATCACACTTAATATAAACTGTCATGATGAAACTGTCATATGCTTTGCAAAAACATTAGAGTTCATTACTAAATTTGCATGTATATTATTTGTGTTAAAAACTACTAAGTCTTAGACTTACCCCTTTTATTTATATTTTCTCCCATCATTACGAATATTTGCATGGTTTAGCCACCATAGATGAGGATGTCGACGGAGCCAACCTGGGTAATAGCATAGGATTCGATTCATGTGATTTTTGAGGACATGGATCCTGTTTGGCTGAGGACCATGTGGGAGGATGGATGAACTGCTCGTAGAGACGTGATTGAGATTTTGATCTCATTGACTTGATACTATTATTAATAACATATCTAGAGCTACTAATACATCTGATACAATTATTACTTTTAAACCTTCAATAAATATACAACATTACAATGACATGCCACACATGGCATTTGTCTACAAAAGAAAGCTAAGCCCAAGTTCAGATACCACAATCTAAGATCACCTGAATTCTCCCAACCTGAACCTCTAAACTTACACTGAGATAAATGTTAATCTCTCATCCTGCAACATCAACAATGTATATGCATTCATGGAGTTAACCATGATCGCATAAGCGGATTAATGAGTCAACGATCTCAGTAAGTATAGAAATTACTAAGCTTTCACAATGAGCCGACTTTTCACTTTTTACATTAGTTTACAATAACGGCTACCCAATATTACATTTAAAACCATTTCGTAACTGATAAAATAAACTATGCAGTTAAGAAAACATTTAATACATCATGTTCAATCTAGCTGTAAAAGTATGTGTATGCTCTGTCCCATTCAATCACATATTCATACAAGTGCATCTAGCATAAAAATATCATATAAATCATATCATAGAACATCATTATAAATTCATGAAACATATGCATTCAAATCATGTTTTTTGTTGTATTGCTGAGGGACTTTAACCCCCTTGTCCTTGATTTATCGTGGAAGTTAAGGGACTTTAACCCCCTTCATGGTTTTGCGTGAGCGTTGAGGGACTCTAACCCCCTTCATAAGTTTGATGGACTCTAACCCCCTTTATGGTTTCTTGTTCCATTCCATGTTCATGCACCATGTTTTGTGCAATAAAATCATCATGTATATGCTTTCATTTAACATCATATGTAACATGTCTTAAACTTATGAAATCATTACTCATGAGACATCGTCAATAACTCACAAATTTATTCAATTCTTTGAACATAATTATAAATCATATATCCTTATAAACTATCATCAGCTCAAATTTAAACATTTATATCATGTTTATGAAACCATTTTTAAATCATTTTCTTTGCTTAGTAAGTAGAAATACTTGCTAAACCTTAAATCAACAAAACATTAAAACATAGTATCTTGGCTCAGTAAGTAAAATACTTACCTATCCTTGACACGCTTGCAAAGGATCCCTCAACCAAGCCTTAGCAATTCTCACTGCATTGCATTCATCACATGCAAATTACCATCAAACTCTATTTACAACCTCACTTTAATTCTAACAATTTATAGTGTCCAATTTCCCTCAAGTATCCTAATTCCATAATCACCCATAGAAATTAAAGGTTTACTTGCTACTCATTAAGTAACTAAATCAACTCTAGGGTTTACAATTATAAATCCCCAATTCATAATACTCATTATCTTCTAGAACCTAAACCCCATAATTACCCATTATACATGGAACACACAAAACATTAAGGATTAATTAACATTCCAAATGTAACTAATCCTGCCCAATAGCAATTCCTAGCGTTCATACACTAAAAGCCACAAATTAATTTTAGGAATTTAGCTTCATATTAAAAATATCCAATTTTTGACCTAATCACAAATCCCACAAATCATCATGATTTCAAGCTTTAAATATAATAGGTAGAATAAAAACCATTAGAGAAACTAGAGATTTCAACAAGATAACAAAATTCCCAAAATTCCATATAAGAACCCTAATTTTTGGACCTAATTAAATTCTCACAAGTCCTCATGTTCTTAAGCTTCAATTCCAATAGGTATAACGAAAATATAGAGGAACTAGAGATTTTTACCTTACCATGGCCGAAAACCTTCTTTGCTTCATCTTCCTCTTCTTCTTCTTCTTCTTCTTCTTCTTCTCAAGACCAACACACACTCTCTCTCTCTAAATCTCTGCATCTCTCTCTCTCTCTCACTGTCAAGCTCTCTCTCTTTTTCTTTCGTTGGTATGCATGTGTAAAGAGAAGGGAGAAGAAATGAGAAAGAAGGAGAAAGGGGAAAATGTGTGTGCTTTAAGGATAGGGAAGGGATAAAATTGTTTCCCATCCACACGTAACATGTACAGGATTCTCCTATTAAGTTACCCCAAACTTTCTAAAATTACAGAACTACCCCACTTCATTTAATCTTATTATAACTTATTTTATTTGTTAATCAATCATCACATTAACTTATTTCAAAACTCTTTATCACTTAAAACTTATATTACATAAATATATCATCAATAAATAACATTGCTACTATATTAATGTCATACTAATATTATTATTGATTAATCTCATTTATATCAATTTTATTCTATTAATAGAGATTGCTTAAGGGTTATTAATAATAAACTACTTAATTATTTTCTTGGGCATTACATTAGCTCTACTTAAGCTTAGATCTAGGCTCTGATCTGTTGATCATTTTTTTAAAATAATGTTTATTATTATCTTATGGTTTGTACCCTACTTGATAATGGTTTGATGACCAGTACATTTTGGTGACTATCTATGCTATGATGATGTTATATTTTCTCTAGTGAATGTTGTGTGAATGTTAAATTATTGATCTCTATTTCCTATAGTCTTAATAAAGTCTTCCACTGCAGCTTTCTCATTACGACAAGAAAGGTTGAAATCCCTGAGTATTGTCTTGTGAAGGATAGGGCGGGGAGGCGAGCCATGTGATCAATTACTAGTTAATTGATTTGTCCATCGAGGTCGTCACAATATGGAATTAACTTACCATATGTGGCTCGAAGCTTGAGACATAGGGGACTATCAACAATTTTAGAATCAGTAAGTCTAGCTTGTGAGAGGAGATCAAAAGTATATTTAGCTTGAGAGAGATAGTAACCATATGAATCAAAAGATACTTCAAATCCGATAAAGTAGTTAAGGAAGCCTAAATCCTTTATCTCGAATTGCTAGCTTAAAAAATATTGAAGGTCACGAAAGTCGGTAGTATCAACACCAGTAATAATTATATCATCAACATACAATAAAAATAACAAGACCAACATCATGTCTGATAAGTGCCGAATGTTGCACATTCAAGTATTTTAACTCGCATATGTTAATTCATTAGTATTGTTATTTGTTTAATTTTATTTTTGTTTTTGAGTTTTAGGGTTTTAAATGAAAGATGCAAAAATTTTAGTGGAAATTGGGCTTAAAAGACACTTTGGAAGCAAATTGGGCACACCAGCCAAGGGCTCGCGCTCAAGCGCCCCACCAGCTAAGCTCGAGCACACTTGCGGTCGCACGCATCACTGTCTAAGCTCGAGCGTACGACAACAATTCTTTTCCACCTTAACTCGCATATGTTAATTCCTTAGCATTGTTATTTGTTTAGTTTTATTTTGTTTTTGTGTTTTAGGGTTTTAAATGACAGATGCAGGAATTTTAGTGGAAATTGGGCTTAAAAGACGCTTTGGAAGCAAATTGGGCACACCAACCAAGGGCTCGCACTCGAGCGCCCCATTAGCTAAGCTCGAGCACACTTACGCTCACACGCATCACTGTCTAAGCTCAAGTGCACGACAATAGTCCTTTTCCACCTTGGATTGAGTTTTTAGTCTTCTACATGGATTAGGATACTAACCTACGATTTTTCTAGGGTTTTTTGGGCTTCCAGGGTTCTCTTAATACCTATAAATAGGCCTTTAAACATTAAATAAAGACACATTGCTACCTAGAGTAAAAATTCAGCAAATACTTATTGGAGGCTTAATAGAGTCATGAGCAGCTAAAACCCTTCTTGGGGTATTAATGTAATATTATATGATAAGTGCTTAAATATTCATATTTAAGCCCTTAATTTATATTTGCTAGGCTCTTAGTTTATGCTATTCCATTATATTTTATTTCCTTTTTGTGTTTTCTTTGTTTTATAGGTCTTTGAAAGAAATGAAAGCATTCTGGAAGTCTAGGGCTTAATGGACAAGAATTTGGAAAAGCTAGAAGTTCAGGAAGAAGGAGCTGGAGTCTGTGAGAGCGATTGAGTGCAGGAGACATGCGATCGATAGCGATAGCGTTCGAGCACCCAAACAAATACTGAGCACAGTGCGATCGAGCGCACCTGTGTGTGAAGCCCAATCCAACCGCAGCCCTATTTTGGAAATTTTTGTTTTATTAGGGTTTTATTAATTCTTGTTGCACAAGGACTTAACCCTACGATTTTTACGGTTTCTAGAATTCTCTTAGACTCTATAAATAGGCCTGTAAACACAAAAAAAGATGGACGTGATTTTGGAGAAGAGTTGACGGCTCTCAAGGAAGCGATTTTCTGGGTTTATTCTTTTATTTTATTTTATTTTTATGAAGATGATTAGCATCAATATCATGTGTAACTAAACCTCTTAGTAAGGCTTGATTGAAGCCCTGATCATATTTATATTTTAATTCAATATTGGCGCCTTTGCGATAATTGCATGATAGTATTTAACTTGATTAATACCTGTTTTCATGAATTCCTCATATGTGTGTAACTGGCCATTATATGCATATGGTATGGACTTATTAGTTAGATCAATTTGGATGGCCGAGTCCTGGGTTTAACATAAGTAACAAAAACAATCCACGCCGGGTTCTTGGGTTAATCAACATGGGAAACCGAGAGTATATACCATGCCCTAGGTCTCATGTGGTTGTCGGTTTTCACAGTTTTTATGCTTTCTTAGAGAATAACTTAGTATATGCCATGCTAAATCCTTTAAGAAAGAAAAGAGTTAGAGTATACGCCATGCCTAATTCGTTGTTTAGGGAAACCAATAACTTAAGGAGTATACGCCATGCCCTTAGGTTGGCAACCATTAAATATTCGTCATTTAATTTAAGTACTGGCATATTGTTTTATTGTATAAGCATGATTAGTGGTGGAAATCAAAACCATGCTCTTTATCTTTATTGAATTGAAACTCAACTTTTCTCTCTTTTATTTTACCTTGCGAAATTAATTTTAAGTAAAATTTACCAATCCCTGTGGGATCGATCTTGCACTTACACTATGCTACACTTTTGACCTTGTGCACTTGCCAGTAAAACTGTAATTATTTGCCTATTAATTTAGGTAGATAATTTCACAACAAGTTTTTGTGATAAAAAAGAAATTAAATTGTTTTTTGTTTCAGGGTTGTTCCAGTTCTGCGGCGGACAAGTCCCTGTAATAGCGATCGATCGCAGCCCGAGTGCAATCGAGCACAATGCGATCGAGCGCACTTCCTTCAGCGATCGAGTGTAGTTCCAGAGACATCTACACAGCAGTACTGAAGCTGCTATAACTGCCAAATTTTGTCCGATTCATGCAAGGGCTTCGTTCCAAGAATCCAACTGTCCTTCCATTTGATATAGAGATTGAGCAGACCATTCGACAGAAGCCTAGAGACAACTTTGAGGAGGAAGAAGAAGAATTCGACGTTGAAGAGGAAACAATGGTGGATCAAAATGTTAACCAATAGCCACCAGAGCAAAGACCCATGAAACAATCTTTCATCCCAGACAATCCCAACCAGACATCATGCATTGCCTATCAACCGGAGGCAGAAGGCAATTACTACATATCCCCACAAATACTCAATGCATTGACGCACTTCAGAGGCACACCTACAGAGGATCCAAACTTCCATCTTAGGGAATTCTCAAATCTTTGCAAGTTTCAGCATATCCAAGGCCTAGATCAAAAGGGAATTAGGATGATTCTCTTTCCCTTTTCCTTGAAAGACAATGCGAGATTGTGGTACAATTCAATGCCTTCAAGTACCATCCATACTTGGGAAGTGCTGTCCAGTAAGTTCCTAAAGAAGTTCTTCCCAGCTCCAAAGACAAGGCAGGTGAGAAAAGAAATTCAATCTTGGCAACAGAGAGATGGCGACTTATTTTTTGAAGCATGGGGGCATTTCAATGACTTGCTTCTAAAGTGTCCACATCACAAGCTACCTCAAGATGAGTTGGTACATGCTTTTTATGAAGGTCTAAATGACACAAATAAAGGGGATGTTGATTTTGGTTGTGGAGGAGTACTGATGGAAAAGAGCAGTGAAGAAGCCATGGAGCTTTTTGAGACATTAAGTGAGCACTCCCAACAATTCTCATCAGAGGTAGACAAGGAGTAAAAAGCAAGGGCATGTATGAAGTGAACCTAAATGGTGGATCTCCAACTCAAACGGCTGCTATGGAAAGGAAGCTAGATATGATTGTCAAAGCCATGTCTTTTCAAAATACCTCACCAAATCAACAAGCTGCGCTACTTCAGATATGTGCTATATGTTCTAATTTTGATCATACTACTGAGACTTGCCCTCTGTATTCATCTGCAGATCAAGAGCAAGCAAACTATGTGGGACAGAGCAATTATCCTTCCAAGAACAATCCTTACTCCAACACTTACAATATAGGGTGGCGAAACCACCTTAACTTCTCATGGAGTAACAATCAGAATGCTCTGAACCATCAAGGGCAGCAAAGAAACTCCCAACAAGCAGCCCAACCAAATCAAGAGTCAAAGATGAGTAACTTAGAGAGCATTGTAAGGCAATTGGTAGCTTCCCCAAGAGCAGTTTATGGCGGATGAGAAACAATTTCGGACTGAGCAAAGACAAACCAATGCAAAGCATGAGCAAGCTATTCAAAAACTGGAAGTAACAGTGGGGCAATTGGCTAAAGAGTTGAGTGGAAGGAAGCATGGTGAATTTCTAGCCCAAACAATACCCAATACAGCGGGTCACCAACAATTGAAAGCTGTCACAGTTCTCAGAAGTGGCAAGGAGATAGGAACTGAAGAGACATCACAATCACAGATAAGTAAGATGAGGGTCTATCCACCACCACCCTTCCCTCAGAGGTTGGTAAAGCCAATGACTGAATTCAAATCACAAGTACCTCCACATGAAGCCTCCACATCCAAGGTAAGTGAAATGGAGAAGGTGAATGCACCACCCTTCCCTCAAAGGTTAGTAAAGCCAAAGAAAGAAAACAAGCTGCTTGATATCTTTGAAATATTGAGAAAAGTGCAAATTAATATTCATTTACTAGATGCAATCAAACAAATTCCATCTTATGCTAAATTTCTTAAAGATTTTTGCACTAATAAATGGAGATTTCAGGAGCATGAAACAGTGGCTTTAACTGAAGAGGTAAGTGCGATGTTGTTAAGGAAGTTACCACCTAAGCTCAAAGATCCAGGGAGTTTTACTATTCCTTGCAGGATTGGTGATCATGATTGTGAGCGTTCATTACTGGACCTAGGAGCTAGTGTCAATTTGATGCCATACACGGTGTATGAGATTCTAGGTTTGGGGGAGTTACAACCAACTTCTATCACCTTGCAACTGGCAGACAGAAGCATTAAAAGACCAAGAGGTATACTTGAGGATGTCTTAGTAAAGGTAGGTAAGTTCATTTTACCTATTGATTTTATTGTCTTGGATATGGAAGAGGGCTCGATGCCATCACCTTTACCAATTATCTTAGGGAGGCCCTTCATGAGAACTGCTAATATAAAAATCTGTGTGAAAAAGGGTACTGTGAGCATGAAAGTAAATGGTGAGAAGATAGTATTTAAGGTTTTTGAAGAATCACAATTACCTCAGGATGATGTTGAATGTTTTAATGCTTGTATGATCCAAGGTGTTGTTGAGAATACTTTTCAGGACCATCAAATGAATCCGTTGCAAGCTACCCTTATTCACAGTGTCACAAGGAAGGACAAGGAGCCATTTATTGAAGATGTTACTGAAGACATCATGGAAGTCATGAAACCCCTGGTACCTTCTCCATCACATTCAAGTGCTAAAAGGAAGCAATAGCTGAAGGAACTTGAGGAGTTGAGGCACAAGGCAGATGAGAATAACAAACTTTGCAAAGGAAGAACCAAGACTGATCATGACAAGTACCATGCCAAGAAGGAGTTTCAAGTGGGACAGAAAGTGTGGACTTATAAATCAAGATTTCGGCTCATCCCTGGTAAGTTCAAGTATAAATGGTTTGGTCCTTGTATTATCACTAACGTGCTTCCTCAGGGAGCTTTAGAGGTTCATAATCCACAGGAAAAGCAAACATTCAAGGTGAATGGACACAAAGTGAAGCCATATGTTGGAGTGAATTCTACACCAAGAGCACCTGAGCCACATGTGGTGGACTTCAAGTGCATCTTTCCAAAGGAGTAACACTGAAGCTACTGTATAGAGCGTTTGAGCAGTTTGAATATCAAGCGCCTTTGTTAAGGTCAGTGGTACTGAGGCCATTGAGTGCGGTACACTTTTCTTGCTTTTCTGTATTTTGATTTTCATGGTATTGTTTTTCAATTTTTCTTTATTTTCCTTAGTAATTCAGTGATTTAGTAGTAGCATTTTGTTTCTGCAATCGATCGCACCTTATGGGCGATCGAGCACAGAAACCTCTTCAATTGTGCTAAACATTCTGAGGAAGCGAACGATGGCTGTGTAAATGGCGATCGATCGCTCTCTCGCTGTGCGACCTTAGGCCCGCTAGCGCAACAGCATACACACATAATCAGGCATAAGTACGATCAATCGCATCTTTTGTGCGATCGAGCGCACTCGGGAAAGAGAGTACACTGCCCTCATTTTGGACGAAAATGCTAAGGTGGACTAGGTTCATTGTTTTGGTTGAATACATCTCAACCCTTGGATCAAAAGTATGAAAATAAATCCTAACCATTCATTCTCTTATAGATAGAAGCTTATATTTAATCCTTAGATCAAAAGTATTAAATTGAATCCTAGCAATTCATTCTCTTATAAATAGGAGTCTAAGTAAATTATTTTTTCACTTGAGCTCTTTTACTTTCTTAGCAAGTAAAGATTGCTTGCTCCTCCTTTCATTCTATTTCTTAGCTCTAAGTCAAAAACCATATGGTCTAGATCTTTCTTGTAGTCTTCAAGTGTTCTTACTTTTCTAATTAGCTACCTATCCAAACGTAATCCGATTGACATGAAATTTTGAGAGTAGATAGAGGACTCTGAGATAAACATTTTATATTTTTGGTTCAACTTCATCCGAGTTCAGTTGACTCTGTTTTTGGCCCATACAAAGTCTCCAACTCAATTAGACTTAAAATTACTTGCATTCCCACTTGGCCACTTCCCTTATTAAATGATCAAGATATTTCTCATAATCCTTCTTACTAGAAGCCTCCAAGCTTTCAACAAAAGTGGCTAGCCTTGGTACCTTTCCTTAGTAGTTTTAATCTTTACTAGACAGTATGAAAATTAAAACACTGCTTTTTAGGCCAAAAACTAAAAAGCTTCAAATTAATTTTTTACTTCACCAAACATTAATATAAATAATGCATTCACTAAATTGGGTTTAGTTATGCCCATAAACATACTTATGAAACTAAATTTGAGAATGAAAGTGATACTCAAAAGAGGTCAATAATCAATGTAATATATACCCTTAACACCAAATAGTTATTTAATATCGTTAATTCATATATCGTTGCTCTAATTTATTTATTATCCTTTTAATCTATTTAATATTATTTCAATAAGAGTTTTAAAATCTAGGTCGTTACAATCACAAAGGGCCCAATATTGAAATATAAAATAACATAATTAGGGCCTCAATCTAGCCCTACAAAAGTATTTTGTTACACATAATTCAAATAAAACTAAAAGAAAAGGGAAAGAAAGAACCGAAAACAACTCCTTGAAGTAGCCTCCAATTCCTCTCCCCAAAGATTGTGTAATCAAAGATCACTTTCTAAGAGGCTTAGAGGTCTATTTATAGACTTCCAAGGAAGAATCTTAAAACCTAGAAAATTCGTAGGTTTTAGTCTTAGTCCAATTAGGATAGAGAAAACCTAAGTCCAAATCGGAATAGGATTCGTCCAAAATTGCGTTCTTATCTTGTGGGATGATTTTGGAATAGCGAAAGTTCGAATTAGGAAAATGATATTTCACAATGATTTGTAGCCTCTTGAGTTAGCTTTCCAATACCGCTGGAATCACCTTAATCCGATATTTGACTTGAAAGTTATGGTCAAAATACCAAAATATGTGTAGAATCCAAATTTGAATCCAATCCGATTTTGACTCCAATTTGAGAAATTCCGATTTAATCCTTTCCTTTATTTGGTTAAACTTAACCATGTATTTTAGGTCTTCCCAATTTACCCTTTAAGCTTGGAACTTTTCCGAAAATGCTTTTTTTTCTTCCATGACTTACAAAAACACAGAAAACATAAAAATAAAATAAAATGGAATAAAATAACAAAAACTAAGAAATTAACAAATATAAATTAAGGGCTAAAATATGAATATTTTGGCACTTATCACACCCCCAAACTTACATATTGATAGTCCATTAGCAATATGAAACTAAAAACAAAATGAAAAACAAAAAACAAAAAGATAGATCCATTTTTCGTGGGATGTACGATTGTATTTAGCATATGCAACAAGCCTTTTAAACCTCTAGGAATTCCCTAAAGGACGAGTGAAGTCTCGTAAGGGTTTTTTAGGAATGTTACCCACAAACATTATGCACAGTTCATGTTATCCAAAAAATTAAAGTGTTAATCAAAATCATGATTTTCATTTATTAGCAAGCTTAAAAAGATAAACCCCATCTTCTCAATGAATTGGAAATTTAAAGTCTAATCACTTATAAAAAGCAAGCTAAGACATCACAAGTTCAAAACAGTGTAAAGTGAACTAGCACAAAAATATGAAGCTTCCAAATAATTTCAATGTGCAATGTCTCAATATTTCAAGGTTCACTGAAATTCCTATTGGAATGAACAACGTAGAATGGCATAATTTTCCTTTCTTCTTTCTTTTATTAGTAGGCTTTGCAATGTTTAGTTTCTTTAAGCTTTCTAATTGACCCATGTAGCGAGTGTTGAGCCAATAACTCTCAAACCAGATGGTTTTAGGGCATTAGGAGTAAAAACACCGCTAAGGACTTACTAACTTGAGTCAAAAAGGCTACGAAACTAAACTAGCCATATTTTAATCAAATCAAAATTCTCACCTTTTGGCGTGAACACTCATTGCTTAATGAGGCGAGATGTCCAGTTACTTGGTGCAATTTTTTTTTTCAGTGATCAATTATTATTATTTTTTTAAAAAAATAATATGTCAAAGTATCTGTCTAACAAGTTATCCAGTTTCACCCAAGACATAGAAACATACACAATCAGTTTCACATGTCATACCCCACATACTACGTGCTAATGTGCTTGTGTCAGATCAGATCAAACAGGTGAATTCTGAAATGTTTAAAGTAAGTAACCAAACTTAAAAATTCTATCATCAGATCACATGTTCAAAATTTTAAGCTCACTAATGAAAATCAAATCACAATTTTTAGATCAACAAAAAATTTCAAGACAAACATGAACATGCATTTTTATTTTTTCAAAAATAAAATGTGGGACCAAGTGTGTGTAATTGTCTCCTCATACCCCCAAACTTAAATTACACATTGTCCCCAATGTGTTTATAACATGAAAAGATCTCACCTAGGAGATGGAGAAATTGGTCGGAACAGGTATGGCTCAAAGCATCCCCCCCAAACTTGAACTCAAGCACACTTGTCCTTGAAAAACAAAACATTAAAGTAACAATGGAAAACAAAAGCAAAAATAAAAATAAAATAAAATAAAAAATAAACAAGAAATAAGAAGGATATGCTATGGGGTGCCTCTCATGAGCGCTAAGTTTAACATCTTTAGCCAGACTGTTGTCTTCCTCTTAAACTTGAAGCTCCAGTCTTTCCTTCTCCTGCACCAAAGAGAATGAATTTTTCCTATAGTAGGGGGATTCCAATTGTCTATATATCGGGGTGGACCATTCTGAGTTTTCTCAACCAGTTTCTCATCCAATGGGGAATCATGAATTGCAATAAAATAAAAAGAAAACTTAGGGAGCTTTTTGATGAGTGCCTAAAAGTGCTTATTTGAACCCCTTAATTTATATTTGTTAGGCTCTTAGTATTGTTAATTTCTAATTATTTGTGGTGTTTTTAGTGTTTTGAGTTGTGCAGGTGTTTACAACAAAAGTTGGCCACAAGAAAGCAAAAAGACACCAAGTGAAGATTTGGACCCCTGCCAAGTGCGTTCGAC